>JAZHEH010000903.1:2680000-3280000 GCA_036589455.1 Ateles fusciceps
CAGTTCACTTTCTTTTGATGTTAGTGGGCAGAGAGGAGGAAGCTTACATTGTCCTCCAAGGGGATGTGGATTGGCATGTACTAAGGTAAAGAGATGGTTAGTTTCAGATTCTTTCTACTGTTTAATTCCAGAATACCCTCAATATTAATCCCACCTGGTTAATTTCAACCTTGGACCAGTGAAATATGGTTAATGGCAACACAGGAAAGTTAAACACATTTTATAAAAGTTTCCATCATTATAGGAAGATAATTGAATGATAACAATGATTAGTTCTTTTCATGTATCAGACATGTAATAAACCATCTCCACAGTCTACAAAGTGTAATACTAAATGTGAACTGATATAGATTGTATTTTGTGTGTGTGTTTAAGTGCTCGTTGATTGGTGCATAAATATAATGTGTGGTTCTATTCTATGCACCTCGCAAAAATATTAACAGGTATTAATATTAATAATGCTTTTGTTATTGTCATTTTACCTATGAGAAAGAGAGCAGAGTCAGAGAGTCTGACTTTAAAATTCATGCCCTTTGCTGCCACAGGACGCTTCCTCTTGGTGTCATTCTTATAGTCTAAAGCTGACATTAACCTGTGGATGGCTCCTGCCCTTTCCTTAGCAGTAGTTGGTCTTTCCTTGTGTTCTAGAGGCCACAGGTGCTTTCTGTTACTCCCCCTCCTCTAAGCATTTTGCTTTGTATAAGAAGGTGGGGGAGCAGGGTCTGTTCCTTTCTACAGGGACATTCAGGTGTCTCTTGCACACCTGCCTCAGTGAGAGACGAGTCTTTTTCTTATCACCTGCCTGTCAGCAGTCTTAGGTGAGTACTCGTGGAGGCCTGTGGGGAAATGTCTTATGAGTGAGACCCTCCCATCCTCTGTGTTTGGGGCCCCCAGCTGTTCCAGACAAATGTAGCTTCCCAAATGCCAGGGGTTTTTATGTCAGCACATCATAACGTATCTGAACTGCTATGCAGACCTGAGCTGGCAAGTTGACTGTTTTTTTTGTTTGTTTTTTAATTTTTTGACTATTAGAAAGTCCTCCTTCACGCTAAGATTTCTTGACATAGTGTTTGCAATGAGACCACGTAAAATAGAATCCTTTCATTGAGGGAGTTTTCCAGATCAATATTTCCAGAATGGTTAACAGCTCATACCTAAACAGAGAGGATCCATCCAGAAGAGAGATGAGAGAAAGATCCTCAGTAGGGTGGGAGAGGGGATGCAACTAGGCGAGAGGGAGATGTATGTGGGATTGGGATTGGGAGAATCTCAAAGATATTCTCTGTCAGGGGCAAAAGTGCTCTCTGTGCACCCCACTGCCATCCTGTGGGAGGGCTCAAAGGACCCCTTGGGTGGGGGAGCGTGATTAGCCAGATGTGCAGCAAAGCTTGAAGGCAGGAAGACAAGGCAGATTTCAGCAGGTGCAGAGCAAAGGACAGCAGTGGGGGAAGGGCACTTAGGGATGGGCTGGCTAGTGTGTGTGCCGGCTCCATGCTGAATGTGTGAGTTTTTGGTTTATATATATATATCTTATATATATAGCATATAGTTGTTATATATAAACTAGCAACTTTTATAAAAAGTTTTATATAAACTAACAGCTATATATATAAATGATATATAATTGTAAACTATATATGTATAAACTACGTAAACTAACTATAAAGTTTATATTAAAAGAACTTTGAGGTCAATAAAGCATGGGAAACATTGCATTTTCTTTCTTAGTTAAATAGGCTTCTTTATTCTAAGGCAATATTTCTCAGCTGGAGGTGATTGCCCCTCACACACACATATCCAGGGGGAGATTCAGCAATGTCTGTGGACATTTTTGGTTGTCACACTGTGGAGGCTGCTTCTGGTATCTAATAGGCAGGGTCCGGGGACACTGCTTAGCATGCTGCAATGTGCAGGACAGTCCCTACCACTGTGGATTAGCTGGTTCCAAAAGCCTACAGTGACAAGGTTGAAAACGCTGTGCTATAGCTTCCCAGAGGCCTTAATTTGTTAATGTGTATTGTGGGTTTCCAAAAATGGAATAAGGTATTTCTTCAGAGCCCTTTTCACCTGCTTCCTCCCACCAATTGATTAGTGCTCCATGCAATGTATGTGTTTTGAAAAGAAGCCTTAAACATCCATGCATCCTGGGAAGCTGAGGTAGGCGAATCACCTGAGGTCAGGAGTTCGAGACCAGCCTGGCCAACATGGTGAAACCCTGTCTTTACTAAAAATACAAAAATTAGCCAGGCGTAGTGGTGCGCACCTACAGTCCCAGCTACTCAGGAGGCTGAGGCAGGAGAATTGCTTAAACACAGGAGGAGGAGGTTGTAGACAGCTGCGATCATGCCACTGTGCTCCAGCATGGATGACAGAACGAGACTCCGTCTCGGAAAAAAAAAACAACAACCATTCATTCATTCATTCATTTGCTCAAAAAATATTTACTGATGTCTTTCTTTTTAGATGCACAATCTTAGTCAGGCTCTGGGGGATACAAAGGTAACAAGAACACCAGACCCTTGTTCTAATGGAGGAGACATCCTGATGGGTGAGACAGAAGGAAAAAAAAAAAAAGCAAATAACTCAACAAAATAACAGCTGTTGGATAAGTGCTCTGTAGCAAACAAACAAGGCAAGGATAGAAGATGATCCTGGAGGCAGTGAAGTAGGGGTCCTTAATTAAGTGCTCAGAAACAACATTTAAGGTCATATTTTGAATGATACCTAATGGAAGACAGTGCACTAGGCATGTGAAGATCTGGGGGAAATTCATTCTATGCAAGGAGACTGCTTGTAGGGAAAACCTAGGGTCTGATAAGAGCCTGCCTTTATGGATTAATTTAAGGCAGATGTGGCTGAAACATAGGGATTATGGAAACAGATAAGTGGGGTGCAGGTGGAGGTGCAAGCCAGGTTCAGAACATTCAGGGTCTTACAAACCAAGGAAAGACAGGGACTTCATCTAAGCACAAGAGATGAGGGTATTCAAGCATGGAATGGTGTCACTTGATTCACATTTTACCAAGGAAGCTTTTGCTGAGGGAGATAAGAATCCTGAGAAGGAGAATGGTAGCAGGTAGCAGAAAGGCAAGTCAGAGTGCAGCTGCAAATCATCCAAATAAGAGATTGTTGGTTGCTTGGAGTAGGATGTTGAGAGTGTGGGTCCCGTCAGTTGCCAGATTTGAGATATTTTAGACATGGGACATCCAGAGCTTGCTAAGGTATTTGGTGCGGAACATTTAAAAACTGGGAAAGAAGCAAAGGTGAATTCTTGAATTTTGCCTTGAGAACTAGGTTGATGATGGTGCATGAGAAACAGTGTTGCCTCCTTCTGAGCAGGGAAAAACAGGGAGTGAGAGGAAGTGGGAGCAGAGACAGAGTTACTGTGCAGACCTGTTAGCATGGGGTTCCCAGTTCTTTCTGCCTGACCATATTAAAGTAAGGAGTGGGGGATGGGTAACCTCACCTTTAGAGTTGAAACCCTTCTCTTTAAAATCTTTTCCAATTAGAACTAAAGCTGCAGATAAAACCATCTCATGCATGTATTTCTTAAACCCTATTTTTTGTGGTTGTTTGGTTTACTTTGCCTTTTTGTTTGTTCTCCTTAAAGACTTCACATTTTTAACTAGGGTTATTTTAAGAGCAATATTCTTTGTAAATACTCCGGAGAAGACACATGTCACCACTGGCGTGACATTTCTTTCAGATCAACATATCTTTTCCCCTGACATGGAAGGGCATTAAAGTCCTGCTTAGCCCACCAGAGGCTCTAAAATATATTACACACAGGCATAGGAGAGGCACATGAAGAATTCATTTGTCTCATCCTTTTCTTAAAAGGGTGATCAGAGACACATAAAGTCTTCATGAAAAATGGATGCGGGGAAAGAGCTTCCAAATGGGGAGAAAACCTTGCAAAGACTAGGTCAAAAGGGAGTCAAAGAAAATGGCTCTAGAGAGAGGAAGCAACTCAGAGCTTGTCATTATCCAGAGAAACCAGCTGCGTTTCTGCACACATGCATGCGAGGATCAGCCAGAAAGCTAGATGCTGCTTTGGAGAAACACAGGCCAAGTGCTTGTCATTCAGTGATGGTCTTGGCTGGCCAGGTAACAGATGACCAAGAGGAAACAATTTTTTTTCCACTCAATGATATTTCCACTTAGAACTTGCAAAGGTGGGGGAACATTTAAAACTGGGAAAGAATCAAAGGTGAATTCTCCAATTTTGCCTTGAGAACTAGGTTGACGATGGTGCAAGAGAAACAGTGTTGCCTCCTTCTGAGCAGGGAAAAACAGAGAGTGAGAGGAAGTGGGAGCAGAGGCAGAGTTGCTGTGTGGACCTGCTAGTATGGGGTTCCTATTTCTTTCTGCCTGACTGTATTAAAGTAATGGGGTGGGGATGGGTAACCTCACCGTTAGAGTTGAGACCCTTCTCTTTAAAATCTTTTCTAATTAGAAGTAAAGCTGCAGATAAAAACCATCTCATGCCACGTATTATTTGCCATTTTCAAGTTACACACACGTACGCACACACACACGCACACACACACGGCACATTTAAGGCGTTGTGAGGAAGCCATGGGAGAAAAATAACGGAGAGTACACAGAAGAGGCCCCGTTACATTTCCTTTGCCACAAAACCTCTTTGTTTGCAGCATGTCCACAAATCACAACATGCATTGAGGAGGGAGTCCTTTTTAGGGAAGTTAATTATAAAAACATGGTCTGGCATGAAAATGGGGAGATGTTTCCAAGCCATTCCAAAGCAGGATGCCAGGTTCCTTGTAGCTTTCAATGTGTATATTAAAATTGCCAAAGCTCTTCTGCTCACTGTTTCTGTACTCTGGACGTTCCTTGCTGCAGAGAAGAGTGATTTGGGGAGAGCAGAAATAAAAGATGGGAATGGGGGAGAGGAGAGAAAGAAAGTTTAAAACTTCTTCTAAATTGGAATTTGCTTTAAACCGAATCTAACAGCTTTCTTTCTATTATTTGATTTTAATATCCAATAAAATCTCACATATATATGTAGACACAAAGGATTTTGGGTGACCAACAAAAATCTCTGTCTTTTACTGATTCTCTCAAAGAAATTTATTTGATTGTCATACTCTGTAGGTTTTCTATTTAATATTTTCTTGCCCTCTTCATGCTGTTATTTACAGTTACACCTGGCCTACTGACATGTGGGTACCATTTGTGATTTTACGTATTTATTTATATCTTTCAGTGGACATGTAAGATTATGTGTATTCGTGGCATCCAGCACAATGGTTTGATCTGTGTACACGTTGGGGAATGGCTGACTCAAGCTACTTAACATAATGCACGACTTCACATGTTTCTCTATTTTTTGTGATGAGACCACTTAAAATCTACTCTCTTAGCAATTTTAAGTATACAATATATCATTGTTATTATTATTATTTTTTATTGCATTTTAGGTTTGGGGGTACATGTGAAGAACATGGAAGATTGTTGCATAGGTACACACATGGCAGTGTGATTTGCTGCCTTCCTCCCCATCACCTATATCTGGCATTTCTCCCCATGCTATCCCTCCCCAACTCCCCACCCCCCCACTATCCCTCCCCTTTTTCCCCCGACAGACCCCAGCGTGTGATGCTCCCCTCCCTGTGTCCATGTGTTCTCATTGTTCAACACCCGCCTATGAGTGAGAACACGCGGTGTTTGATTTTCTGTTCTTGTGTCAGTTTGCTGAGAATGATGGTTTCCAGGTTCATCCATGTCCCTACAAAGGACACGAACTCATCGTTTTTGATGGCTGCATAATATTCCATGGTGTATATGTGCCACATTTTCCCTGTCGAGTCTATCATCGATGGGTATTTGGGTTGGTTCCAGGTCTTTGCTATTGTAAACTGTGCTGCAATGAACATTCATGTGCATGTGTCCTTATAGTAGAACGATTTATAGTCTTTTGGATATATACCCAGTAATGGGATTGCTGGATCAAATGGAATTTCTATATCTAGGTCCTTGAGGAATCGCCCATTGTTATTATTATTATTTGAGACAGAGTCTCACTCTGTGGCTCAGGCTGGAGTGCAGTGATGTAATCTTGGCTCACTGCAACCTCCACCTCGTGGGTTCAAGTGATTTTCCTGCCTCAGCCTCCCGAGTAGCTAGAGATTACGGGTATGCACCACCACACCCAGCTGAGTTTTGTAGTTTTAGTAGAGACAAGGTTTCACCATGTTGCCCTGACTGGTCTCGAACTCCTGACCTCAGGTGATTCACCTGCCTTGGCTTCCCAAAGTGCTAGGGTTACAGGCGTGAGCCACCGCGCCTGGCCTACAATCTATTGTTAACTGTAGTCACCATGATACAATAACTTTCCTGAACTTGTTCAACTGAAATGTTGTGTTCTCCGACCAATAGTTCTGTAAACACACGCCCCCATCTCTGCTTCCAGCTTCTAGCAGCCACCACTCGATTCTTTGCTTAGGAGTTTGACTTTTTTAAGATTCTACATGTAAGTGAGGTCATGTAGCATTTGTCTTTCTTTCTGTGCCTGGCTTATTTCCTTTAACATAATGTCTCCTAAGTTTGTCTGTGTTGTCACAAATAACAGGATTTCTTTCTTTTTTAAGGCTGAATCATATGCTATGAGTATATATGACACGTTCTTTATTCATTCATCCATTGATGGACACTTAGGTTGATTGCATACCTTGGCTATTGTGACTAGTGCTGCAATAAACATGGGGGGTGCAGCTATCCCTTCAACAAATGGATTCCCTTTCCTTTAGCTATATACTGAATAGTAGGATTGCTGGCTTATATGGTAGTTCCATTTTTAATATTTTGAACAACCGCCATACTATTTTCCACTGTGGCAGTACTAATTGAAATTCTCATTAACGGTGCAGGGGTTCTTTTTTCTCCACACCCTCACCAACCCCTTGTTGTCTTTTGTATTTTTGTTAATAGCCATGCTAACAGGTGTGAGTTGAAATCCGATTGTGGTTTTGATTTGCATTTCCCTGGTAATTAGTGATGTCCAGCATTTAAAAATATATATGTTGGCCATTTCTATGTTTTTTTTTTTTTGAGAAATATCTATTTAGGTCCTTTGCCCATTTTTAAATTGAGTTGTCTGCTTTACTATTGAGTTCTTTGAATTATTTGTATATTTTGGATATTAACCCTCTATTAGATGAATGTTTTGTACATATGCTGTCCCGTTCTAGAGGTTATCTCTTCTCTCAATTTTAATAAATCTTTTGTTGTTGCTTTCTTGTTTGAGACAGGATCTTGCTCTGTCACCCAGGCCAGAGTTGGCACGATCTCAGCTCACTGCAACCTTCACCTCCCAGGTTCAAGCGATTTTCCTGCCTCAGCCTCCTTAGTAGCTGGGACTACAGGCGTACATCACCACACCCGGTTAATTTTTGTATTTGAGCAGAGGTGGGGTTTCACCATGTTGGCCAAGCTGGCCTCAAGTGATCTGCCTACCTCAGACTCCCAAAATACTGGGATTATAGGCATGAGCCACATGCCCAGTCAGTTTTATTTTTTTTTAAGTTCTGCGACACACATGCAGAAGGTGCAGGTTTGCTACATAGATATACGTGTGCCATAGTGGTTTGCTGCACCTATTAACCCATCATGTACGTTCCCTCCCCTCATTCCCACCCTGCAACAGGCCGTGGTGTGTGTTGTTCCCCTCTCTGTGTCCCTGTGTTCTCATTGTTCAATTCCCACTTATGAGTGAGAACATGCAGTGTTTAGTTTTCTCTTCCTGTGTTAGTTTGCTGAGGATGATGGCTTCCAGCTCCAACCATCTTCCTGCAAAGGACGTGATCTCATTCCTTTTTCTGGCTGCATAGGATTTCATAATGTATATGTACCACATTTTCTTTATTAAGTCTATAATTGATGGACATTTGGGTTGGTTCTATGTCTCTAATGCTGTAAATAGTGCTGCAGTAAACATACGTGTGCATGTATCTTTATAGTAGAATGATTTCTATTCCTTTGGGTATATACCCAGTAACGAAATTCTTGGGTCAAATGGTATTTCTGGTTCTAGATCCTTGAGGAATACACAGGGGTTGAACTAATTTACATTCCCACCAACCATGTAAAAGCATTCCTAATTCTCCACAGCCTCACCAGCATCTATTGTTTCTTGACTTTTTAATAATTGCCATTCTGACTGGCATGAGATGGTATCTCATTGTGGTTTTGATTTGCATTTCTCTAATGATCAGTGATGTTGAGCTTTTTTCGTATGTTGGTTGGGTGCATAAATGTCTACTTTTGAGAAGTGTCTGTTCATATCCTTTGCCCACTTATGATGGGGTTGTTTGTTTCTTTCTTGTAAATTTGTTTAAGTTTCTTGTAGATTCTGGATAGTAACCATTGTCAGATGGGTAGACTGCAAAAATTTTCTTCCATTCTGTAGGCTGCCTGTTCACTCTGATGATAGTTTTCTTTTGCTGTGCAGAAGCTCTTTAGTTTAATTAGATCCCATTTGTCAATTTTTGCTTTTGTTGCAATTACTTTTGATGTTTTTGTCATAAAATCTTTGACCTATGCCTATGTCCTGAAAGATATTGTCTAGGTTTTCTTCTAGGGTTTTTATTGTTTTGGGTTTTACATTTAAGATTTTAATCCATCATGAGTTAATTTCTTTATAAGGTGTAAGGAAGGAGACTAGTTTCAGTTTTCTGCATATGGCTACCCAGCTTTCCCAGCACCATTTATTAAATAGGGAACCATTTCCTCATTGCTTGTTTTTGTCAGGTTTGTCAAAGATCAGATGGTCGTAGATGTGTGCTGTTATTTCTGAGATCTCTGTTCTGTTCCATTGGTTTACATGTCTGTTTTGGTACCACTACCATGCTGTTTTCGTTACTGCAGACTTGTAGTATAGTTTAAAGTCAGGTAGTAAAATGCCTCCATGATTATCTCAATAGATGCAGAAAAGCCCTTCAATAAAATTCAACATCCTTTCTTGTTAGAAACTCTCAATAAACTAGGTATTGATGGAACATAGCTCAAAATGATAAGAGCTATTTATGATGAACCCATAGCCAATATATACTGAATTAGCAAAAGCTGGAAGCATTCCCATTGAAAACTGGCACAAGACAAGGCAGCACTCTCTCACCACTCCTATTCAATATAGTATTGGAAGTTCTGGCCAGGGCAATCAGGCAAGAGAAAGAAATAAAGATATTCAGATGGGAAGAGAGGAAGTCAGAGTGTCTCTGTTTGCAGATGATGATTCTATATTTAGAAAACCTCACTATCTCAGCCCCAAAACTCCTTAAGCTGATAAGCAACTTCAGCAATGTCTCAGGATACAAAATCAGTGTGCAAAAATCACAAGCACTCCTATACACCAACAATAGACAAGCAGACACCCAAATCATGAGTAAACTCCCATTCATAATTGCTACAAAGAGAATAAAATACCTAGAAATAGAGCTAACAAGGGATGTGAAGGGCCTCTTCAAGGAGAACTATGAACCGCTGCTCAAGGACACAAACAAATGGAAAAACATTCCATCCTCATGAATAGGAAGAATGAATATCATGAAAATGGCCACACTCCCCAAAGTAATTTATAGATTCAATGCTATTCCCATTAAACTACCATTTACATTCTTCATAGAATTAGGAAGAAACTACTTTAAATTTCATATGGAACCAAAAAGAGACAATCCTAACCAATCAGTGTTAATAAATCTTACCACTAATTCAATCTACCTGCATTGTAATCTAACCAGGACAATGAACGGATGTTGGCCAAGTATTTTAACCCCATCACTTCTTGTCTCAGCTCTGTGAAAAAGTAACATAGCATTAGGCATTTAATGTGTTTGTTGGTTTAGACCAGTACTACTCAATAAAACTTTCATTGATGATGGAAATGTTTTTATATCTGCATTGACCAATATGGTATTCCCTAACCACTTGTGGCTTTCCAGCCCTTGAAACATGGCTAGTATGACTAAGACACAGAAGTTTGCATTTTACATTTTAATTAATGTAAATTTAGACAGTCTCATGTGGTTTGTATACACTGTATAGGACAGTGCAGATTTAGAACCTTGAAAAGTAAGTCAAGGACTCCAGTGCTCACTTTTCATATTGAAAAGGGCTCTGAACCCCAAGGAACAGTTTTGTGAATTGATCTGTATGTTCAACTCAGGCAAGTTACTGAAGGCCTCTTGGCCTTGGCTTTCTTTTGTGTAAGATGGACACAAGAGCCCCTTCTCTAACTGCCTCATGTCCTTATTGTATGGCTGAAGGCAGTGGAGGAAGACGGAAGAATTTAACTAAATGCGGTACTTCACACAACTGTAAAGTTTACAGAGAATGGTCACCCTACATGAAATGAACCTTCCTCATCTTCGTCTTTACTTTAGCCTGTGGAAGGGCTTTAAATGCCACACAGAGAATTTACACTTTTAAAATTAGTCAACTAGCTTGTTCTTACATGAATCCCATTTTACAAATGTGGAAAATGAAGCACAGAGACATTAAGTAACTGAGTGATTTCCCAAAATCACTCAGGGAGTGATGGAGCTGGTATTTAAAAGGAGGCAATTCGAACCTAAACCCTTATCTCCATAATGACCCCCTAAAGCCCATTCTGACTCATTGGTGGCCATTTCAACACCTATTCCCCTATTCCTACCATGCTCCCTTGTTTTTCTTTTTTCTTTTCTTTTTTTTTTTCAGATACAGTGTTGCTCTTGTTGCCCAGGCTAGAGTGCAATGGTGCAAGCTCAGCCCACTGCAAACTTTGCCTCTTGGCTTCAAGCATTACTCCTGTTCCATCCTCCCAAGTAGCTGGGGTTACAGGCATGTACTACCGTGCCCAGGTAATTTTGTATTTTTAGTAGAGACGGGGTTTCACCATGTTGATCAAGCTGGTCTCGAACTCCTGACCTCTATTGATCCACCCACCTCGGCCTTCCAAAGTGCTGGGGTTACAGGCATGAGCCACTGCACCCACCCCCACCACCACGCTTCCTAAAGATCTGAACGTGACATTTAGTTTGGTTGGCCTTAAGCCAATCAGCATATCTCCTACCCTTGGTTACATGGCAGGTGGCCACATGGTGCATTTCAGGCCAATGAGACTAAGACATTTACTGGAGGCTTCAGGTGATGTTGCCTCTCTTGCTTATTATAAACTGGGAAACTCATAACCTGGTTATTGCTGTTGATCATTTTGGAATCAACAATGTACCCTCGGTAAGAAAGGAACAAAGACCAAGGCAGGTAAAGAGATGTAAAAAATTCCTTGATCCTTGGTAATACTGGTGATCTGCTTGACCTAGCTTTACCTGCATTCCACTCTATGGTTGGACTTTTCAGTTCTGTGGAATTATGCTTTTAAAACAGTATAATTTGTGGGGTTTTGTTTTTGTTTTTTCTTTCTTTTTTCTTTTTTGCTGTTGCAGTTGCTGTTATCACAACTGCAGCAGTGGAAAGCAATCTAAAGTAATATAGTCATGTCTTGTGCAAACTCAAAATTTCACAACCCAGAATATAATGTCCATCAATTGAAAGTCAAAGTTTAATACTAGCACACAAAGTGTTGCTTCTCAGTTCAGAGACACGATTCTCTGCTCTGGCATTTGGAATGAGGTCTCCATAACAAGGGATAACAGATTAGCTCTGCAGCAAGCAATGGCAGTACATTAAAAGAATATTAAGGTTGTGACAGGAAACGATATCAGTAAAAGCAATTCCTCTGGAAGGGAGAGGCACCATATGTGCAGCCAACATTGTGATGAGGAGCGGGGGTGGGGGGGCTGGAATTAGGAAGGTCATTAAAGAGACTCCCCCATGGTGCCCAGGAGTTAGAAGACATATGGCGCCTTTGCCCCGAATTGGGAGGTTTTATTTCTCTTTGCTTCCATCTTCTTGCTCATCTTTGGAAGGAGACAGAAGAAGAGCTGAACAACAGTCAGTGATGTGGGTCTTTATCTTAAGGTGACTCAGTGGGGAAGGAGGGGGATGAAGTTTACTAGAAGAGCATGGCGTTGTCAGTTCTAAGGCTTGGGTTCCACGCATTATTAACTCGGTGACTTTGGGTAAATCACTTGAATTTCTGAGCTCCAGTTGCTTCATTTGGAAAACAGAAGGACAACATTTTAGCCATAGTGAAACACTACCCCCACCTGCAAAAAGTCATGCATTCTCTTGCCGCTGGGATTTCAAACCTGTACTCTCTCTGTCTGCGTACTTTTCCCCACTACCCCTCTTTAACTGTTGTTTTCAGCTCCCGTGTCACCTGCTGTTTGAAGCCTTCTGATCTGGATTGAATATCTCCCCTTCTACTCCTGTATCCCCCAGGACTTATCACACAATAGTGATTGCCTATCTTCCTCAAAGCAAGTTAAAAGTATACACAGATATCCACTTTCCACCCTACATGCGTCATAAGAATTAAGCTCTTTGAAGTCAGGGACCATGTTTATACAACATTGTGTTTCCAGGGCTAATTAAACACAGGTATGACATCAGATGGGGGGCTCAAATGAAGACGTCAGCATAAACTAGGCCTCCTAAGCTGTGCAGGCATCTCTTGGTGCCTTTGTCAACTCTACCCCATTCTCTGTATGTAATTTAAAAGATCCTCCCCTTCCCGGGATATTTGCTCTTTGACATTCCCCTTGACCTTCAAAAGAGGGCTTTGTTCCTTTAGTGTATTTGAAGGTAAAAATTTATGACTTTTCTTTTCTTTTTTTGGTGGAGAGGCAAGGTCTCACTCTGTCACCCAGGTTGGAGTGCAGTGGTGCGATCATGACTCACTACAGCCTCAACCTCCAGGGTTCAAGCAACCCTTTCACCTCAGCCTCCCAAGTACCTGGGACTATAGGCATGCACCACTACACTGAGCTACATTTTCAATTGAGAAGAGAAAAGCAAAACAGATTTGGAACAAGATATTTGGTATATTGCTAGGAAAATTGTAGTGGAAAATGGAAGATGGGAGTAGAGAAAAGAAGACCACCTATGTGCAGTTGTTAAATATATTAGCTTCATCCAATCAGGAAACACATTCCAGTGGCCATGGGAATTTGACTAGCCAGTTAGATGTCTTCTTCTGTATTATGGAATGTGGACATTATAGAATTTTCCCCCATGGAAACTTTGAGGAAAGGAGTTTCCCTTCCAGTCCTATTTCACAGAGAAAATAGAATGTCTGGACTTACATGAGTTCCTTCTCTCCCCTTCCTTCTTTTCTCTTGTAGCAATGGAAAAGAAAAAACTCTTCTCCCTGGAGCTGCTTCCTTCTTATACAGGCTCCTGGAAATTCTATTCTTTCCACCTTCCACTCTCCGCTAGTTTCCATGCATTAGCTTTTTACAGGCTGCACACAAAAGCTTTCATTTGCCACTCCTGATAACTGGACAGCCCTTTCACCCTACCTTTGTAATCAAAGACACACAACTGGTTCTCAGTTGAAGAGGCACTGAAGGATAAATTGGAAAGAAAAAGGAATGCACGTTTCCCAAACATGTACTCTCTGGGGCCATATTAATCTCTTCCCTGCTCTTTTGTGACAAGCAATGTTAAGATGGCAATGGCCAATCCCAAACTTCCCTTGCTCCCTAACATCCAACCAACCACCTTTGCTTCTTTCTGTCAATAATTCTATCATGTTCTTGGACTGGCCAGTTACGAAGGGCCTTTTTAAGTGATAGCTTTCCAGGTAAGGAAAAGTTACAAATGGCCCAATCCAAGTGAATATTGGCGTTGCCAGGATTATGGTTATAGTCATGTATATCAACTTCTTGTCAGAATATCAGCCCCTAGGCTCCCTCTCTCAGCCACATGAAAAGGCTTAGGTGATCAACTCAAAGACAGCCACGTGACAAATGGCAAAAGAATGCAGTTCAGCATGTAACAGTCTCAATCCCATACAAGCTAAAATCCATCTGTGTTGATGAATATATTATGTCTGCCATAATAGATACCCTTTGGGCTAAGAGTTGTAAAATAGTAATAAATTCTTGCTTTGGGGACAAGACAGTTTTTGTTTTTAGCCAATTTTTTTTTTCTTGGCAAACATGTAAGAGAAAAGAGGACCCAAGGACAGGTAGTTTGTCAAGTAACAAGATTTGAACCTAGTCTTATAACAGGTAGGCTATGGATGTGGGCAAGATCCTTCTTAATTGGTGTACATGATAGGTGAGACACTCACAAGATACAATGAAACTGGGTCACCCAAGGATGCTAGGATTTTTGAAGATTCAATTGCCATCTATTGCTGGGAGTTCTTGAGTGCAAAGCAGCCTTGTCAGTTTCATGATACACTTACTCTGATTTTCAACTTTGTTGTCTCCACATTTACAGATGAGTTACAAGGCAGATAACTATGCCAGCAAATGGTAACAGTCCAGTAATGAAGTGCAGCATGGCCAAAGGCTGAGATAATATATTTCCATTTTGAGTTTATCTTTCCCCAAATTTCTTAAAGTACATTACCCGCCAAAAGTTCTCCCTTCACAAATGTGGATATGATTAAAGTGGTGATTGCATCTAAAAAACAAGTCGTGCTATGTGGCAAAATAGTTTGATGTTCATCTTGCTGTTTTCAGCAGCAATTTCACGAGACTGCAGAATGCATCAGAAGCTTTAATCCAGGGAGAGATCTCAATGAGTCTCCCCGAGCCCAATCAAGAATTTGAAAAAGGATCTTCAAAGTTATCCATTAGTTGAAGATGTGAGTTACTGAGGAAATGGCTGTACAATGCAGACAAACACAGGTTTAGAGAAATGAGACAGTACGTTATGTAAAAGATCTCATTGGATCTCCCTCCAGTACCTCTTCCCCCTCAGTCTCATTTGAGATGAGAAAACTGATACCTCAAGAGGTGAAGTGATGTGCTTAAGGTTTAGTGGCAAGAGTTCTCTCTAGGGAGAAAGGCAAATATATGTCTTTTGAGCAGAAGTTGTAGATGTTCTGCCCATATTCCATCATCTTTAATGCCTCTGTGGAAGCTGGTCAGACTCCACCCAGCAGCCCCTGTACTTTGTTACCCAAGGGAACTTTCCTTTAGCTATCAATGTCCATGCTGACTGCTTTGTGGCAGGCTGGAAGACCTGAGGAATTAACATCATTCACAAGCATCCCTCAAACAATGGTAGAGGGGGAGTTGGTGTATAAATACCCCATTGTCCTCACCCCCTCAGATGGGGTAACATGGAGGTGCATGTTCTACTTTGGTGGCCAGAGAGTCTCCAGGGAGGTTAATTGAGCCCCAGTCATTCACTAGGATAACTGACATGACAACACACCCTTTATTGTATCACTTATTTTGCCTGTCTTAGTTTCCCACCCATATTTTCTCATATTTTCTTTAACTTTTTTTTTTTTTTTTGAGATGAAGTCTCGCTTTGTCGCCCAGGCTGGAGTGCAGTGATGCAATCTCGGCTCACTGCAACCTCTGTTTTGAGAGTCCAAATGATTATCCTGCCTCAGCCTCCCAAGTAGCTGGGATTACAGGTGCCTGCCATGACACCCAGCTAATTTTTGTATTTTTAGTAGAGACAGGGTTTCACCACATTGGTCAGGCTAGTCTTGAACTCCTGACTTCGTGATCCACCCACCTCGGCCTCCCAAAGTGCTGGGATTACAGGCATGAGCCACCATTGCCTGGCCTTCTTTAACTCTTAACTAAACTCCACTTATACTTGAATTGTTTTTCTAGGGTCTGCTTCTGGTACATTTCAATGGAGACAATCCAATGTGTTTCACACTCTGTGGAGTCATCTATTATCCATGCTTACTTAAAAAAATAAAAAGTCACAATTACTACTTCATGTCTGTCTTCCCTGAAATGCACACCTAGAATGGGATCCCCCAGATGTATGGGAAATGGGAAACAACTGAATGGTTCTGGTAAGGTTTCTTCTGAATAGAAGGACAAGAGTCTTATAGGAAAAAATCCTGCATTTTGGCTGGGCATGGTGGCTCATGCCTGTCCCAGCACATTGAGGGGCTGAGGCAGGAGGATCGGTTGAGATCAGGAGTTTGAGACCAGCCTGGCCAACATGGTGAAACCCTGTCTCTACTAAAAATACAAAAATTAGCTGGGCATGGTGGTGCACGCCTGTAGTCCCAGCTACTCTGGGAGGCTGAGGCAGGAGAATCACTTGAACCTGGGAGGTGGAGGTTGTAGTGAGCTGAGATCACACCACTGCACTCCAGCCTGGGTGACAGAGCAAGACTCCATCTCAAATAAAAAAAAAAATCCTGCATTTCACCATTGATTAGGGGTCTGAACAGTACAAGGGAAACAGGAAGAAGACTGGTTTTAGAGTTCTATCTCCCTCTTTCCTCTAGGTGAGTCTCTTTAGAAAGGGACTGATTCTATGATAATGCCAAATATGTGCTAGAGGAAGACTAGTGGAGACGTATGTTATGTACTTTTTAAGAATTCTGCTTGGGGATAGGTTTTTTTCTTGTATGAGAAGAGGATTTTGAAGGTTCTCAGAGAAGAAAGTCCTTCCATAATTTTCTTTAGAAGCTATAAGGGCAAGATACAATAAATAAAAGTATGTTTTTATGTTCTAGGTTTTTTTAAAACTTTTATTTTAGGTTCAGGGGTACAAGTGCAGGTTTGTTATATAGGTAAAGCTGTGAATTGGGGGTTTGTTGTATAGATTATTTCATCACCCAGGTACTAAGTTGAGTACCCATTAGTTATTTTTCCTATTGACTTTTTAATAGTAATAGCCATTCTGATTGGTGTGAGATGGTATCTCTCTGTGTGTGTGTGGGTGTGTGTGTTTGTGTGTGTTTGGTTTTTTGTTTTTGTTTTTGTTTTTATTTTTTTCTGCTCTTCTCCCCTTCTTCCACCCTCCACCCTCCAATAGGCCCCAGTGTGTGTTCCCTTCTGTGTATCCATGTGTTCTCATTATTTAGCTCCCACTTATAAGTGAGAACATGTGGCATTTATTAATCTGTTTCTGCATTAGTCTGCAAAGGATAATGGCCTCCAGCTCCATGCATGTCCCTGCAAACAACAGGATGTTGGTTGTTCTGTTTTATGGCTGCATAGTATTCCATGGTGTATATGTACCAATTTTCTTGTTTCAGTGTACTGCAAAGGGCATGAACAGACACTTTTCAAAAGAAGGTATATATGCAGCCAACAAGCATATGAAAGAAAAGTTCTAATGATAAGTAGATCATGAGAAAAATGTAAATCGAAACCACAATGAGGTTGGGCATGGTGGCTCATGCCTGTAATCCCAGAACTTTGGGAGGCTGAGATGAGTGGATCACTTGAGGTAAGGAGTTCAAGACCCCCGGCCAACATGGTGAAGCCCCGTCTGTAATAAAAATATGAAAATTAGCTGGGTGTGGTGATGCATGCCTGTAATACCAGCTATTCAGGAGGCTGAGGGAGGAGAATCACTTGAACCTAGGAGGTGGAGGTTGCAGTGAGCTGAGACTGCACTACTGCACTCCAGTCTGGGTGACTGAGCAAGACTCTGTCTCAAAACACACACACACACACACACACACACACACACACACACACACACACGAGATACCATCTTATACCGGTTAGAATGGCTATTATTAAAAAGTCAAGAAATAACAGATGCTGGCAAGATTGCAGAGAAAAAGGAACACTTACACACTGTTGGTGGGGGTGTAAATTAGTTCAATAATTGTGGAAAGAAGTGTGGCAATTCCTCAAAGAGCTGTAAAAGTATTTTTAATCTACTTTGTCCTAAAACAGAATCCAAGGTTTAAGCCCTGAATGTAACATATTTCTCTTTCTGAAAGCATTCTATAATCAAGCCGAGTAGTGTTTTGTTTTTGTTGATGTTGTTTTTTGTTTGTTTTGTTTTTGAAGTGGAGTCTTGCTCTGTTGCCCAGGCTGGAGTGCAGTGGCGCCATCTCAGCTCACTGCAACCTCTGCCTCCCAGGTTCAAACAGTTCTCCTGTCTCAGCCTCTGGAGTAGCTGGGACTACAGGCACCAGCCACCACTCCCAGCTAATTTTTGTATTTTCAGTAGAGACAGGGTTTCACCATATTGGTCAGGCTGGTCTCGAACTCCTGACCTCACGTGATCCACCCACTTTGGCCTCCCAGAGTGCTGGAATTACAGGCGTGAGCCTCTGCTCCCAACCTGAGTAGTGTTTTATGTTTGGTTGTTTTTCTTCAGAAGGAATATGGGCAATCATTATTAGTTTCATAGAATTGAGAGTTCAAGGAATTATCCTAGATTTCTTGTTAGATCTGCAGACTCTAAGTGATACTTCTGATGGGTAGCATAGACTCGGGCCTTCTATGAAATGAGATTAAGGTTTGGGGGATGCAAGCACTGGAAACCAAGATTACAGAATAAAAGCCTTCTATTTCATGTGGAGAAACAGTTTAATGCAATGCCTAATTCATCTTACCTACTCAAGACTTGTTCACTATTTTTCTTATTATCACTCAAGTACTGAAAAGAAACAGCATTAACCACAAATTCAGCGACATTGTCAATAAACGTTGGAATCCACACTGCCTTTAGGAAGTGCCAACGGGAAAGGTGATACGTTCTCAAAACCAGGGAGGGCCGTTTGTGCAGAGGCTGCACATCTGCAGTTTTCTTGCTGATATTCTGAGAAGTGTTCCGGAAAGTCACCCTTGAGAGGGTTTTAATTCAAGGCTATCACACTATCCCTGTTTGGTTTCATACCTTGGAATTCAACAATGGCACTCAGCTAACACACACAAAAAACCTGTTATCTGTTTTATGTAAATATTTTTACAAGCTAAAGAAATCCACCACTGGGAAAAAAAAAAAAAGGACAGGGAGATGTTGAAACAAAAATATTGAATTCAATGTCATACAACTTCATAGCCAGTGACACAGGCCAATATATGAGTTAATGAAGGGATTTTTCCCTTTGTGTCATACTCTCTCTCTCTTCTCTCTCTCTCCCCATCCCCTGCATTTCTCCTCCCCCCTCCTCCCACCCTCTTTGCCGTCCTCCCTACTTCTCTTTCTCTCCTTGTTTTTCTCTCTCTTTCCCTCTCCCATCTCTCTATATCTGACTCTGTCTCCCTGTGTTCTTTATTTATTTCTCTCTTCTCCTAAATCATCTTCATTATCATTGAAATGACAGTAAGTTTTTACATGAAAGACCTTGATTCTCACAATCTTGTTGGTTTGAAAACCAGGTAAAGGCTGGGTGGGGTGGCTCATGCCTGTAATCCCAGCATTTTGGGAAGCAGAGGTGGCAGATCACTGGAGGTCACGAGTTTGAGATCAGCCTGGCCAACATGATGAAACCCTGTCTCTGCTAAAAGTATAAAACTTAGTCAGGCGTGGTGACACACACCTGTAATCCCAGCTACTTGGGAGGCTGAGGCAAGAAAATTGCTTGAGCTCAGGAGGTGAAGGTTGTGGGAAGCCTGAGATAATGCACTGCACTCAAGCTTGGGTGATAGAATGAGACTTGGTCTCAAGAAAAAAAAAAAAAAAAAAAAAAAGAAAACCAGGCAAAATTTCAACCAGCTAATATAGAAAGATATCCTTTGCAGGATACAAGTTGTTGCATAATTTTCAGAGTTTTGAGGAATTGGTTATCTGTTTTTAAAACAGCCATCTTTCCTTGATTTAACAGGAAGATGTCAGGTATCAAGAAATCTAAAACTACCTAGTTTATTCTTACATTTAGTCCTGAATCTCTCCAGTGACAGCTCTGCCAAAACATTAAGACCTCTCCTTGAATACTTGTTCTTGCAGAGAACTCATTTCTCTAAAAACCTCAACTTTTTCTACAAAGGGCCCTATTGCCTCTTAGCATTTCCTTCTAGAGTGTGACTGTTGGTTTTATTTTCTAAGTGGAGGATTTAGAATCAAAGTGACACCCAAATTGGCAAGTCTAAGAATAAAACTCTAGAAGGGGGGAAAATGGGCAAATAAAAAGAAGAACTCCAAATGGCTAACAAGCATATATCAAAAAGATCAGCCCCATTAAGAAAGGTATATACATTAAACAAATATGATTAAAAATGAGAAAAAGATCTAAAGCGACATTTCTCAAAAGAAGACATACAAAGGGCCAACAGGTGTAGTAAAAAACTCTCAACACCACAAATCATCAGAGACATGCAAATCAAAACCACAACGAGATATGCTGTCACCCCAGTTAAAATGGTATTTATGAAGTACATAGGCAATAACAGATACTGACAAGGCTACAGATAAAGAGGAACCCTGTACACTCTTGATAGGAAAGCAAATCATTAGAGCCTCTCTATAAAAACCATCACGGAGTTCCTCAAAAAACTAAAAATACAACCGCCACATGAATCAGCAATGCCACCACTGGGCATATACTCAAAAGAAAGGAAATGAGTGTGTATCGAAGACGTATCTGCATGCCCATGTGTGTTGCAGCACTGCTCACAATAGCCAAGATTTGGAAGCCACCTAAAAGTCCATCAGCAGATGAATGGATAAAGAAAACGTGGTACATACACAATGGGGTATTAATCAGCCATGTAAGAGAATTAAATCCTGTTGTTTACAACATGGGTAGAACTGGAAGACATTATGGGAAGTGAAATAAGCCAGGTACAGAAAGACAAATAGTGCATGTTCTTACTCATATGTGGGAGCTAAAAAAAAACTGACCTCACAGAGGTAAGAGAGTAGAAGGATGGTTACCAGAAGTTGGGAACGATAGTAGGGAGGAGGAAATATACATAGGGTGGTTAATGGATGCAAAAACACAGCTAGGTAGAAGGAATATGATCTAGTATTTGGTAGCACAATAGGGTGACTAAAGTTAACAATGATTTAATGATTTAAAAATAACTAAAAGAATGGAATTGGAATGTTCCTAATACAAAGAAATGATAAATGCTTGAGGTGACGAATATCCCAATTACCCTGATTTGATCATTACACATAGTATGCTTGTGTCAAAATTTCACATGTGCCCATAAATATTTACAATCATCATATATCCATATTAAAAATGATTTTTTAAAGAAAAATGAGATGTAGCTTCCTACCATTCACATAGATTAAAAAAAAAAAACCTGATAAACCGATAGTAGTAGTAGCTAAATCTGAGAAAAAGGCACTTACACATATAGCAACTCCAGGAGAAAATTTATTTTAAAAATTTTAGGAGGGAAACACTCTTTAGTGCATCATTTACACTTGCAGAAATAGGACTTAAGAATGTAAATATGTAAAAACGTTTAGCTACTGAATAGTTGGGTTCCATTTGAAGTAACAAAAACGGCAAATATTGACATCGCTTATGGTTAATCTGTATGCTAAATACTATTCCTTAATTAAGATGGTGATTACTGGATCATTATTAACATAGAAATGCATTAATGACATTAAAAGTTAATGAATATTAAACCTGAAAGCGGATTAAAACAGCTACCCTAGAAAAAGTATGGTAAAACACATTTATGAGACAACTGAGTAAGTTTCAGCACTGACTCGATACTGGATGATGTTAAGAAATTATCATTATATTTTAGGTGCAATTATAATATTGTAGTGATTTTATTTAAAATGCTATGCTAAGGGCTGCTGATTAAACAGGTGCATGGGCCATATGTATGTGTTGGCTCCAGAGGAAATGCCATTCAAGTGAGCTGGAGGGGAATAAAGTAAGTAAAAACCTATAGAAATAAAGGCATTGGAGCAGACTTATATGAATGAAGGATCTTAACGTTTTGTTGAAGTTAGACAGTGAATGGAAAAGTAGTTCTGCCTATCAGAGTAAGAGGGAGAGGACAGAATTGAATACCAAAAAAATGGTGTATTTCTGAGAAATGAAACCTTCTGCCAAACCCAGGAAATCCAGAAAATCAGAGGCAACAGGAACAGCTGTGAGGGAGAGAGAGAGGAAAAACACTGAAAATGTGGATTATTTATAATTTTTTATAGGAGCAGTCAAACACCACAGAGAGGTGGTCATATCCCCCTCCTTCGAGGAGTTAGAAGACTTCATATTTATTTCCGGATTGTGTTTGATCAAAATGGAATTGATCTTTCCAATCTTTTGAAGCGCTTGTTATCAATGTTATGGTCAGTTCACAACAAAAATTTGGAAGGTTTCATTTTTCTCCCCCTAAGCTCTAGAAGAGGTTAAGTAGTATAGGAGTTGTCTGATGCTTTAACTTTTGGTAAAACTCCCCTTCAAAATCATCTGAGTCCAGAACTTTTCTGATGAGGTTTTATTTTATTATTACTGAACAACATTCATTAGTAGTTAATATACTTAGATTTTCTTTCACTCCCAGAATGAGTTTTGGTAATGTATTATTATTTTTGAAGGCCAGACAACCAAGATCAGCACCTAAAGAATTACTTCTGCTTAAGAGCTCTCTTCACCTTGCCTTGTTGACAAATAGCTTCCTACAAATATGGCATGCATGTGTGTCCATAGGTGTGTGTGGGTTTATGCATGTGTGTTTTATTTGTTCTCCACAGACCACTTACCTTTTAGGGTAACCAGAAAGAAGGGGGGATTAGTTGTTCTCTACATACCATTTTTGATATTGAAAAAGATGAATAGATGGTTATTTTCTTCATGTTGTAACTCTGATTTTGGAAAATTTTCTGCATATAGTAACTTTTGGTCTTTCCTCTTCCAGACGAACATCACCACATTTGGTAGTTGTGTGTGTGTGTGTGTGTGTGTGTGTGTGTGTGTGCGCGCGCACGAGCACGCGCGGTGTGTGTGTGTATTTTAAGCTACAAGTTTTTCCTAGTGTCTTCGAAAGTGGAGTATACATTTAAATTTCTCTTTTTGTTGTTTTGAAATAGTGTCTGAAGGAAGAATGAAGTAAAAAATGTTTACTATTATAAAACTGAAAGTCTTACAATATGTTTTTTTAAAAGAATATGTCTTCCTTGCTAATTTCTCCGTGAGCTCAATGGTAATATCTGTTTTGTTCAAGCCTGTATCCTAGGCATATCACTCGCCATAGGGGCTGAATAAATACTTATTGATTGAACGCAAGGATGAGTTAATAAAACATAATCTAATTTTGAGGAAGAAATAATCTAGAATGGATTGAGGAGGCTATGCATGCATAGGTTGATTCTGGTGAGCTCTGGATGGGATGGTCTGTGTTTTTCTCATTAGTTTCTGCTTTAGGCTAGAATAAATACATTTCCTTTGTAACAAGAGGAAAATAATAAAACATAATTTGAAAAGACATTTTAACAAATGTTCATTTTAAAATACAATGACCATTTGTATTGGATCTGCTCAGATGGTCTATATTCCAGTACCCTCTTGCTTCAAGTGAGTAAGCTTGCACTTGCTGAATCACGCCTGCTAGTTTGGACTCACGAAATAATGCTCATGATCATTTCAGAGGAAGGGTAGCTTCCCTCTCAGATCTCTCCTGCAGTATTACCCATCTCATGTCTGTGTTTCATAAGGGTGAATCAAATGTCATCTCGTAGTTGGAGAATAATGTTGGGGGAAGGCCGCCTAAAAAAAAAATAGCCAGTGCCTTGATTATTTTCTTTTTTTCAAAGATGATTTGTTGGTTTCAGAAAATTTCAGGAAGGGCCATCACTGTGCTCAGCTTCAATACTTTGCTTAAATATCATTTCAAAACATGAGAGCACAAATGTCCTTGGTATGCCAATATCCTTCCTCACTTCCCTTTCTCCAGATAGTCTGGCCTTTTTTCTGTTTTATAAATGCATCATGTTCATCCTGACCATCGTTTCTGTGCCAGCCATTGTTTAAATGTGGTTCTTGCTGGGTTATCTTTTTTGTAAGGTCTCAGCTCAAGGGATAGTTTCTTGGAGAGGCTCTTATTTGCCTCTCAGACTCATATGGACAGTTGGCCATGCTCTGTCACATGGTTCTATTTAATTTTCTCCTTTCTATCAGTCTCTTGCCTTTCTAACTTAGGAATTTCCTTTTTCTTCCCCCCATTCGAAATGTAGACTTTCTGAGATCCTCGTCTGCCTAGTTGCCTGTGTTGTTCCCAACATATCTAGAACTCTTTTTTTTTTTCCTTTTTGAGACATAGTTTTGCTCTGTCACCCAGACTGGAGTGTAGTGGTGCCATCTCGGCTCACTGCAATCTCCACCTCCTGGGTTCAAGCAGTTCTTGTGCCTCAGCCTCCGGAGTAGCTGGGACTACAGGCACATACCACCACGCCCAGTTGATTTGTGTGTTTTTAGTAGAGACAGGGTTTTGCCATGTTGTCCAGGCTGGTCTCAAACTCCTGACCTCAGGTCGTCCTCCTGCCTCAGCCTCCTGAAGTGCTGTGATTACAGGCATGAGCCACCATGCCTGGCAAGAACTCATATTTTAACATGCCAAAAGCTACATACGTATTTGTGCACAAAAGAGGAAGAAGAAGAAAAGGAAAAGAAAGAGAGAGGGAGGGTGGGAGGGAGGAGGAATGGAGGGACAACAGAGGAGGAGATAAATTCAACTTATCATCCCTTAGCTTCAAATCTTAATTCCAAAATGAATCAAAATATTCTGAAAAAATACACAGACATTTTCCAACATCTGCTCTCTTATGAAGACAGTTGAAACTCTAACAATTTTCCTCTTATATACATATTGTCAATTAACATAAATATGTAGTATTAAACTAAATGTGAATATGATGACTCACAGTTAGCATTTCTTTGTTCACACATCACTGATAGAAAACTCCATTAGAGGATCAAAGAAGAAACATACAGAGCTACTAAGACCTTGACATTTGTTGAATCCTTGGCTTGTGAAAGTTACAAATTTTTTTCTTTGAACCTGAAAATGAGAGAAGAGAAAGTACTACCAAAATTTTTAGTCTTTAAGAGTCACATGGATAGATATACAACAATGGGAATATACTTAACACTACTGAACTGTACACTTAAAAATGACTAAGATGGTAAGAAAAAAAAAAAAAAAGAGGAGCTAGCTATTGTCATATCTCTTATCCCTGCCTCACCACAGTGATTCCTGAAGAATTTGTCAAGATAGAGCCTCCATTAGCTTAGGACTCTTCCCAGCTGCGAAGAGCAATATATTAGTCTGTTTTCACGTTGCTGATAAAGACATACCTGAGACTGGGTAATGTATAAGAGAAAAATAAAAAGGTTTAATGGACTCACAGTTCCACGTGGCTGGGAAGACCTCACAATCATGGCAGAATGCAAAAGGCATGTCTTACATGGTGGCAGGCAAGAAAGAATGAGAGACAAGCAAAAGGGGGAAACCCCTATAAAATCATCAGATCCCATGAGACGTATTCACTACCATGAGACCAATATGGGGGGAAACTGCCCCTGCGATTCAATTATTTCCCACCAGGTCCCTCCCACAACATGTAAGAATTATGGGAGCTACAATTCTAGATGACATCTGGGTGGGGACACAGTGAAACCATATCAAGCAGAGTCCCAGGTGACCCTTATGGTCACCACGAGAACAATATGGGGGAAACCGCCCATGTGATTCAATTATCTCCCACCAGGTCCCTCCCACAACATGTAAGAATTATGGGAGCTATAATTTGAGATGAAATTAGTGTGGGGACACAGCCAAACCATATCAAGCAGAGTCCCAGGTGACCCTAATGAACATTTCGCATGGGCAAGAAATGACCTTTGTTATTTTAAGCCATAAAGATTTCTTTATTGTTTCTGCAGCAAAGCCTAACCCATCCTGACCAATACAAGGCTGTCACTTGAAGATAAGGAAGTGGGGGAAAAAAGTGGGAGAGAACGTAATCAGATAGACTTGAGCATGTTTCTAGGATTAAAGAAAAAAGCCAGGAAAAGAGAGGACCTGGGTAGGTGAGGGAGGGGTGTAGTTAGTTGTTCTTGGCCCTGGGAGAAGCCAAGGGCTGTGTTACCCTGTACACACTGGCGTGATACAGGGTAGACACACCAGGTATGTGGCCTGCATGCCTGACAATGAGACATTCATGACAGCCATCATTATTTCTGCCCCAAAGAATCAGTTCTGGGGAAAACGAAATAGTTATTGGTCAAATATTGGTCTGAGATGATTTAGCGTAGGCCTTCCTCAGCAAGCAGAGGGTCAGAAAAAACATCTTAGCCCCTCAGTTTCTTCATGTATAAAATGGTGATAACAATAGAATTTACCTTATAAAGTTGTTGCAAGAATTCGATGAGTTACCATGTGTAAAGCACTGAGAACAGTGCCTGGCATAGAGCAAGTCCTATTTAAGGGTGATCTCACAACACCTTTAGGTTTTAGGAAGAAGCTTTAAATATGGTGATGGAGTCTGCCAATGGTTTCTTTCTGCCATCATTTGAACAACAAGGAAGAGCTGCAAAGTCCTGCTGTACGGGGGAGGCAAACAGGGAGCACGAGCAATGGATATATTTAACATTTGTACCAGCTTCAAAGCTGATGTTCATCAATACAAATCAATGTATTTTTAAAAAAGAATTTTGTGCATAAATTATCATGAATCTGATATTAGCTAACTTTAAATTAATGAGAAGTTATTGTACCTGCTTACTTACACTGCAAGGAAAGCAGGAAAGAAAAGGAAAAGGGGAAAAGAAAGATGGAGAGAGAGAGAAAGTGAAAGTGAAACAAGAATAAGGGAAAGAAGGTGAAAGGCAGGGAGCTAGAGAAAATAGGAAAAAGCAAGGTTTATTGACTAGTTGACAAAACAGACTAAAAAATCAATAGTGTTTTCTCTGACACTTTAGATAACTTCCCAATAATGCTGGGCAGCTTGCTAAAGGAGAGGGGTCCCTATGGCTGACAGCTTTACTCCAGAACAAGTTGAGTTTTCTTTATTTCTACATCTCCCCAGGTGGGAAGCAGTGCAGCCTGTCACTTTCCGAAAGGATGAAAGTGAACCTTCGTCACCATAAAGGGGACTTTGGAGCTGGGAGCAGGAGGCAGTGGAGGTACGGGTACTTTTTTTTTTCTTTTCTGTATCTGGGGTTTCTGACAGTGACTGATCCTGTCTTCCCAGCAGCAGGAACCTGGTAACACAGAAATACTTTTGAAGATCATTGCCAAAACCAACCCCAAAGAGAAATGATTATCTGACAGCAGTTTCTCAAACTTCACTGTTGCTCAGATAACTTCTGGTGAAGAAGAGCAATGGGAACCTTCAGCGTTGACTCATTAGTTCTCTAGTATCTTCAGTGAAAGATGTATGACCAGTGAGGCAGGCATAAACCCTCATGCTTGTAGCTCTCATGCAAATATAAAAATCAAGATGATTTCACAAACTGAGTGCACACAAGCTCTGATACCCACAAAATCCAAATTAGCTTCCTTAATTTAAACTGACAGATTTTTAAAAATAAACGGACATTATTGGGTTTAATAGTAGAAAACTAGTCTCAGGTATAGACTTACACTTAATCCCTTTTAATGTTTTGTCTCAGGGATGGTAATATAGAAATGTCCACTCCCCAATAATTATATTGCATTGAATGGCATTAATATAGCCTGAGTCTTTACTTGCTAGTTTAGGATAATCAGGTCATAAGGCCCCCATACATAACCAAAATTCTGCTACTGAGTGAGATAAGCTTATGAGGGGCCACTTGCTTTTCCATGAAGGTAACTTCTTCACTGAAAGTTGATGTTAGCATTGGCACTTTTTGGAATCTGAATTAAATTGACATACAATCCTAGTTTTACTGGAATCAGAAAAAGAAAACTTATTCTAAACTTACTGCTTATGAACCATTGCAAAGTTAATACATGCAAGCAAAGATGATATCCATGAAACACATCCACTCACAAGAGACTGTGATCTTAAAAGTTCTGGTGGAAAACATTTGCAGTTGGCCTTCCTATGCTATTTTTTTTTTTTTGCTTTGAGCTCACATACTTCTATTTACCTCAAAACTGTCATCTCTACAATATACAGTAATGCAGTTTTGGGCCAAACTCAAGTAGAAACACACACACAAAAAGAACAGGCTCAGGAATTGTATGGCAGTATTTGGTAATAAGGTGAATCCCAAAATGTTTTAATTTTATTAGGTTATCACCTAGATAGAAAACACTTGTTGGAGAATCCTGACATCTCAACAATGTATCTGCAGACCCTAGAGGCATGGTGAATTTCAGTTTGAGAACAAATAATAAAAAAAGAAAAAAAGACAGCTCTTCTCATGAGCCCAAACCTCAGACTCCAGTGTGACCTGAGCTTGGTGATGGTTCATACCATGGATGGCACCAGCTGACCTAGAGCGAAGGAAGAAAATGAAGGGAGTAGTTTCTGATCTTGTAGGTTCCTCCCTTCAGGTCACCAAGGCTGGATGCAATTACTTCCCGAGGCCATAAATCTTATCAGGCATCCCATTCCTTTCCACTATTACTAGTTGCCTACCTCAGAGGTACTGCACTATCCCTACCCTGACTTTTTAAACTATGCCCCACCCCCTTTTTTTTAAGACACTCAGTTGCCCAGGCTGGAGTACACTGGCATGATCTTGGCTCACCGCAAACTCCACCCTTCAGGTTCAACCAATTCTCCTGCCTCAGCCTTTCAGGTAGCTGGGACTACAGGCATGCGCCACCAAAGCCAGATAATTTTGTATTTTTAGTAGACATAGGGTTTCTCCATGTCACTCAGGCTGACCTTGAACTCCCGAACTCAGGTGATCTACCTGCCTCAGCTTCCCAAAGTGCTGGGATTACAGGTGTGAGCCACTTCGCCCAGCCCCTAAACTTGCTCCCTTTATAAACTCTCCTCAAATCATTCAATCTGAGTATGCATCTCGCCCCTACCAGGACTTTGATTAATTAAGGTGCTTACCTGGGCAACAAGACTAGAAGCACCTGCAGCCTCCGAGATAATAAGGTGTGCACCTGTGTGCATGCCTCCACCCAGACACACACACTATACATGTTTATCAGCGGGAATGGATGAGTAGAGAACTCACCTTTGTAAGTAACTTGTAATGTGCTGCTCACTGAACCAGGGACTGGGTATGCATTTTTGTTTGGAAGCTTCTTCGTCACATTTTTATTTAATTTTATTTTACTTTTTTAAAAAAATATGGAGATGGCTGGGTGCGGTGGCTCACGCCTGTAATCCCAGCACTTTGGGAGGCTGAGGTGGGTGAATCATGAGGTCAGGAGTTTGATAGCAGCCTGGACAACATGGTGAAACCCCGTCTCTACTAAAAATACAAAAAATTAGCTGATGTGGTATGGTGGCAAGCTCCTGTAATCCCAGCTACTCAGGAAGCTGAGGCAGGAGAATCGCTTGAACCCGGGAGGGAGAGGTGGCAGTGAGCTGAGGTCGCACCACTGCACTCCAGCCCGGGCAACAGTACGAGACTCCGTCTCAAAAAAAAATTAAAAATGGAGATGAGGTCTCACTATATTGCCCCGGCTGGTCTCAAACTCCTGGGCTTAAGTGATCCTGCCTCCTCAACCTCCCAAACTGCTGAGATTACAGGTGTGAGCCATCACACCCAACCTCTTCATCACAATTGGAGGGAAAAATGTATTCTTACCATTTCACAGATAAAGAAATGAAAGCTTAGAGAATGGAAGTATCTTGCCCAGTGCAACAAAGATGTTTTCTTCTCTGTACCACTCAGTCAGTCAAGCTGCTGGTTGAAGTTTGAAGAGGACTCAGTACCCTACTTTAACCTGATTTCAATTTTAGACCAATGCTGATTTCAATTTAGGCCAATTTTAGACTAGCTGAATCTTATGAGATGAATGTCATTGAATTACTCTTTCTCAAAACCAGGCTGAAGGAAGCAGGACCAGAACACTAGGGACACTCCTGTCTTCAGTGAATTGCATCAGCCAATTGGACGTTTCAGAATGTATGTGCAAGGCTACAGGACTCTAAAAGGTAACATACAAATTTTATAATTTGGTGAAGTTTCAAGCTGTGTGGTTGTTGACTGCTATAAGGACAATGCAAAGATAGAAATGAGCATGGGAAATCTATGCTGAGGAAGACAGAGTGGATGATCACAAAGATTTAGCTATAGAAGGAAGTAAGCAAGCAAATAATTTTAAAATAGAGAGTTACTTCAATGAACTATAGTACAGTCACATAAGGGACATAGATGACCTACCTCCTATTTGTTTTTCATTCATTTGTGATCTACAGAACACAAAATAGCCTGTAAGAATGATTTTATTTTTTCCTCTCACTATACTGAGCTGGTATTTGGTCCCATGGGGATAAACACTCAGAAAAATTCCTAAAATAAGAACTCGTGTCTACCTGCAATGCTCATACACAAAACAGACACATTCTCTATTCCAAATTTTTGCTTAAAGAAAACAAAATGTGCTTTGAGTAAGCAAAATTAATTTCCATCTTAAGAAAAAGAAGTAACAAACAACCTGGGCTAAGTAGCCAAGCTAGTTTAGTAAAAGTGTTTTGCAAGGGGGAATTGAGGAGATATATTAACAAGTCTTACCTGAAAGTCCATTGACTTCTAAGTACTGCCAAGGCTCACTCACTCAAATAGCATGTATATGACAACCTTGATAGGCAAATAGTCAGAAGATAAGTGGTGGAAGGAAAAGGTCTTTGAGAAGTCAAAATAAAACATGCAATTCTGTGCATTAAAATCTAGGAACTTTTACTCTAGAAGACCTTGATGACCTCGTAGGTAATGTTCTCAACCTAATTTCAACAACTGATGTGGCAGTCAGTTTCCAAAGACTGTTCCCCAGTGAGCTACATCTCCTGGTATTTCACCCTTGGGTTGTCTTCTTCCATATTTTGACCAAGAGAATGGGATGAAAGTGATGGAGGGGGCCGGGACACGGTGGCTTATGCCTGTAATCCCAGCACTTTGGGAGGCCAAGGTGGGTGGATCATGAGGTCAAGAGATCTAGACCATCCTGGCCAACATGGTGAAACCCTGTCTCTACTAAAAGTACAAAAAGTTAGCCGGGCGTGTTGGTACCTGCCTGTAGTCCCAGCTACTCGGGAGGCTGAGGCAGAAGAATTGCTTGAAATCAGTAAATGGAAGTTGCAGTGAGCTGGGATCATGCCACTGCACTCCAGCCTGGTGATAGAGCAAGACTCTATCTAAAAAAAAAAAAAAAAAAAGAAAGTGATGGAGGGTAGTCCACAAGAAGGATCACTCCCACCATCTGTATCTTATGAGATGCATGCTACTGAACCACTCTTTCTCAGCAGCCAGCTAGCTGTGAGAAGCTCAAGCCACAAGAAATCCATGTGTAGGTGCCTTCACCATAGCCCCAGCTGAGCACGCTGCTGACAGCCAGCATCATCGTTAGACATAAGATGAGCAGCCCTGGATGTCTAGTGCAGCTGGGCCTTCTGGTACCTCCAGCCCCAGCTGCCGTTTCATTGGAGCCATAGGAGGCAGTTTGAGGGAATGCCTTCTAACCTAGACAAGGTACAGAACCATGAGCTACGTTAACAAATTGTTTCAAACCAATGCATTTGAATTTTGTCACGCAGTAGTAGATACCTGAAACACTTGGCTACCAAATTTCCAGCTCTGCAAGAGCAATTAGAAAGACTAATTGAGGTAAGACCTGAAAGCAGTAGGAACTGGAAGTTAAATTTGAGGGAAGTAACAGAGACCGTTAAAATCAAAAGAAGAAATCAAAACACAGCAGTTGGAGACCATTTAGCAGGAAGAGAGGGGGAGAAAACTGCCAAACCCAGCACTAGGCTCCTCACAATAAACATTACTAAATTGTATCACTTAAGAATCAGGGATTCATGACAACTTGAAGTTAGGAAGAAAGATTACATTGTCATCAGCATATTATTGGAGAACCCACAGAGGTAAGGAATAGTTATTTTTAAAAACGTTTTGATTGTCAAAAATTAAACTGTGACATCGTCCCAGAGTTTAAGGAAGCAGGTTTTGATTTTCCGTAAATTTATTAATGAAGAGCACTTCAATTTCCCAATAGTCTTACCTTTGCAAGATATTCTTGCCTCAGTAACTCTTTCTGATGTCTGGATTTCTCAGTGCTGTTAGAGCTGTGGAAACACATTCATTGATTCATTGATTCGTTGAGGGAAGATGCATTGATATTTGCTCACCCTGAATTCCTTTTCTAGATGTCACCCACAGAAAGATGAATAAGACGTGGTTCATGGCTCTGACACCGTATCTTCCACTGGGGGGAGGGATAAAGGAGAGACCAGGACTAACATTTATTGAGCTCCAACTACTTATGGCAGGCACTGTACTAGTTGCTTTGACACCTTTTAGTAAATCCTAGCAATGCTGTCTACTGGACTGTATTCATCCTATTTTTGGATGACAAAGCAGAGTTTCAGACTGGTATACAACTTCTGGGAGGACTCAAAATAAGTCGACTGGCTTGCACTCCTCATCAGTAGCATCTCACCAGCCTCCAAGCACCTTACATACACTGTATGGGAAACTGTAAGACAGAATGCCATCATCAACTTATTTTATGCATTTTGATCATTTTTAAGCTCTTATTAATAATTTGAGGTCACAGCAGAGGCAGAAAAAGCCTCCCCCGGGATCATTTCTTCCATATTCGAACCAGTTCTCTTTTTCCCTTTCATGCTACTATTTAATTTGATGACTCCTGAGGTTTCCCCAGAGTGTTTGTCATTTTTACAACAGCCGTTTTTTCTTTGACTCAAGAAAAAAATATATTAAATCAATGTTTGCATCTGTGCACATTTCTTAAAGTGCTCCCAAATACGTTGATTCCCAATGAACTTAAGATTTTAATTCGTTTTATCCCATTGCCGCTGCAGAAGGAGTCACATTTTTAAATGTGTGATGACATATGGCTGTTCATTATTTATACATTCTGTAGCAGACTATACATTTTACTTTGGACTTATATCGAGGCACTGAAACCACTTTGGTTGCAAACACGTAAATCACGGTTACAGTTATTAGTCTAAATGTAACACCACCCGGGTTCTGGATCAAAACCTTTAAAATCCGTTGTAATTGATGTCTGCTGTATAACTTATGTCTGATTTTATTAAAGGTTCTCATTATTATTTATGTATTTGGAGCATTATATTCCTAGCTGTGCTACTCCATCCAGAGTAAATTATTTTGAGGTGTACGACTGAGACAGGATATGGAAGTGTGTCAGGGTGCCAGAGTGGGGGAGGGGAAGGCTCTTTGTGAAATGTTTTAAAAAAAAAAAAGTGGGAGAAGAAATGGGTGTTGTATTTCAGTGCGGTGTAACTAATCCATGCAATGATTTAGTTAATTTACCCTCCCAAACGCCTTGTCCTCTGTACCAACTGACATTCATTTGAGATAAATAAAACAGCCACGGAGTTGTGTCCGCTAAATTATAAATTAGCGAAAGGGTAACTGAGTGAGCCGGATTCCCAGGGCTGCGGCTGGACCAGGTCTTTTTCAAGACCAGAAACGCTTAGATTGATCCATACATCACAGCGCTGAGATGCCTCAGCGAAATGGGACCGAGGATTGATGGCACTTCACAGACTCATTAGGAAGCCTCAGGTTGATGAGCCACTTGCCAAGCGTGACTGCAGAATGCTGGCAGGCTGACCCAAGGGGACAGGCCATGTCAAAGCGGCACCGAGGATGAAGAGCAAAGGCATCTTGCCATGGAGGAGAGAGAACACCACCCCGAGAGGCAGGAGGCCAGTGAAGAAGGAAGTGACAAGGCCGGATGGCAGGGACCTGAGCTTCAGAGCCTCATAAACCAGCGTCCCCATCTCTGCTGGGCTGTTACCAGCCTCGTGGCCCCTCAGGAACTTCCCTAGCCAGTCAGAGCCTTGCTTTCCTCATCTGTAATGGGGGATGCCATTATAAGGATTTGCTATAAAGTTTTTTTCCCCTTAATTAATGGACTTTATTTTTAGAGCAATTTAAGTTTATAGAAAAATGGAGCAGAAAGTATGAAGTTCCCATATATTCCACCCCCCACCACACTGTCTTTCCTAACATCTTGCATTCGTGCAGTGTATTTGATACAACTGATGAAACAATATTGATATCTTATTGTTAACTAAGATCCACAGTTTGCATTAGGGTTTACTTATCTGTTGTATAGTTCTACAAAATTTTGCAATCTATAATATCATGGATTGACCATTACTGTATTATATAGAATAGATGCACTGCCCTATTCATCTTTCCTTTCCTACTTCCAGATCCCTGGCAACCATTGATCATTTTACTGTCTCTATCGTTTGCCTTTGTTATGAAGTTTTGAGATATTACAGATGAAGAGACTCAGTGTTCAGTAAATGGCTGAACTACAGTAGGGTCAGTGCATTATAGTTGCATATGAATTTCAAACACCAAGTATTTAAAATGCAAATTTCAGATAGTTGACTAATGACCTGAGAAGTTATAAGAGGGGGAATGGTTATATTATAAGATATCCAATTGTGATTCCCCCAGATGCAAGCAATCAAAAGGTCTAGAAAGGCCAGCCAGCTTTCCTCCTGAGTACTTGGCTACTGTGGAGGTACATCCAGGCTGCTGTCATTCTTTAAGGCCCTCCTTGAAGCATTCCATAGGGGACAAATCAGAAGGTCCAGTTGCTGTACCTGCACACCCCAATCCTGGAACAGGATAAGTCTCTAAAGCAGGATGGAGAGGAATCTTCCTTGCCTCACCACTAAGGCAAGAACTGACTTCCCTGTTGCATCTGGTGGTCCTGGCATGGCTGCTATGCTCATACCCTTTAGGCTTTTTGCCTCTACGAAAGGTGTGGGAACACAAAGAATATGTTTGGCAGTGGTGTGAGAAGAGATTGGACAGGAAACTCATTCATCTGCTTTTAATGGTGGGAATAGGCAATAATTTTGCGCTCTTGTCCTATCTGTTAGGCCTGTCTTTGGGTATCCAGTACATCCATTGCTATGAACAGTTCCCAGACACACCAACATTCCTCCCCAAGCACCTCACTTTGTCTCAAGGTTCACTCCCATGCCACCAGAGTTTGTTCAGCCCTTAATCTGGGTGGCCAGGAATTGAGGAAAAATTGATGTCCCTGGATAATATCTTCTACCAATGAGCAATGGATGTCGACGGCTAATGTCTTGGCCTCCTGTCTTTGGAAGAGACAATTCTGAGGCAAATCCTACAGTTTTTTGGAGAATCTCCAGCAAGACTGAACCCCAGCTCATACAGTGGTACCCATGTGGAGGAAAAAAGCATCTTTTTTCTCTTTCTCCCCCTCTATCTCTCACTTTTGCTGATTCTTCATTCTTGCCTTTAGGGACATTGTCTACAAAAATGACCAGCTGCAAGTCTTGTCTCAGGCTTTGCTTTGAAAAGAACCCAGACCAGGTCAGTGCATACAAGCAACTGGCAGAAGGTAAGATGATGTGGATGGTGAAAATTTCATTCAGTTAATGAAAGAGATGGCAATTTCCAATGACAATTACAGTCGTAGTTAACATTGCCAGGCTGTTTACTGAATGTTAGATAATTGTACATGAATTATGTTATTTAATCCTCATACAACCATATGAGGTAGGAATTATTCTGATAACCATGTTACAGAAGAGAAAATTGAGGTTCAGAGATATTAAGTGATTTGTTCGACTTCAAACACCTAATTAATACAGTGGTCAGGAGGCAAGCTAAAATAATCTAACTCAAGGCTTACCTTTTACCTGTAACTGTGTACTTCCTGTTTAGCATAGGGTTTTAGGTGAGCATATGTATAACATAGAAGTTGTTAACAGACACATTTTTTAATAATGGTGAAATCATGACTCCCATACAAACAGAAAATGAATATCTGCCAAAGATTTTTATTTATTTTATCAATTAATAAAGGAGCCAATAGGATGGAACAATTAGCTCAAAGGAAACTTTAGAAATCTCATATTTTTAGAGGCAATCAAGGATATTGAAATGATCTTGAAATAGACCCAAATATGTCAGTGAAACTGGTCAGTATCCAAAGGGTATAAATCAATTACATTTCACAGGACACAATTCATTTGCTTTTCTTTATAAGGATCAACTGCATTTGTCTCAGTTTTCTACCACTTAGAGAATTGTAAAAGAGGTAAAAGAGAAAGGCACACATAATCCAGGAGGGTACATGACACAGGTTACCCAGTAATCTTCTTTGTTCAAATCAGAGTCTTCCACGATTTTTCTGAACAAAATATATGATGGAATGAATCCAGGACTTTTACAATAACAAAGGTAATGAAATATGACAGGGGTTGGCAAGTTTCTTTCCTAAACGGTCAAATAGTAAATATTTTCGGCGCTATGGGGGATACAGTCTGCCCCGCCACTATTCAGCTCTGCCCTTGAAGCACTAAAGGGGCTACAGACAATAGATAACCCAACAGGCATGGCTGGGTTCCAATATAACTCTATTTACAAAAACAGGTGGCTAGCCTGCAGGCTGTTGTCTGCAACCCCCGGAATGGAAGATCATGAGATATAAGAAAGCATTTGCCAAGAATTCTTCCCAGGCAGGACACTTTGAATTAATTCACTGTATAGTTGCCGACTAGGGCTGCTGAAGCTTCCATGTGTCTAATGATTTATAAAACCAAAATCCAGTTACAAACTATACCAGTAAGTTTCTTCACTATTTTAAAAATTGTATTGGTTAACTAATTAATTGATGGACAAATAATTTATATTATTATAATTCTTACTATATTCTATATACTATAATTATTACTATAATTATATTAGATGTAATTATAATATAATTAGATGTAATTATATTATTTGTGAGGTGTCATGTGATGTTTAGATGTAGAAAGGTTAAATCAAGCTACTTAACATATCCAGGATGTCACCTCTCTACGGGTTTTTTTAATGTGTGCTGAGAATGTTTAAAACCTATTTTTAAAGCAATTTGGTGGCTGGGTGCAGTGACTCATGCCTGTAATCCTAGCACTTCAGGAGGCCAAGGCAGGTGGATCACCTGAGGTCAGGAGTTCGAGACCAGCCTGGCCAACATGGAGAAATCCTGTCTCTATTAACAATATAAAAATTAGCTGGCTGTGGTGGGGCACACCTGCAGTCCCAGCTACTTGGAAAGCTGAGGCAGAAGAATTGCTTGAACCCGGGAGGTAGAGGTTGCAGTGAGCTGAGATCGCACCAATGCACTCCAGCCTGGGCAACAAAAGCAAAACTCCACCTCCAAAAAAAAAAAATTGAAATACACAATGCGCTATTCTAAACTATGCCATGCACTCGATCACTAAAACTGATTCCTCCCATCTAAGCGAAATTGTGTACACTTTGACCAACATTTCCTCTTTCCCTATCCCTCTGTTTCTATGAGATGGATTTTTTTTTCAATTCCACATATAAATGAGATCGTGCAGCATTTGTCTTTCTATGCCTGACTTATTTTACTAAGCACATTGTCCTTCAGGTTCATCTATGTTGTCACGAATGAGAGAATTTTCTTCTTTGTCAAGGGTGTATACTATTCCATTATGTACCACGTTTTTTAATCCATTCATCCACTGATGGGCACAGGTTGCTTCCATATATTGGCTATTGTGAATATTGCAGCAATAAACATGGGAGTGCAAGTATCTCTTCAACAGACTGATTTTATTTCATTTGGATGTATACTCAGAAGTGAGATTGCTGTATCATAGGGTTGTTCTGTTTTTAGTTTTTTGAGGACCCTCCATACTGTTTTTCATAATGGCTGTACTAATTTGCATTCCCACTAACCATGTATCAGAGTTCATTGAGTTTCTTTACTTTTGAAAAACTGCAAGCAGCTTAGATGTCATCCCATCCACATATAGATGAAGGATCTGAGACCTAAGACGGGGGAATATACTTGTTAAAGATTATAGAGAACATGTCACTGATTACCTTAGAAACCAAACAATGTGCTACAAACTAGCATCATAAAGTATGTAGATGGTTCTAATTCATGTATATGTTATCTCTCTATATAAATATAGACATGTTATTTATATAAATATATATATAATTCAAATTACAATCATCTATAATTTCATTTTAGAAGATCCATTAGAATTTTTTAGCAACTTAATCTTTTTTTTATTTTTGTTTTTTGAGACAAAGTCTTGCTCTGTCACCCAGGCTAAAGTGCAGTGGTGTGATATCAGCTCACTGCAACCTCCACTTCCTGGGTTCAAGCAGTTCTTGTGCCTCAGCCTCCTGAGTAGCTGAGATTACAGGCGTGTGCCACCACGCCTGGCTAATTTTTTGTATTTTTAGTAGAGACGGGGTTTCACCGTGTTGTCCAGGCTGATCTCAAACTTCTGATCTCAGGTAATCTGTCTGCCTCAGCCTCCCAAAATGCTAGGATTACAGGCGTGAGCCACCCTGCCTGTCTAACAACTTAATTCTTTGCCAGGAACACGTGAGACATATTCACACGTCAATTTATCAATTCAGAACATCTGCTGACCAGTGCTAGCGAGGACCCCACAGAGATACTCAGGACAGACCCTGCCCTTAGGGAGCCCAGTCTCCAGTGGGAAGGGGAGACTCCCAAATGTACAATAGAGCACAGCATCTTCAGTGCCAGCCACAGGTAAACTGGGACACTATAGGAACATGGAGAAGAGGAATTTTCAAAGAGGCCAAAAAGGATATTAAGGGTGTTTTTCTAGAGGAAGTAGCATATGAGTTGATGTTTAAAATCTGCATAAGGAAATGGATATGAAGATACGTGATGGTCTCCCTTTGATTAAAAACACTGATCTTCTAAAACAAGTGTTACCATAAACCAAATATCATGGTGTCCTTAATAGTTGTTGATTATTGTTGTTAGAGATGACACTTAAGAATGTATCCTTAATAACAAAATGTATTAACAGGCCAGGCATGGTGGCTCATGCCTGTAAAGGCAGTACTTTGGGAGGCTGAAGCGGGTGGTCACTTGAGGTCAGGAGTTTAAGACCACCCTGGCCAACATGGTGAAACCTCGTCTCTACTAAAAATGCAAAAATTAGCCAGGTGTGGTGTCATGCACCTGTAATCCCAGCTACTTGGGAGGCTGAGGCAGGAGAATTGCTTGAACCAGGGAGGTGGAAGTTGCAGTGAGTTGAGATGGCACCACTGCACTCAAGCGTGGATAACAGAGCAAGTCTCAGTCTCTCATACACATATATATATGTGTATAAACAGGAGTCATTAGTGGGCATTTAAGGCATGCATTTTGCATTTCAGTACCCCCTGCATGGCTCCAACGTATTACCAGGAAATTGGGATTCATCCCCTGGGCTTCTAGAAAGACAGAGGCATGGAGGAATCTGAGTGCCCCAGATTGGGAGACCAGGATGCTTTGACAAAACATTCTTATCTGGCCTTTGGTGAGAGAGGGAAGCCTCCTTATTCCCCAGCAGAGACTTTAGGCAAGCCCAGAAATCACTATTTTCTGTAGGCACAATAGACCTCACAAGCTTATTAAGTAAGTCCGGTGTTCTGACTGAGGATAACATGTCCATGAGTCAAAAGGCCTTGGGGACTTCAAATTATAAACCAAAATATTTTTCTCATGACACAATGGATTCTTGTAGACAATCACTTCTCCTGCACTGACCTCGTCTGCTAAGTTTTTGCCTGTGTTTCCTCTTGTTCTCCTTTTGTAGAATTCTAGATCTTCAAGGATCAGTTCACATGGTTTCCACTGCTGAAATCTTTCAGTCTTCTTCTGCAAGCATCAGATGATCTCTGGGGCCATACAGCAGATTATTTTGTTTACTTTATTATTATTTTGAGATGGAGTCTCACTCTGTTGCCTAGGTTGGAGTGCAGTGGCACAATCTCGGTTCACTGCAACCCCACCTCCACCTCAAGCCTCAGCCTCCCAAGTAGCTGGGATTACAGGTGCATGACACCACACCTGGCTAATTTTTGCATTTTTAGTAGAGACGAGGTTTCACCATGTTGGCCAGGGTGGTCTTAAACTCCTGACCTCAAGTGATCTGCCCACCTCAGCCTCACAGAGCAGTTAAAACTGTGAACATCCACTTTTAATCTCAGTCTCACCTTCTTTGTCCCTCATGCCATTATACACCCATCATGGCAAAACTCAGCTTTCCATTAGCATCACCCATCCTTGCCTGCATCTGGTTTTTTGCCGACCTGTCTTTTACGATCTAAGTCATTGAGTACTTGAGTGAAGCATGCTTTGGCTAAGTTGATGGAGGATCTCACTCCTTTCCTGAAAATAATGCCTATGAAGGCTTGCATAACAACATAGACGCATGCATGGTACTTGAAAGAAGTAAAGTTTTGTATCACAAGTGCAGGAAAAGTTCTGCACATGTTGAGGAAAATTAAAATAAGAAAAAAAAGGAAAAATGCACCTTTGTAACACATGTAGTTCTCTGAAAATTGAGCCTCTGGGTTGCTCACTGCTCTTTACTTTTTCTAACACTTCATTTATGATATCAGTTTTATGATTAAAGAACTAAAAGTTATTTCACCATTTTTTTTCTGTATTCATTTTGCAACCTTGTGTACTTTATTTACTTTTACTTTTTTAAAAAATTAAAAATATTGTGGGTACATAGTAGGTTTATTAGTCAATTTTCATACTGCTATGAAGAAATACCTGAGACTGGGTAATTTATAAAGAAAAAGAGGTTTAACAGACTCATAGCTCCACATGACTGGGGAGGCCTCACAATCATGGCAGAAGGTGAGAGAAGAACAAAGGCATGTCTTACATGGCGGCAGGCAAGAGAGCATCTGCAGGGGAACTGCCCTTTATAAAACCATCAGATCTCTTGAGACTTACTATCAGAAGAACAGCATGGGAAAGACCGACCCCCATGATTCAGTTACTTCCCTCCAGGTTTCTCCCAGGACACATGGAGATGATGGGAACTGTTATTCAAGGTGAGATTTGGGCAGGGACACAGCCAAACCGTATCAGTAGGTATATACATTTACGGGGTACATGAGATATTTTGATAAAGGTATGCAGTGTGAGCATTGCCTGTTCTAACTTATTTGTGGGATCTAAAAATCAAAACAATTGAACTTATGAACACAGTGTAGGCGGATTGTTACCAGAAGCTTGAAAGTGTACTGTGTCTTATTTAAGTCCATGCTCAAACACCGTTCCTTCTAGAGCAAACCCACTGGAACAATTCAGATTCTCTTGAACCTCTATTGGCCTCTATACCTACTTTACTAATTCCTTGATTCTGTAATTATCTGTTGGGTACTTAATATTTTCTAGTGAATGGAACAAATTAGTTAACAAACTAAACCCGTCTCTCCCAAATCCCTGCCCTCGAGGAATTTTCATTCTGATGGGAGAGAGAGCCAAATACAGTACATAAGTAAAATACAAAGTTTGACCTTTACTTATAAATACTCGTGTGTATATCTCTGCCTCTCGCTCTGCATCACTCACTTATATGAGGGCTTATTTAATCTCACTCCCAGGGCACCTGGAACAATGATTAACATACATTAAGTGTTCGATCTATTTTTGCTGCAGTAGAAAGAAGCCTCAGAAATTTTATCTGCCTACTTCCCCTTCAAGATATTACCCCAATTGGGAAAAACTGCAACAGAAATTACAACAGCAGTCATAATTTTGGCTACAAGTGCTCCTAGCAGGAGACTCGACTGATCCTCTCCTATCACAGTGGGTACTAGGCTTGGCAATACGAAAGGAAATCCAGGCCAGGTGTGGTGGCTCGTGCCTGTAATCCCAGCACTTTGGGAGGTCGAGGTGGGCCGGTCACCTGAGGTCACAAGTTCAAGACCAGCCTGACCAACATGGTGAAACCTGGTCTCTACTAAAAATACAAGAATTAACTGGGCATGGTGGTGCCTGCCTCTAATCCCAACTACTTGGGAGGCTGAGGCAGGAGAATCACTTGAACCTGGGAGGTGGAGGTGGCAGTGAGCTGAGATCGTGCCACTGCACTCCAGCCTGGTGACAGAGTGAGACTTCGTCAAAAAAATTAAAAAAAAGAAAGGAAGGAACGGGAGGAAGGAAGGAAGGAAAATGAAGGAAGGAGGGAAAAGGAAGAAAGGAAGGAAAAGGAAGGAAGGGGAAGGAAGGGAGGGAGGGGAGGGAGGAAAAGAAAGGAAGGAAGGAAATTCAATGGTCCTCTTGCCAGTTCTCAGCTTCCAAACACACCCAGGGCAAAAGGAAAATGCAAAGCCCCCTGTTTCCAGATGTTTTTATTTTTTTTTCATTTCTTTAGACCCTGCTAATCTCTTTGCAAAATCCATGGATACGGAACAAAGCTCTTTGGCCTTTATGTCACAGAGCTGAGGATTCATTACCAAATACCACAAGGGAGACATTTGTAGTTTTGGAGGCAGAGGGAAGACGTGTCCATATGGAGGCACGACTGGAATAAGTTCTTCTTCGCCTTCTCGAGAATACCCATAGAAGTGTATTTGCAATCATAATGCACAATCGGATTTTCTCCCTGGGTGCAAGCGCCACTCCGTAGTAGGAATCAACCGCTATCCTGCTTGTTTTCTCATTTATTTGTCGTTTGTTTTACTCTCCTTGTATTTAGCACCGTGGGCTGATCTGTCAACCAGATAGTGTTATACCGCAGAGGCTTTTGCTTCCTTTCCTGCTGGAACTACATTTATTCACTGGGGTTATCATGGTGTGCTATACATACCTTGAGAAAAGCAGATAGCAATGTTGCAAGAACAATTTTAAATCAGGAAAAAAAATAATAATTTTATTCTCCAAGGGAAACTGCTTTGTAAAAATACAGCATCTTGTATAATTGGGGACACAGTGATCACTTCATCTTTATCTCTGAAGCCTATCTGACAAGAGTGATTTTTATATGGAGAAAGTGAGGATTTCCTTTTTAAAATTGCCTTTAAAATGGTGAGCTTTTGGAAAATCATCTCCCCATTGAGGAATGTGAGCTTGCATTCATTTTAGACTGGGGTTTCACTGCTTCGGAAAGCCCTTTTAATAAGAAAGAAAGGGGATGAAGAAAAAGACAATTAAAAAAAGGGAAGAAAAAGAAGAAAGGAAAGGAAAAAAGAAAATGGAGGAGAAGGATGTACAGAGGGAAGGAAAGAGAGAGGGGAAGGAAAGAGAGAGGGAAGGAAATCTTGAGGAAGCAAGTGTCTTTAATTCTATAACATCACTTCTCCTACAGAAATAATAGCGACCAAACCATTTGCTTTTGCACTCATAATCAAGAAAGCAAACTTTTCCTATGCTGGTGGTTCTAAGTCTGAATTAATAACATTAAAAGAAGTCTCGGCCAGTTGTAGTGGCTCACGCCTGTAATCCCAGCACTTTGGGAGGCCGAGGAGGGAGGATAACAAGGTCAGAAGATCGAGACCATCCTGGCTAACACGTTGAAACCCCGTCTCTACTAAAAATACAAAAAATTAGCTGGGTGTGGTGGCGCACGCATGTAGTCTCAGGTACTTGGGAGGCTGAGGCAGTAGGATCACTTGAACCTGGGAGGTGGAGGGTGCAGTGAGCTGAGATCGCACCACTGCCCTCCAGCCTGGCCAACAGAGCAAGAATCAGTCTCACACACACACAAAAAGAAAAGAAGTCTCTAGTTATTGCCATAATTTTCACTAAACCCCGAGAAAATTCCCAACTGAAAACTATTAAGGATTAAATTTATTTGTGTTTGAAAATCAGAATTGACCAGTGTTGCAGCTACGTGATGGAGCTGAGAGTCGTAGTGTCAACCAAGACTGGGCTGTCAACTACTGAAAAGTTGAATGTAATTGAAGAGTCCAAAAGCTAGCTCTAAGAAGGTAAACCCCCTCATATAATAATAGACAAAATATCAGTGTGTGTATAGGCATCACTATAGATGTATAGGTATTTGAATTTATAGATATACAGCAAAAAGCAGCACTACCATTGAAAATATAGATATCAGACTCAAGGTGGATCCTTACAAGAAACAAAATCACAAGCAAATAAAGGTGCATCTCATGTATAATTCATTCAGCATATATTACTTAGCATTTCCTATTTGAAAGGCATTGTTGGAGGTACCTGGGACACTGTGATGAACAAAATACTCTCTGAGATTGTCCTCTGGAGAAAGAGGAACAAAAGTGAAAATCAATTAAACACACATGTCAAAAGATAATTTTAGAGGTTGATTTTAAGAGAACAACGACGTGAAGTAATGGGATAAAGAGGGTGGGCAATTTTGAAAATAGCCTCACAGCAGTGCCTCTCAGAGAAGGTGACTTCTGAGCCCAGGTCTGAAGAATGGGAAGAAAAAATCTGCAGATGTATCAAAGGTCTTGGATGCATCTGCAGACCAAGAACAGTCAGGAAAAGCCTCTGAGGCTGATATATTGCATTCAGTAAAGAAAAGGAGGCTATCATGGCTCAAGGAAGTGAACAAAGAGAAGGAGATTAGAAGATGTAGGGGATGAGGCTCAGGGAGGCAGGATGGAGCTTCTTCAAAGCTGTGCAAACCTAGAAAATAAGTTGCAGTTTTATTCCAAGTATCCAGACATTGACTCGTGAACATTGAGGTCAGAGGTGTATGGTTGGTCTAGGAGAAAAGAATTACAGGTGACCAGAAGACAGGAGAAACACTTTCTCTTTCCTCCCAGTATGGTTTTGTTTTGTTGGTGTTTTGTTTGTGTTTTTGAAACAGAGTCTCGCTGTGTTGCCCAGCTGGAGTGCAGTGGCATGATCTCAGCTCATTGCAACGTCCACCTCCCAGGTTCAAGCAGTCCTCCTGCTTTAGCCTCCTGCATAGCTGGGATTACAGGTGTGCACCACCACGTCTGGCTAATTTTTGTATTTTTAGTAGAGACAGCGTTTCACCATGTTGACCAGGCTGGTCTTGAACTTTTGACCTCAGGTGATCCACCCACCTCGGCTTCCCAAAGTGCTGGGATTACAGACGTGAGCCACCATGCCTGGCCCCTCCCTGTATGATTTTAGAAAGTCACAGTCCCTTTCAGGTTTCAAGTACTCACATTTGCCAAGTGGAAAAATCAAACATGGTCATGAGATGTACTTTGTGTGGATGCTTCACTCTTGATTCCAGGAGGTAATGCAACCAGCACATGCTCAGCTTGGACCTAGGCTCCAGACACCTAAGTTTTGCTTTATTTAACTAACTATGGAACCGGCATAGCCTGACCTATCTACTGGAGAGCAGAGGACTTTGGGCTTGCCATGAAACATGAGAAGAAGCTGCTTAAACTCAAATCCTAACCATAGAGTTGCCCCCTGAGCACGAACCTTGCTGTAAGGTCTGTAGCACAGATTCTGCAAGGCAGAGTTAGAGAGTTATCTGTGTAACCATTAGCTTGCTGTTTGTTATAGAATACTCCTCCTGCTCATCTGACAACTTTCATCTGAGGGGGCACAGAAATCACCATGTAGGATACGTCCTTCTCATCGGGCCATGGCTTAGGCAGAACTTCCTAATGACTCCTTCACAAGCCAGCCCTGGGTCGCATCAGAGTTTGATGTCACTGAGGTTGGGATGAAAGGCGGAGGATGGAGCCATTTCCTCTGGATCCCTGTCACTGCAGTCAAACAGCATAATTGAAAGTGTTCTCCTTTCTTGAACAGTGAGTCAGCTAGCATTCAAAAAAGGAAAATGGCTTCTGGTTCTCAATCATTTCTGTAGATAGATTTGAAACACAAATACCACAGGGGCAGTTCTCACTGTTGCCCACGATAGGCATTTCCAGGAGCCCTGTGATCAGGGCCGAATTTCTGCACAGAAGCATCATTTTAGATGAAGCTCAGAAATGTGAAAACACATGTGCCAGATATATGTGAGCATCTGATATTCTTTGAGAAAGTGGCAGCGAGAGGTAAAGTAGAAAGAAGACCAAAATATGAGGTCTCAGACCAGCGTCCTCACCTTGGCTGTGACGTCACATCATCCTGTGATTTTGGATTTAACACACCTGAGCTGCAATAGCCTTATCTATTAAGTGGTTCCACTATTGACTTCCTTCAGCCACACAAGGAATGTTTCAAGAGTCAGGAGAGACAATGTATGTATAAATATTTCCTGATTAGTAAAATATCCCCCCAAAAATGAACACTATGAATATCAAGCTTCACTGTGGTTCAAGTGCAAACAAAACACAGTCACATATACAAATGCATGAGATTATGAACCATTTCTCTACTACTGATTACAACAATAATAGCAGCAAAGTTTGATCATTTAATTTTCTTACTAGAGAACTCTTTGGTTAGGTTGAGGAATCACTGAAAGGTGAGGCAAACGGGGAAGATTGAGGAGTTCACATTTATAGTCAGATTGTGAGATTGGGGCAATTAGCTTTTGAAGAGCTAAGGAGATGTAAACAATTCGCATATGGTTCAGCTCTGTGTCTCCACCCAAATCTCACCTACAATTGTGATTCCCGTAAGCCCCATGTGTCAAGGGTGGGACCAGGTGGAGGTAAGTGGATCATGGGGATGGTTTCTCCCATGCTGTCTTGTGATCGTGAGTGAGTCTCACACGATCTGATGGTTTTACAAGCATGTGGCATTCCCCCTGCTTTCACTCACTCTGTCCCGCTGCCCTGTGAAGGTGTCTGCTTCTCCTTTGCCTTCTGCTAAGATTGTAAGTTCCCTGAGGCCTCCCCACCCATGCGGAACTATGAGTCAATTAAACCTCTTCCCTTTATAAATTACCCAGTCCTAGGTATTTCTTCAGAGTAGTGTGAGAATGGACTAATACAACTTCCAAAACCACATGTCCTCTTCAGTGGCTCCTGTATGTACCATTTGCTATGGAACCCCAGTCATAGGCCATCATCTTCTCTTGAAAGGTCTGTTTTGTCTTCTACAAATGTCTTTGGAGAAGGGATCTTGTTTCTTGACTTTACAAGTACCTAAGGATAGTAAAAGGGACTGAGAACAAGTAAGGAACATTGGAAGGAAAATGGGGTAAAATCTGGATAATCCAACATGTCTACCTATTTTCCACATTATTAGTAAAACCACACCGTGCAGGGAAGATGGAATAATTGTGGGTGGGGGAGTGGTGAAATAGAATACGCCAATCAGAGTGCAGTTAAGAAATCACTCTCTTGGCTGGGCGCAGTGGCTCACGCCTGTAATCCCAGCACTTTGGGAGGCCGAGGCGGGTGGATCACGAGGTCAAGAGATCGAGACCATCCTGGCCAACATGGTGAAACCCCATCTCTACTAAAAATACAAAAAATAGCCAGGCGTGGTGGCACGTGCCTGTGGTCCCAGCTACTTGGGAGGCTGAGGCGGAAGAATCACTTGAACCCAGGAGGTGGAGGTTGCAGTGAGCCGAGATTGTGCCACTGCACTCCAGCCTGGCGATAGAGCAAGACTCCATCTCAAAAAAAAAAAAAAAAGAAAAGAAATCACTCTTATTTTCCTGTTTCTCACCTCTTTACTCCCAAACATGAAACACTGTGAGGCAAACGTTATTGTATTAGTCAGTGTTCTCTAAAGGAACAGAATTACTAGGATAGACATGTATCTGAAATGGAGTTTATTAAGGAGTTTTGACTCACACAATCACCAGGTGAAGTCCCACATAGGCTGTCTGCAAGCTGAGGAGCAAGGAAGCCAGTCCAAGTCCCAAAACCTCAAAAGCAGGGAAGCCAGCAGTGCAGCTTTAGTCTGTGGTTGAAGGCCCAAGAACTCCTGGCACACCACTGGTGCAAGCCTAAGAGTCCAAAAGCCAAAGAACTTGTAGTCCAATGTTTGAGGGCAGGAAGCATCCAGCACAAGAGAGAAATGAAGGCTGGAAGACTCAGATCAGTCTAATCCTTCCCTGTTCCTCTGTCTGCTTTTATCCTAGCCCTGTTGGCCGCTGACTAAATGGTGCCCACCCAGATTAAGGGTGGGCCTGCCTCTCCCAGTCCACTGACTCAAATATTAATGTTCGGTCACATCCTCACAGACACACCAAGGAATAATAATTTGCATCCTTCAATCCAATCAAGTTGACACTCTAATCACCACAGGAATACATGGTGGGGATTACAGAATAGGGTGATGGGGTTGTGTGTTTCCTGAGTCAACACCTCAAAGCTCAATCGGGCTGCTTCTAGAATAAATTTTTTTTTTTAATTGAAAAGGTGACTTGTTAGATACCTCCAAACTGATTCAGTATCTTTGGGGGTAAGGCCTTGGAATCTGCATTTTTCAAAAGCACTGTCATGATTCATATGCACAAACATGTCCTAGGAACTCCAGTTTGCCCTTCCCTCTTTCTCCCCCCAGAGCACTTGGGTGGTCTCCCTTTGTCCCAGGTTCAAATTTTCCAGTGGAGAGGATGTCACTGGTGTAGTCCTTGTTGTGGCCTTGAACATAGTTATTGTTATCTGAAGTTTTCAAGGTTGACCCCACTACAGGCCCCTTTGTTTATGGTTTTTCAGATCTTAGGTCATAAGATGTCCAGTCTGTTTTATTAGGCTGGTGCGAGCCACATAGAACTTTCCGTGCTGCATACCACCTCTTTCTTAGATGAAAGTGTACAGGTAGAAATGACCTGGAAGGGAACTGCAGACATAGTCTACTCCTGTGCTGTCCACCATGAAAACCAGCAGCCTCGAGTGCACTTGAAATGTGGCTAGTTCAAGTTGGGATCAGCAGGAATTGTAAAATGCAGACTGGATTTCAGGCGGTGCAAAAAAAAAAAAAAAAAAAAGAATGTAAAATATTTCATTAATAATTTTTATGTTAAAATAATACTGTGAATATATTGGGTTCAATAAAATATATTACTGAGATTAATTTTAACTTCTTTTTTAAATGGGGCTACTGGAAAACTTAAAATTACACACATTTCACATTGCATGTCCATTGCGAGTCCTGGGTTAGCTTCTCCTACAGATACAGAATATTTAAAACCATAATGCTAAGTGAATAAAAATGGGATCTAAATTCACATATTCTATAAAACTTCAATTTCTTCTCTCTCTCTCTCTCTCTCACACACACACACATACCCCAGATACATATAGTAATAAAAATCAGCATCCAAAATTAATACCTTTCAAAAAGTTCTTTAAGCCTTCCATTTAACCAGGACCACGTGTTAAGTTTAGGATGCAGTGGCTTCCATGCTCTAATCAAGGACGTCTCAGTTGTATGCCTCAGGAAGTGACACATGACTAGCATGGCACTGATGGCTACGAATTACAGAACAGAGAATATTAACTCCAAAGGCGCTAAAAGACTGCTTTGAATTTAAGTGTCACCCATGGTCAACACGGGAAAATGAGCTATTTATTTGCATTATAAAACTATCAAGCATTCTAATTCAAACCTTATGTGCAAAATATGGCCTGGTACCACAGCCTTCATATACTCCAGAAGAAGATACAGAGGGTCTGAGAAACTGGGCTGCTTATGTAAACCAAATTCCGCAGTCCAACACAGAAGTCAGAAGGAGAGATTCAGTTTTAAGCAAATAGAGGCATTGAAACAGTAGCTACGCTACTGCCCCGAGCCCGAGGCATTGGTGAGATTTCCGAATATTCCTTCCTTCTCTGCCCCCTGGTTGTGCTTGTTCCCTTTGAAGAATAATTAAGATTTAATGGCATATTCTCACAGTTTTTTGTCTGCCTGCTTTCTGACTGCCTACTGTGCAGAATGCTCGCGTTTGATCCCGGTCATTGCAAGAACTGTACGGTAATTGCCTATCTGGTGACTCGTTAATGGAGGTCCCCAGAGAGCCAGAACGCTGCTCATTTGAAGTTCATCTTGTTTACTGTTGGCCCTTCTGGTTTAATCTATATCATCAGAGAGCCTTGCTCAATTATTGGCAGCTCAATCTCTTCTCATTGGGACACAGGCACTGGGTAAACACAATTTTTTTTTCTTTTTTTGCTTCTTTTTCTTCTCTTTCATTTTTTTTCTTTTATCTTTTTATAAATATGTCTTCTTGTCTTAACTCAGATGGGTCCACCTCGGTAAAGCATGTTGTTATCTTGTGCCACGGGATCTGTTGACCACCTGTGAAGCAGTTCTTCAGACCTTCCCCAAAAGACAGCAGTTTGGAGGGCAGCCAATCTGATGGAATGGTTCTCCTCTCCATTTCAGGACAAAATGACTTCTGCCCATCCTGTAGGATCTGAATGAGAGGGTACTTTCTCCAGGAGACCTATTACACACTGCAAACCCAGCTCTGGCTGGTTTATTTGCCTGTTCACTCAGTGTTGTTATTATTATAACACTTCATGCTGTTAACTTTGGTTATCTGTGAAATTTTTGTCCCTCTAAACACGGGAGCCCCAGACAACCCTATGTTACATGTTTATTTCTCAAACCCCCGTGTTAAGCCTTCCAAGAGCATAGTTAAGATGTGTTTGCAGAATAAGTGGACGCTCTCTAGGTCGTGCTAAAGTTGCTCTGTCCTTTCTAAGAAAGGAAAAATTCCTCACCAGCTACCAGAGTTCCATGCCATTCCTTCCTTAACTCTTATTGTCAGAAAATACAGATTAGAAGAAATTTCTAAAATAGTAATTTGGATGTCATTGAGATAGGGGAAACTGTTGCTGTTAGGATTAACACAGACAGAAGTTAGGGGTCAGGAGCTACGTAAGGACTTAGAGGCTTAGAAGTTCCTGACAATTCAGGAACTTAGAAGTTAGGAGTCAGGAGCTATGTAAGGACTGGGCCTGGCCAGGATGCTTCTGAAGGCTTTCAGCAGCTTAGATGGGGATAGTAACTCCAGTTGACCCAACAGCAATTTTTTTTTTTTTTTTGAGACGGAGTTTTGCTCGTTACCCAGGCTGGAGTGCAATGGCGCGATCTCGGCTCACCGCAACCTCCGCCTCCTGGGTTCAAGCAATTCTCCTGCCTCAGCCTCCCGAGTAGCTGGGACTACAGGTGCGCGCCACCATGCCCAGCTAATTTTTTTGTATTTTTAGCAGAGACGGGGTTTCACCACTTTGACCAGGATGGTCTTGATCTCTTGACCTTGTGATCTACCCGCCTCGGCCTCCCAAAGTGCTAGGACTATAGATGTGAGCCACCGCGCCTGGCCAGCACTTTTTAAAATTAGACCTAAGCAGAGCATCTCAGAACTGTTCCTGTGATTAATATCTGAGCATTGGAAGCGAGAAACACACTTCCACATGGATATACATAATTAAAGATGAAGAGACGCAAGAGATGAACAAAAAAGACACACTGTGGTTAATAAGGTTCGAGATCCTGAATCCAACTTAAACTCTAGACTTAACCATTATATGAAAAAGTATTTTTTCTTTAGTGATTGATCTAATTATTTCCAAAATAATCTTAATGTGGGGAATTACATATAACATGAGTAGCACCGTAGTCCTGATGTAAACCTGTTTTGTACATTTGGATAACCTTGAATTGGAAAACTTGTACCAGCAATATATTTCAAGTGCAACTGAAAATAATTATTTCAATCATACTTCCACTCGGTCAGTAGTAGGAAGTTCCTTTCCTAAGTCAGGCAGTATGGTAAAAGCGTTTTTCAAGTATTCATTAATTTAACCTCATAACAATGTCACATGACTTAATGACTTTTGTTACTATTTTTGTATTTATTTAAGGAGAGAGAAACCAAGGTTAAGAGTGGCAAAACAGTATTTGTCAATGTTGTGGATGAAATTCACATGTAGGTTTCTCTGTCTGCAAAACTCTTCAAGATTATGAGACATATGTAACGATAATAATATAATTACCTGTATTTTATTTTATTTTATTGCATTTTAGGTATTACCTGTATTTTATTGTTTACTATGTAGTAAACAATAAAATAAGTAACCATGCTTAAGGTTTATAAGATAATTAATATAAAAATCGTGTTATACTTTTTTTAGATTATTTCATTATCCTCATAATCTTTTCAGGTGTGTGGGAATTAATTTTGCCATTTTACTGATAGGGCCAGAGACCGATTCCCCACCTGTAAATTTAAATGTTTGTCCGAGGTCCCATAGCAGATGAGTGGCAGAATTCCCGTGTGAACTGACTTCTCACTCTAGTTCATCCAAGGTGAACATTTATCCTTAGGTAAACTCATTTTCAATACTTGAGCAACTTCTCTCAGGAATACTCACATCACCAAGAACCCCAAGTCCAATTTAGAAAACCTTATTAGTCTAATAAGACTTCAGTTCCATCAGCATAATTGGCAGGCACCTCAGTCGCAGACAGTCTAATTATTCTATACTGGATTCCTCATTACTGGGCTTGGAGGGGGAGGCAAACTGCAGAGAGAGAAGGAAATACTTGTCAGAAAGTGAAGTTGTAGCCTGAGACCTCCCTGCAAGGCCAAACCGTTTTGCCTAAGATCTTGTGGGTACTGGAAATCTGGAAGAGGACATCATTGCACCATTAGCCTTCTACGTTTGTGTTGTTTGGGGGGCAAAACAGCCAAAAGTTAATATCCAGATTGCATTACAGGAATTAAGACTTTTAGAGAACCTCCACAGTAAGGAAAACCTCAGAACTCAATTGCATGCTTAGCCTTAAATTACTTTGTTTCTTCTAGAAATGTAGAGTGTAAAATTAGCTTTTCTTTAGAACTAAAAACAACTATAACAAATGTACAGTTGACACCCTGTGGTTTTTAGACATCAAATAGTCTTCTTTTGGGGGAGGTAAAATATTACCCTTGCTTTCTTTTCTTTACTTTTCTTTCTTTCTTTTTTTTTTTTTTTTTTTTTTTTTTGAGACAGACTCTTGCTCTGTTGCCGAGGCTGGAGTACAGTGGTGCAGTCTCGACTCACTGCAACCTCTGCCTCCCCGTTTCAAGTGATTCTCCTGCCTCAGCCTCCTAAGTAGCTGGGACTACACGCATGAGCCACCACACGCGGCTAATTTTTGTATTTTAAGTAGAGACGGGGTTTCACCATGTTGGCTAGGCTGGTCTCGAAACTCCTGACCTCAGGTAACCCACCTGCCTCGGCCTCCCAGAGTGCTGGGATTACAGGCGTGAGCCACCGCGCCCGGCCTCTAGCTTTCTTTTCTACCATCAAAACTAGGACAGCATTTTCAATGGCTTCCATAGAATAAACTCCTAGAAATAAAAAGGATAACTCCCAGGCTCTGTGCATCTTTAAAGCATTGGACGCATGTTGCTAAATTATCTACCATAATCATTCATTATTATTAGTTGGGTAGAAAATTAAAAAAAAACAAACCTAAATTTAAATTCTGCCTGTTATATTTACTTGCTGTTTGACCTTGAACAAGTCATTGAAAGACTAAATTCTGCCTGTTATATTTACTTGCTGTTTGACCTTGAACAAGTCATTGAAAGACTCTAAACTTTTACAAAATGGTGATTAAAAAAATAATAGTGGTAACAATACTAATATTACCTAAGATGGACATGGTGAAGGTTGAATAGATGATGCTAAGGGCTGGATAAGTATTGCTGCTGGTGTACGTGTAACAAGTTCCAGTAACACATTGCAATTTGTTGAAACCCCCAGGGTGCTTGAGAGCCAGTGGGAGGATCAGGTAAACAAGACTTGAATATCAAGGTAGGCTTTCTGAAGGAGTTGACATCTTAACAGAATGGGTTCCAATTTACTTTTGCCACTTGCCACATTTCATGGAATCCTAAGACTCAAATCATGGTTTTCCAGCCCACATTCCATGTCAGTCAAACTCCTGCCTCCTCAGAAGAACTGTTCAAACAGTGCCCCAGCTCTCAAAAGTCACCAGCTATCAGAAAACAATAAAGTTTATTGTTTCACATTACACCAATAAACACCAAGTCAAGTATTTTTATGTATTTTCTATATTGATCTTTACCACACCATACTGTCCCCATTTTACAAGCTGTTTCATGTGATTTTTAAAATTAATTTATTTTTAGTTGACAAATAATAATTGTATATATTTATGGGATACAATGTGATGTTTTGATCTGTGCGTACATTGCAGAAAGGTTCAATCAAGCTAAATAACATACCTGTCGCCTCACTGCCTTATCATTTTTTGGTGGTGAGGATTTTAAAAATCTATTCTTTTAGCAACTTTGAATTGTACAATATGTCCTTATTAACTGTGATCACTACACAGTACAATCGTTTCCCAGTTTTCTTTTTTTTTCTTTTTTCTTTTTTTTTTTTGTTTTGAGTTGGAGTCTCGCTCTGTCACCAGGCTAGAGTGCAGTGGCGCAATCTTGGCTCACTGCAACCTCCACCTCCGGGGTTCAAGAGATTCTCCTGCCTCAGTCCCCGACTAGCTGGGACTACAGGCATGTGCCATGATGCCCGGCTAATTTTTGTATTTTTAGTAGAGACTGGTTTCACCATGTTGGCCAGGATGGTCTCACTCTCTTGACCTTGTGATCCACCCGACTTGGCCTCCCAAAGTGAGTCCAGTAGTTTTCGAAAACATCCCGCCTGTCTAATTGAAACTCTGTGCCCCTTGAGAAATATCTTCCTTTTCTCAATCCCTCCTCCTCTCCACACAGCCTCTGATACCCATCTTTCTCCTCTCCGTGTCTGTGGAATCTACTTTTTTAGATTCCACATATAAACCATTTCATAATTTAAAAACAAAACCTTTAAACAAGAAGATGTCAGCACAGCATGAAAAGAAGCCCAATTCAGGAGTAAAAGCCACTTAATTGTGTGTACATGTCCGAGAGGACTATTATGTCCCTGTTTTCTCTAAATAAAGCTTCTAAAGGAATTTTCTCTAAAAGCACCATTATGAACTCAACTCAACTTTACAAGCACATGCACCCTGGGGACTCTACCAAGATCACATTATTCCACTTCATTTCTACTCATAACTCATTATATCAACGAGCCAGTAGGTATAATTGTTACACACATGACCATTTTCAAGGAAATCAATATTGGCTGATGCACTAATCTCTCAATTTGTCTTACTTCATTCTTAAAAAAAATGGAGAATGAAATCTACTCATTTTTGGACATGCACATATTCCACAATATCCGTGATAGACACATGGCTTTAATGTTCTTTCATGTTATTTGCTGGCGATCCTCTAACAATTGTAATAATATATATCTGACCTGTCCAATATTTCCAAAATTAACAAGAGGCAGTTTGAGATTATTGGAAAAGAGTTGTATTTTAAGTCAGGAAAGCTGGATTCTAATACAGTCCTGACACCGGAATCCAAAGTAAGTCATATTCCCTCTCTGGGTTGTTTCTTCTTGTTTAAAATAAAAGTGTATTGAGGGGTTCAGTTGTCTATAACAAAAAAGAAGGAAGGAAAATAAAGGGAGGGAGGCAAAGAAGGAAGGAAGGAAGAAAGGAAGGAAGAAAGAAAGGAAGGATCAGTTTATTTCTGTCTCATATAAAAATAGCCCAGTGTAGATAAGTCAAGACTGGTACTGTAGCTCTATGGTTTCAGAGACCTAGACTTTTTAATCTTATCACTCCACTATCCTTAGCATGTTGACTTCATGGTACCAGAGAGCTGACATAGCTCCTGCCATCACAACCAGGTTCCCGCCAACAAGAAGGAGAGAGGACACACTCTTCTTTTTTAAGGAGACTCTCCAGAAGACCCTTGTGACACTTCTACCTATACCCTTTGGCTAGCATTTAGTTACACATCACATCTTGCTTTGAGAGAAGTGAAAGAAGAGTAAACTTCTGGCTTAGAAGTCATGTGTCTAGCTGAAAACCTGAATTCTGTGACTAAGAAAGAGGAACAAAGGGAAGAATGAATATCAGGCGGCAGCCAGCATCCTGCTTCAAAGCATTAGACCATGCATGGCCCAGAGGCTGAAACGGGAAAATTCTAAGATACCTGAGATTAATGTACAATATTTTAGTATTTTCATTTCACAAAAGAATGACAAGCAGGACAGTTAATGCAACTCCTCTTGTCTGTTTCGGCATATATATTTTTGACCAAGACTGATGCAGGTCACAAGAATGACTCTGCAGAGCTTTCAAAACGTTTCCTAATTCTGTGCCTCACCTAACTCTACAGAAATGCCCAAATTCTTTGAAAAGGGAGCCAGATAGGAACGCTATCAGGAGAAAGAAGATAAAATAGCTTGCCTCAGAAATGTTTCTCTTTTCCCTCTGTTGTCTCCTACTTTCTTTTAGGAAAGTTTATAGCCTCGTATGACCAATTATTTTATGCATAAAAACCTAAAAAGTGGAGAATTTTCTAGCCTCCTTGGAGCATGAATCCAGCATGCTCCAGCAAGGTCCAGCTGACTGCCCGTGTAGCATAGAACTCATGCATGAACCGAAAGCAAAAGTGAGAAGGCATTTAAAAGCCTCACTTGAGGGTTCAGTGGAAGAGATAAGAAAATGCTGTTCGGGCACAGTGGCTCATGCCGGTAGTTCCAACACTTGGGGAGGCTGAGATGAGAGAATTGTTTGAACCCCAGGGTTTAAGACTGGCCTGGGCAACACAATGAGATCCCATCTCTACCAAAAAAAAAAAAAAAATCAGCTGGGAGTGGTAACACATGTCTGTAGTCCCAGCCACTTGGGAGGCTGAGATGGGAGGATTGCTTGAGCCCAGGAGGTTGAGGCTGCAGTGGGCTATGATTGCATCACTGAACTCCAGCGTGTACAACAGAGCAGACCCTGTCTCTCTGTTGTAAAAATTTGAAAAAAAATTTAAATAGAAAATAGTGACCATCTTTACCCATATTTCTTAAGCAGGAAACTCTTGCTATGCCCCCAATTATGTTTGACATCACCCTAGTAGGGTTTATAGAGCTGCATAGATCAGAAAGTGGGATCAGGGAAGTTAAATAATGACCAGAATGAAAACCTGCATCATGTAGCCCAAAAGCAGTGCTAGCAAATTCTTTGAATTCAGATCCTGTCAATCTTGTCTGGTATTGTATCCCCAGTACTTAGCTGAGTGTCCAGCATCTGTGATCAATACGTATTCTTTGACTGAATGAATGAGCAACTGAATGGCTAACTCCAAAGTTCATGTCCTTTGCCTGGATCCATCTCCCGCCATGATCAGGGCTGTGCTCCCCCCTGCTAGAAATACTTGGCAAATTGGAAGGTGATTAAACCTACAGTGGAGCAGATTCCCACAGTGCTGCAGAATTGGAAACCACATCTTATCGCTGCATAATAGCCCTGGCTCTATTTCCCACATCACAGAGAATGCAGCCTACAAGAGATTGAGTTACTCCACACAAAGACTTCACAGGAGGAAGAAAAAAAAGGTTGTTTTGATTAACTCTTTTTTTTTTGTCATTTCAAACACAACAATGCACATTTTCATCAGAAGCTAAGTGATAGTGTTTACAGTATTTAATATCTGAATTCAATTATGTTTCTGAAGGCTTATTACCATAGTAAAAGGAAAAGTAGTTCAGAGAATTTCCAAAAGCATCAGGGTACAGTTGTTGGGGGGGAAAAGTACACACTGTTAAGGAAACTATGTACTCACATAAAAGAGAGACAGTGAGACCAGCACAGACAGAAACACACACACACACACACACACACACGACAGAAACCCACACATAGATAGGAAGGGTAAAGAGAGAGCTTCCAGAATCTTCCTCCCATGTTCTTCACAGCTCCTGCACCATCCTCTTTGTATCCATTTGCAAAAGAATGAATTTCGACTCACAGCTTATGCTATATGCAGCACTCAACTCTAAATTAAAGCCTTAAACAGAAGAACTGAAACTGTAAAACTCCTAGGAGAAAACATGAAAGAAAACTTCATGAGATTGTGACATTGGCCTTGGCAATTAATTCATGGATAATACCGAAGCACAGGTAATGAAGGCAAAATCAGCAAGTAGGACAACTTCCAAACTAAAAAGCTTCTGCACAGCAAGAGAAACAATCAAAAGAGTGAAAGGAAACCTATGCAATGGAAGAAGATATTTGCAAGCCACATACCAGATAACAGATTAATTACTAAAGTATTTAAGAAACTCCTGCGACTCAATAGAAAAACAAAACAAAACACCAACAACCCAATTTTAAAATGGGTAAAGGACTTGAATAGACATTTCTGCATATGGCCAACATGCATAAGACGAGATATTAAGCACCACTAATCATGGAAATGCAGGTCAAATCCACAAGGAGATATCACTTTACAACTATTATTTTATATATTTTTTTTAAAGGAGACATTTATTGGTGATGACATAAAAAAAGTGAAACCCTTATACATTGTTGGTGGGAATGAATGAAAATGGTGCATCTGCTATAGGAAACAGTATCAGCGTTTCTCAAAAAATTAGAAATAGAACTGCCATCTTATTCAGACATCAGACTTCTGGGTATTTAGCCAAAAGACTTGAAAGCAGAATTTTGAAGAGATATTTGTATACTCCTGTTTATAGCAGCATTCTTTACAATGGTTAAATTGTGAAAGCAATTCAAGAGTCCATCAAAGGCTGAATGCATAAGCAAAATATGGTGTATACATACAATGGAATATTTTCCAGCTTTCATTTAATTTATTCATTTTTTTTTTGAGATGGAGTCACTCAGGCGGGAGTGCAGTGGTGCAGTCTTGTCTCACTGCAGCCTCCATCTCCCAGTTTCAAGTGATTTTCCTGCCTCAGCCTCCCGAGTACCTGGGATTACGGGTGTGCATCACCAAGCCCAGCTAATTTTTGTATTTTTAGTAGAGATGGGGGTTCACCATGCTGGCTAGGCTTGTCTTGAATTCCTAAACCTCAAGTGATCCACCCACCTTGGCCTCCCAAAGTGCTGGGATTACAGGTGTGAGCCACCGTGCCCAGCCAATATTTGCCAGCTTTTAAAAGGAAATTCTGACACATGGTACAATGTAGATGAACCTTGAGGAAATAACAGTCAGTGAAATAAGCCAGTCAGGACAAATACTACATAATTTCTCTTATGTGAGGTATCTGAAATAGTTAAATTCAGAGAAGCAGAAAGTAGAATGGTGGTTGCCAGGGGTAGGGAGGAGTGGGAAACAGGAAGTTGTTATTCAATGGTCATAAAGTTCTATTCATGCAAGATCAGGAAGCCCTAGAGATCTGCTGTACAGCATTATGCCTAGAGGTAATGATACGGTATTGAATATTTAAAAATATGCTGGCCGGGCAATGGTGGCTCACGCCTGTAATCCCAGCACTTTGGGAGGCTGAGGTGGGTGGATCGTCTGAGGTCAGGATGCTGAGACCAACCTGGCCAACATGGTAAAACCCTGACACTACTAAAAATACAAAAATTAGCCAGGCATGGTGGTGCGTGCCTCTGATCCCAGCTACTTGGGAGGCTGAGGCAGGAGAATCATTTGAACCTGGGAGGCAGAGGTTGCAGTGAGTTAAGGTCAAGCCACTGCACTCCAGCCTGGGTGACAGAGCAAGACTCTGTCTCAAAACACACACACACACACACACACACACACACACACACATTTATATACATATTTATATATATATGTGCTAAGTGGATATATCTTTTGTTAAGTGTTCTTACCACAATATAATAATAATAATAAGTAATCTCCTCCAGTCATTTTCTATGATTTAGCTGGAATAATTTGTCAAAGAGCAAATCTGATATTTTCACCCATCTGCCTAAAATCCTTCAATATGTTTCCCATTGCTCATTGGATAAAGGCCAAAACCCTTTAAACTGGCTCCCACTGGCCAACTCTGGGAAAATGTAAGCATTGAAATAAACAACAATATAAATACATTATGACCTGTTAAATCAAATAAGAGTCTATGAATCCATGAGGATATTTATAAATTAATTAATAGGAGGAGAAGCTTTTTCTTATTTTATATTGCCAAGTAACAAATATTGAATAAATGACAGACTTAGAAAACCCCCGGTGGATGCTAAAATTGGAGAGGGGAAAGATTGATGGATAATAGGATATTCACATAGTCAAATCACTTTTTCTCTAATAACTTATTATTTACAAAAGGTACAATGTAACTTTACAAAGAGGTAACTTGGCAGACACAAGCTTAACAGAGTGACCACACTTGTTCATTTATTTATTTTTACATTTAAAAAATTTTTTAAATTCTAAAAAATTGTGTGGGTACATAGTAGGGGTACATATGGGGTACATGAGATACTTTGGCACAGACATGCAATGTGAAATAAGTATATCATGGAGAATGGGGTATCCATCCTCTCAAGCATTTGTCCTTCAAGTTACAAATAATCTAATTACATTCTTTATTTAAAAATAAACAATTAAGTTATTAGTGACTATAATCACCCTGTTGTGCTACCAAATAGGAGGTCTTATTCATTCTTTCTATTATTTTGTACCATTAACCATCCCCACTTCCCTCTCAGCCCCCAACTACCCATCCCAGCCTCTGGTAACCATCCTTCTACTCTCTATGTCCATGAGTTTAATTGATTTGATTTTTAGATTCCCAAATAAGTGAGAACATGTGATGCTTGTCTTTCTGTTTCTGGCTTATTTCACTTAACAGTGTTCCCCAGTTCCACCCATGTTGTTGAAAATGACAGGATTTTATCCATTTTTATGGCTGAATAGTACTCCATAGTGTACATGCACCACCTTTTCTTTATCTAGTCATTTGTTGATGGACATGGGTTGCTTTCAAATCTCAGCTCTTGTGAATAGTGCTGCAACAAACATAGGAGTGCAGATATCTCTTTGATACCCTGATTTCCTTTCTTTTTGTGTATCTAGCCAGGAGTGGGCATGCTAAGTGGCCAAATTTAATATCACTGATATCAGGACAAACTACTACCACCTAATATGGTCCTAATATGCTACATTAAGTAGGGTCCAGTGTCACTTCTGTGTTATTCCTTCCCCCGCAAAAAACAAAGACTCAGGACCTCTGTTATGAGGAAACATCAGACCAAGCTAAATTGAGAAGCATTCCATAAACCAAGTGGCCAGTGTTTTTAAAAAATATCAAGCTCAAGAAAGACAAAAAAAAAAAAAAAACCTGAGAAAATGTTCCCATTTATGCCTGAGGTTACAATTTTTTGAATTTTTGCATGAGTGAAAAATCAGACCTTGGCTACAACCTTAAGGAGTAGGACATAACTCCCACATGTTTAACCTTCCAGTGATGGAATACTAGGCATAAGTGGGCTAAAGGAATCTAAAGCGTGATCCTGAATTGCACACTGAGGAAAACGGTAGCTAGAGTGGGCAAGATTTGGATAATTGTCACATTTGAGTATGAGCTCTGGATTAAATTATAGCATTGTGTCAAAGTTGAAGTTTCTGTTTTGGATTATTGTGTTGTGTTTATGTAAGCAACTATCCTTGCTTTTCAAAAATAGACATTGAAGAATTTAGGAATAAAGGGATATGACAATGCAATTTACCCCAAACGAAGGAAATTAAATCTATATTTAAATCTATTTATATGTTGTATGTTATATAATCTAATATATGCATGTGTACATTATATATGTGTGTGTTTGTGTGTGTGTGTGTGTGTGTGTGTGTGTATACCCAAAAAGACACTGGCACATACTTACAGATATAAGGTATATAGAAGGAAATGTCAGTGATTCACAAAGGAGATACTTTTGTGAACAACTGAGTAAAGAGTATTCTTGTTCTTCTTACAACTCATCCGTAAGTTTGATAAATATAAAACTACAAAGTTGCATGCTATTCTGAATACCCCACTTGAGGTCTTATATGAGTTGGTGCACACTTACCTCCTCACCTCCACCTTGCGCTATCCCTCGCCCTAAAATACTTTTTTTTTTTTTTTTTTTTTTGAGACGGAGTCTTGCTGTTACCCATGCTGGAGTGCAGTGGCTTGATCTCAGTTCACTGCAGTCTCCGCCTCCTGAGGTTCAAGCAATTCTTTTGCCTCAGCTCCCTGCCCAGTAGCTGGGATTACAGGCATGTGCCACCATGCCAGCTAATTTTTGTATTTTTAGTAGAGACGTGGTTTCACCATGCTGGCCAGGCCAGTCTGGAAATCCTGACCTCAGATGATCCACCTGCCTTGGCCTCCCAAAGTGCTGGGATTACAGGCGTGAGCCACCGCACCCAGCCCACATGTTCTGCGTTTAATCTCTCAAGTTCACTACACTGAGTCCTACCACTAGCTCCTTCACAGACCACTCTCTTCCTGCAACTCCCTTCTGCTCACCTTCATGCTCACCTTCACCTCTGCTAGGCATGAGCTCATGGAATTAGAGAACCTGGCTTAATGCTTTTCCAACAGAGATGGAAAGTGTCGTTTGCATAAAACCATTTTTGTTATCTAATAGTATCTTGTTCCTTGATATATTTATGCCAATGAAAATTCACTGCTCAAAGGAGTGTCAAAGCCTTAAAGATAATATGTATTTTGCTGTAATTTTCTTCACTAAAAAATTGGAAATTACAGGAATAAATAAACCACAGTTTCATCATTTTAATACTGAATACTGTTAACATGTTCTCTTTTGTCTTTTTGCTGAGAGAGAAAGAGAGAGATTAGAGAAAAGGAAGACTGTGAGCTCCAGTGCCATGCTTTTGAGTTACATAATTTTGCATCCTTCTTTGTTAATTATGTACTTATATAACATTCACAGGCCACACCACTGACGAACTGCATTGGCTCAAAACATTGTCTTTTAATTTTTCGTTTAAATGTTGCTGCGGAAACCTTGATTCTGTGTTTTCTTCTCTGCACATCGGGCAGACTGTGGCTTGTTCACTTCAAACCAAGGGAGAGCCTTACATCCTGGAAGCCTTTGCCTCAATACATTCCAGCATCAGCAGAATCTAACAGGCCAAGCAATTGCTTCACAGTCACAGACAGAGGCCAATTTCTCTTGAGAAGTGAGCTGAAGCTCAATCATTAAGAAATTTGGGGACTCAAGGCTCCTCTCTCTGTCTTTCTTTGGCTCTCTAGATGTGATACATAATTCAAAGTCTACATCTCTTTGCTTCACCATGTTTAGAATGGAAAGGAGGAATCTAATTTTATGCTCACTTGTATTCTTCCATTTATTCAATGAAAGCAGCACTCATTGGGCATCATTTCTAAGTGAGGCACTCTGTTATTGGGTAGGGATACTGAGCAGAAGCGATCATCTTTCCAACAGGTGCTCTCCCCCCAAGCACGAGAGACAGGTATTGAACAGCAAATTATAATACAGTGCAATCAGTTTTGTAGTAAGAGGATAGTCCCTGTGCTAAAGGAGTTTAGAAGAGAATTTTGCTAAGATAGTCTTTAGCCTGGCTTCAACAACAATAGTGAGGAGTCAGGAGAGGAATCGCATGTTACTGCAGAATACCAAGGCATGTGCACCTGTCCAGTGCTGGTAAAGGGAGCAGAGTGGCTGCCCATCTCCTGCCTGCATCCTTGGCAGACATTATTAATCAATTCTTATTACCCTTTGAATCTAATTTCTTAGGCTCTTGTTAAAAGTGTACCTATCAGCAATACACAAGGGTTTCAATGCCTCCACATTCTTGCCAACATTTGTCATTTTCTGGTTGTTTTTTTTTTTAATTTTTAATAACAGCCATCCTAATGGTCCTGAAAAAAAAATTGTGCCTCAAAATGTGAATTCAAAGTTTTGGATTCAGTCAAATCTTTGTTAGAACTCAGCCTCTGTAATTGTGGGATATATAACCTTGGGCAAGACAATCAATCTTTCTTACTTCCTCAAATTCTCCTCCTCACAGAGCTCACTCGATAATTAAGTGAAATAATATAGGTAAAGCTCTACTTTACACACTACTGATGAGACTGTGAAGCGACAAGCCCAGACTAGAAAACAGACAGTTTTCTTAAAGTTAGCCATAAGTTCGCCACCTATGCTAACAATTCTTTTGTTTTCTCATTTGTTTGTTTTGTTTTGTTTTTGAGGCAGTCTTGCTCTGTCGCCCAGGCTGGAGTGCAGTGGCGAGATCTCAGCTCACTGCAACCTCTGCCTCCCGGGTTCAAGCGATTCTCCTGCTTTAGCCTCCCAAGTAGCTGGGATTACAGGTGTGTGCCACCATGCCCAGCTAATTTTTGTATTTTTGGTAGAGACGGGGTTTCGCCATGTTGACCAGGCTGGTCTCCAATTCCTGACCTCAGGTGATCTGCCTGCCTTGGCATCCCGAAGGGCTGGGATTACAGGCATGAGCCACCATGCCTGGCCAACAATTCTATTCTTAAGTATTTAGGAAAATGAAAACATATATCTACCCCCCAAATTTGCTATGTGCATATTAATAGCAGCATTATTTATAATAGCCAGAAAATGGAAATAATCCAGATGCCCATCAACTGATGACTGAATAAATAAAATATGGTCTATCCATATAATGAAATACTATTTAGAAATAAAAAAGAACAAAATAGTCATACATACTACAACATAGATGTGCTTTAAAATCATTATATTAAGTGAAAAAAGCTAGACAGAAAACACTACATATTGTGTGATTCTGGTTACACATTAAGTCGAGAAAAGGCAAAGTATAGCAAGTTACTGGCTCCCTGGGACTTAAGATAGAAGCAATGATTGACTGAAAATGGGCTCGAGGTAGTTTCTTAGGGTGATGGAAATGCTACAAAATTGTACCATGGTGGTGGTTACACAACTCTGTGAATTCACTTAAAAATAATTGTCTTGTACACTTAAAATAATTGAATTTTAAGTTATATAAATAACACCTCACTGAAGCTGTTAAAAAGGATATATAAAGTTTTAGGATGGAATCTAGACACATTCAGCACTGTTATTCCAACTCTCTTCTTTCAAAAAGCCTTCTCAGACTAGTCCTGTCACCCGACATGAACTACTTTCTCTGCATAACTGTATTTATAGTTATTTCTTGGCATTGAAACCCATCTTGCCTCATGACATGGCTTGTTGTTTGATATTGCATAATTTAACTTTTGGTATACATATTTTAATACCTCCCCAAAAGAATGTAAACTCCTCCGGGATAGGGATAATCTCTTATTTATTTTTATATCCTCATCCTTGGCATGTAGCCTTCAGCTTGGCCGCTGGCACAAAATTCAAATTCCAGTATTTATTAATCTATTATTAACTTCAACACTAAAGTAAAAGAAGAACTTTTTTTTGCCAACTATGATTTCTGAGTGAGAAAGAGAAATAATTACAAGAATGGCTACTTTCAAGGGTGAACACATTTTAGAACACAGAACAGCATAAAAGCAAGATCAATTCGGAGACACTGCTGATTCAGGCTCAGCGTGGCTAATTAATTTATACTGCCATGATCACTGCAGACACATCTAAATTTTAGATTATTTTTATGTTGGCAAAGAAGCCCTAACTCAAGCCAGCCTTTTGTTGCTAAGCGTTTAGCAAAACAGACATTAAAGGAATTGGAGGAAAAAATTAAAGCTTCCGTTAGGTATTTTTTTTATGACAAATTGATGTCTTTTAAAACAATTCAAAGAGTAGCATTTTATGTAAGAACAACCCTTAAGTCAATTAAATTAATTGATGTGTGTGTTAAGATCAGCCAATGAGTTCACTGTCTTTCATCTAAACAGGAAAAAGAAGTTGGAATGGCTTTGTAGAATCTCAGATGTGAAGGTTGCTTTGAGCTCATTAAGTGCTGCTCAAACTTTTAATGGTAGTTTAAGGCAAACATTGGAGATAATGCTTCAAAATTGTGCAGTTTTGTCCTACAAAGAAAGGGAGTTAAGAGTGAACTAGACAATTGTTGTTTTGCCTGTCAGCATCCACTTCCAATTATTTGCAGATAGGACTTCAATTCTCCTTTAGGAGCTCCCCAACCCCGTTCTTTGTTTAGGTGGCACTGAACCAACACCGATGTGACCTGGGCTTCCCCATCCATGAGGACCCATAACTCTTGTCCAGCTATAGCTTGTGATATTAATATAGCCAAGCTAAAATCATTGAATTCTGATACTTTCTGTGAACACCATGAAAGAGAAACTGTTTTTCTTTTGTTTCTTTCTATTTAAAAACATCTTCAAAATTTTTCTGAAAAGTTGAAAGTTGCAAAGATGCAGCAATTATCTTGATATCCTTCAAATAGATTGACAATTTTTATATATGTTAACGCTTCCGTATGTTCTGTCTCTTTCTTATTCTCACTCTCTCAGTGTGTGTGTGGGGGGGGGTGCATATATATATATACACACACACAAATCTGTGAATATAAAGTCCGTATTTTTTCTGCATCATTTGAGAACAAGTCACAGCTATAATGATACTTCATTACAAAATACTTTAGCAGGTAAATTCTAAGAACAAGAATATTCTCCCATGTAACTATAATAGAATTATCAAATCCAAGGCCGTGGTGTGGTGGCTCATGCTTGTAATCCCAGCACTTTGGATGGCTAAGGCATCTTCGCTCTTACTGGAGAAGTCCTGCCTTATGATCAGGCAGCAGAGAGGAAAGTAAGCAATCATGTGGAGAGGAATAGAGCTCTCATGATCTCATTGCAAAGAATGGGGGATCACATGAGGTCGGGAGTTCGAGACCTGAGCCAATATGGTGAAACCCTGTCTGTAATAAAAATACAAAAATTAAATGGGTGCGGTGGCACATACCTGTAGTCCCTGGAACTTAGGGGCTGAGGTGGGAGGATCGCTTGAGCCTGAGAGGTGGAGGCTGTGGTGAGTCAAGATCGCACCACTGCTCTCCAGCCTGGGTGACAGAGTGACACCCTATCTAAAAAAAAAATCAAATTCAAGAAGTTTAATGTTGATACAAATATCATTATCTAATATACATTCATTTTTAAATTTAGTAAATTGTGTTAATAACGTCCTTTACAGCATTTTAAATTCCAGGATCCACGTCAAGGTCACACATTGCCTACCTGCCACATTTCATGATTGGAAACGGCTTCCCAGCCTTTCTTTGTCTTTTATGGCAGTGAAATTGTGTGAAAACTGGAGGCAGGTTGTTCTCTGAAATGTCCCTTAATGTTGGCTCGCCTGATTTCCCCTCCTTTTTAAAAGGTTTTTATTACCGTAGGTTTTTGGGGAACAGGTGGTATTTGGTTACATGAGTAAGTTCTTTAGTGGTGCTTTGTGAGGTTTTGGTGAACCCATCACCCAAGCAGTACACACTGAATCCAGTTTGTAGTCTTTTATTTCTCAACCCTTTCCTACCCTTTCCCCCTGAGTAATCAAACTCCATTGTATCATTCTTATGCCTTTGCTTCCTCATAGCTTAGCTCCCACCTACAAGTGAGAACATATGATATTTGGTTTTCCATTCCTGAGTAACTTCACTTAGAATAATAGTCTCCTTCCCCACCATTTTTACATTTTGGCTTTGTATCTTTTGGCAAGAATACCAAAAACTATCTTTTCCTCATTGCGTCACTAGGAAAGATGCACTCTCTTTCCAAGGGGATAATGTAAATTTGTAGCTGCTGGTCATCTGGAGAAGTCTTGCCTTATGATCAGGTAGCAGAGATGAAAATAGGCAATCATGTGGAAAGGAACAGAGCTCTCATGATCTCATTGCAAAGAATGGCAGCTCTCACTGCCTCAATAGAGCCCTGCAGACATCAGTTCTCTTAGCCAATCAAATGTTGAGTTAAACTCGATTTTTTTTGGAAGCCAATACATTATTAGGTTATTAGATGTTTTCATTTGCATGGAAAGAGGACTAATATAGTTAGATCATAAAAGGAAATGAAGAAACATTGGAAGAAGGTAGATAGAAAACAAGGAAGGAAAGGAAAACGCAAGGAAAGATAACTCTAGCCCTTAACCAAAAAATAAAAATAAAATAAAAATAAAAAAAATGGAAGGAAAGAAAAAAAAGAAATAAGTGGAAGGAGAAAGAAAGGAAAAAATGAAGTGTGAGAAAATAAGATGAAGAAGGAAAAGCAATCCACAGGGGCTGCTGGGATTTGGCCCTGATGCATGCTGCACCCCTGCCTAAGGGTTTTGCAGAATACAAGCTCAAGTGTGCTGAGGAACAGATGCTTTCCTTTCCTCTGTTCTGGCCTCCTTGCTCTGCAGTCACACTGCTGCCAACACTGTTACTGACCTGAGATTGTCACTGCAGTGACTCTGCTCTTAGAGTTCATTGCTGCTACCACGCCGGGCCACCTCCCAAGTGAGGACAGGGCCCTTGCCTAATTCCTCAAGCACACCTGAGTCTGGGCTGCAGCTTTGAAAATATATGGAAGGCTGGGGATTGAGATGGCAAATATATTGCAAATAAATCTTACCACTACAGAAACCCTTCTTGGGTGCTGTGTAAAGTTGTGCCTCTGGGATTCCTTTCTTCGGCAGCTTACCTCTCTGTATACTGGGTGCCTCTTTACCACTGATTCTGTCCCAGATAGAGGAGAAAGATTTTACTTATGCCAAACTGTCATCTACACTTCATCCTTCTCATTCCCTGCCCCAGGAATAATTGCTTTCCAAGATAATCTGTGTTGGGAATATGCCTTCACTTCAGTGGAAAGCATAGTCCCAAGACTACTAGAAAATAGTGCCGTACTGGTGGACTTCCCAACTTGTAACCCAACACAATTCATAACCCCTTATATCCTTTCCCGACTGAGATCACATCAACTTCCATGCACATTTATTTTCAAACCTTTAGCACTGAGATTTTCAAAAGTCTTTGGCCTGCTCTTACTTTTGATCCAACATGATGGGTGCACCAAAATCTCACATATCACCACTGAAGACTTACTTATGTAACCCAATACCACCTGTCCCCGCAAAACCTATGGAATTAAAAAATAAAGAAAAGGAGAAACAAAAGAAATAAAACAAAACATGAATAAAACAAAGAGACAAAGATGATCTCTTGAGAACCCTGAGGTTGGGCAGACGTTGGATATAATAAAAATTTCATGAAAACAAGATCTGCAGACTTCAGATCCAGGTGAATCTGGAGTTTTGGACAGCATTTTGGGAAAACAGCAGGAGATCCTTAGCAAAGTATTCAGAAAACAATGAAGATGAGATTTCTTTCCTGGAGGAGGTTTGGGGGACTAATTGTATAAAGGTAATATGTATAAAGGGTATAAATATGTATAAAGGGTAATACTACTTATTATCTAGGAAAATACGGTGATTATGGGAGGCAGTAGCTTTTTCTCCATTAATTTCAAGGGTTTCATTCACCAGGCCACTTAGATCCTTTCTTATTGATTTACACAGGATTTCACACAGTGACTTTCCCTCCATGGAATCTAAAGCTGGCCAGTATTCTGGAAAGTGGCAAAGAAGATGTCTCTAAAACCGTTTTTCTGAGTCTACTTTTGTCCAAAATTGTGAAAGGGCACAATTGTTTTTTATTCTTTCTTGCTTATTTTTTCTGGACCTTTCCCACTTCCTGTGATACGTGTCTAATTACATAACCATTGCTTCTTGCTGTTAAAACGTAGATATGACCACCATTAACTCCTCCATGTGAATTAGTAGTACTGGCTTCAGTAAAGATTGATGGAAGATCTTACAATGACTCTGATGACTCTGGATTCTTACAAAATAGAAGAAAAGGTGAAGCAAGAGTCCCAACATGAGTTTGAAGGGCTTACGCTCCTGGGAAGGGCTCTTGGAAGAAGATGCATCTTTAATGGGATTTCAGATCCATTTATACCTACGTATCAGGGAGATCATTGGCAGGAAGGCCATTCTAATGCCTTTCAAAAGAGTGTGAAGATGGCTTTTGCACTATGTACAAAATCCTACCTTAACTAATTTTCTTCTTCCACTAGATAACACAGTCTCTGTATCATATGCCTTCATGTGTATTTCTCCACTGATATAGAATTTCCTCTCCTACCTCTCTACCCTTTACGAGGCAGAGTCTTGATATCAGAATAAATACAAATAAGCAAAACAAAGCAAACAAATGCTACACATATCAAAATGCTGGTGATGTTTTTTTCTCTGCCCATTTTTTGTCCACTGTCAACAATGAATCCCCAGTTATCACTCTGCACAACTGACCTGGTCTGTTTGTGTTGCCATAAAAAAATGTTTTGGAATGGGTAATTTATAAACAGCAAAAATTAGTTTCTTACAGTGCTGGAACTGAGAAGTCCAAGATCAAGGTGTTGTATTGGTGTCTGTTGAGAGCTGCTCTCTGCTTCCAAGATGGCACCTTGCTTCTGTGTTCTCACATAGTGAAAGGCGGAAGGGCAAGATTCTGCTCCTCTCAGCCTTGAGCCCTTTTTATAAGAGTGCTCATCTTATTCACGAGGGCAGAACTTGCGTCACTTAATCACCTCCCACAGGCAACATCTCATAATATTTTGCATTAGTGAAGAAGTTTCAACATGAATTTGAAAGAGGACATCATCTCTGGAAGCAGAGCAACCATGAACAAAAGTAGTCAGGTTTCTGAGTGGCCAGAGAACATTTCACAAAATAGAGTCTCTGGAATTCAAGCACTGTGACCTAGGGGATTGCCCTCAGTACTTTTTCTCCAAGCCTGTTTTCCTTTGCCTGGGTAACCATTATAATAAGCTTTCATAATCTAGCTTCACACAGGGAAGCAGATTAAGAGCCACAAATAGGGAGAAGAAAAGGAATTTGCTGGAAGTTGATGATAATTAGAAGTAAAATCGGATGCCAGAATTACAGTGAGGATAAAGAGCAAGTCTTAAAAATCACACAAAAAGCAGAGTCGTTTCAAAAGCTGAGGATATCTGGGGGCATTTAGTGGTAGAACAAACCTGCCTTCCCACCTGAGGCCTTCCCAGAACATCCTCTTTTTATGTTCCCCTCCAACAAAAAGCATGCCGACATTTGACTTTGAATCCTTAGAGACAAGGTATAGTGTGTTGGATGAACTTTTCTTTAGCAAGGAAAGTGACATGTTTATTTAAAATGCTTCTGTGAAAAATAAAAGGTAAAGTAAGGACAAATCGATTGAGTATATAAAGAGCTCAAACTTAGGTTATTTGGAAATTAAATTTTCGTAGAGTGATTCACATCCTTGTGTTGCCTGATAAATGAGTCATCAGAATAGAAGAGATGATATATGGCTAGATGCTATCGTGGTGGGAAATGAGAGAAACCTATCCCAAGAGGAACCACAGATTCCAAGAAAGTGTTGCAGGCCCCTTCCTGCTATTGAGACCTCTTTACCTTTAAATCTAAAGCTTCTGAAATTGAAATTGAAAAAAAAAATTACCAATATTGGCACCAACTGCCCACTACAGCACATTTGCCAGTGTTAGCATGGTGGTTGAATTTATTCTGGCCCAGAATAGTGAATAACATCAGAGGAAAAAGGAGCCAGCCTTCCCCAGACTAGAGAAATAGGTGCAAAGAGTCAACACCCAAGAACTGACCCTGAGAAACACATTTCAGCTCTGTGGCTAGAAGTGTTTGTGAAGGCTCTTTTTAGCCATTCCTGGCTAATAAGATTTTAAGGCAAACTGCCTTGAAGGCTGGTTTAAATTTGATTATTACCATTTGGAATTCTCTAGATTCCCCTCTCAGATTTACTGGTCAAACTCTTAAGGTCACACAAGCCAAAGAAATACTAGAAAAAATGCAGATCAAAAATAAATCTAAATCTTTCAACTCCCCCACTCCATAAAGCATATGAGGATACCACCAGCGTGAAACACATGCTGTGAAGTAGATGATACTATCCTGATTTTGACAGGTGAGACAAAAAAGGAGAAACCAGAAAGCTTTGTTACTTCTTACTCACTTTCCAAATTAAACAGTAAACCAAACCAAAACAAACAAACAAACAAACAAAAAAAAACCCCACAAAGGTGAGGAATGACTTAATGAGTACAATGTACACTATTTGACTCTTTGGGTGATGGTTACACTAAAAGCCGAGAGTTGGCAATGGCTCATGTCTGTAATTCCAGCCCTTAGGAGGCCAAGGAGGGAGGATTACCTGATGTCAGGAGTTTGAAACCAGCCTGGCCAACATGGTAAAACCCCATCTCCACTAAAAACACGAAAATTAGCCAAGCATGGTGGAGCATGTCTGTAGTCCCAGATACTTGGGAGGCTGAGGCAGGAGAATCACTTGAACCCAGAAGGCAGAGGTTGCAGTGAGCTGAGGTCGCACCACTGCACTCCAGCCTGGGCAATAGAGCGAGATGGTCTCATAAATAAATAAGTAAAAGACCAGAATTTACCACTAAACAATACATCCATGTAACAAAACTGCACTGCACTTTACCCCTTAAATTTGTACCAATAAATAAATGAAGCACCAGAAATAATATGCAAGTCCACTGCTGCTTAACCTCTAGCCAGAGTTCCTTTCACTACACTGTGTACATGAAGGATGAGTCAAAGGAAAGACACAATGAACAAGCTGGAAAGAAAGCACACATGGGGGCAAAGCAGATGATCAGTTTCATAGTCAGCGATTTTTCATGAATGGATGCCAGCATCTCTATCAGGAGGGAGAGCCCTGGGAAGCACCTTGTTTCTAGTAGTATCTCACCCCCGCAGATGAGAGGCTCTCTCTGAGGGTTTTCTAGCATCTCATTCTTTTCTTTTGTGCTAAGGTCTATCAAAGCTTCTCTCTGGGCTGGACCTCTTCGAGTGAGATAAAGTCCACTTTTCTTAACAAAAGAACACTGTCAACAAGGAGGGTACTTGACTATGATCAACAATAACCTCAACCATGACTGTCATTTACTGAGTACTCTATAGCATACACAGGTAGGACTAAGCACGTCATATACATCCTCAGTTTTAGTCCTCAAAGCATCCATTGGATTATTGGGAAGGTTAAAGGAGATAAACACTTTGTAAAATGAAAAGCACGGTAAATGTATTAATCAATATTATCACCATTGTTTTTATTGGCCTAAATCTAGCTTTTCAGTATAAAATTATCAACTTCTCTTTCTGGAAAATCTCTGTCAATTTTTCCTCTTACCTGCTTCTCAGATAAACTCCCTCCTTTTCACCATGGCCACTGACCTTATTAAGTGTCTTGTCATCTTGAGCCAGAACTCCTTCTAATTGATCTTTCTGCCTTCAGTCTCTTTCTACCTTAATTCATTCCCCCCACAGCAGCCAGATTTATTTTTTGATATGAAAATATGATCTCACTTCCTCCCATAAATCTATATGATGGATCACTGAAACCTACAAGATGGCTTCCAAACCTCCATTGTGGTTACTAGACACCAGGACTCTACTTTTACCCAACCATACAGGCCCATTACTTGTGATTCCCCCAATTCCCCAAACAAATCTGACTCCTTCAAATCACAGTGCTGTACCCAAGCACACATTCTGCCTGACTCAACCTCTGTCCCCTTGTTGCGTAATTGTGTATCTACCACTAGCAGATGATGAAGCTCAAATATCATCCCTTCTATGAATTAGCTTCCAATATTTCCTTCTATGTCTGCCTCAATCACAGCAGAATTAATCTCTCAATGACCCTTGTAGCAACCTGTGCATCCTTTGATTACAAAATAATGACAATACTATTAATAATAATAACTACTAGTATTTTCTCCATCCCATTTTCAGCTTTATTAAGAGTCTTGTGTAGAATATCTCATACTCACAACAATCTCAAAATAAGTTTATAATTGCCCCCATTTTGCAAATACATGGTCTAGGCTCAGATACATTATTTAACTTTCCAGAGGTTACACCACTCGCAGTAGGGGATGCTGCAGACTCCAGCACCTCCTGTAAGTCCTAAGGTTATAACCTTCTTCAAAGTCACTGGTTTATCTCATCCCACATCTCATCTTCCAGATCTGCACTGCCCAACATGGTAACCACCACCCATATGTGTCTACTTAAATTTACAATTGAAGTCATTAAATGAAATCAAGCATTCAGTGCATCAGTTACGGTAGCCACCTGACAGAAACTCCATAGCTGTAATGGTTAACACAAATATAAAACCTGTTCATCATCACAGAAAGTACTATTGCACAGTGCTACACCGTGGGCAGGGATCTTGTCTCCACACTGGTATCCCTAGCACTTAGGACAGTGCAGTTCAATGAAGCTGTCGATGGAGAACCAGACTCTTGCTATATTGGCTTGATTTTCTTACATCAGCAATGAAAATCTATCATGTAAATGGGATTGTTGTAAAACAATCTACATCTATAATGTAAATGGGATTTCTTTGGAACAAATAAGCAACTCTGGCACTAAATCTGTCAGCTCCCATCATTGCCAGTCTTACTTTGGAGCAGAGATCTCATGCATGAGATCTCAACTTTTGCCCCAGTGCCAGGGAGAAGAGGGAGTTTCAGCTCCTGAATCCCAGAAAGCCCATCCCAATTCCAGCATGGGTACATCATGATAAGAGCTAACCACACAAATGTATCTAACCATTTGGTGTGTTTAGTTCTAGAGTCTAATGTGAAATTTCCAAACTGGAAATCTACTTTCTTTTTCACTGTTTGGATTGTAAATGGAATCATTTCCCTGGTGAACATTCCATCAGAATGGAATCTCCCAGGAATTCAAGTGTTTTTAATGCTCCAGTCCCATCCTTCCTCCCTCGTCAAAAATGCAGGGGTAAGTTTTCCAACTATTAAATTTTTCTTATTATTAACAAGAGTGCTTAGCATTTATTTACTTGTTTAGAAAATGTCCGTAATTTAGTCAGCCCTAGGTTTAAACCCTGCATCAACTGGCTTTGTCAACTTTAGGCTATGTATTACTTCTCTAAGCCTCTAGTTTTCTTCCAGCTATAAAATGAAAATAGGATTATTGTTATCATTACTTACTTCAAAGCATTACAGTGAGGTTACAACAATAAAATACCTATTAATTGCTCAATACAGCACAAAGTAGTCAACTTAACTGTTGTTAGTATTTTTAAAAATTTTATTATTGGATTATGTTTGGGTAACTTTATATAGCTTCATACCCTTTATTCTTTTTAAAGTTCTGGTGGAGAAGGTATTAGTCCCTCAGCTTTTGAGATGAGGAAAAGGCTCAAAACAATTAAGAGAATTGCTCAAGGTTATGATGAGTGAATGGCAGTGCCAGTCTTCCACCTCAGCTCCAATGAACTACAAAACCAAAGATCTCCCGGCTCCACCAGGCATCAGTTTCAATTTACAAGAACAGCTCAAACTTGGACCAGTCAATGTGGCCCAGGGCATCTGTAGCTAGCGGCTGGGCTTGCATAGAAAGCACCAGGCTATCTGTAGTCTCTGCGATGCACATCCTTCCTTGAACTCTGTAGTATCTACCAGGGAGTGTTACTCGGCAGGCCTTCTTGAAACAGGCAGAAAACCATTAACAGAGGACAGCCTTCCATTCTCTGCTACCGAAGACATTTAGATTAATGCTTTGGAATAGAACCAAGAAAGCAAATATCAAGGGGAGTCATTCGGTCCTGGCAACACAGGGCAGGTAATGAAAGAAAAAATCAGAGTCATCTCTTTACTTTTAGAGCCTTTATGTGAATGTTGCTCAAACGGCGCCAAAACAACAGAGCTTTTACAACTGGATAAAGGTTTTCCCATCCGAGACTCCTGGAATTCATGATGCCAGTGATGCTGAAAATCAGCCATTATCTAAAATCTGCACCTTAAGACAAAGCACACTGCAAACCCCAGGCTTCATGCTCCCTTCAGTGTATCTCTGCCTCTGAGCTTGGCCTCCAGAAATACATGTTTGTCTATCATTTAGAAATTTCAGTGAATTCTGCAGGATAAAGAAAAAAAAGAATTTCCTGGAGGAAAAAAAAAATAAAGTTAAACTATAACACAACACTTTGAGGAAGATAAAATTGTATACACATATATACACACACTCTGTCTCTTACCTGAAAGCATGCTGGTTCATTTCAATAAGAAACAAATTTGAGGTTGATGCTGATGAAGGCAGTTGTATATTTTATCACTAATAAGTGACACAAGGGGCCTTATTACAAAATATTTCTAAACATACAAAATTCTGTAATGGGACCCCCAGGGGCCAGGCCCACAAATTGTGTACTCTATGTCTGTATATGCACAGCCAAGTGTTTCCACGGTAACTAAGACGGCGTATGTAAGCAGTTCAGAATTGCTGGCATGCAGAAATCCTAAATCCTGCCGACTTTATTTTTAGTCTAACGGTTAGATTTCACATTTCATCAGCATTTAGCTTCTTCTGTTTTCCAACAAACACCACACGCACATGCACACTGCACCAGATGTCTATAGTTTATCATGCAAATATTACATAGAAACGATAATCATTATTAACGAACATAATCACCAAAGTTGGGAGGGATATCATTCACTGCCAGTTTGTGCTCAATCCCTTATGTCCCACAGTCAAAAGGGAAAAGAAGGAAAAAAAAATTGTCAGTGATCAGATGCGTGCTTTAACAAAGAACAGAGCTCACGTCCTGCCAAGGGCTACTGGTATGAAATTTCTTCCTGTTTTGACAACACTTTTTCTCCCTTAGGAACACAGGGTACAAAGTCAAAAGTTGCTACTGGTTATTCTTCACCCACAGGTTTCCAAAGATCCCCCAGCCCACTCAAGTTCATCTTCTGATGGTGATACCAGCAAGCTTTTGGGGTGTTAGTTATAGGATGGGAGGAAAATCAAGCAACAGTCTTCTTGATTTCTCCTTCTCTTTGTTCTTCTCTCTCATAGCAGTTGGTCCTTCTCAGTCTGGCTACCTCCTGCCCTTTTGTTTCTCTACAGCAGAGACCACAGTCTTACAGCCCGTGGGTCACTACAAGCTTGCAGACATATTTTGCTTGGCCCACCTAGTGTTTTAAAAAAATAAAATAAAAATAATTAGCTGTCAACTCTTGAAGAAAGGGAGGTTTCACATAAAAATCCAAATTTTCAGTAAGTAAACAAGGAAGCTGGGAGGGAGGGAGGGAGGAAGGAAGGAAAGAAAGAAGGAGGGAAAGAAGGAAGGAGGGAGGGAAGGGAAAGGAAGGAGAGGAGGGAAGGAGGGGAAGGGGGGAAGGAGGGGAAGGAGGGGAGGAGGGGGAAGGAGGGAAGGAGGGAGGAGGGAGGGAAGGGAAGGAGGGAGAGGAAGGGAGGAGGGGAAGGAGGGGAAGGAGGGGAAGGAGGGAAGGAAGGAAGGAAGGAAGCAAGGAAGGAAGGCAGGCACTATCTGCAACACTGGGCCAGCATACCTGTTGTCTAATGGGCTGAGTGGATAAGATTGGCCTTCTTTAAAACTGAACAAGCATGATTCATACTGCTAAGTCACCACTTCATCTAATGCTTTGCCAGGCCCATGTCACATGTTTGCTTACTGAGATCCTGTTTTAAACCCCAATCTATAATTCTCCTCTACCCCTGAAGAGATCCTGGAGCAACTAGATCTCTTCATTGCCCCCCTCACTCCAGGTTTGGGCTTGAGGAGAATCTTATAATTCTCTTTAAATTTTCCTTTCTCCCTTTGTCCCTCCCGATGTCCCTTCTCTTCCTCCCTTTCTTCCCTTAAGTAATTCCTAAACACTTCCTATGTGCCTAGCCTGTTTCCAATCACTGTGAATGATATACAGAAAGGTCACGTGGCTTATGGTCTCAAGGATGTGGCCATTTTTATTGCTTGATGTTTTTTCCCAAACAATAAGTTGGAATATGAAACTTGAAGGCTGGGTGCAGTGACTCATATCTGTAATCCCAGCACTTTGGGAGGCCGAGATGAGTGGATCACCTTAGGTCAGGAGTTCAAGACCAGCCTGGCCAACATGGTGAAACCTCGTCTCTATAAAAACTACAAAAATTAGCCGGGCATGGTGCCAGGTGCCTGTAGTCCCAGCTACTCGGGAGGCTGAGGCAGGAGAATCGCTTGAACCTGGGGGGCGGAAGTTTCAGTGAGCCGAGATCACACCATTACATGCTAGCCTGGCAACAGAGTGAGAGTCTGTCTCAAAAATCAAGCAAACAAACAAAAATCCAAAAAACAACAACAACAAAAACAAACAAAAAAGCTTACCCTGATTTCCAATGCCATGGTTTTCTCATCTTTAAAATGACCTCACAGTGGTGAAGGTCAAACTGGATCATGTATGTTACATGTTAGAGACTTAGCCCCAGGCTTGGCAGTTAATTGTTAACAATTTAGCAGTAAGACAATCTGGCACCACAGTTAAGAACATGAGCCATGGATTCAGATTCAAATTCTGGCTCTCCCTACTTACCGGTTGTATGGTCTTCAGCAATATAGTCTCTTGAACCTCAGTTTGCTCATCTGAAAAGTGATTTAATAAAAGACAATTTTATAGTAATGCACTGAAGATTAATGAGAGTGCCTACAAGTGTGTAACACAATACCTAGTAAGTAAACTAATGGCGCTCTTAAAGATTTGTTAAAATTAGCTGGACATAGTGGTGCACAGTTGTAGTCCCAGTTACTCAGGAGACTGAGGCAGGAGGATCACTTGACCCAGAAGGTCGAGGCTGCAGTGAGCTGTGATGGCATCACTACAATCCAACGAAGGTGACATAGTAAGACCCTGTCTCTAAAACAAACAAATAAGTAAATTTTTTCAGCACTATTAGGACACACTATGGGACATTTGGGCAGAAAATGAGAAATTGAAGCTCTGCCTTCAAAACTCGGAACACATTGTACCAGTGATCTATTGGTGAATAACAAAATATTTCTAATACTTGGTGATTCAAAACCAACAGAAGTTTATTATCTCTCACGTGTTCTGTGGTCTAGGATTTTTGGAGCAGATTCTCACTTGGAGATTCTCCTTTGGAGCAAACCTCTCTTCTGAGGTTTCAGCCAAGGTGTCAGCTGGGGCTGAAGTCATCTGAAGGTTTGACTTGGGGGTGGAGGAGCCAGTCCCAAGATGCTTTGCTCATATTACTGGCAGCTGGTGCTGACTGTTGGTGAGAGTCCTCAGTGTGTGGTCCTTTCCAGAGCGCAGCTTCAGTGTCTTCAAGATAGGAGCTGGCTTCACCTAGAGCCAACTGTATAAGAAACAGAGGGGCCAGGTGTGGTGGCACATGCCTGTAATCCCAGCACTTTGGGAGGTTGAGGTGGGTGGATCACTTGAGGCCAGGAGTTCAAGATCAGCCTGGCTAATATGGTGAAACCCTATCCCTACTGAAAATACAAAAATTAGCCGAGCATGGTGATGCATGGTTGTAATCCCAGCTACTTGGGAGACAGAGACAGGAGAATTGCTTGAACCCGGGAGGCAAAGGTTGCAGTGAGTCAAGATCACACCATTGCACTCCAGCCTGGGCAACAGAGCCAGACTACACCTCAAAAAAGAAAAAAAAAATGAGAGAGAAAAGAAACAAAGAGGGGAAACCATAATGCCTTTTATAACTTTGCCTAAGGTATCACACCCCACCCCCTACTCTATACTCTAGGAGTCACACTACCCAGACCTGACTCAGCCCGGGAGGGAACAACGCAGAGGCACAAACCCGGAAGCAAGTATCACTGGGGCCACCTGGAAGCCTGGGTCCACACTGTGATCTTCATACACATATCTGTAAACAGTCCAATGCTATGAAAGAGGATGTACTATATTCTTAATTATTTTATGATTGGTAGAAGTTAGAAGTAGCAGGCATACACACTTGAAGCCCTGGGGAAAAGTTGAGAACTTGGGTCAGACCATTTCCCAGAGTCTCTGACACTTCTAATGAGTTTCCAAAGGAAGGGAAGGTAAACAGTCTAAACCTACTATTAGCATATGTGCAGGCTTTTACTTATATATTATCTCATTTGATCTCAAAAATCTCATCCATGCATTCACTTTAATGAAATACCGACTGTGTATCAGATACCATACCAGGTGCTGATAATACAGCAAGACAGCTCAGACATGAATGTGGCCTTCATAGCCCTTACCGGCCAGCCACAGGGAAAGAAAGGCTTTGCTGAAGTCTGAAGTGTGCACCTCATGCAGGCTTGATGTTCAGATTTCCTAAAAGCAACTTAACGAGTGCTTTCCATAGGCTAGGCATGGCGATGAATGCTTGAGAAGCCTTATTTCATTTAGTTCTACCACCTCCCTTGAAGATAGGTACTCTAAGTGTCTCTAATTTTTATATATGGGGAAAGTGAGCCTTAAAGAATTAAGTCAATGACTCAAGGCTGCGCCGTTACACAGCTAATAAGCAGGACCAGGCTCCTGAGTTCAGTTGAGCAGTGGGGGAGTACATTCCCACTCCGGTTATGGCTCCTAAGTTCTATACCCTACCATGGGGCTGTGCCTTCCTGGAGGAAACAGTACATCTTTCTAAGTCACACAAAAGGGCAACCCAGGCCATCAAAGATCCTTGTAGAAAGGGTGAGCACCTCTAGCCCTATTTTATTCATTGCTGCATTACCCTCTAGGCTGTTGTGCAGTGAAAGTGAAGATGACAATAGAAAGCATCTGGGAGAGGGCAGAGAGGAGCAAAAGCTATTGCAGCGACCCGGATGGCCTGCGCTGAACTCATTTTTATTGGTGAGAGGGTAGGGCCAGCTTAGATTGATGTTGAATGGTGGGGCAGACAGACATCTGCATATTTTTAGAGGAGTTTTTCTGACAGAAAAAGGAAGACAAAAGCAAAGAACACTACTCCTTCTTCCTCTTCCCTTGCCTTCAGTTCAAAAATCATTAGATAGGGCTGAGCACGGTGCCTCATGACTATAATCCCAGCACTTTGGGAGGTCAAGGTGGGTGGATCACTTGAGGTCAGGAGTTCGAGGCCAGCCTGGCCAATATTGTGAAACCTCATCTCTACTAAAAAAACAAAAATTAGCTGGGCATGGTGGTGCCTGCCTATAGTCCTAGCTACTTGGGAGGCTGAGGCAGGAGAACTGCTTGAGCCTGGAAAGTCGAGACTGCAGTGAGCTAAGATCATGCCATTGCACTCCAACCTGGGTGTCTCAGTGAGCTGCTAAAAAAAATTTTTTTTAAATAAAATAATAATCATTAGATGGGACTGAGTAATGTAGACATCCTGGTTGGAGGTTGGGGGCAAGTGGCTTGGGGCAGGGTAAGGAAGGCAGCAGAGCAAGGTTTTGTAGCATGAGTGGGGTAAGTGTAGTGTCCCAGAGGAAGGGTGGCCACATCCCTAGTGGGGGAGAAGAGGACATTCCTATTGAGGGGTGGCTTTATAAGGGGTGATGGAGCCCTAGTGGAGAGAAGTGCCATTTCTATTTAGCAGTAGCCTTATGCAGGATACTGGACCTAGTGGAAAGTGCAGACATCCCATTTAGGTAAACAGTAAGAGGTGGTGGGGGTTAGCAGGAAAAGGAAGCCACCTATTCATGAGATTGGCCAGCACTGAGTGTCGGAGTCCAAGCAGGGAGGGGGAAGGCTTCACTGTGGACTGGCTGATCATGCCTGGGGTGCAGGAGGCTGAGTGGGATGAGTAGAGCATCCTTTAGTGAGAGAGCAACTAAGGTGACGGGAGGTTGACTACAAGGAGAGTGACGGTTAGTAAATGTGACGGTTAATATTGAGTGTCACCGTGATTGGATTGAGGGGGTGCAAAGCATTGTTCCTGAGTGTATCTGTGGAGGTGTTGCCAAAGGAGACTAACATTTGAGTCAGTGGACTGGGAGAGGCAGACCCACCCTCAATCTGGGTGGGCACCCTCTGATCAGCTGCCAGCCTGGTCAGAATAAAGCAGGCTGAAGAATGTGGAAAGACTAGAGTGGTCTCGTTTTCTGGCCTCCATCTTTCTCCTCTGCTGGATGCTTCCTGCCCTCAAACATCAGACTCCATGTTCTTCAGCTTTGGGACTTGGACTAGCTTCCTTGCTCCTCAGCTTGCAGTCGCCTGCTGTGGGACCTCACCTGGTGACTGTGGTCAGTACTCTTTAATAAACTCCCCTTTATATATATATCTACCCTATTAGTTCTGTCCCTCTAGAGAACCCTGGTTAATACATTAGAACAAAGTTCTCTTGGTGGGTTTCATAGTTCGCTGGTTACCAATCAGTAGGGCTCTGTCTCCACAAGAGCTAATGAAAATAATCAGAACTTTTTTTTCATAACTAATTATTGGGTGCTTGGTGTACCTGTTTGATTCTCTTTCCTCACAAGGCAGTTTTGTATCACTGATGATGGTGTCAGACTGAGAATGCCCTCCTGGGTTCACTCCATTTCTTTATTCTCCAAGCTGCTGGTTCTCCTCTGCGTCTTCTCTAGAAAGGACAAGATAATTTACAGTGCTTTCTGGCAGAACCTCGCAAGTGTTTTAGTAAATTTTAAAAAGTGCTTGTGAGAGAGAGAGAGAGAGAAGAAGAAGAAGAAGGGAGAGGAGGAGAAAAGCAGGAGTAGGAGGAAGAGAAAATACGTCAGTTTACAAAATAACTCTCCAGTACTCTTCAAAAGTGTCTAAATCATGAAAAACCAAGAAGGATGCAGAAATTTTCAGGTTTAAAAGTAATCTAGACCCAAAGATCTTTTTTATTTTTATTCATTATTATTTCTAGAGACAGAGTCTTGCTCCATCACCCAAGCTGCAGTGCAATGGTGCCATCATAACTCACTGTAACCTCTAACTCCTGGGCTCAGGTGATGCTCCCACATTGGCCCCTCAAAGTCCTGGGATTACAGGTGTGAGCCACTGCACCAGCAAAGTTTAAAATAAATGACAAAAAAGAAAGTTCAGGAGAAAAGGACAAGAAATGCTTGCGGAGACATTTAACACCAGAAAAAAAACATTAAAAATCAATTTTACTTTTACATTTGATAAATCTGCTGGACAGCATCTTTAAAAAATATTTTTTAGCACTGAAATAATGTTAGACTCATTGAAAAATTGCAAAACAGTACAAAGATTTTCCACGCATGCTTCCACCACCTTCCTCTAATGTTAAGATCTTACATAACCATAGCACAATTGACACCATGAAATTATTATTGATATGATACTATTAACTATTCTGCAGATCTTGTTGCAACTTCAATAGTTGTTTTTCAACTGATTTCTCTTTCTGTTCCAGGAACCTATCCAGGATCTCAAATCGCATTCGTTATTTTTCCTTAGACCTCTCCAGTCTGTGACAACTCCTGAGTCTGTCTTTGTTTTTCGTGACTTGGACACTTTTGAAGGGTACTGTTATTTTGTAAAACGCCCCCCTTGACTGGGTTTATCTGATGTTTCCTCATTAGATGCCTCCAATTAAAAGGAAGATTTGCATTTCAGACAAGAGTGTCACAGAAATGATGTGCACTTTTCAGAGTATTATGTCTGGGTATCACGATGTTGATATGTCTTATTACTGGTGATGTTAGCCCTCGTCTCTTGGCTAAGGCAATAGCTGTCAGACCTCTCCACTGCCAAGTGAACATTTTTCCCTCTTTAATTAATAAGTATATGGTAGGGAGATACTTTGGGACTACACACATATCCTGTTGTCATTGCACTTTTTCCCCTAATTCAAGCATCTATTGATGATTCCTGTCTGCAACAATTATTACCATGGTGTTGGTAGAATCTCTATAATCTTCTGAAAACACCAACATCCCAGATCCAGTTTATTAACTTCCTGTAAGAAAGCCCTCTGTCACCTAAAAGCAGTCCAATCCAGGTCTAATAGATTTGTCCAAGAAGTCTTTACATTTGGGACAATAATTTTCCTGACGCTTCTGCTCGGTGACACTTAGGTCAACAGAAAACAATCATCATTCAATCTTGTATATTCTCTGCCTCTTCTTGGTCCTTCTTAGCTGCAGTGAAACACTACACTCTAGGAGCAGCCCAGCAAGCAGAAAGCAGATAATTTTATCACTTCCTTTACAACAGATATTCCTGTGGGATCTATAAGGTCCCAGCAAAGAAAGTGCACCAGTGAAAAGCATGTTGGCTAAAGAAAATAAAGAAAGTGTCAGGGCCCTTTGTCAACCAAAGATCACGGACACTCCATAAAATGCAGTTGCTACTCCATTCCAACTTTTTTCAATACCTTTAGTGAAGTATTTTCCTAATAGTTTTTTAAAGTCAGTTTTCTGAATCTGCCATTTTATCAACAGGATATAAATGATTCCAAATGTCAAATGTTTTCAAATAATACAATTAGAACCAAATCTGTGCAGGTCAAACCAAGAAGTCTCAGTGAGTCGTTTCCATTCTGCTGGCTATGCATTTATGTCTATAATAGAACTCTCTGTACAATCTAAGAACCTAGATGCTTCTCGGGGATGTCTGTTGTTCCGTGGGGGATATTTTGAGCTCAAAGTGTATTCAGTTTTTATTTTTCTTTCATATTCTCTAACCGACTTTTGGCTTCTGCATTCCATACATATTATAAGTGGAGTTTTGGATGTGAGTGTTAGAGCATGTTTATGCAAAGAAAATTTCATCATATTAGATGCAACTCCTTAATATTTTATCAGTCTCAAATTTTAGCTGGAGCTATAGAGAGTGAATTAAAATAGCCAAGTCCCCTTCTCTTATAACAGTGTTTCTTGTAGCTATGGTTTGAATATGGTTGGTCCCCACCAACACTCATTGTGAGGCTTGGTCCTTGATGTGGCCATGTTGAGAAGTGGTGCCTTTAAGAGGCGATTATGTCGTTAAGAAGGATTAATATCGGCCAGGTGCAGTGTCTCACACCTGTAATCCCAGCACTTTAGGAGACCCAGGTGGGCAGATCTCCTGAGGTTGGGGGTTTGAGACCAGCCTGATCAACATGGAGAAACCCCATCTCTACTATAATTACAAAAGTAGCTGGGCATGGTGATGGATGCCTGTAATCCTAGCTACTTGGGAGGCTGAGGCAGGAGAATCGCTTGAATCCAGGAGGTGGAGATTGTGGCGAGCCAAGATCATGCTATTGCACTTCAGCCTGAGCAACAAGAGCGAGACTCCATCTCAAAAAAAATAAATACATAAATAAATAAAGGATTAATAACTTTCTAGTAAGACTTGGTTACTGCTTCATGGAATGGATTAGTTCCCATGAAAGTGGGTTGTTACAAAATGAGTGTGTTAGGCTGTTCTTGCATTGCTATGAAGAAATACCTGAAACTGAGTAATTTGTAAAGAAAAGGGGTTTAATTGGCTCACACTTCTGTAGGCTACACAGGAAGCATGGCGCTAGCATCTGCTTGGCTTCTAGTGAAGCCTCAGGGAAACTTTTAATCATGGCGAAGGTGAAGGGGGAGCAGCTGTCTCACATGGCAAGAACAGGAACAGGAGAGAACAGGAGCATGAGAGGGAGTGGGGGAGGTAGTAAACACATTCAAACAAGATGTCACGAGAACTCACTGACTATGGTGAGCAAAGCACCAGGCTATGAGGGATCTGACACCGTGACCTGAACTCTTTCCTCTGGACCCCACCTCCAACACTGGGGTTTAAAATTCAACATGAGATTTGGTGAGAACATATATTCAAGCTATTATCAGTGAAGCTGGCTCTCCTGTTGAGCCCTCTGGCTTAATTGCTTCTGCTTCTGTTTCTCCACCATACTATCATGCACCATGAGGCCCTCACCAGGAGCCAACCAGGTATGGCCGTCTCACCCTTTATTTCTCAGCCTTCAGCACCATGAGGCAAAATAAACCTCCTTTCTTTATAAATTCTCCAGGCTTAAGCATTTTTTTTTGCTATAGGAACAGAAAATGGAATAAGACATGATCCTATTGTATTAATTATTTACCCTGTGTTTATGCTTCTCCTATTGGTTGAAGCATAGAAGTAGGTTGAAGAATCTTGCATATTTTCTTTGTCCACTTTTTTTTATTGTACTTTAGATTCTGGGGTACATGTACAGAACATGCAAGATTGTTGTATAGGTACATTAATGGCAAGGTGATTTGCTGCCTCCAACCCCCCATCACCTATACCTGACATTTTTCCCCCATGTTATCCCTCCTCACCCTCCTTCCCACTATCCCTCCCCTAGCACTCCCCAATGGACCCTGATGTGTGATGCTCACCTCTCTGTGTCCACATGTTCTCATTGTTCAACACCCACCTACGAGTGAGAACATGCGGTGTTTGATTTTCTGTTCTTATATCAGTTTGCTGAGAATGATGGTTTCCAGATTCATCCATGTCCCTACAAAGGACATGAACTCATCGTTTTTTATGGCTGCATAATATTCCATGGTGTATATGTGCCACATTTCCTTTGTCCAGTCTATCGTCGATGAGCATTTGGGTTGGTTCTAGGTCTTTGCTATTGTAAACAGTGCCGTGATGAACGTGTGTGTGCATGTGTCTTTATAATACAACTATTTATAGTCCTTTGGATATATACCCAGTAATGGGATTGCTGGGTCAAATGGAATTTCTATTTCTAAGTCCTTGAGGAATCACCACACTGTCTTCCACAATGGTTGAACTAATTTACACTCCCACCAACAGTGTAAAAGTGTTCCTATTTCTCCACCTCCTCTCCAGCATCTGTTGTCTCCAGATTTGTTAATGATCGCCATTCTAACTGGCATGAGATGGTATCTCAATGTGGTTTTGATTTACATTTCTCTAATGACCAGTGGTGATGAGCATTTTTTTCATATGTTTGTTGGCTTCATGTATTTCTTCTTTTAAAAAGTGTCTGTTCTATCCTTCACCCACTTTTGGATGGGTTTATTTGTTTTTTTCTTGTGAATCTGTTTTGGTTCTTTGTAGATTCTGGATATTAGCCCTTTGTCAGATTTTTTCCACTTTCTAGATTAAAATATTAAATTAGGCATACCTAAGAAACCTCCCACAAAGTTGATATCAGTCCTTGAGTTTCCATATTTTCATTTCATTTAACTCATTATTCTTTGTTCATGCATCCAGGTGATATTTAAAAAAATGCTTCAGGCTGGGTGCGGTGGCTCACACCTATAATCCCGGCACTTTGGGAGGCTGAGGCAAATGGATTGCCTGAGGGCAGGAGTTCAAGACCAGCCTGGCCAACATGGTAAAACCCTGTCTCTACTAAAAATACAAAAAAAAAAAAAAAATAGCTTGCTGTGGTGTCAGGCACCTGTAATACCAGCTACTTGGGAGGCTGAGACAGGAGAATTGCTTGAACCTTGCAGGTGGAGTGAGCGAGTGAGCTGAGATCATGCCATTTCACTCCAGTCTGGGCAACAAGAGCAAAACTCTGTTAAAAACAGCAACAACAAACACTTCAGTTATTAAACAGTAGATTAGTAAATTTCTTTGCGGTAATTCAACATATAGTATATCACTCCAAGAGTGAACTGTCAGGGACACAGCATAGCATGTTGGTAAAAAGCAGGGACTCTGGAGAGCCAGATTGGCTGATATTAGATCTCAGCTTCATGACTTAACTGCTGCATTACCAGGGATGGATTACTTAAGCACTTCCTGATTCAGTTTCCCCATCTGTAAAATTGGGTTAATAATAGTACCCACTTCATAAGATAGTGGTTAATATTATATAAGTTATATAAGTAGATTGCCTAGAATAAACATAAAGTGATCAGAGGAAGCTCAGTGAAGATTCGATGGCTTTTATTACTTCTAAAATAAGTAAAAATTCCCTTGGGAAATGGAACAAGATGGGTAGAAAAGAAAACGAGGTACTGAATGAATGGAGAGAGAAACCTTTTATTTTATTTTATCTTACTTTATTTTTTCTGAGTTGAAGGAAGAACAGAAAGATCCAGCACAAACTTCCATCTTAAACCAAGCTGGCATCTCTTGTTTTTATCTTTCATGTCTAGAGCCTGAGTCTCCAAAGACCATTGTGAAGGGATTGTGTTTGATTGATCAATCAAAGCAACCCCCTTGCTTGTCTTTTGAGACTCTGAATTAAAACCTCCAGGCAGGATTCTGGGGAGGACAGGACTGGTGAGGGGGCGGGCAGCTACTCAAAATTGAGTGGGCTTTGATGGCAGAGAAGCAGCTGAGATAAAAGAGCTCCTCCCAGCAGAGCCGAAATTAAAATGGGAAACATTTCATTAGGCCCAGTCCCAGGAAGGGAGCCCTGGGCGGTGAGGAAAAGCAGCGGGGACAGATGCCCCAAGCCAACCCCGTCAACAGTGGGCAAGTGATCAGGCCACCAGCAAGGACGGTTCTTCCAAGGATACTCTGTTGAGGCTACTTCAATCAGCATGAGTCCCCACAGCTACAGGAACACCAGGAAGTCAGCCACCTCCAGAGTTCAGCATTCAGAGTGTGTGGAGAACTGATTTCCATTTACTTGGCTTCAGTTTGTTCCATGGTCTCTACTTGTCCCTGCTCCAGGCCCAAAGTCTCTAAATGCTCCCACTAGTCTGAGCATTCACTATCATCAAACAGACCTTCCTTTCATCAGCCTCTAGCAGTGTTATTTCTTCTGCCTGGAATGCCTTTCCCTCATCTCTGCCTGTAAAGCTCCTATACATCCTTCAAAATCCAGCTGAAATCTCACTTCTTACAAAAAATGCCCTACAGCCTCTAACAGCAATGTATTTCTCTGATCTATCTATAGGGTTAGCATTTCCTTGTATTTGATTTTAGAACATGCCATGGACGTGGTAGGTTACACTTGGCCGATGACCCACCCTGTTCTCCCAGCACATCGTATCTGTAGGTAGGAGGAAGAGTATATAATTATCTAATTTTCCACAGCAGTCAGAGATATAAGAGTTGAAAATGACCTCAGGCTTCCTTTAGTTGAGATATGGCAAATTTACACAACATGGAATACTGCTTCTGCCATCTGTGCTCAAGAGGACACTATGTGCCACTCAGAGAATTCTTCATTTCTGTTGAATCTGGACCTCAGAATCTTTGTCAACACACTGTTCCAGGCAGTCGCAGTCAACATATTGGATTCGGATTTTTTTTTTTTTTTTTTTTTGTCAAGAGACACAAACAGGTAGCCCATAACACAAAGCGAGTACAATTACTAGAATAACCCACAGAGAGGAAGTAGTAATCAGAGTGCAGGACCTCTAGGGATGTGTGACGATGCATAATTGGTCACAAGACCTTAAAAATTTAGTGCACAAGACCCTAGGAATTAACTGGTCACAGGATTTTAGGAATTAAGCCCAACCACGGGGCTTTCTGACATATTCAGGCAAGGAATCTAAGCTGGTGGGCAGGGACCCAACTTAAGTCACTGTGGTGGGGATTCACAGCCTAAGACTAAACCTACTCACATCCTTGGGGCCCCAAAGGACCTTGCAATGTGAACACAGGTGTGTTTTATGAATGTTCAGTAAAACTTTCCCCAGACACAAGTAGGGCCATTTACTAGTGTGACTGTAAATTGATGAAAGGTAAAAATCTTTTCAGGGTTAATTGATATTGGCTCTGAACTGAAGCTAATCCCCAAAGACGCTAAACAAAATAAAACCAGATAAAGCAAAAGAAAACAAAATCATATTTTATTTGGAATAGAAGATAAGAACTATGTGCTACCCCTAAACTAATTCAGCACTACCACCTCCCATCATATATGATGAATCCCAAATCTAGGAAAGTAAATATCCTAACCAAATAAAGTATAAAATCTAGGTGAAAATTATTATGCTAATTAAAAATAATAAAATAAAATTAAATTAAAAATAGTAAGAACCAGATCTCTATTTCTGAATTGCCCAGCTAGTACCATTATAGGTACGTCACATCACTCTCTAAAAATAGTGATTTAGGTATAAGAGTACCTATCATACGCGTTGGTGTGGGCATAAAATTAAATTCCAAATTGCAAATAGAACTGTTGCAAGAAAATAATATTTCCCAAGACTTATTCTACTTACTTGCATGGAATATTAATATGTATAATGAAAATAAAGAAGTCTTCCATCTAATTGGCCTAATTGGTCTCTCTGAAATAAGCCATATGTGCTTCAAATAGCTAATAGGCTTTGTGACGTTTCAAGAAAATAAAACAGTATTTAGAATTTTTCAAATGCTTTATCCCATGAGACTGTTTTGGCCAGGATCACGTCATAAGAAGAGTGCGTGACAAAGGCTGGTTGGAAAGATGCTGATTGAAAGGAAAGAACAGAGGTCTTGGAATCTGTCTTTGATTTGCATACTGGCACTGTAACATATTTGCTGTGTGTACTCATGCTGGAATCTTGAACTCTCTGATTTTCAATTACCTAATCTGTGTAACAGGTGTGATAGTTATATCACAGGGGGATTTAATGGACTAACACACTCCAAGTGCATGACAGTAGTGGGTACTTAATAAATATTAATTCTATTGCTTAAATCTTGATGCATGGGCCTGAGAACTATTTTCTCAGCAACAATGCTAGTCTCTTAAATTAAAATTATGTTTTGCCACTGTTTAATTGCTATATAAACATTTTGGCTCTTGTGCCTTATTTATTCAGCATTTATTCAAAATGAACTTTCTGTGCATGCCAGAGACGATATGATGTGTTCATCAACGCATTTCATTTTCCTTCTGAAAATGCAGGAAGGCTATTTCCCAGAGCCCTGACCCGCGCCCTGCTTGAGTTTTGATATGCCTACATTACTGTTCTGGCTGTAAGAACATAGGTGGAAAGGATGTACCTCATTTCTGGGCTTGAACCCTGAAAGATGTGCACGATCATCCATGTATTCTTTCACCTATATTTCTAGTTGGAAATTATGGCTTCTAAGTCAGCAGTTCACATGATGGAAGAAGCCTGGAAGTCTGCGTCCTTTAGATACTATTTGGAGAAGCATCTCTCAGAAAAGTGACAAGCTGCAAACATTCCCATTAGATCTTGCATAAGTGAGAAAATAAAAACAAAAACATAGCATGTTAAGCCCCTGAAATGTGGGGTTTATGTGTTTTCTTCATGTAGTCTAGCCCATAGTACTGAGTCAGTCTCAGTACTACTGACATTTTGTTCTGAACATTTGCTTGTTGCAGAGGACCGTTTTGTGCACTGTGAAATAGTTAGCTTTACCCACTAGATGCCAGTACTGCCCCCTTCAGTTGTGACAACCAGCACTATTTCCAGAGATGGCCCAGTGTCCCCTGGAAGTGGGAGAAGCTTAAAAATCACTCCCATTGAGACCCGCTGTTCCAGGCTGACTGGAAAAAGAAAATTGGCATAATATAACAACAGCAACAACAAACCCAAACAAATAAAAGAGAAATATATGCAGACCCAGCAAAATCAATTGAGAACCCCTTCATGTTTTCTTTTTATTCATTGTCTTTAATACTGGAAATCTCACCTGCATTTAATAGAGTAGATAAGGAGACTCAAACACAAAGGGGTTACATATCCAAACATACCCACTATTACATGCCTGTATGTAAACCCAGAAAGTTGGCCTCCTAATGCACTCTTAAATATATAAACTTTCTGCAGAGAGTATCTATGCACCATTTTCTTGTGTATTTCCTGAAGTTTCAGAGGTAGGTTAGGCAAAAGTTGGGTGGAGCAACGGAAAAAATTCCTGGGGGACATATTTGTTTCATTCTACATCCATTGGACCCTGTGCATCAAGAATCCTAATGACTTGCAAACTCACTGAAATACTGAAAAATAGAGCTACAGACATTATAAAATTGTTCCAAAACCAGATGAAGATAAACTACTTGTCAGTCCTCTCTAGATTATGGCAGATTCACCAGTAAGAATATATGCCATATATCCCTTAGGATGATATTTCCATGGAGAGAAGAAAACTGAGCCAGTCAATCTAATGACTGTAATGTACTTAGCAAAGAAACTTAACACCTGCCATCACACATGGGGCTCCTCATGTCTTCATAGAGCCCACCGTCTCATCATAGTGTTACCTGAGGACTGTTAAGGGAAGACACCAAAGGCCTGATTGTTCCTTTAATATACTCAAGTATGTAAGCTGTTGTTATAAGGAGAAAACCAACAGACATAACCAACAAATCCAAAAGTTCCAAAACACGGTACTTCCAAACACATTCATAAAATAAACTTGAAACTGGATTCTTCTCCATAGATTCTCTCAGAACCTCTCACTGGAGCATATGTTTGTGAACCCCAAAGACAGGACAGAGAGTAAACAATGCTTCCTTGTCTTATTTGAACCTGAAACTTGTTTTTCATGGCAACATAAATCTAAAGGCATACATGCTGAGAATCAGGGTGTATCAAGTGACAATTTGGCATAACTGTCTTCTGTACTAGCTAGGGATCTCAGCTACTGGGGATCAAACTAGTCTCTACCAGTACTAGATTCATGGCTGAATATTTCTTACCCCTTTGGTACAATGGGTTGATAAAAAGACCACCCAGCACTTTGGGAGGCGGAGGCGGGCGGATCACGAGGTCAAGAGATCGAGACCGTCCTGGTCAACATGGTGAAACCCCGTCTCTACTAAAAATACAAAAAAATTAGCTGGGCGTGGTGGCGCGCGCCTGTAGTCCCAGCTACTCGGGAGGCTGAGGCAGGAGAATGCTTGAACCCGGGCAGCAGAGGTTGCAGTGAGCCAAGGTCGTGCCACTGCACTCCAGCCTGGTGCCTGGTGACTGAGTGAGACTCTGTCTCAAAAAAAAAAAAAAGACCACCCACCACATGATAACATTATGGGGACTAAGTGAATGTGAAAGAGCATGTATTAAAAACACTGGCTTTGAAGTGCAGCAAACCCTGACCTTGTCTCATGACCTCCCTAAACCTCAGTTCTTTATCTGTAAAATGGAGATAATATCTTCTTCAAATGTGGTAAAAACTAAATGACGGCAGTGTGTGTGAACTGCTTAGCATGGTTGTTGACGCAGAAAGCAGTATACTATCATCATTATCACCACCACTGCTGTGGATGCTGCCTGGGAATCTCTTACAGAAAGAATTTTCTTATCTAATTTGCCTAGTAATCAATCAAAAATCCAAAGGGACTGTCGAGTAAAATGTTAAATAAATCCTGAGGCATAACGATGAAACATTCATATTATATGCTCTGCACTAAAACATCTTTACAACTCTCTAAGGAATTAGTCTTTTTAATGTAATACGTGAGGAAATGCTACAGGGGGATAATATTGATCTGAAAGTCCTTTGGCAGTGACTTTTAAATATGGGCATTCTATGCCAGAGATCATGTTAGAGCACCTGGCTGCAGAGTTTGAGGCTGAGGACCTTGTGACTAAACCTTGAGCAACACTCCCAGGTTGGTATTGCTTGTCGTAATTTCATTACCCTAAAAGCATCCTGGAAAAAAAGCATTCTAAAAACCTTCCTGGACATACAAACCTTAATCCCCCACAGAGTCGGAGAGCTATAAAGTGTTTGAGAAGCACAAATGTCCTCCGTGCAACTGCAAGAGGCTCATTTTCCCCAAAGACTTCAACTGTCTCAACTCGGTAGCCTTGACAAATGGAAATTCATCATTTCATATCCTGAGACCTGGCTTCTTGCATTCATGCAATTAAACTCCAATACAATATGTGATTATTGATGTCTCCTGTGCCAGATGCCAGGAACAGAAATCAAAGAACAATCATCACGATTAGTTCTTCAAACATTTATTGTGGTTTTACTGTTGGTACCTTTGTGGTGAGGGCTCCCTGTGCGCTAGGTGGCAATGTAATTCAGCTACTCTGTGTTGCAAGAGACAGAAACAGCTCCAGCTGACCTAAGCAAGAAGGGGGAATGCATTGGGAGCGGCAAGGCTAGGACTTGCTTAAGGTACAGCTGGATCCAGGGCTTTCAATGCCAATATCCAAATTGTGTTCTACTCTCTTCTCTCTGCTGCACTTTTCTCTTTATCTCCCCATTCTCAAGCTAATCCTTCCTCACAATGGCAGGAAGGCTGCCAGAAGCACCACGCGTGTATTTACAACCCCCAGAAACTGTCCTGGAAACAGTAAGCCTTTCTTGCTGCTTGCTTCAGCCAGCATTAAAAAAACTGACTGATTAGACACGTTTGGGTCATAACTTCACCTGAAACTGATCACTGTGGTTTAGGATATAGAAAATGCTGATTGGTAGGCTTTAGTCAATTTCTTATACCTAGATGATTCACCTAAGGAAGAGGAAAATCGGCATGATGTAACAATAACAACAACAAAACAAAAAGGAAAACAAATGAAAAGGAGAAATGTATGTAGAGCAGGCAAAATCAATTGAGAACACCTTCATGGTTTTTGTTGTTGTTGTTGTGTTTTTGAGACAGAGTCTTACCCTGTCGCCCAGGCTGAAGTGCAGTGGTGCGATCTCGGCTCACTGCAGCCTCCACCTCCCAGATTCAACTGATTCTCCTGTCTCAGCCTCCCAAGTGACTGGGACTACAGGAGTGCACCACCACGCCTGGCTAACAATCTTTGTATTTTTAGTAGAGATGGAGTTTCACCATGTTGGCCAGGCTGGTCTTGATCTCCTGGCCTCAAGTGATCTGCCCACCTCGGCCTGCCAAAATGCTGGGATAACAGGCGTGAGCCACCACACCCAGCCATCCTTCATGTTTGGTTTTTAATCCATTGTCTTTAAAATTTCACCTGCATTTTGTAGAGTAGGTGACGAGACTGAATTACAAGGCAGTTAAGTATCCAAACGTACCTGCTATTACATGCCTGTATGTAAACCCAGAACGTCGGCCTCCTAATGCCCTGTAAAATACATACGCTTTCTGCAAACAGCATCTATGCACTATTTTCTTGTGTATTGCCTTAAATTTCAGAGGTAGGTTAGGCAACGTTGAATAGAGCAGGTGAGAAAACTCCTGGAGGCATTATTTATTTCATTGTTAGATCTGAATACAGCTAGGTGTATCCTGTATCATGATCTCTGAATTGAGTTTCCATGCTATACTTGGACCTACCTATTTTTTCCAGTTAAATATAAGGGATATTTATTATGGCTGTTAATTTAGGCAATCAAAACGGACCATAGCTCATTGAAACAGATAAGGGATTTACTGAAAGACTATTTTGGTTGTTCACCAGAAAAGCTGGAGACCAAGGTTTTTTCTTTCTTTCTTTCCTTTTTTAAAGCCAGGATACAGGCAGAATGTTCCTAAGTCAATATCATGGTCCAGAAGTAGTTTGGTGACATCACTGACATTGAATGCTTGCTAGTTTGGCTGGCCAGGACGCTGTGGATCTCCTGTCAAAGACACCTGCAGTTTGCTGTAATTTCAGAACTGACTACCACTGGTGCTGCTGGTGGTGCAACCCTCACTGCTGATGGAGGTGATAAACTTCCTGGAGGCTTCTTTGTGGACTGTCAAGCTGCCAGTTCTGGAGAAGAATGCATTTGATTGGCTGAGTCTAGATCTCAAGCCACCCTCTAGACCAGTGGTTCTCAACTGGACTGTTTGTCTCAAGGGGACATTTGACAATGTCTGGAGACAGTTTTAGTTGTTACAGCTAGGGGTAGGGGTTCTCCTGGGATCTCACCCATGGAAGCCAGAGATGCTGGTAAACATCCTGCAATACCCAGGACAGCTTCCCACCACATAAGATTACCTTGTTTAAAACGTCAACAATGCTGACATTGAGAAACCCTGCCCTAGCTTCGGGGAGTTTTGGAGAAATTAGTATGCTAAAACTTTATGTTCTATTGTGAGAAGAGCTCCGCTTCTCCAAAAAACTTCTATAATGGAAAATTCCTTACACAGAGGAAGAGAGTTCTGATGTTAAAAAAAAAAAAAAAAAAAAAAAAAAGTTTCACTATAAATAGATACCACAAAGGCATCTTTGTTCGTATCCTAGAATCCTCCTCGTTTATTTCTAGCATCTACTTGCTTCGATACTATCTCAACTCTTTTCCAAATTCTTTGCCCTGACATTTACCCGCTGTGTATCTGCCTTTGGATCTAGTGCAGCTGGGTGTCTTGATGCTTCCTAGGTACCTTGGCTTGACCATGTGAACTCCCCCCTTTCTGCTGCTTTGCCAGAGCCCTGTGGCTCTTGGAATCCTACCCTGGGAAACCTTCAAGAAAAACAAAGCTCCAATATTCCTTTACCTTCCTTCATGGCTTTCTCAACAAGGCTGCCAATTCCATATGGAGAGAACACAGCCAGATCACGCCATGCCAGGATGTCTGATGCAGCATTTCCAGTTCTCAAAGCTCCTGAATGGATTCCAACAAAGACACCAATATTTGGAAACCAGTAGCCATTTTTATGCATAAGACTCTAAGTTTCAGGGATTGAATGGTCTGAGCAAGGAACCTTGATGCCCTCAGGTGAAAGTAAATACTTAAGATATGGGCTTTTGGGCCTCTAGGAATCCTATGAAAAAGGAATGACTGATTGGCCATAATAAACAGTGCAGTTGGAGGCCTTAGGATGGAATTGCAATTCCAACTAGAGTGAGTGACTCCACTCTCCCAGGTACATAACCCTAGGCTCCCAGAAGAGGCCAGGAGGTCAGGGGAGGAATTAGAAGAAACAAAAATCATCAAATGTGTGGTGTTCTTGCCTCTTAACCTGTAAGACACCATACAACTCAGACACCTCTAACCAGAAAATCATCCTTAGACAAAATTGCAGTTCAGACAGCATAGAAACCCAATAAATGAAGCACTTTTTCAGCTCAGCAAGCTTCTTCGTGTCATTTCAAAATTGCAGCTGACACTTTAATATTTAAACAGAACAGAAGAGATATGGATTATTTATTTTCTTTTACTTTAATTTTACTACTGTACCAGTTCCCAACTTTATTTTTAACTTTAAAACAACAAAGCCCTAGATTTTAACAGCAGCTTCTGCCCGATTCATCAGGTTGTGAATGTTAACCTGACACTTACAATCCATAAAAGCCTTTTTCAATGCCATTGTCCCATTATCTACTTCCATATTGCTATGAAATTACATGGAAAATATTTTTTGCTCTGGGCAAAACTAGTCATATAGAATTTGACAATGATCTATATATTTATGGAGGAAAATTAATCTTCAATGCTTCAAAGTTTTTATGCCTCATAATTTTATCAAAAATGTCCAAATGCATCATAATGGAGCTTCCAGAGACATGAAAAATGTCCCACTTTTTCTCTAAGATTGAAAAAAAGAAAAACACTACACTCTCAGGATGCCTTTTGAACACACTGTCTGGTTATGCTGTTTAATGAACCACTCAACAACTGTAGCAGAATCTCATGGAAACCTAAAACATGGCAGGAACTATGTAATAGCCTGTTTGAGACCAGTCATGGATAGTCCTACAAAGTGGTTGTATTAGCATAAGCGGTTTTAGAACACCACTCATCCAATCCAAGAAATGTTTTAGATCCACATTAACAAAAAATTAAACTATAGCTGTCTTAATAGTGACACGTCACAGAAACCTAACTCAAGCAAAACAAAAAAATTCATTGATTGGCTCAAATAACTAAGAAGTCCCAGGATATTGGTGGTTTCAGTCTCACCTACTTCAGACAAGGTCCCAGAGGATGCAATGAGTCATCCATGTCTTTCAGTCCTCAGGTGGGTCCACCCATGCAACACGTGTAATGCTCACAGCCTCCCCAAACCCATGTATTAGAACTCACCCCACCCATCACTACAGGAGTAAGTTCCTTCTTATCTTTGCCAGAAAAGTCTCAGAGAAGACTCTGAGTGGCTCAGCTCAGATCACATGTTCATCTCAGGACCAATGACAGTGACCCATGAGATAAAACCCTCTGAGATGGGTCATATATCCTGGTAGGTGGGAAGGCTGGGCTAGTACCAAGTCTATGAAATGAAATAGTGTCTTCAAAAGAGCCATTGCTGCTTCAGCAGAAGACAGCTGGGCAGGCAAATATGGGATTACTAACTACCAATGACATTGGGCTTTGGTGGTCACATTTCCATCTGTGGTTTCATAACCTATTAGGTCTGGTCTCCACTAAAAATGCCAGCAAGAGTTGTTTCTTTGGTGGATTTTATATTGATCTGACTTAAGATTTCTGTTTCTGCATGTGGCAAAACTTAAATTTTTATTCTTCTAAATTAGACAATAGTGTTGAAGTTCTCTGTCAATCAAGCCTATTTTTTTTTCTTTTTTTTGAGACAGAGTCTTTCTCAGTCACCAGGCTAGATTGCAGTGACGCATCTCGGCTCAGTGCAACCTCCACCTCCCAGGTTCAAGTGATTCTTCTGCCTCAGCCTCCCAAGTAGTTGGGACTACAGACACCTGCCACCAAGCCTGGCTAATTTTTGTATTCTTAGTAGAGACGGGGCTTCACTGTATTGGCCAGGCTGGTCTCAAACTCCTGACCTTGTGATCCACCTGCCTTGGCCTCCCAAAGTGCTGGGATTACAGGCGTGAGTCACCATGCCCGCCCAATCAAGCCTATTTGAACTATCTTTTCCCACTCTCTCCTAAAGTCCTTTCCCTTCATCTCTGATGGTTTACCATGCTTTCTTCTGAATGCATTTATAAGACCAGCAAAAAAATCCTATGAACTGGAAAGATGTAGTTACATAATAAAACCTTTTAGCATCTGTTTCCCGGAGATCACAAGAAATTGGGCACTTGGTCTTCCAAGTTGCATGTATTGTAAGAAGAAAAGTGGATTTGATTCTGTGACTACCCTTTGGTGTTTATGCACTCATGGACTCATATATATATTCAGAAAATATTTGGTGAGCATCTGTTATGTCCCAAGCACTGTACTAGGGTCCCAGGGATACAATTGGGCACAACCCTGCTCACCTGGAACTTGGAATCTAGTAAAAAAGACAGGATGTTCAAATGGTCACATAGACAACTATGATATATGTATGTATTCAGGGCAGGGATTGGTGGTGGTACATACAATTGTAAGAGAGACAATAAAAGGGAAATAGGCCTAGTTAGAGAACTCAGAAGGAGGCTTTCTTGAAGAAGCATTGTTTGTATTGTGATCTGAAGGATACATTGTGATTAACCAGACAAAAGGAGAATGAAGAGGCATAAAGACAGTTGAGATTTTCTTTAAGGTTCATTTTCCTAGTCTCAGTCAGGGGAACTGAATTTTGGGTAATACTTCAACATTTTCATCCACGTTGTAAAACTTTTATTGAAAAAAAATTTCATGGAGTGAAAGGCCCCGGTTGGTAGTAAAACAATATGTGCTTCAATACTTTGTAGGTATTTCATGAGAAACTTTTTAGAAGAAATATGTATCACGGTATGCTACAGGTAGGAGCTATGTATTTAGCAGCCATTGATTGAGAAAATTCATAGACAAAATATTACTATAAATTTGATGTTTTAAATGTTTTAAATGACTTTGCATTGTTTTTTTTTATGCTTATCTGAAAAGTAACCATATTAACAGATATTAATCATATCCCTGTTCTAAAGACAGTGCCTGGTTCACCTAAGGATAGAAGAACTTACTGGGACAAATTTCTGCAGCTCATGCTCACCCCTCGGGAGACTGTAGCTCACAGGTTGTGAGCAAGAGGAGACATCTGTTACTTGTGGGTTCTGCTCCACATCCATTCATTTCGTGAAGTACACCCACCCCCCTGTGATAATGATGTACCCGTCAATCAAGGTGTCTGCTTCCACCATCTCAGTTGTGGGCACATAAACCAGGCTAGCCAGAGTTCCTTTGGGGAACTGACATGGATACTGGAAGTGAAACATTGCCCTATTAAATTTCCTGAGACCAGGTACTCTAAGTGTCATAGAAGCCCAAGCTGCTAGAATCATCTCCCACCATGGAAAAGATGGCCCCATCTGGGAATAAAACCAAGAGCCCAGAGATAGAAAGAGGTGCACAGGCCCAAAGACCTCATGTGAACACTCGGATTCATGTGGGCTTAAGGTCACTCCACCTCTGGGCTTCCCAGATGGGTGAGCTAATGATTCCCTCTCCTGTCACTATCCTAAGTTGATTTGAATTGTTTTTCTCCGACTTGCAACCAGAAGTGACCTATTACTGTAATCTCCACGAGTCCAACCATTTGCATATTTGTGCTTATGGGTAGAGTCCAATATTATACAGAGAGTCAATTATTGCTCAGAGAGTTAATTATTATACAGAGTTAATTATTGCACACGATCAACTATCACACAGGGAGTCGAGTTATCACACAGGAATCAGTTATCACACAGTCCATTATTACATAGTCCATGATTACACGGAGAGTCAGCAATTGTACAGAATTATTACACTGAAATTCAATTATTATAGAGTGTCATTTATTACACAGAATCAGTTATTATACAAAGTCAGTTATTACTCAGGGAATTAATTACTACACAGCAAGTCAATTATTACATAGAGAATCACGATGAATTACTGTCACACACATTCACAATATGTTTGAAATCCCTATTTCTTTGTCAGATTGACTACCATGTCATGTTCCCCTAATTTGGGATTCTAGCGTTTCTGATAGCCAGCTACTGTTACTTCTAAGAAAGAAATTCGGCAGTGTTTGGAAAGGGATACCATTCCAGGGACAAGCTGGGGGAGACAGTTTCAAAGAATTGAAATGTCCACCAGAAGGTCTTACAATACATTATTTATGTAAATGTATTATAAAACAGAAAATGAAATTACATGTATGCACAGTATGTTCTTAACTACATACAACATAGATTTGTGAATATAATTATCCCATCTCCCATAAACACATATGCATTAGCGAGTATAGACACCCAGACAGATACACACACAGCACAAATCTAGAAAGATGTAATAACTATGATATACATAGATCTAACAATCTAGAAAAATACAACTATGATATATACAGATTAACTTATGATAGTCATTGTGTGAAACACTTTATAAATATTGCCAAGGTATTATAGTGGTTAGTCTCACAGACTAAATGGAAGCAATGTTCAGTAGGACTTTCAGCAATGCTGGAAATATTCTATAATCCTCACCGGCCAAGAGAGTAACGACTAGTCACCTGTGGGCTCTGGGACCTTGAAATTTTGCTATTGAGACCGAGGAATTGAACTTTTCAGTGTATTTAATCTTGGTTAATGTAAATTTAAATTTAAATGACTACACGGGACTAGTGTCTACCACATTGAAAAACACAGCCCTAGAACCTGTATGCCTGGGTTCAAATCTCAGTGTGATCATTTATTACCTATTTCACTCTGACAAATTGCTTAATTTCTTTGTCCCTTGGTTTTCTTCTCCATTAAGTACGGCTCTCCACAGTACCTATCTCATACCACATCTTTCTCACATGCAGAGGGCAATGCTGTTTTTCTCATAGAAATATTGATTGTATTGGCTTCCTAGGACTACCATAACAAATAACTACAAACTGTGTGGCTTAAAGCAGAAATTTATCTCACAAATCTGGAGGCCAGAAGAAAGAAATTAGGGTTGATCCTTTTTGGAGGTTCTCGGCAAGAATCAGTTTCATTCCCACTTTCTGGTGGTTGCTGGCATTGCATGGTGTTCTTCGGCTGGTCAATACATTTGCAATCTCTGCCTCGGTCTTGTCATCACTGTCTTCCCTTTGTGTCTGTCCAAAATCTGTATCCCGTAAGCTAGTGTTTCTACAGAATCTATGAGCCTAAGCATTGGTCTATACTCTATGTCTCAAATTGTCAGTCTTTCTTTTTCTCCTCTTTTTATTTATTTTTGGGTTTTTTGGTTTTTGTGGATTTTTTTTTTTTAGACAAAGTCTGGCTCTGTCACAGGCTGGAGTGCAGTGGTGCAATCACAGTTCACTGCAGCCTTCACGTTCTAGGCTCAAGTGATGCTCCCACCTCAGCCTCCCTAGTAGCTGAGGCTACAGGCATGGTGCACCATCCTCCGCTATTTTTTTTTAAGATGGGGTTCTCACTGCGTGGCCTAGGCTAGTCTCAAATTCCTGGACTCAAGTGCTCCTCCCACCTTGGCCTCCCAAAGTGCTGGGATTATAGGCATGAGCCCCGGCACCTGGCCTCAACCTGTCTTTATAAGAATATATGCCATTGAATGTAGGGCCCACCCCTTAACTTAATCATATCTTCAAAGACCCCATCTCCAAAAAAAAGTCAGATTCAAAGGTTCCAGGGATAAGGACTTGGATATTTTGTGTTTGTCACCATTCAAATCGCTTACTTATTTTTGTAAGTTGATCTTTACCTATTTTACAATCATTTCAATAAGAAAAAAGTACTATTTTTAAAAGGAACATATATATACATACATACACTTCTCTCATATAACTGCTTCCCATTCTGTACAGCCCTGAAGGACCCATGTTTCTGCTTGTGGCGGGATATGTAAATCTATAGTAATTATTACCTTGATGAAAAGAGTACATGATAAGTCTTAATGCAATTGCAAGCTCTGAAACAAAGGACTAATTTAAAGCAGTAGATGACATTAACCTGTGTTCCCATGAGTACATTAGGATTTTCAAAATACAGCACTTTCTTCTTGTACTGCATGCATACAAATGGGACTCAATTTATTGCAAATGGTATTTCCGAGCACAAGGCTCGTGACATAATTAAGAAATGTATGCAGCCTATTACTAATTTAACACTGTTCAAGGTTCTTATCAAAAAGCTGTGTGTCGCCCCACAGTGTCACCATCAGATTTATGCATTGTAAATACAAATATATTTTATTCATAGTGGATTCTTGCAACTTCAATTATGCAATAAGTATTTATTTGGAATTCATTCTCCTCCCCGCCCCGACGCCTACTTGATAGCCATCATTAATTCATGTGAAACTGATTAAGCCTCTTGTAAAGCTCTAGCAAACACCTTAGAAGACAAACTCAATTTGTAAGGACGAAGCTGTTGTCACAATTATTTCAAATGAAGACAAAGTAGCCTCTGGACTGAATAACTTCAAGGCTGATGCTTAACAGAATGCTAAGGTAGAATACTTTGATTTTTGTGGCACCAAATTATTTTCATTAGTATCCTTCTCCTCTCCTATGGGAACTTTCAACACTGGAGTCCAATTGACTGCTTTAGCTTCCTGCTAATAACGCTTCTTTATTCAGTCTTCCTCAGTTCCTTAAATGCAATTACCAGTCATTCCATTTCTGGCAAAAATCTAGGTATCATTTAGATCTCCCACCTCTTACCACAAGCAAATCAGTAAGCTCTGTTAGCTCTGTCTCCTACAGACATATACTTGACCCTTTGAAAGGTGCAGATCCACTTATACTGGGATTTTCATCCACTTGTATCACACCTGAGAACACAAGAACAATCCCTCCATTTCCTGCTCCTCCTCTTCCTTCTCTGACTATGTAACATGAAGACAAGAGGATGAAGCTTTATGATGTTCCACTTCTGCTTCATGAATAGTAAGTACGTTTTTTCTTCCTTGCAGTTTTCTTAATAACATCTTCTTTTCTCTGTGAGCTTTGCTGTAAGAATACAATATATAATATATACAACGTACAAAATGTGTTTTAACCAATTGCTTATTTCTAAGGCTTCAGGTCAACGGCAGGTTATTAGTAGTTCAGTTTTTGTGGAGTCAAAATTCATACATAGATTTTCAGTCTACACAGAGTGAGGGGGTTACCCCTAACCTTCATGTTGTTTAAGGGTAAATTGTAACTCAAAGTCACTTCTCACTAGGATGATCATCTTGTCCAGGGTTGCCCAAGACTTTCTCAATTTTATTAGGTTGGTGCAAGTGTAATTGCGCCATATACTTAAAATACTAAATTTTCAGTATCCATTGCCATTAAATGGCAAAATCTGCAATTACATTTGCACGAACCTAATAGCAATGAAAGTCTCATATCCCAGGACCCTCCTCGGTTCCAGATAAGCCAGTGTGGTTTGCAAGGACTATTTCCATTTTAAAATAGAAATTTCTCCCTTTATCCTCAGTAAACAGAAATGGTTAGTCATCCTATTTGGTAGATATTGGATATTGAATGGTTTGGTAACCAACCAGTGGTTGGTCACACCTTCCCTTTTGCTTTCACATCCACAATCCCCTCTCTCCTTGACAAGTGCAATTGTACCTGGTTCTACTCTTTCTGTGCTCCAGTTACATCTTCATACTTGTTATATTACCCCCCTTGTGAAAAAAACTCTTCATTCGATTAAACTTCTTACCATGGCGTGCAATGTTCCATTGTATTAGTTTCCGGTGGCTGCTGTTAGCATCCACAAACTTAGTGACTTAAAACAACACAAATGTACTATCCTGCCATTCTGAAGATCGGAAGTCTAAAGTCAGTTTTACTGACCTAGGTTATAGCATGGGCAGGACTCATTCCTTTTGGAGGCTCTAGAGGACAACTTGTTTCTTAACCTTTTCCAAACACCCCCAATTCCTTGGTTCCCAGACCCCACATCACGTAGTCTTTTTCCCTCTGCTTTATCACATTGCCTTCTCTCTCCCTGTCTGAACTCTCCCACCTCTTACAAGGACCTTTACAGGAGGGGATTCCCCCAAGCCTCGGCTGGGGCCTGTTAGGAACTGAGCTGCACAGCAGGAGGTGAGCAGCAGGTGAAGGAGTGAAGCTTCGTCTGTGTATACAGGTGCTCCCCCATACTTGCATACTACCTGAGCTCTGCCGCCTGTCTGATCAGCAGCAGAATTCAGTTCTCATAGGAGTGCTAACCGTATTGTGAACTGTGCATGTGAGGGATCTAAGTTGTTTGCTCCTTTCGAGAATCTAATGCCTGATGATCTGTCACTGTCTCCCATCACCCCCAGATGGGACCGTCTAGTTGCAGGAAAACAAGTTCAGGGTTCCCACTGATTCTACATTATGGTGAGTTGTATAATTATTTCATTATATGTTAAAATGTTAGGAACAATGGAAATAAAGTACACAATAAATGTAATGCACTGGAATCATCCTAAAACCAGCCCCCACTCCGGGTTCATGGAAAAATTGTCTTTCACAAAACTGGTCCCTGGTGCCAAAAGGTTTGGAGACTGCTGCTTTAGAGGACAACTTGTTTCTTTGCCTTTTTCAGCGTCCTCATTCCTCGGCTCCTGGACTGGCATCACATAGTCTTTTCTCCCTCTGCTTTCTTATCACATTGCCTTCTCTCTTCCTATTTGACCTCCCACCTCTTACAGTGACCTTTACAGGGACCCTTATGACTTTATTGAGTTCAGGGAATAATCCAAGATTGTCTCACAACCGTCAGTTTCTAAAGGTAATTGGAATGGCAAAGCCCTTTTTACCAGGTAAGGTCACACATTCCCAAGGTTCTTGGAACTAGGATGTAGCCATCTTTGGAAGAGAGATGCTAATCAGTCTACCACATCTGCTTCATTTGGTCTCTGCCTTTATCTTTGGGGTCTTAAATGATGCCACTGTTGGATCCACACAGCATGGTCCACTCCTGACCTAAGCTGGTCTTCTTTCAAGTCCTTGAACACACCGTGTTTACTACCCATATGGGGATGTTTGCACTTGATGTTCACTCTGCCTGAGTTCATTGTTCTCAGGTATTCAGAGGATTGAGTCTTTCCTGTTTTTAAGTATCCAAGTCAAATGTCACCAAATCACAGAATTCCTCTTTGAACACCTCCATTCACTGTCAACCCGACATCCTCTATTTCATTGCATTGTTTAGGGTGCTTTTTTTGAGACGGAGTCTCGCTCTGTCACCAGGCTGGAGTGCAGTGGCGCGAACTCAGCTCACTGCAACCTCTGCCTCCCAGGTTCAAGCAATTCTCCTGCCTCAGCCTCCCGAGTAGCTGGGACTACAGGCGCATGCCACCACACCCAGCTAATTTTTGTATTTTCAGTAGAGACAAGGTTTCACCATGTTGGCCAGGATATTCTCTATCTCTTGACCTCGTGATCCACCCGACTCGGCCTCCCAAAGTGCTGGGATTACAGGCGTGAGCCACCACGCCCAGCCTTAGGGTGCTTTTGATACAAGTAGAGACACCCCAACTCAAACCAGTTTCAAAAATAAAGAAGATACATTGTGTCATGTAATGTAGGTAGAGAGATCTACAGTTGGTAAATGATGTCATCAGGAACCTAGGTAGTTGATGTTGTCCTGCTGTCTCACTCCACGGCCGCAAAACGGTGTGAGACTCTGAGTATTATATGCAAACACAACAAAGTCCATGAGAAGAAAAGGCCATTGTACCTATCTGTATTGTATACAAAGAGCAACAGAACTTTTTGCAGGTAGGCCCGGCCTTAGCAACAGACTTTGCCCCCACCTCTTGTTAGGCAGAGCTGGACCACCTGCTCACCTCTAAACCAACCACTGCCGAGGAGAAAGCGATTACCACAGTTGGTTGCTAATCAGGATGTATGTACCTGGTGGCTGGATATCTAAACACCAAAATATGAAAGTAGATGTTAGAGAAGTGATCCATCTGTTTTACACCAATTCTCTATTTTATCTTCCTTATCGTGCCTATCACTTTTAGCCATACACTTCTTTTATTGCCTATATTTTTCTAATAAAATATAGATTTAATAAGAGTAGGTGCTTGCCTGTCTTCCTCACAACAGTATCTTCCTTCCCAAACAGTGTCGGGCACATAGTAAATGCAAAATAAATCTTGTTTGTTGAAATAATCTTGTTTGCTAAAATAACTCTTACGCCAATTCAACTTTCATTCTTTCATATTTTTTTCTTTGTGTCTATTCAGCCAGTGTCTGCTGAGCACTGTGACATCCTGATCACTATGCTAGTAGGTAGAAATAGAGCCTTGAACAAGATAAACATGATCTTTAGAAGCTCTCAGTTTAAAGGAGGATACAATTAACAGAGACGATGTTGAAATAAGTCTTGATTTTTTCTACCTCTACACACTTGACAATTAAGCCCAAAAGTTCCATACCAAAGTGATTTTCTTTGGCATAGATTCTCAGACTTCCTCGTTCCTTACAACTGTCTGGGTTACTAGTTCTACTCTACTTTTTTTATTATTTTGCTTTTATTTTCAGTTGGTGTGGGTACATCATAGGTGTATATATTTATGGGGTACATGAGATGTTTTCCTACAGGCATGCAATGCATCATACTCACATCTTAGATAGTGGGGGGTCTCCATCCCCTCAAGCATTTATCTTTTGTGTTACAAACAATCCAATTACATTCTTTTCATTATTTTAAAGTGTAGAATTAAGCTATTATTAACTATAGGCACCCTGCTGTGGTATGAAATATTAGGTCTTATTCATTCTTTCTAACTACTTTTTTGTACCCGTTAACCTTTCATACCTCACCCGCAATGCCCCACACCCCACCCTTCCCAGCCTCTGGTAACTGCCCTCTATTCTCCATATCTGTGAGTTCAATCATTTTGATTTTTCGATCCTCTGAATAAGTGAGAACATGCGATGTTGGTCTTTCTGTGCCTGGTGTATTTCACTTAACATCATGACCTCTAGTTTCATTCATGTTGTTGCATGGGTTTCTAGTTCTAAATGCAGATGACTGTATTAGACAGGGTTATCTAGAGAAGAATCATCAACAGGACATATAGAGAAAGATACAAAAAGAGGTTTATTACAGGAATTGACTTATGTGGTTATGAAGGCAAAGAAGTTTCATGATTTGCCATCTGCAAGCTAGCGAACTAGGAAAGCTGGTGGTGTGGTTGAATCTCAGTATGGGGGCCTGGGAATGGAAGGTAGAGCCAAGAATGTTAGTCCTGGCCTAAGTCCAGAATTCCCAGAGCCAGAAGTGCCGTTGTCTGAGGGCAGGAGAAGATGGATGTCCCAGCTCAAGTGGAAAGAAGAAATTCGCCCTTCCTCCACCTTTTTGTTCTACCCCTCAACAGATTGGATGGTGCCCACCCACATTGGAGAAAATATCTTTTTTTCAGTCTACTCATTCAAATGCCAGTGTCTTCAAGGGTCACTCACACAGACACACCTAAAAATAATGTTTTACCAGGTATCTGGGGCATCCTTTAGCCCAGTCAGTGCATAAAATTGGCTGATAACACTGTCTAAATCTCCTGCCTGAGATTCTGAGGATCTGACTGATTAAACCTAAATGGATTCAGATAATCTTTGCTTTCATGTTTTTCTGAATAGTTATGATCGGGTGGCTCATGGAACATCCTTTGAGTAGCTGGGTTGTATGGGGTCTTATCCTTTCAGGATGAGCTTAATGCAATCTTACTGTTGGGATAACATAAAGAGCTTTCGAAAGAACATTCCCTCACATTTGGAAAGGCTTCCTTATAGGGTTTCCAGGCAAAATACTGTAAAATTTTAATTTTGTATCGATAACAAAAAATTTTATATCTCAGGCAATACTTAGAATAAACTTTTACTAAAAGAAAATTGTTGCTTACCTGCAATTCAAGGTTAACTGGGTACCCTCTATTTTTATTTGCTAAACTTGGCCGTCCTACTTCTTAGAGAGGTATAAACAAATGCAGGATACCTTTGAGAATCACTGAAGCCTAGTATTACAAGGACTATGATAGCATGAAGTATGGAAAGTCACACAAGCATAAAGTCAGGCAGGGTGGGGACAGGGGACAAGTTCAGGTTGGAAAGTCAAGGGTGCCTTCCTATAAGAACTGACATTTAAGTTAAAACTTAATGGATGGCCAGGAACCATCTGTCAAATGGCTGAAGAATGTATTTTGAAAACCATGGGTGGGCTATCAGCCTGGAGACCAGAAGGATGACAGCCTCTTGGCATTTATTACAAGTGCATCCCTATGAATAGGATGCTGAGGGCCAAGGGGACCATGGTGTCAGGTGACAATGGAGGGAAATTCCCAGGACACACTCTCAAGAGATCTGTGCTAAGTATCTGAAACTACCATAGGGCAACCCGCCAAACTTATCAGGACTTTGAAACCCTCTCTTCTGGATGATGCCCAAGGATTTTGACTAAAGAATTTTGAGTCAAAAATCTCATCTTTGTTCAGCAGGCTTAGTCCAGTGATTCTCAACTCTGGATACATGGGAATACTTTAAATCTATATATCAGGGACTCAGCTCTACCTAGAGCAAGTAAATCAGAATCTCTCAGTGAAGGATAGGCCTAGGCATGGATTTGCTTTAATGCTCTGGATAATTCTACTGTGCAGACAGGTCTGAAACCACAGCCTTAGGTAAATCACTTCACTCGTTGAGCATCAGCTTTTATAGTTTACAAAAGATATATATGAGAGATGCCATCCTTTGCAGCATTGGTTGTATGAGTTAACCGAGAGGATAAATAGGAAAAGCACTGTATAGGTTCTAAGATAGGGGACACAGGAGTCAGACCGTCTTGATTTGAATCCTGGTTCCCAATCTTGGTGTGACTGGGCACAAGCCATTCACCTGTCTGGGTTCACTTCCTCCTATAAATGGGGACAGTAAAACCTATTTGATAGGGTGTTTGGGTGGAATAAATGAGCTCATCCATATGAGTGTTGGATATGGCAATTGGCATATGTGACTCATAAACATAGGGTATTATTGCAATGACAAACTATGTTACCAGTGTACTCTCTTATTGACAGGGGTCTTTCAACTTGTAAATAATCTGATCTCATTCACATCTAGGTGTTAATATCTGGTAAAGTCAAACAATGAATTTACAAGAGGCAGATGTTGAGTAATGCAAATAAACATTTAAATACGTATATGCCCATGTTTTCCAGAGTAATTCCATTTGACAAAGGGCCAATAAAACCTAACAGTAAGACTTGTGGCTTCATCAATAATCTGTGAGGGAGATTCTTTGGGACTGGAAGACCCCTCCCCAGACCTATAAAGACAACGTCTTACAAATGTATGCGCAATCCTGAGAGTTGTCAAAATCCTTTCACTTGAGTTTCTTCCCTGGAGTGCTGTTCCTTTTGAGTAAGTCCTATCAATGAAGAATGTGTGGGTCCCCTCAGATAAGAAGTGCTTTACACCAAAGATAGACAGGAGTCCTTTGAAAATTGTTTATTTTTCTTTTTTTTTTAAGTGAAACATTAAGAGGCATTCTACTTGGTGTTTCACTTTCCTCCACCATCCCCTTGGACTAAGCTAAAATTTTCTTTGGAAGAGGGGGAGAATGGCTGCTGGAGAGGAACCACCAACTTGTTATCAAAAGACAAAATTACAGGCAATTTCATTATAGATTTAATTGACTGTATTAGCTTGTTCTCACGCCTCTAATGAAGACATGACTGGGTAACTTATAAAGGAAAGAGGTTTAATTGACTCACAGTTTCACATGGCCGAGGAGGCCTCACAATCATGGCAGAAGGCAAGGAGGAGCAAAGCCACACCTTACATGGCGGCAGGCAAGAAGGAACTTCTGTAGGGGAACTCCCCTTTATAAAAACACCTGAATTGGTGAGACTTACTATCACGAGGACAGCACAGGAAAAACGTGCCCCCATGATTCAGTTACATCCCACCAGGTCCCCTCCCACGACACATGGAGATCATTAAAATTCAAGGTGAGATTTGGGTGGGACACAGAGCCAAACCATATTACTGACCTTTAACAATGATTTATGAATCAGACAGCTTCCATTCCACAAAACGGAATGGTTTCTCCCTTTGGACCACAGCAGAAGAGTGGGTTTTTAAACATGGGAACAAGGAAACGGAGCAATAGGGGAAAAAATCTGATTGCTTAACATCAAGTTACTTCAAGTTACCTTTTCTGTAAGAGTGAAAGCAGAGGGGACATTCTTATTGTGCTGACTCAGGTAGACTGGAACCTCCCGTTTTAGGAAAAACTGGTCCGTTTGGGGATCATCTGCTTCCTTTAAGTTTTAGTTTGACGATGTGGCGTTTAGCATGAGTGACTCCACTTGGTTTGGTCCAGTCTACTGGAGCCCAGTGCCGGAGCTCAGTCCAAAAGATCTTCTGTAATTTTTGTTTAATGCTATGCTGCAGCAGGATTTAAAGGTAGAGATTGAGGGAAAGATGCATCTTAAATGGGGCAATCTGGAAAGGCCATTCTAGGGTAGAAAAGTAAATGAAGTACAGGGAAGGGAGATGCTCTGAGAAAGGGCATCCCAGGTAGAGGGGTCTGCACACACAAAAAATCACCTTCTGGAATAAAAGTGGTCAGAAAACGATGACATGGTCCTTATTAAATAATAATGAAAGTTGGTGGAAATAGGTTTCATGGCCTATGCTGGTCACAGAGACAAACCAGGATCCTTCTTCTTAATGATGCCACCACTTTCTGAAATGCAGTGTTGTCGTCTAGGCCTAGAGTGAATATGTTTCAAAAAGGAGAATGTTTGATCATCAAAGCAAGTGCTTGGAACACTCATCCCAGGAAAGGGAAGTAAGAGACAGCCAGCCCCCAGGTTCTCAGCTCTCATTTCCCCAAACCCCTGGCTTCAGCCCATCTGAAGATCACTCACCGGCAGACTCTCTTATCACAAAGCACAGACAGTGGCAGCTGCCAAATCTTCCAGCTTCTCTGAAGTACTGTCCAAAGCCCACCCTTCCCAGGACCACAAACCTTCTCCTGGATGAAATGATCTCTGGCTGCTTCTGTGACAAGCTGGCTGGCTCCTAAATTCCTCTCTCCTCCTACACATGCTACGCACACCTTATAAACCCCTACTTGATCAACTCAGATGTCACTTTCACAGGGGAGTCTGCAGTGATCAAACAGACAATATCAGCTCCCCCTGGTATAGACTCTCAGGACTCCCAAAGAGCCTGCCCATGTGTGGCTGCATGAGATAATGTAGTTAATGTGTCTATTCACACTGTAACCTCAATGAAGCCCATTTTGTGTTGCTGAAGGGTCGAATCATGATTCTCTTACAAATATAACATGAATGCTTGTCAAAGGATTCCATTTAACCCTTTAGTTAATGCAGAAACCCATAATGTTACAAATAATTGAGAGAAGAATCCAAAAAGCAGATAAACATATAGACATCAGGAATGTTGAAAATAATTTACGAGTGGAAGCAAAACTGGCAAAACCGATTGATGTCCACAGGGCAAAAATCAGTTGCTTTCCATGGGACAGAATTTTCATGTCTGTGCACAATAATTATTTGCATTGCTATCTGTTTTCTACAATTTGCAGAGCTGAGAAATAGCTCAAAGATGGACAGGAACTGAGATGATGCTGAGACTTTTAGACAGAACACCCACAATCTTTTTGGTGCTTGTCAAAGTGGTTCCCAGTTTTTCTCATTGTTTTCTTCAACTGCTCTTCTGAATGCTCGCCGCATAGTAGATGTTCAGTGAATATTTATTATTAAATAAAGGGCAGTGTGGGTATATTTGTTAAAAGATAATATAGTTTGAAGCTAGTGGGGTGGTTCTCAGTTTTAACCTATCTTAGGGTTCATATCTGCTCACGTCAGTAGACAGAGAAGTTCAACCAGGGTCTTTGGAGATTACTCATCCTAAAAGACACATTTGGCTCAATCATAAATTCTCTTTGGTCAGAAGAGGGCACACATGTGCACATACAAAAACACAGACCACTGTTCATTACATGAGTACCTTAACATAGGCTAGGTGCTACGGGAAAGCTTAAGAAAATAGCATTCTAATGAGATCATGAATGTAAAAAGGTTTTGAAAATGGTAAAATATCAAATGAGTGGAGGTGGAGAGAGTAAAATATCCATCCAAATCTGTGTCATATGGATTTAGAGGCAGGAATACTTCGACTCAGTCAATAAAATAAATAGCATTCCCCCCAGACTTTCAATTTATCCCATAATTTATGCAATTAAAAGCTCACCTCCTTCCTTCTCTTTAATCACAGCTATGAACATTCTACAATTTCTCAATCTTATCTCATGCTTCAAGGATGTTTACTTACACTGGTTTTCTCCAAGACCCTGGGAGGAAGCCTAGCAATGTATATATATATATGGTCATAGGTTTTCTAAAAATGTCAAAGACAAAGTATTTTACCTGCTCTCATTTAGGACTATTAATGATATCCCATCAACCCCATTAATTACACTTCCTTTTGTGTTAGGGTTGTCCAAATGGCACAGGCATTTTGGTGATCCAGCCAAGAGATTTGAGTGCGAGATACATTTAGCTGGAATGAGTCTGACATATTAATGTAGTTTTTAGTCACTTTGATGGAGAAATAAACTATTGCTACACCCCAGTGGAGGAATGGCTTCAAGGAATATGTGTTCCAACCACTATGTATACCTATCAGGAGTCATAATACAAAAATGCTGGGAAAAGGTTATTTTGTGATGTGCCTGGGTCCCGTAGCCCCAAGCTCTGGAAATATGTGAGTAGTGAGGGAGGAATAAGACTTGAAAGAAAGTAGAAACAAGTCTGTAGAAAATTCTTCTAATCATAAGATATATAAAATGTGTGTAACTGACTTGGCTCGCACTGATAACTACTCAAAATAAAATTTATTACCAAAAGGAGTACACTAGAAAAATACAGCTAATACAATTTTAATATTATATCATATATATATATGAATTATATTAAATAAAATTCATTAGATCTTTTGAATTTTTAGAGTAAAACCCTGCAAAATCCTGCATACAGTTCTCACCTGAATAGACGTTTTATAAAACACAACCATCAATAATAATAGAAATACATCCCAATCAACAAAACCATAATTCTTTTCTATGAAAAGTATTACAAAATTGTTGTCATATGAAAAAGCAATAAAAAAATTTGCAGCTAAGATGAATAAGATCCTAGAAGTATATCAAGGAGATAATAAATATAGAATATTACATTATTTCTCTGTTTTTTGTAATGTTTTTGCTTTTTGGTAAGATTATAGAAATTTGGGCAATTTGTGGTGATTTATATTCTAACTCTAAATAAATATTTATTTTTGTAACATGGTTTTGCTTGCACTTTTACAATCTTTTGCTTACAGAGGGCCTTGAAATTCTATAACCATCAGGTTTCATATAGCCTGGCCCCGGCCCTGCTCATGGCAGGTCATTTTACGGTCTATCCCATTACTCATCCTCACCCTATTACTAGTTTCCTTAACTTCTCCCTATCCCTCATCCCCAAATTTAAGGATGGGGTGAAGGTCAGGGATATCTTATTTCATAATGCTTGATAATTCTTATGTGATTCGCCACATAAACAGAATTTAAAACAAAACCTATATGGTTATTTTGATAGATGCAGGAAAACCATTTGATAAACTGTATCACAAAATCAAGATAAAAACCCTCAACAAACTAGGCATCAAAGAGACATACCTCAAATTAATAAAAGTCATTTATGACAAGCCAACAGGCTACATCATACTGAATGGTGAAAAGTTGAAAGCATTTTTCCCAAGAACTGGAACAAGACAAAGTTCCCACCTTCACCATCTCTATTCAATGTAGTAATGGAAGTCCTGCCCACAGCAATCAGGCAAGAGAGAGAAATAAAAGGCACCCAAATTGGAAAAAAAGCAAGTCATATAATCTCTGCTGATGATATGAACCTATACCTAGAAAACCCTTAAAGGCTCCTCCAAAATGTTCCTAGATTTGATAAATGACTTCAATAGTTTCAGAATACAAAATTAATGTACAAAATTCAGCAGCATTTCTATACAACAATAATGATCAAGCTGATAATCAAATCAAGAGATCAATCCCATTTACCTACAAAAAAAATACCTGGGAATACATTTAATAAAGGAGGTGAAATGTCTCTACAAGAAAAACTACAAAACACAAATAAAAGGAGTTCTAGATGACATAGACACCTGGAAAAACATCCCATGCTCATAGATCAGAAAAGTCGATATCATTAAAACAACCATATTGTCCAAAGCATTCTGTTTGGTTGGTGCAAAAGTAATTGTGGTTTTTGCCATTACCTTCAAAGACAAAAACCTCAATTACTTTTGCAACAACCTAATACAAGTTCAATGAAATTCTTATCAAAATACCAATGTAGTTTTTCACAGAATTAGAAAAATAATCCTGAAGTTCACCTGGAGCCAAAACAGAGCCCAAATAGCCAAAGTTTTCATAAGCGAAATCCAGAAGCATCACATTACCTGATTTTAAATTATACTACAGGGCTATAGTAACCAAAACAGCATGGTACTGGTATAAAAATAGACATACAGATAAATTGGAGAGCATAGAGAACTCAGAAATAAAGTCACATACATACAGTCAGCTGATGTCTGACAAAGTAGACAAAAACATGTATTGGAGAAAGGAGTTCCTTATTCAGTAAATGGTGCTGGAAGAGTTAGATTGCCATAAGTGAAAATCAAGAGTGAATGGACAACCTGCAGAATGAGAGAAAATATTTGGAAACTCTGCATTTGACAAAGGACCAATATCCAGAATCTACAAGGAACTTAAACAATTGAACAGAAACGACAAAAATGATAAGGCATTTTTCAAGAGAAGACATACAAATGGCCAACAAACATATTTAAAAATTTAAACATCACTAATCATCAGAAAAATGCAAATTAAGACCACAGTGAGATACCAGTCAGACTGGCTACTATTAAAAAGTCAAAAAATAACAGATGTTGACCAGGATGCCGAGAAAAGAGAACACTCATACACTTTTGGTGGGAATGAATCTAAACTAGTACAACTTCAATGAAAATAGTATGGAGATTTCTCAAAGAACTGAAAATGGAACTACCATTTAATCCAGCAATTCCACAACTGGTTATCGACCTAAAGGAAAGTATCTCATTATATCAAAAAGATACGTACATTTGTATGTTGATTACAGAACTATTCACAATAGCAAATATATGAAATCAATCTAATTGTCCATCAATGGATGGTTGGATAAAGAAAATATACAATATTTCAATACTGTATGTATATAATAGAATACTACTCAACCATAAAAAAAGAATGAATGGGGAGCTTATTGTGAAATGTCTAGTTGGGCCCAATTTAATTACAAGATTCTTAAAAATGAAAGGAGGCAGACAGAGGAAATGACTCAGAGAAAGAGATGATGTGAGGAGCAAATCAGGGTCAGAGAGATGCTGCATTGCCCACTCTGGGGAGAGAGGAAAAGACTGCAAATGTGGGCAGCCTCCAGAAGATGGAATGCCAAGTAAATAGATTCTACCATGAAGCCTTCAGCGAGGCGTGCCACCTTGCCAACACCTTGATTTTTAGTTCAGTGAGAACTATGTCAGACTTCTCACCTTCAGACTGTAAGATAACATATTCGTGCTGTTTTACGCCACAAAGTTTGTGGTAATTTTTCACAGCAGCAGTAGAAAACTAATGCATTGCATATCAACTTCAGCAACTGAGACACTGAGATATGGGAACACCATGTTAGACAAGATGTTTTGGATTACTGATTTTAAAAATGCTAATACACTGTTGGTAGGTATAGCTTAGTTCAGCTATTGTGGAAGACAGTGTGGCAGTTCCTCAGAGACCTACAGACAGAAATGCCATTCCACCCAGCAATTCCTTCCCTGGGTGTATGCCCAAAGGGAGAATAAATCGTTCTTATAGTAGAATATAAGGACACATGCACACATATGTTCATTGCAGCACAGTTTACAATAGCAAAGACCTGGAACCAACCCAAATGCCCATTGATGATAGACTGGACAGGGAAAATGTGACACATATACACCATGGAATATTATGCAGCCATCAAAAACGATGAGTTCGTGTCCTTTGTAGGGACATGGATGAACCTGGAAACCATCATTCTCAGCAAACTGACACAAGAACAGAAAATCAAACACCGCATGTTCTCACTCATAGGTGGGTGTTGAACAGTGAGAACACATGGACACAGGGAGGGGGAGCATCACACACTGGAGTCTGTCTGGGGGAAAAGGGGAGGGACAGCAGGGGGTGGGGAGTTGGGGGAGAGATAGCATGGGGGAGAAATGCCAGATATAGGTGATGGGGGAGGAAGGCAGCAAATCACACTGCCATGTGTGTATCTATGCAACCATCTTATATGTTCTTCACATGTACCCCAAAACCTAAAATGCAATAAAATAAATAAATAAATAAATAAATAAATCATTCTATTATAAAGACACATGCATGTGTATGTTCATTGCAGGACTATTCACAATAGCAAAGACATAAAATCAAGCTAAGTGCTCATCAATGGTAGACTGAATAACGAAAATGTGGTAAATATATACCATGCAATACTATGTAGCCATAAAAAAGATGAGATTATGTCCTTCGTAGGGACGTAGATGGAGCTTGAGAGCATTATCCTTAGCAAACTAACACAGGAATAGGAAAACAAATACTGCATGTTCTCACTTATAAGTGGGAGCTAAATGATGAGAACTCATGGATGTATAGAGGGGAACAACACACACTGGGGCCTTTCAGTGGATGGAGGATGGAAGGAGGGAGAGGATCAGGAAAAACAACTAATAGGTGCTAGGCTCCATACCTGGGTGATGAAATAATCTGTACAACAAACCCCCATGTCACAACTCTACCTATGTAACAAACCTGCACTTGTACCCCTGAATTTAAAATGAAAGTTTTTTAAAAGACAAAAAACTAGAAAACCCATTTGAACTGAATTAATTATGAGGAGAATATATTGGCTGGTATGACAAAGCAAACTATATGTAGACCCCATGCAATGGATAAAGCAATCATGGTGACCTGAGGCCCTGTAATAACTTAATGGATTTGACCTAAGCGGTGAGGTCCACCCCACACCCTTCCAAAGAAGGGGTATATCAGCATCACCTGGGTCCTCAAATGCAAATCAGGTATGGTCCAGAAGGGAGAAGGCAAAGAAACTCTGAAAAGGCTGCCACAAATGTCCACAACAAAGAACGTTGTTTTTTTTTTTTTATTTTCCTTTTAACTGGTCTGTGAAAAGCAGACCCAGAATCTGATCAGTGCAGAGACATGAAAATAAGGCAGGGAAAAAAAAATTTAATTGTTGATGTTGAAACACACATCTCCTGCTTGGTCAATCAACTATTTTTTTTTACTGGATTTCACCTTCATTCTGGTTAAAATAGTCTGGTGCTCTTTAAGTCTGTTATTGGTGTATAGGAATACTTGTGATTTTTGCACATTGATTTTGTATCCTGAGACTTTGCTGAACTTGCTTATCAGTTTTGGGAGATTTTGGGCTGAGACAATGGGGTCTTCTAGATATACAATCATGTCGTCTGCAAATAGAGACAATTTGACTTCCTCCTTTCCTAATTGAATACCCTTTATTTCTTTTTCTTGCCTGATTGCTCTGGCTAGAACCTCCAATACTCTATTGAATAGGAGTGGTGAGAGAGGCATCCTTATCTAGTGCCAGATTTCAAAGGGAATGCTTCCAGTTTTTGCCTATTCAGTATGATATTGGCTGTGGATTTGTCATAAATAGCTTTTATTATTTTGAGATACGTTCTGTTAATACCTAGTTTATTGAGAGTTTTTAGCATAAAAGCTGTTGAATTTTGTCAAAGGCCTTCTCTGCATCTATTGAGATAATCATGTGTTTTTTGTCTTTGATTCTGTTTATGTGGTGAATTACGTTTATAGACTTGCGTATGTCGAACCAGCCTTGCATCCCCGGGATGAAGCCTACTTTATTGTGATGGATAAGCTTATTGATGTGTTGTTGCAATCAGTTTGCCAGTATTTTATTGAAGATTTTTGCATCTATGTTCATTATGGATATTGGCCTGAAGTTTTCTTTTTTTGTTGAGTCTCTGCCGGGTTTTGGTATCAGGATGATGTTGGTCTCATAAAATGATTTGGGAAGGATTCCCTCTTTTGGATTGTTTGGGAGAGTTCAGAAGGAGTGGTACCTGCTCCTCTTTGTATGTCTGGTAGAATTCAGCTGTGAATCCTTCTGGACCTGGGCTTTTTTGGTTGGTAGGCTATTAAGTGTTGCCTCAACATGGATGAACCTGGAAACCATCATTCTCAGCAAACTGACACAAGAACAGAAAATCAAACACTACATGTTCTCACTCATAGGTGGGTGTTGAACATTGAGAACACATGGACACAGGGAGGGGAGCATCACACACGGAGGTCTTTGGGGGGGACCTAGGGGAGAGACAGCAGTGGGGGAGTTGGAGAGGGGATAACATGGGGGAGAGATGCCAGTTATAGGTGATGGGGAGGAAGGCAGCAAACCACATTGCCATCTATGTACCTATGCAACAATCCTGCATGTTCCTCACATGTACCCCAAAACCTAAAATGCAATAAAAAATTAGTCTGGTAGTCTGGCCAAGAGATTGATTAATAAACCTTCAAAATCTAGTCATCTTTAAAGGATTCATTCCAGTCCATTTCTATGATCTTGTGTTTGTTTTTGTAGCTTAAAGGCCACCAAGTCAGAGTTCTTCTTGGTTGATTCTCTCTTCCACCAAATGTTCCATCACTATTGTTTTATTGCAATCTATTTAGAAGAAATGGGTGATTATTTTTTCCGTGATGCTGGAAGCCCTGATCTATGTTTGTTTATTGCTCTTCTGTGAGCCAGAACACATCCTCGGGATTCAGCTGCCAATGTAAGGGATTAAGGGGCTAAGTGAGTTTGACTAGAGTAGGAATCTTTCAAATGTGCGCCTCTCCCCAACTCTTTTGCAGGCAATTTTTATTTAAATAACACACACACACACACCCTCCACACACAGTCCTTGCTACAGCCTGGCAAAAAATCAATTTCCTAAGATCTCGTCAATTTATTCCACCTTGGAAAATAAAAAAAGTGCAGGTATAACACATGCAATTATTCAAATATATACATTTATATATATATTCAAATATATATCTATTAGTTATATATGACTGTATGTATAAGTATTCAATATATGTTGAATATTTGTATTTGAATATTTATATTCAATATATATTAAAGAGTTATTTACATATATAACTGTTACGTATAACTATTCAATATATATAGAATATATATATTCTATATATCCATTAGTAATATATATGACTATATATATAAATTCTATGTATGACTATATGTACACCTAACTAATGAATATATACATATTAAATACATGTATTCCACACATATGGAATACATAAATAACATATCCATTCGTTATATATATAATATATATTCAATATATTGATTCATTATTTATATATAATATATAAATATATATATTTTATATTAATATAAATTATAATATACTAAATATGTTTCTATATGTATAAAACTAATGAATATACATAACTGAATCTTCATATATATAAAACATTTCTCTATTCAACCCATTCGTCAGGGTAAGTACTATCTTCTCTATTTCTTTATATATACATATATAAAACAGATATATATATATATATATTTCCATTGTATCCATTATACATACACATATATATATTCACATGCACATAGACACACACACACACACACACACACACACACACACACATATATTCATTAGTTGATCTACTTTTCTCCTTCAGTTGGATATACCCCAAAGGAATATCTATCCATCCCTCCTGCCACAAAACATATCATTCTCAACAGCAGTGGAAATCAAATCAGCTCTATTGCCTGGGAATCATTCCTGTCAGGAGCACTTTAGTTTTAACCTAGGTAAGGGTACGCAGCCCTTCTCCTTGCTTAGTTATAATTTCAGCTTCATATTAGAATGTTTTTAAGTAATGAAATGGCCAAAAACATTTTTAAGTTACCAAATGAAGTTGATGGCATAATGAAAATAGCAGATATTTAAAAATTGACGTGAACTCTTGGATTTGAATATTTATGCTCATATTTCAAACTTTTTACAATAAATTTAAATCTTTGATCTGTCAGAGAAGACTTTTACTTGCCAAATTATCTTTCTTTTTTTGAGAAGGAGTTTTGCTGTTTTTGCCCAGACTGGAGTGCAATGGCGTGCTCTCGGCTCACTGCAACCTCCGCCTCCCGGGTTCAAGAGATTTTCCTGCCTCAGCGTCCCGAGTAGCTGGGATTACAGGTGCACACCACCACACCAGCTAATTTTGTATTTTTAGTAGAGATGGGGTTTCATCATGTTGGCCAGGCTGGTCTCGAACTCCTGGCCTAAGGTGATCCACCCATCTTTGCCTCCCAAAGTGCTGGGATTACAGGTATGAGCCACTGCACCTAACCTCTTATCTTATTGTAAAGAGAACAAGGTATTCTTTACAGATACATTTACAGACTTTTCCAGGTCTGAGATCAAGTCTTAATTATTCTTACCAAGAGTAAACAAAGCAATTAAACAAAAGACCCCACTCTAGGAAGCATTTCTGTATTTGAAAACAGGACACCCAGGGGTTTTCCAGAGTTGAAGGAAAAAATAAACCTGTTTCTAAAGGTCAACTCCTCTCTCTTCAGCCCCAACTGCTCCCCTCAAAGAATGAGTAGGAAATCCAAGACCCTGAGGGATAACCACTAAAGCCATCCTCTTTCTCATTAGCATTAAGCCCTACCCTTGAATCCTGTCTCTGTCAATATCTTAGTCCATCCCACGCAATATAATGGCTAAGTTTATACTACGTGAATTTTATACCGACTTTAAAATAAGATTAAAAAAATATAATTCAGAGCAAAAAACACACCAATGATGATGGTGTTTCTGGGGATTTACCAGCACCATACACTGTGCACCTATTAGCTCATTAAATCCCCAAATGCCTAAGAAGCGGGTATTGTTGTCGTTACTTTATAGTTAAGGGAACCTAGTTCTAAAGAGCTTAAGAAATGTTGTTGTGACGTCTTTGAGCAGAATCGTAATCTCAGCACTCTTATTTTTGGGCTGAATCATTGTGTTGTAGAATGTTTAGCACCCCGCCATCCTTCTACCAACTAGATGGCAGTAGCAACTCCCTCTGCCGGTTGTGATAAAAAACGTCTCCAGGTACTGCCAGATGTTCCTTAGAGGACAGAGTAGCCCTGGCTGAGACCCTGTGCTCTTCTATGGCATAAACAGCCCACTTGTTTAACTCTAGAACTCACATCCCATATTATCATGGTATCAATTACTAATTCTGGATCTCATATAGATAAAACATTTCTCTCTCCAACCCATTGTCCAGGGGGGGGAGTACTATTTTCTCTATTTTTATAGAGCCCCTTTCATAAGCTTCCTCTTCTATTCCTTTGCTGTCATTTTTAATCCTTTATAATCTGACTTTTCTCATTAAATAGCATCCCTCATCCCCATCATGCAACGTCTCTCCTCTTTCTCCTTCTCTCTCTCTCTCTGTCTCCAACCATGCGATTCCATAGCTCTGCTGATCAGCATTGCACCACCTGATGGTCATTCTTGGGCACCAGCCCCCCAGCCCCTGTTCTTAATCATTTTCATCACTGTGTTCTCTGGTCTGGCTCTGTCCTCACTGCTGTGTACTTCCTCCCATCCTCATCCTGCAAATATACTCATATCATACAAATCTCATAAATTTTTTAATTTTAATAAACATTATATTGGTCCATAGATAAAGCTTATTTATTTGGGTCAGGCGTGGTGGCTCACGCGTGTAATGCCAGCACTTTGGGAGGCTGAGGAGGGCAGATCACCTGAGGTTAGTAGTTCGAGACCAGCCTGGCCAACATGACGAAACCCCATCTGTACTAAAAATACAAAACTTAGCTGGGCGTGGTGGCATGCCCCTGTAATCCCAGCTACTTGAGAGGCTGAGGCAGGAGAACTGCTTGAACCCGGGAGGCAGCGGTTGCAGTGAGCCAAGATCATGCCACTGCATTGCAGCCTAGGCAACAGAGTAAGACTCTGTCTAAGATAAAGTTAATTTTCACTTGGGGTTGCTTGTTTACATTTAGGACCCTAGGGCATATCTGACAATCCACAGACCATATTCTTACCAACAATAAACAAAACAGTCAATGTGGACATCGTGCCTATTCCTAAGATAAATGTCAATCACTCAAGACCACCTATTTTAAAATTTTGAGTAGTCCTCAGTTTGTCCTCAATATGGGTGGATGAGAGATAGGAGAAAAGGCTGACAAGACAGCTGACTGTCCTATCAGAACGGCAAACTCTGGAATCTAATTTCTATTTCAAAATTTAATCCTCCTACATATCAGTGGCAAAAGTATGATGGTGTTAGTGTGGTTATAATTACCAGGGACTCTGTGTTTGAATTTGGAATTTTAAAGTAGATGGCACACTCTCAGACTGCATTATTTCAAGATCATTTATATGACATTTACTGAAATATTGGAAACTCCAAGTTCTCTTTCATTTTTCTTTTACTCCCTAATTGCTAAAATAATAAGAAGAAATAAATTACTCTGCTTCAAAATTCTTCATTGCTAACTAAAAACTATAATTCCACCTGTCTGTCATAGGCAGATATTTAGAGTTAATTAATGGGAAAACAGCTATCAAATGAAATCAAATTTGAGACCTGTACTTCTGTGACAGTGTATCCATATAGGCCCTTAGTTGCAAATGGCAGAAACCCAACTCAAGCCGAGTAAAGGAGGAAATTGATTAACTCCTGTACTAGGAATTCTTAAATTCCTAGGGGAGTGGATTGGGGAGATGTGGGCACAGCTAGACGCAGAGATTTGAACTGTACCTTCAGGACTTTCTGTGTACCCATTTCTACCTTTGCCGCCTCCCTGCATGATTCCCAAGGAGACAAACTGCAAGATAATCAGTGGAAACTCCAAATCTGTGGCATTTTCAGCTTTCTGTTTCAGAGAAAAATCTACCAGCTAGGGAGGGTCTCAGGGAAGTTTCTAATTGGCTCATTTGGTTTATCCCTGAACCATTTACTGAGTTCAGGCTGGTAAAGCATTTTTATTGACCAGTCCTGGGCCATCAAGCTCAGGGTTTGAGATTTAAAGCTCTATTAGGACCACATAGAATGTAGAAATGGCAGGTCCCCAAAGTAAAAGCATGGTGCTATCAGAAAAGAGGGAAATGGATGCCAGCAAGTAAGAACAAGATACGTTTATCTCAGGCACAAGTTTTCATTCCTCAAATACCGTAAGCTGTGTAATCCTCCCATAAGATCGTTCTGTTGAAGATCAATACACTTGCATCGAGGCAGGAGAATAGGGTCTGGGCAGGAAACATAAGGACTTCCTAGAACTAAATCAAACAGAAGCACTTCAGCTATGACTGGAAATATCCTCTCTATTTATGGAGGATATACACCCAGTAAATGACTTTGTAACTTTACCACATCCTCTTCATTTACATAGGGTGTATACCAAGTAACCAATGGAAACCTTTAGAGGATATTTAAACCCCAGAAAATTCAGCAACTGGGCTCTTGAACCCCTGTGCTCGGGCCCACTCCCACCCTGTGGAGTGTACTTTCATTTTCAATCAATCTCTGCTTTTGTTGCTTCATTCTTTCCTTGCTCTGTGTGTTTTGACCAATTCTTTGTTCAGGATGCCAAGAACATGGATACCCTCCACCAGTAACAGTATTAAGGACGGGGGTTAAACTTTGTTAAAATTTGCTGTTTCATTTCAACTACTTTCAAAACCCTTCTCTGTTCAACCTGGCTCTTTCAACAATTCTAACTAGAAGCTAATTCTAGGAAGAGATAACTCACAGGCTCTCTGTTTCTCTCTTTTCATCTGTTTGATTTCAGAACTTCCAGAAAGAAAAAGTGAATCTCATTCCTACCTGACAATAGTTCCTTCCAATAAATTGTCTCACTTGTTTATTCTTGCAATGGTACTTTAAATGATATATTTCTATCAAATTTTATATCTCAGATTTTAATATACTTTCTTCATTTAGATCTGTACTATCCAATATAAGAGACACTAGGCACATCTAGATACTTAATTTGAAAACTAAATTAACATTAAGTACAAGAAAACATTCAGTTCTTCAGTTGTGTTAGCCATAGTTCACGTTCTCAATAACCACAGGTGCCTGGAGGCAGCCATATTGGGTAGCACAGTATAGAACATTTATATCATCAAAGTACATATTATTCTACAGTACTGATCTAAATCAAAATGTTTTCTTTATTAAAGATAAAATTCCGTTTTTCTAAATATATCTTCCATCCATACAGCCACTCAGTACAAGTAGAAAATTAAACTTAAATGATAAGTAGTGGTCTATGTAGAGTGATGAATGTACATTATAAATCATGGACCATTTATAATAGGTCCTTTATTTATTTTACTTTTGATACAGAGTCTCACTCTGTTGCCCAGGCTGGAATGCAGTGGTGCGATCTTGGCTTACTGCAACCTCCGCCTCCCAGGCTCAAGCAATTCTCCCTGCCTCAGCCTCCCGAGTAGCCAGGATTACAGGCACCCACAACACATCTGGCTCCTGCTGCTGTTACACAGAGACTGCATCTCAACCACCTCAAACCATTCATTCATTGTTCTCTGAACACACCATGCACTCCCTATCCTCATATTTTTGCGTAAGTTTTTTTTACTTTCACTGGAAAAGATTCTTCTTTCCCCCCCTAGCATTCCTCCTTCACTGCCAAACTCAAATAGCCTCTCTGGAAACGTACCCAATGCCTACTTACCCAGAACATGATTTTCTCTGTTCCATTCTCCTATAGTGTTCTCTCTTCGAATATCTCTTTTAAAGTATTTATCACAGCCTGATTTTCATCACCATTAGTCGTGTCCAAGTCTATCTCTCTCACTAACTCGTGACCCCTTCAAAGACACAGACTGTGTTTTATTCATCTTTATTTTTCTCTTGCACTTAGCACAAAAAAGTTACCACAATTGACACTAGAAAGTGTTTGTTGAATTGAATTGCTGTGCAAAGAAGTACTTCCCTTAAAAGACGTAAAAGAAAAAGAACAGTGACAGCTTCGCTGAAGAGAACACAATGAACTGAAGTGCCACAGGCTTTGATCAAAACCCTGCCCCAGGAACTCTCCAGCTGCTCAGATATGGTTTTCTAGCATCTCTGGGAGCTGTGGAATCTCAGAAAGGGACAATGTGATCTGGGCTGAGGGAGGAAGAAAAACACAAGCAGACCAGAGGCAGTGACTCTGCAACACTGTAGTTTATTAATGTTTGGCAGAGTTCAGTTCCCAGAGCACGCAGTGGAGGGGAAGCTGAAATCCTTGGCAAATGAAATGTCTAGAGGCTCCAGGTTTTATACCTGTGTTTAGTTCTCATACCAATAAAGAGAGAAGATTTTTGTGGATAATATTTTAAATGATTGTGAGAAGTTAAAAGTAATTATCTGGTCTCAAGCATCAAGGAAAATATTCAAGTGTTTAGAATAACAGAAATTTCCATCCAGAAGGGATTATAAATATCATCTTCTCCACGGATAGCAAATAAAAGAGATGTGCTACTAATCGCACTTTCCAATGGCTATGACACATGATTGCAAAATAGCCGCATAATTATTTCTTGAAGAGTGAGGATGTGGCCTCAGATTCCTTCGCAACACAATGCCAACACCACAGGAGTTCATCTGTGAGATGAGATTATTTGCTATCCCATTTCACTTGTGAGAAGAAGAAAGTAAAGCCTGAGGGGAAGGCAATACTCCCAGGTGACTCAGTGAATTAGTGCAAATTCTGTCTACATCCCAGTTTAGTTACCTCTCCATACACCATGCTGCTCACCTACTTGTTCCTTTCCTGGTCATAGCTCTTATAATGATGTGTGCATTCCAAACAAAGCACGCCTGCCTAAAGCTCACAACACTTTCTGGTGGCACATATGACTTGTCATCCACCAATAAGTCTTATGATTGCATGTTCCCCTTAGTAAAATGTTTTCTGACCAGCCAATCTTTATCCTAAAATAAATCAGTCTTTTTCTTGAATATCCACTTTATTCTCAATTCCCTGATATGGCTGCACAGGGCACTCCCTGGCAGGCATCCTCAGAAGTGAGCTTTGCTGAAAATCTTCAGGCCTCCAACCTCGCCTGAATGCTGCTACTCTACATCAAGGTTGCCCGGATAAAGCCTGGGGCTGCCAGAGGGTGCACAGCCTGGGTTCCAAAAGCTTTAGTGCTTCCTCCCTCTTCCTTTTAGTGCAGCTGTTTGTAGAGCTTCCCAGAGGGAGGACTTGAAAGGGACTGTTAATAACCCTGCTCAGAGCTCCGGAGGAGAAATTAAGCCTTTCTGCAAATTCAGCATGGAACTGTTTTCGGCAAGACGAAGATCTCAGATGGCCTCTCTGGCAATGAGGCTATTTTGGGCTTAACCCTCTAAGTCTTTGTGCTTTGGATGAGTTTGACTTTAATGACCCTATTTCAGTTCCAGAGGTGGATATCTGACCTAAGGTGGGCATTTAGCATTCTTACATCATTCTGGTCACAGTGATAGTGTCCAGTCTGGACTACTGAGAGGCCACCCTGACACTTCTCCTAAAATTGATTTTTATAAAACAAAAACAGCAACAACAGAAACTTTGCTTCCTCCCTTCTGAGCATTTATATTGTCACAGAAACCTTAGAACTGGCATTTCAATGTTTTAACCATTTAAGGAGAATCTTCCTGAGAATGAAGGGGATACAGAGAAAATGGTTCAGAGGTTGACAAATGACATTACTTGGTCCCTTGATTCCACCAGGCCTGAACTTCATCCTTGTTCAATGCAATTCCTTGGTGCAATAAATCTGCGTATTTGCTTAGTGTGTTAGAGTTAGGTTTCTGTTTCTTGCAACTTCAAGTGTTCTGATTAATAAATCTACATATAAAAAATAAGGGTTACGGGGCCAAAAGAAATTGGGTAACCTAGGTTCAGCAAAATTAAACGCTAGAATATTCTTCTAACTGAAATTTCTCAGATAATTTATTATGTAAATGCATTCTTCAGTTCTCCGAGAGAGTGTAAGCTGGTATATAACAATGTCTTGGGAGATTATGTAATTTATGATTCAGTGGACATAACTGTAAATGGAAATAAAAACCATTGGTAATGTTGAGTCTTATGTATGACATTAGAAATACATATGCTTTACTAATGTTTCATTTAGGTATATCTTAGGCACAAATTTTAAATAATACACAGTATTATGTATGTGTCTGGTAGAAAGAAAAGTCTGATATTAATTTCAAACCTCTCCTCACTAAGAAATTGCAGAAAGCTCATAGTCTGCTCAGAACACTACTAAGAGCTAAAATTTATTGAGTGAATATCATATGCTAAACAGAAGGCCTTTTAGGTGAATTAATTCATTTAATCGCCACGACAATGTTATGCAATGATTGCAATTCTGTTCCCATTTGACAAATCAGGAAACGAGGGCTTAGGGAAGTTGAGTGACTTAATAGTCATGTGTTAGTTGCAGAATCAGGACTTGATCCCAAATCGCTATGATGTCATTGCCCAAGTTTTTAATCACTGCAATTAGAAAGCTTTTTCTGTTTGATCTAAATCTTTCTATTACTCTCAATTGCACCCCACATTTCTTGTCTTGTACTGATCTGTTTGGGAATATTATTTCTTCATATAAATGTCCTTATTACAATGAATAGAAATTTATTAGGAGTTACATAGGAAATTTTCCAAATTTAGCTGATAGCGTCCTCTCCGTTTCTCTTGGATTCCTATCACATACTTGCCACTGGTTGATTATGAACCTGGGAAAGTTCATTGCACTTTCTGTCCCTTCACCTGCTTTCACTAATCTGAGTGTCCCGTTGGGGTGAACAAAGGATATATCTCCAAGATCCCTCTTCACAGCAGGATGCTCTCTCCAGCTATGAGAAGTGTGGCATCAGGGAGCTCCAGCAGTCATTTGCAGGGTCTGTTTCAGCTTCCTAGAGCACCCTGGAGTGAGACCACAGTCTTCCTGGGCAGCCCGAAGCCAGTCTGTGAGCAAGTGCAGGGTATAAATGCCTTATCATTTCAGCCCAAACTGAGTCAATTCATGGGCAACATCCTCTTAGAGCTCCCTGCCTCATTGGCCAAAACCTTACAGCGACCTGCATTGCATTTGATTTCTCTCTCCTCAGTGCAGCTTCCTCCTCTTCTTTTCCCAAGTGTTGATTTCTAATACCTTGCTTCTCAATCTGCATCTCAGCCTCTGCTCTGAAGAACACAACCAGCAAGACTCATGGGCGTGCCTCTGTGTTCAGAGCCCAGGTCATTGGCACCATTTCTATAAACCCATTCTTTGTGATATATGATGTGATTTCATGTTGGGTCCCTAAATTTGTTCACCCACTCAACAAAAATGTATTAAGCATCTCTAATATGCCAGGTACACAATTTAATTAATTGAGCATGTACTATATACCAGGTGCTGTGCTAAGAAATTGAAACACACTGGTTTATTCAATCTCCTTAATGATAAGGAAGCAGTCTTGAAGAGGGTATGTTATTTGGCAAAGTCACCCAGTAAGTAATGGCAGAGTGGGCATTCAATTTCCATTTGCTTCACCTCCAAAGTTCACACTCTTTCTACCTCCACTTTTTATGTGGCTGAGACTGTGGTCAGATATATCAGTGTTTGAGTGGCTTATGCTCTGTCTGTAATCTCTGCACTCATGGTGACTTACAGCTGTGCTAAGTGGATATCTTATAAATATAAAGAAATAACTTCTAGGACTCTTGACTTAGAACTTAGTTCATACCATGCCAGTATGGAGGGGATCTTTCCTACAAAATTTTATGCCTCTACCTTGGGGGAAGCACTTCATGAAATTCAGTTGGAATTTTTGGTTTCCAAATTTCATGATTTCCTGTGATTCCCTATCCAGAGAAGAGCTTGTGATTTAGGTTTTCCTCCTCAGAGAAAGCCCAGTCTGCTGTTTTTATTCCATGCCTTTTCTCTGTGATCCAGCCCACTTCCTCCTTTATGGACACATGAAAACATTGTCTAATTAGCAGGAAATCATTAATGCGAAGGGTACAAATAAAAATAATGATACTTATTATTAGTAGTAAATAATAATGGTCTTAAGTAGCAATAAGAAATAAAATAATAATAGCAGTGATGACAATGGTAGTAATAAATACACTTCCGTGAGCAGTTACCATAAACGAGGTGCCATGCTAAGCACTTTACATAAATTATCTCATTTAATCCTGCAAAGAACCCTTAACAATGGATAGTATTAATTCCAAATTTTGCAGCTTGTCATTTATTTAGAAATGCCTAGAATTGTTCTTGTACAATGTGGCAGCCACCAGTCACATGTGGCTGTTTAAATTTGAATTCAGATTAATTAAAACTAAATAAAAATGACAATTTAGTCCCTTTAACTCACTGCCCATGTTTTAAGGCCTCAAGAGTCACAGGCAGCCAGTAGTTACAGATGGGACAGCATAGATGTGGACATGCTCATCACCACAGAAAGTTCTGTTGGATAGTGCTTGTCCAGAGAGTGTCAATTGCTTGTCTGTGTTCAGTTAGCTGGAAGGAGGTAGGCTGAGCTCTGAAGCTGTGACTGCCTTTATCATTAATGTGGTTAAACGTTAGGCTAACATGCTTCCCCTTGCTGAATACTTGCTTTCTGTCCTTAAGGTGGACATGAAAATGGTCTTATTTCTGGTTAAAGAAAAGATAAAAAGAGAACGTAGCCTCTCTTTGTCTTTTCAAAAGCAAGTAACTATCCCAAGAAATTCAACCCAGTGAATTTCGTCCGTAAGTGTAAAATTTTTTTCCCATATGTGCTGAGTACCTATGGTCAGTAGAATAATGCTCCCCCAAAGATGTCTGTGTCCTAATCCCTAGAACTTGGCAAAGCGGAATTAAAATTGCAGATGTAATTAAGGTAGCTAATCAGTTGACCTTGAGAGAAGGAGTCTCTTGCATTATCTGTTGATTCTCTTGGTTCACTGTAATCAAAGGATTTTTATAGGTTGAAAAAAAGAGCTGGGCTGAAGGGTCAGAGTGAGGCAATGTAAGACAGACTCAAGTCTGTCTGGCCAGGCAACTGCTGACTTTGAAGATAGTAGGGTTATAAGCTATGGAATGTGAGTAGCCTCTAGAAGATAGAAAAGGCTAGAAAACAATTCCTCTGTTAGAGCCTCCAGAAAGGAAGACACCCTTAGTGACACCTTGATGTTAGTCCAGTGAGAACCATTTTGGATTCTGACCTCCAGTGCTGTGAGATAATCAATTCATGTTGTTTCAAGTTGCTAAGGTTTTTCCTCTTTATTAAAAAGAAATAGAAATAGAGCTGGGGTCTCCCTATGTTGCCCAGGCCAGTCTCAAACTCCTGAGCTCAAACCATCCTCCCACCTTGACTTCCCAAAGTGTTGAGACTACAGGTATGAGCCACTGTGCCCAGCCTAAGTTACTAAGTTTATGGTAAATAGTTCAGATGCAACAGAAAACTAATACAGCGTCACTTATAACCCAACACTATTAGAGGTGTTAGGAACAGAAAGACCTTTTGGCATCATTTCAGTATATTTTAGCAGTTAGTCTAGTAGAAATCATTTTCTTGTGCCCAAAGTTGGAGCATGGAGACTGGGAAAAGATGTCCATGGTAGGTAGAAGGTTTGCCAAGGAAATCAAATGTAAAGGCAGATAATAAGTTATAATTGACAGCCTTCAGAGAGTACCAGATGGCTGTTAACTATGCCTCTAGTTCCTGAGTACTTGTAGGTCAATCTTTGGAGATGAGTATTTCAAATATTCTTACAGGCTGCCAAGGTTGAAATAGACAGGACCCAGTGACAACACTCCTCTTTCCAGGGTTATGGAGTGAATAATAGAAGAAAGGAAGAATAAATATGTGTAAATGTGGTTCTTCGTGATTAAGGTTCATATTATTATCTGGCTGACTAATGAAGTAACTATGTATCACTTAGCCTCACCTCCATAGAATCGAAATTTGTTTGGAATGTAAACAGTGATTAAAAATTAAAACAAAAAGGGAAAGATAAATGGAACAACCAGGAACTTTCTCAGTGCCCCTTTTTTCACTGTCATCGCTGACCTAGAGTTGCATAAATAAATAAATAAATAAATAAACCACAAATAAATAAACTAGGTTATTGCCCAACCTGGAGTTTAAAAATGAAGCTCTTTGAAATGTACATGAATGTGGAGTACTCCAAGAAATTAAGTCCTTCCCACTCACTTTCCACCCTCTGGCCCCTAGAAGAGGATGAAATAAGAAAATGACTGTCACAGATGCTATCTACTTTGTTCTTCAGCCTCTGACACTGTTTAATTTCATTTTAACACAGTTATAAAAGTTTGGCATTGGGTTCTCTTGCTTAACCCATCTAGGAATGAATGAGATAGGCAGGAGATGGGTGGAGACAGAATTGAATGACACAGGTACACCACTCTGTTATAACAAAGAGGCGGCGAGCCATTGAATGTAGAAATAACAGAGTGTCACGGTTTGGAGGTACTTGGAGAAGATGTGCAAAATGCTACATGTCGAGAATGTCTGAGAAAATCTTAGAAATTTGTGTCCAGAGAAAGAGACATCACACACCAGGGCCTGTTGGGGGTTGCGGGGCTAGGGGAGAGATAGTAGGGAGTGAGGGGATTGGGAAGGGACAGCATCAGGAAAAATACCTAATGTAGATGACAGGGTGATGGATGCAGCAAACCACCATGGCACGTGTATACCTGTGTAACCAATCTGCACGTTCTGCACATGTACCCCAGAACTTAAAGTATAATAAAAAAAGACACACACATACACACACACACACACACACACACACACACACACACAAGAAATTTGTGTCCAAAATGAGGGGGCTGCAGTCACTCAGATGGGTCATTTAAGGATCCTCCATTTCATAATAAATGGATGAAGGTAAAAAATAATTAAAATATGTATATGCAGATTTGGCATGTAAATCAGTAAGCTTTTCTGAGAAGACTTTTCTCTTTTTTGTTTTTTTGAGGACAGAAATTTTTTTTATTGCATTTTAGGTTTTGGGGTACATGTGAAGAACATATAAGATGGTTGCGTAGGTACACACATGGCAGTGTGGTTTGCTGCCTTCCTCCCCATCACCTATATCTGGCATTTCTCCCAATGTTATCCCTCCCCAACTCCCCACCCTCTGCTGTCCCTCCCTATCTCCCCCCCGACAGACCCCAGTGTGTGATGCTCCTCTCCCCTGTGTCCATGTGTTCTCATTGTTCAACACCCACCTATGAGTGAGAACGTGCGGTGTTTGATTTTCTGTTCTTGTGTCAGTTTGCTGAGAATGGTGGTTTCCAGGTTCATCCATGTCCCTACAAAGGACACAAACTCATCATTTTTATGGCTGCATAGTATTCCATGGTGTATATGTGCCACATTTTCCCTGTCCAGGCTGTCATGGATGGGCATTTGGGTTGGTTCCAAGTCTTTGGTATTGTAAACAGTGCCGCAGCAAACATTCGTGTGCATGTGTCCTTATAATAGAACGATTTATAATTCTTTGTATATATACCCAGTAGTGGGATTGCTGGGTCAAATGGAATTTCTGTTTGTAGGTCCGAGAAGCCTTTCCTTAACTATCAGATTGTGCCGAGCTCCCTCTCTCTGCTGATGGAGCCCCAGCCATATACTTCTCCCAAAGCCATTAGCAATACCCGCTTCACTCCTCGAGGCGAGGTATCATAGCTTCTTAATGTGTGTGCTCAGGGGTGTCTCCTGAAGTTTGCAAATGATATATTTAAGTGTGCCTCTCTTAAAGAAGAATTCCTGGGGGGAATTATCTTAAAACTGTGTTTTCACAGCAAGTACTTTATTTTCTTTTTAAATTTTAGAGTGTACGGTAAATCCTCACTTAACATTGTTGGTAGGTTCTTGGAAACTGCAACCTTAAGTGAAGTGAACTAGAATAAAACCACTTTTTTCATCAATGCTATACAAAAGGATATTTAAGCAAGCAATGTTATTTGAGAATCTGCTGTATTTCATTTCACTTGAAGTTGGAATTTCTGAAAACTTGTCAGTCATGTTAAGTGCATACTTACTGTATGTTCATTTGGAATGATTTTGCAAACGGAGCTAATCCAGTTTTGGAGGGAGTGAGGCCTGTTAAACCCATGTCCCTGCAGATTCATTCTTCTTCATTTTAAGCCTGTGGACCTTGCCTACCCCAGTGCCTCGTATGTGGCAAAATTTCAGCAAATGTTGGCTAAACTGAAAGAAAAGACTTAAAAATGTATCAAAATCACTTATGTGGACTACTGTTTTCCTGGACAGTGCCAAATTGGATTCTTCATAATGCAAAGGATGAATACTTGAGGGATTGGATACCCATTTTCCATGATGTAATTATTACACGGTACCTGACTGCATCAAAACATCTCATATACCCCGTAAACATACATACCTACTATGTACCCACAAAAATTAAAATTGAAAGTGCTATTTGATACTACCTATGTGTCTGATTCTGAAGCTATAGAAATGCAGACTCATCCCCAAAATAAATACAAATGGAGACTGTGGATGTTGATGGTGATCAGAGGAGATATTTATTACAGTGCATTTGAATATACCCCACTCAAGTAAATTCAAGGAACAGTGAAAATATTCTCTGAAGAACTTTATCTCAACATTACTTTTCTTCAAGCACATACAAATAAACACAATTCTATGTGGAGTTCCAAACTGGGTCCTCCAAAACATATGATACTTCAGAAAATCTGATGAAGAACAAGGACATTGTTGATGTAGAGTAAGGGTTAGGGGAGACGAGAGAGACAGAGAGAGACTAAGGTACTTAATGTTAAATATAAGATATTGTTATACTGAAGTTGTTTTAACAGAATGAAACGACTATATTCAAAAGCAAAGCAGAATTGAGAACAGGGCCTGGTGTGGTGGCTCACACTTGTATTCCCAGCACTTTGGGAGGCTGAGGTGGGCAGATCACTTAAGATCAGGAGTTCGAGACCAGCCTGGCCAACATCATGAAACCAAAATACAAAGTACAAAAATTGGCTGGGTGTGGTGGCATGTACCTGTAATCCCAGCTACTCAGGAGACTGAGGCAGGAGAATCGTTTGAACACGGGAGGCAGAGATTTCAGTGAGCCAAGACTGTACCACTGCATTCCAGTCTGGGTGACAGAGTGAGACTCTATCTAAAAATAAATAAATAAATAAAAATTTTTAAAAAAGAATTCTGTGAGAAGGGGGAAATATTAAGCAAGGCTCCACATTAATAAAGAAATTAACCTGTTTCTAGAATTTGTCAGCCTGCCATATGATCTGTAATGGTTTTTGTTTCTCATCATTAAGATTCTTTTCCCCTTTAAATTTTCTCTTTGAGTCCTTTCTCATTATATTGAAAATGGTGTTCAGTGAGATTTGGCATGGAATTCAATTTTCTTTGTTTTCCTCTTTCCTCTCTTATTACTTGCCTACTTGCCTACTTGCCTCTTGGTAGCTTTTCTTTTTCACTCTCTCAGGATCCAAACAAACATACTACACACAGAAACATCACTTCATTTCTTCACCCGAGTGTTTGGCAAATGTCTGCTGTGTGCTGGACACTAGCACACACACAGGGAATTCAGCCATAACTGAGATGAGCACTGGGTATCTGAGGGCATGAGGAAAACACTGGAGAAAGGGGCTGGGAGGTCAAGTGATGGATGACTTCAAGGAAGGCACAACAGAGAGCTATAGGAGTCCAGGAAAAGAAGTGTATGATTCTGTCTGGGTGGGGTGGGCAGAAGCAAACAAACAAAAATGTTTCTGCCTGGGCATGGAAGTTCCCATCTGTAATCCCAGCACTTTGGGAGGCTGAAACAGGAGGATCACTTGAGCTCTGGAGTTCAAGACCAGACTGGGCAATGTAGCGAGACTTCATCTCTATGAAAAATATGAAACAGCCAGGCATGGTGGCATGCACCTGTAGTCCCAGTTATTCTGGAGACTGCATAAGAGGATCTCCTGAGCCCGGGAGGTCGAGGCTGCAAGCTATAATTGTACCCTGCACTCCAACCCAGGCAATAGATCAAGGCTCTGTCTCAAAACAACAACAACAGCAACAACAAAAAAAATGGCCCCATAGTAGAAGTAATGCCCAAGCTGAGCTTTGCAACGCAGGTTAAGAATACCTGGGATGATGCTGGGGAATGGAAATTCCACTTCTATATCAGACTCTTTCATAATTCCTGTGGTTAAAGAACTCTCAGCCCACTTCCTTCAAAGCATACCATCAGCCCAAACTTCCAGCGGAGTTCATAATTATTGTTCAGCTCCATGTGTAATTTTCTTTTTGCAAGATGATTATAAGAGGGTTAATGAAAAGAGTCCCCAAGAATGTTAACCTCCAGGACGTCAGATGATGGCGAGAGAGTATCCCTTGAATCTAATTTAAACTAAAAAGATGTTTGTGAAACCAAAAATAAATCTTGCTCAGCAGTGATTACCAGATGAAACATTTTAGTTAGTGGATGGTGAGGTGGCCCATATTTCATGTTTCCAGTCAATGTTTGCTCTCTGTGCTACCTGAAGGGCCTGACTGTTAAGCTGATGAATGTTTTGTGGGTTTAAAAGACCATTTATCACCACCACAGCTAATGCCATTTTCCAAAGCATAATCCAGAGGCATTTTATGAAAAGCATTTTCTGCCTGAAAGTGTCCCCATTGTCACCTTTCTAGACTGTAGGTGGGAGCCACCCAACTTCTTGATGCCTGATGATTATATGGTAGGATATGATTTTCTGCTCCTTCACCTGTTTTTCTTTGAATGTTTATTTTAGATTCAGGGGAGTATATGTGCAGGTTTGTTACATGGCACATTGTGTGTTGCTGAGATACAGGGTGGAATGATCCCATCACCCAAGTGATGAGCCTAGTACCCAATAGGTAGTTTCTCCTTCCTTCCTTCCTTCCTTCCTTCCTTCCTTCCTTCCTTTCCTCCCTCCCTCCCTCCCTCCCTTCCTTCTTTCCTTCCTTCTTTTCTTTCCCTCCCTCCCTCCCTCCCTCCCTTCCTTCCTGCTTTCCCTCCCTCCCTCCCTCCCTCCTTTCCTTCCTTCCTTCCTTCTTTCTTTCTTTTTCTCTCTTTGACAGCATCTCACTCTGTTGCCAGGTTGGAGTGCAGTGGCGCGATCTTGGTTCACTGCAACCTCTGCCTCCCAGGTTCAAGCAATTCTCCTACCTCAGCCTCCCAAGTAGCTGGGACTACAGGCACATGTCACCATACCCACTTAATTTTTTTGTATTTTTAGTAGAGATGGGGTTTCACTATGTTGACCAGGATGGTCTAAATCTCTTAACCTCATGATCTGCATGCCTCAGCCTCCCAAAGTGCTTAGATCACAGGTGTGAGCCACTGTGCCCTGCCCCCATAGGTAGTTTTTTAACCTCAGCTATCTTCATATCCTCCTGCCTCAAGTAGGCCCCGATGTCTGTGGTTCCCATCTTTGTGTCTTTATGTACTCAATGTTTAGCTCCTGCTTACAAGTGGGAGCATGCAGTATTTGGTTTTCTGCTTCTGTGTTAGTTTGCTTAGAATAATGACTTTCACATTCATCCATGTTGCTGCAAAGAACACGATTTTGCTCTTTTTTATGGTTGCGTAGTATTCCATGGTATATATGCACATTCTCATTATTTGATCCACTGTTGATGAGCATCTGGGTTGATTCCGTATCTTTGCTATTGTCCTCCACCTTTTTGTTCTGGCCTAGCCCCAACAGGTTTCCTATTTCCTACCTCTATTCTTGTAATCCTTTTTCTCTGCCCTAGTAGAAATGGTGATCATGGGATATTGTTATGTGTATATTCACATGCGAGTTTGATGCCTTGAAATTCTCTACGCTCTGACTAAAAAGCTCTTTTCAGAAGACCAAGTATGAAGGAAGAGCAATAACTGGGTGAAGATGGTACCTGGGTAAAGTGGAGGCAGAGGGGAGATAGCTAATGAAAGCGGAAGAAGGTGGGCCAATAAGACACACATGGATATCTATGTAAAGTGACTCCAGTAGTACCTGGAAGGTGGAACCACACAGAGAGATTTGCATCATCCCAAGGGGCTGCCTTGTCAGCTACAGAAAAGATTAATCCAGCTGGGCACAGTGGCTCACTCCTGTAATCCCAGCATTTTGGGAGGCCAAGGCTGGTAGATGCCCTGAGGTTTGGAGTTCGAGACCAGCCTGACCAACATGGAGAAACCTCCTCACTATTAAAAATACAAAATTAGCCAGGTGTGGTGGCACATGCTTATAATCTCAGCTACTTGGGAGGCTGAGGCAGGAGAATCACTTGAACCCGGGAGGCAGAGGTTGCAGTGAACGGAGATTGCACCACTGCGCTCCAGCCTGGGCAGCAAAAGTGAAATTCCATCTCAAAAAAAAAAAAAAAAAAAAGAAAAGATTAATCCATTTATATTCATAGAATCATTAGATTTCAATGATATGTCTAAGAACTATTGTACTGATAGGTAAAACAGAATTTTATCACAGTTAAAGGCCCATGTATATACTTTAACAAAATCAACAGTTCCTATCTCATCTGAATTGTTTGGTTGGATTACATTGTACGATGTTGAGATGTTTGTTTTTAATAAAATGTTTGAGTGTAAAAGAAGTATGCAGAATAATATGAGGAGCACCTGTGCTCACCCAACCCACATTGTCAAACATACATTTTATTACATCTGCCTCAGATATTTCTTCTCCTTTTTTTTAAATAAATTTCTTTATAATAGAAAGATTTATAATCCTTTGGGTATATATCCAGTAATGAGATAGCTGGGTCGAGTGGTATTTCTATTTCTAGATCCTTGAGGAATTGCCACATTGTCTTCCATAATGGTTGAACTAATTTATTACTTCCACCAACAGTGTAAAAGCGTTACTATTTCTCCACATCCTCTCCAGCATCTGTTGTCTCCAGATTTTTTCATGATCGCCATTTTAACTGGTGTGAGACGGTATCTCAGTGTGGTTTTGATCTGCATTTCTCATGCACGTGTATGTTCATTGTGGCACTGTTTACAATAGCGAAGACCTGGAACCAACCCAAATGCCCATCAGTGATAGAATGGATAAAGAAAATGTGGCACATATAGGCCATGGAATACTACACAGCCATAAAAAAGGAGGAGTTCATGTTTTTTGCAGGGACATGAATGAATATGGAAACCATGATCCTCAGCAAACTGACACAAGAACAGAAAACCAAACATCACATGTTCTCACTCATAAGTGGTTGTGGAAAAATGAGAACACATGGATACAGGAAGGGGGAACATCATGCACCAGGTCCTACTGGGGGGGTGGGAGATCTAGGGGAGGGATAGCAGGGGGTGGAGGGATTGGGGGAGGGATAACATTAGGAGAAATACCTAATGTAGATGATGGGGGGGATAGATGCAGGAAACCACCATGGCATGTGTATACCTGTATAACAGTCCTGCACGATCTACACATGTGCCCCAGAACTTAAAGTATAATAATAAAGAAAAAAGTTAAAAAAAAAATAGAAAGCTACCTTACCACCACCACCAACAAAAAAGGATGAGCAGTTGTAATACAGAAGTGATTTGATAACTACTATGGAATGTACCACAATCCTAATGATTTCTCCCATCTTTAGCCCTGTCTCCAAATCTCAACTACCTACAGTTACAAAGTTGGAGCTTCATCTTTTATTAAGGTAGAAAACAAGAATATTAAGAAGATCTTTTAAAGATCATCTGAAAATTATATTTATATACATATACACACATATATACACATGTGAGTGTATACACAGACATATATATATGTATACCTGCTTCCTTGTATTCATTTAAAAAACACATCTGCTCTGTATACTTCTCGTACTAAATAAAGGAGCCGGAAAGAATCTATAAAGTCAATTCAGAAAATGTTTGACAAGGATGCCAAGACCATTCATTAGAGAAGTTATAGTCTTTGTAACAATGGTGCTGGAGCAACTGGATGTCTACGTGCAAAAGAATAAATGTAGTCTCCTATATTACATGATATAGAAAACATATTTCAAAATGTATCAAAGATCTAAATGTAAAAGCGGAAACTATAAAACTCTTAGAAGAAAACACAGGTGTATTTCTTAATTAAAAAATAGATACATTGGATTTTATCAAAGTTAATAACTTTTATTCATCAAAAGACACTATTATGAATGTGAAAGCCAAAGAATGGGAGAAAATATTTGCCAGTCATACAGATGATATTAATATATAAAGAATCCTTAAAACTCAACTAAAACGTTAAATACCCAATTTAAAAATTGGCAAAGACCTTGAATAGGCATTTGTCCAAAGAAGATATTCAAATGACTAATAAGCACATACAAAAATGTTCAATATCATTAGTCATTAGGAAAATACAAATCAAAATCACAGTAATATACCACTTCACACCCACCAAGATCACTATAATCAAGAAGACACACAATTACAAATCTTGGCAGGAATGCAGAGAAATTGGAACTTTCATGCATTGCTGGTGGGAATGTAAAACAGTGTAGCTGCTGTGAAACTCAGTCTGGCAGTTTCTCAAAAAGTTAAATATAGAGTTACCACTTGACCAGCAATCCCATTGCTACATACATACCCACAAGAGTTGGAAATATGTATGCACACAAAAACTTGTGCATGAATGCTCACTGCAGCATGATTCGTAATATTAAAATAGTAGATACAATGCTAATACCCATCAACTGATAAATAGATGACCAAAATGTAGTATATTCCTTCAATGGAATATTATTTACCAATGAAAAAGAATGAAGTGGTGATACATGCTACAACATGAATACACATTGAAAATATTGTGCTAACCAAAAAAAGTCAGGCACAAAAAGCCACATATTATATAATGCGGTTTTTATGAAATGCTCAGAATAGGCAAATCTGTAGAGACAGAAAGTAGATTAATAGATGCCAGGACCTCAGGAAAGGCAGGAATACAGAGCGACTATTGATAAGTTTAGGGTTTCTTCTGGCGGTGATAAAAAATATTTTAGAATTGGATAGTGTTGATGGTTGTGAAATCTCGTAAATCTGTTAAAAACCAGAATATTACACTAAAAAATAGCTAATTTTATGATGTGTGCCTTATTTATTAATTTTTTAAAGTAAATTTAAAGAAAACAAACAGGTCTTCATTGTAAAAATGAGCTAAAGAGAAATATCTAATATACAGAGAAAGAAAAGTAGATGTTATGAAAAACACTTGGCTTTAAATGATACAAGGTAGGTAAGCAAACGTTGGCTGATCACTTACCAACGTGTTTCTACCATCTCCTTCCCAGCAACTTGCATGCGGCTATATAGCCCACACTTTTATCCTAAACTGTAGACCTCTCTTATTCAGATGTCTAATGGGTGTCTCAAAATCAAGAAGTCCAAAACTAAATATTTTCCAGACTATACCCATTCTACCTCCAATGAGCTACAATAGCTTTCCCATCCCAGTTGATGGCATTGCATCCTTCCAGATACATAGGTCCCATCCCCCAGAGCTGAGCTCCACTGCTCAATTATTCCCACACTCCACTTGCTGTCCACTGGAAAGTTATTTTGCCCCTACCTTCAGAACATATCCTGAATCTGGCACTTCTCCTTGCCTTAACTGCCGCCATCCTAACATGAGTGACAAATATCTCTCTTGTCTGGATTTCCTCACTGGCTTCTAACTGGTCTCTTTGGTTCTTCCATTGCCTTAAAATTCAATAGCCAGAGTGTCCCTTTGGAAATGGAAGTCAGTCTTGTCATTGTGTCTCAATTCCCTTGCAACGTATTTTTCTCAGAGCAAAATCCCTACAAGAGCTTGCCTCCAGTCACCTCTTTAACCTCTTCTCCTCCTATCTCTCCTTTGCTCCCTCTGTTAGGCACAATGGTCTCCTTGCTGTTATTCAAATATGCCGGGAACCCATTAGCTTCGGCCACAGGGCTTTTGCACCGGTTTCTATCTAGATTCCCTATTTAAGCATGCAGCTCCACACCCCAAGCATGCCTGACTCTGCTTAATCTGTCCTTTTTCACTTATGAGCACCAAAGATGTGAGCTGCATGAGAGCAAGGACCTTTATTTCATTTCTTCATGGATGTACTCCTGAAGTTTATAATACTACAACAGTATATTACATGTTAAGAGGAAGGAAGAAAGAAGAGAGGGAGGGAAAAAATGAGGGAGGGGAGGAAGCAAAGAAGGAAAGAAGGGGAGGGAGGGAGGAAGGAAGGAAGGAAAGAAAAAGGGAGGGAAGAAATGAGGGAGGGGGATGGAGGAAGGAAGAAAGGAAAGAAGGAAGGGAGGGATGGAGGAAGGAAGAAAGGAAAGAAGGAAGGGAAGGAAGGAGGAAGGAAAAGAAAGGAAGAAAGGAAGGAAGAAAGGCAAAGATTAGTGTATATGATCTCTAAGCTTCCTATTTATGACAAAGAGCTCAGGCTCTGGGATCTAAATGACTAATGTGAAGAACCAACTGTGTGTAATTGCAAAGTAAATTATGTAGATCTCTGAGCCTCAGTTTCTGTACCTTCAACTTGGGGATAATTCTAGTAACATCATGGTATTGTTATGAGGATTACCTGAATCAGCAAGAAATTCACCGGAACTGCCTCTGGTCAAGGTCTTCCTCCATGATAAGACCTCACTCCCTAACTCTGTGGGACCCAATGTCATCGTCATCAACCTCAAAAAGGTTTCCACAGAGCTGCTCAGCTTAGAAGCTCTTCCGAGGAGGAAGTTGCTAACACTGCGATCGATCGGCTCTGTTCTGTTTCTCTCAGCAGGATCCCCGTCTTCCTGCCTGTTCAAGTGTGTCCTCTCAGCAGAGTCAACAACAAGGTGCCTTTCTGGTCGACTGATTCTGAGGCATCTTGACTCACACACTGTGATGTTTCCCGTGCAATGTCATTTCTTAAACATCTTCCAACAGTCCTTTTAATTTTTTTTAGGAGGGGTGGGGGAAAACCCTCAGTAATCAGGTTTTCTCAAATTTTCCACTTCATGATCCTGATTGGGTCAAACACTTGAAAATTATGTTAAGAGGCTTGGATCAAAGTGAGCCAAATTGAGTTAGATCTAATTCCCTGTAACTTCTGGGCCACCGTCACTAAATGCAAAGTCGTCTTGTGGCAGCCTAGCAGGGGGAAATTCACAGACGTTCTCATCCTAATAAGAAATGGAGTATTGGCTAGGCTTAATCTCAGAAACTAGAGTTGGTTTTGATTTATTAAATAAGACATCAGTAAAAAGAAAGAGCCCAAGCAAGCCTTCTCTGGTTAAATGTAAAATTACATTAAAAGCAGAAAGCAAACCCATGTCCTAAGTAGAAGAGAGTTGGCCAAAATCACTACAAGGGAATAAAAGAATAAAATATAAAATATAACTGGTGGTAAAAGGAGGCCCTAGTGAAAGGTTCTGTGTATTTAAATGGTTAGAATTCATATAATAGAAGAAAAGAATGGAAGAGCAAAAATTCACCTTTAAATATATAAAATAGAATTAAGGCCCAGCATGGTGGCTCATGCATGCAATCCCAGCACTTTGGGAGGTCAAGGCGGGCAGATCACCTGAGGTCAGGTATTCAAGAGCAGCCTGGCCAACATGGTGAAACCCCGTCTCTACTAAAAAATATAAAAATTAGCCAGACATGGTTGTGCACACCTGTAATCCAGCTACCAGGGAGGCTGAGGCAAGAAGAATTACTTGAACCCGGGAGGCGGAGATTGCAGTGAGCCGAGATCATAACACTGAACTCCAGCCTGGGTGATAGAGTGAGACTCCCTCTCAAAATAATAGTAATAAAATAGAATTAAAACACAGGTAGAATTTCTTTCCAGTGTTTTATTACGGATATTTTCAAACATAGACAAAAGTTGAAAGACCACTACAATGACCATTCATATACATGCCGCACAGAGCCAACAACTGCTAAAATTCGGCCAAATTTGCTTTATGTTTACCTGTCTTTCTATATATATGTAGATATATATACACATATATATCTACATGTACATATGTATAGGTATATCTATATATAGATGTATATATATATAGATAGATAGATATACATAGATAGATACCTATAGATAGATAGATATATAGGTATATCTATCTATCTAGATAGATAGATATATCTAGATAGATAGATAGATAGATATCTACATATATAAATATGTGTATATATATAGATACATGTAGATATACCTGTACATATACAAACCTTGCAGTGTTGGTTTAGATTTTGTTCTATACATATATGTAGATATATAGTATATCTATGTATATGTATATAGAAAGATGGGTATACATATATACATATATACAAAGATAGGTATACATATATACACATATATAGAAAGATAGGCATACATATATACATATATATAGAAAGATAGGTCGACATATATACACATATATAGAAAGAGGCATACATATATACATATATATGGAAAGATAGGTATACATATATACACATATATAGAAAGATAGGCATACATATATACATATATATAGAAAGATAGGTATACATATATACACATATATAGAAAGATAGGTATACATATATACACATATATAGAAAGATAGGCATACATATATACATATATAGAGAAAGGTAGACATACACACATATATAGAAAGAGGCATACATATATACATACATATGGAAGATAGGTATACATATATACACATGTGTGTGTTTATTTGCTGACCTAGTTACAAGTCAGTTGCAGACATCATGACCCTTGATTTCTAAATACTTGAGCACACATCTAAAAATCAGAACATTCTTCCACATAACTCAAATCGGCTTTTAAGATCCTGGTCCATAAATCTTTCAGATCATAAACTCAAGGAAAAATATTCATTTCACTGTCTGTAAATTGTCTTTGGTTTAAAATGAGTTTGGGAGAAATACTTTTTGGTTTTGGCTTTGTAATCTCACTGGGTCTATTCAGTTTGTGTGATTTATTCTACAGAAAGGACAGAGCAGAGTGGCAAATCTGGATTGCCCCTTCCCTCAAAAGACTGGACATAGCATCACTCTCTGGGGCTTAAAATATGATATTAACGCCTGGAAAAGTAGAGAATGGATATATAATATCAGCCTGAAGAAGCCGAATGGTGGTGAAGCCTGTAAGGCTGGACTTGAATCAATATGTTGGAAAAAAAACTCTAAGTTTTTCAAAAGGGGTTAGTAATGGTTAAAAAAGGGAGATTTACAGATTCCCATGTTAGTGTCCAGCCAGCCACCGTACCAAGGACATTGGACACTAGCAAACCCACATTCCACTCTTGCAGTGTTGGTTTAGATTCTGTTGGGTATGTTCAACCTGAGTGTGTTGATAGGTATATCTGGAGATCACTGATTGGTACCATAAAACAGGCAATTCCTTCATTTAAAAAAAAAAAAAAATCTCTCCTTGCCTTTGCTTAGAATCTCAGCTTACCAAGCAACCTTTGGAAATGACCTGGCATCCCTGCTAGCTTCCTTGGTCAGCCAAAATAATTATCCAGAGTACTTGGCTAGTCCAATTTTTATGTTTATTTCATGAATTGGCCTCCATCACCAAGCGTCCTCATTCGTTAATTCACTCGCTCAGTGTCAAACCCCTACTCTGTGTGCATTATGTTGATAAATCCTCCTCCTCCTGCTAACTGATCATTGAATCATCTCATCTCTTTTTTTTGTAATGCTAGTGTTCATCTTTAAACTGGAACATAGTCTCCTTTCTTCCTTAGCATGTCTCTTTTGAAATTTTTTATTTTTCCATAAGTAATTGGGGTACAGGAGATAATCATCCCATTTCAAAAGTGTTCTAAGGTAGACACATTTTCAGCATTTTAAAAATGGACATAGAAGTTTAAAGAGTTAGAATCAGGATCTGAATTCAACCCAAATTGAATTCAGGTTGACTCTGGGCAGATCAGACCTACGTACAACACTAACAAAGTGTTTCTGAATCCTCAGAACAAAGAATCCCCTTCCTGGACCATGGCCACAGTAAATTTTAGAAAAGCAGATTTCACATGTTGGGAACCCAGAGAGCTGATCAGTCAGTTTTTTTCCAGTCAATCCCAGTCAGTACCTCCTCTTCTGTATCAAGGTGTAGCTTTATCTGAGACTCAGAAGTGGAATAAAATCTTACTGGATTTCAATGAGACATAATTCTGAATAGAGTCTGGTTCGACCAGGGTTAATAATTACTGTAATATCTGAAATAATATACTAAAGGATCATTGGAGGAGGGCAGGTGGAAAGGGGAAGGAGAAGACTAACAATCTAAACATCAATATAAACACTTGACCAGCACCACGGAAGAAGAAGGTTATAAACATATCACATATATTCAATAAAGGAAGTTCAAAAGACCCTCAGCCTGGAAATGCTTGGTCAACCAACTGTTCACTTGATTTGTCATTTATATTGAAATATAAATTCATTTTTTAAAGTAAGATTTTATAATTTAGATTGAGTCTTTTTAGGCTGATTATCTCCTAGTTAGTGGCAACTGACATGAGTTTTTTATTGCTTCCTAACAAATTACCACTAACTTACCAGGTAAAAACAACACTCATTTATTATCTCACAGGTCAGGAGGACAAAAGTTAGCCATGACACGGCTGGGTTCTCTGCTCAAGGTCTTGTAAAGCTGAAATCAAGGGTGAAATCAGCCTGGGTTGAAATCTCATTGGAATCTGGGTTCCTCTTCCAAGCTCGTTGGTTGTTGTAAGAATTCAGTTCCTTGTGGTTGTAAGACTGAGGTGCTCAGCTCCTAGAGGCCACCCCTCTCTACTGGCAGTTTAGAACAGAGCAGCTTGGTTTCTTCTTGAGACCTACAGTGGGAATCTCATTGATCTCACGCTTTTTGAAGGTTTTCCTGATTAGGTCAGGCCGCCTGATATAATCTCCTTTGCTGTCACCTCAAAGCCAGCTAAGTGACCTAGCTATGGGATTAACATCCATTATATTCACAGGTCTTGCCAACACTCAAAAAAAGGGGATTATTCAAGAGTTTGGGTCATCAAAGCTGGGAATTTGAGGTCATTTTGGAATTCTGCCTACCACAATTTAATACTGCTTATACCTGCTCCTTTCTCTTCATTTTAGCCAACACTGCTCTGGCAAACCCTTAGTAACTCACCCTGACATCTCCAGAAGTGCTTCCTGATGGGTGTTCCAAGACTTTCCTCTCCACATGAGCTAGCACACTGCTACCAGGTTCAATTTTTTCTGCTCTGACATCTCTAGTGAATCTCCAATTACTCAATGAATAAAGTCAAAACCTTTCTCAGGACAGGTTCCCCACCTTGCCCCCCCCCCCCCCCCCCCCCCCCGCCGCCAAACTTATTTTCCCTACTTCCCTATTAACAATTTTTACAGGACATACAGGTTTTTAAATTAATTTTGGACAATGACATCTTTAACAGGTGCAAACCCACACTCCATCCTCTCAGTGTTGGCTTAGATTTTGTATTTCATTCAGAGTGTAGCTGACGTTAGGAGGGAGGGGTTGCCAGAATCAATTCAAATAATACTTAGGTGATGGTGCAGGTTACCTGCTTGCATGAATATCCAAGTTCCCTTGGATATTCCAAATAACTTCACAACAGGAAAAACAAACAAACAGACTCACATTTTAAATCATTTAATAATGGCCAAGCTCATTAGCTATTCTGAGAATGCGGCTTCATTAGCAGGTGCTCAGAGAGTCCAGGTAGCTATTAGTGATATTCCTGCCACGAAAGGGTGTGTCCAGGACTCCAGAGGCAGCTTAACTTCCCCAGCCTACTTCAAAATGAGATTTACTCAGTTACAAATTGCACACACTAAATGAGCAAAACTATTAAACAAGGAGGGCTGCTGGGCTAAATAGCTGAGCATTTAACGGTACACCATGGCATTACCATTTTTATGGTCTTTTAAGGCAATTGGAAGAATACCAGCTGAATGAAGAATCAGGTAATTTGCAGCCATGTTTTATAAATTACCACATGCTTGCATAAAAAATAGACTGTCCTTTTCATCTAATAAAATTTGAGACAGAGACACTTGAAAGAAGTCAGTCTGTATAAGACAGAATATGTTTGCTAATGACCAGGAGCACAGAATTTCCTTCTCTTCCCTTTCCATATTGATGCTTTAGAGAATTAACATATACTGGGTCCTGGTCTTCCATGAGTTTCCCCCTCCGATCTATTTCCAGTCATAATGAGGAAGGCAGATAGCTATTATTAAGAATTAGAAGAACAATTTTCTAAGTTGCTGCCTTTACTTTTGTAATTTAAAATGGAAGCAAGGCAGCTCCTCAGTCACTCCATCTCCTGCTAGCCCTAATGAAGCTTGCAGCCTCAGCTTCACCTTCAGCTGATTTTCCCTCTGGATTGAAAAATTCAGGGAAAGAAAAGACATGTAACTCTGTTTAGCCAGAAGCTGTGCTTTTTTGGAAGTTTAAAAGAAAAGTAAAGGGAAAGGTTAATTAACTCCTCCCACTAACATTAAAGTCATTTAGAAACACCTGAGTTTGTTAGCTGTGCTAGAAGTGAAATCATGCTCCAGGTAGAACAGCTTTTCACGAATGGTTGCTTGATCACAACAGGGGATATGTAGAAGACATCACACGCTGAGTCACAATGCTGCATCCCAGAGTCCCCAGGAAGCCATACTTTGCATGGCGGCTTCAGGGAGTTAGCATGGAGGGGGTAAATGGAACTGGCGACATCCAAAAAGCATCAGTGCTGTATTTCCACCTGGAGAGTTCTACTCTGAGAATGGAGCCATCAGGATTTGTGTCAGAAAATAATGAAGTGATGGGGAGCACCAAGATCCCCAAACAAAACGAAAGGAGATTGTGATGTTCCCCTCCCCCGTGTCCACGTGTTCTTATTGTTTCTGTAAGGCTACCTGTCTTACAGAAAAGAAAAACCAAGGTTTCTATAGATTTGCAAATCTGGAAAAAAAATTGTGATGCATTTAGTTTAAACAGATGCTAAACACACAAAAATAATATATGCCAGCTACAAAAGACGTTTTTTCTTTTAAGTTCTGAGATACATGTGCAGAATGTGCAGGTTTGTTACACAGGTATATAGGCGCCATGGTGGTTTGCTGCACCTATCAACCTATCATCTAGGTTTTAAACACCATATGCATTAGGTATTTGTCCTAATGCTTCCCTCTCCACTCCCTGACAGGCTTGGGTGTGTAATATTCCCTTCCCCCGTGTCCATGTGTTCTTATTGTTCAACTCCCACTTATGAGTGAAAACATGTGGTGTTTGGTTTTCTGTTCCTATGTTAGTTTGCTGAGAATAATAGCTTCCACCTTCATCCATGTCACTGCAAAGAACATGAACTCATTCTTTTTATGGCTACATAGTATTCCATGGTATATATGTGCCACATTTTCTTTATCCAGTCTATCATTGATGGGCGTTCGGGTGGGTTCCAAGAAAAAGACTTGTTCTTTAAAGTTGGGCTCAACTATCTGCTTCTTTTGTTAAAAATTTTATTTTAAAAAATTTTTGTGGGTACATAGTAAGTGTATATATTTATGGGGTACATGAGATGGTTTGATGCAGGCATGCATTGTGAAATAAGCACATCGTGGAGACTGGCGTATCCCATCCCCCTCAAGCATTTATCCTTTGAGTTACAAATAATCAAATTACATGCTTTAAATTATTTTAAAATATGCAGTGAAGTTATTATTGACTATCTGCTTCTTTGTGAAGACTTGCTGTATATCCTTATGTAATAATGATCTCTGTTTTTGTGCCACCATTGAAGGTGCCAACTAAGTCACCAGCTAGCTATACCTTGCACATTTTATTACAGTTCTTCATCCTGGAGAACAGGGTTGTGTCCTGTGGTTTACATGCAATCTAACACAATGAGTCCCCTAGTTCTTGGTGGATATGAATGCTCAGGTTTGGTGATGGTTAAATAAATAATCATCCTAATATCCAGAGTTATATACTAGCTAATATTCACTAAGCTCATGAAATACATTAACCAGTATGCTAAAGGATCCACATATTCTAACTTAATGACATCTCTATTTATTGGAGAGCCCCCTTTGCATATGTACCAGGCTTTACATATCTTATCTCATGTAACGTTTTTCTTCTGAGAACGCTTGGAGATAGCTACTATTATCTTCAGCCCATAGATATGGAAACTGAAGTTTAGTGAGACCATGGTGGGTCCTTGAGAAAGGTAGTTGGAAATTGTAAACTCAGACTTTAGACCTACTTATCTTAGACTGTAAGTTTCATGTGATGGACCAACTGAATTAATCAATCAATTCGTAAGGGACTACATCCCTGGCGTAAGACCACTTGTGTGCAAATCCCAGTTATTTCCTATGTAGCTGTGTATCCTTAGATATGTAGCTGTGTGTTCTCACTTAACCTCTCAAGCCTCAGTTTCCCTATCTGCAAGAAGATGGCAGTACATATGTCGTGGTGTAGGAATGAGAGATCATGACAATGAACATAATAAGAGCATGGCTCAACGAAGAACTAAGAGGTAAACCACCATTAGAAACCAGCAATCCCATTACTGGGTATAAACTCGAAGAATAGTAGGTCTACCAAAAGGACACACATACACCTGTATTTTCATCGCAGTGCTATTCACAAAAGCAACGACATGGAATCAACCCAGGTGCCCATCAACCATGGACTAAATTTAAAAAATGTGGTATATATGCACCATGGAATACTATGCAGCTCTACAAAGAATGAAATCATGCCTTTTGCAGCAACATGGATGTAGCTGGAGGCCATTATTCTAAGGGAATTAACTCAGAAACAGGAAACCAAATATTGCGTGTTCTAGCTTATAAGTGGGAACTGAACATTGAGTACACGTAAATATAAAGATGGGAACAACAGATGCTGGGGACTGCTAGATGGGGGAGAGAAGGGGGAGGCAAGAGCTGAAAAGCTACTTACTAATACTATACTCACTACCTGGGTGACAGGATCATTCATGCCCCAAACCTCAGTGTCATCCAGTATACCTAACAAACCTTAACGTGTACTCCCCAAGTCTAAAATAAAAGTTGGAAAAAAATACCAAAAAAAACTCAGCTCAACATCTGGCCCATAGGTATGGCTCGGTAACTGTTTGCCCTCATCCTTCATGATTGACAGCATTCATTATTTTTCTACATTGTTCTCTCATTACATCATTACATGATTAGTTATTCAGAGTTTGTGTGTGTGTGTGTGTGTCTATGTCTATTTAACAACTTTATTGGAGTTTAATTTACATGCCATAAAATTCACCTATTCTAAGCATACAGTTTGGTGAACTTTAGCTTGCATATACCATTCCACAACCACAACCAAAATCCCGTGTTAGAACATTTCCATCGCTCCAAATAGTTCACCTAATGCCTATTTGCAGTCAACCTTTGCACCTATCCCCAGCCCCAATCCTTGACCTGCTTTCTGTCTTGCCTTTTCTAGAATTTCTACATTGATGGTATATATACACCATGGAATACTACTTAGCCATAAAAAGGAACAAAACAATGTCTTTTGCAGCAACTTAGGTGGAGCTGGAGGCCATTATTTTAAGTGAAGTAACTCAAACATGGAAAACCCAATATTGTATGTTCTTACTTATAAGGGGGATTTAAGCTATGAGGATGTAAAGTCATAAGAATGATATAGTGGACTTTGTGGTTACTCCAGGGGGGAATGTTGGAAGTGGATGAGAGACAGAAGACTACACGTGGGGTATAGTATAAACCGACCAGGTGACAGGTGCACAAAAATCTCAGAAATCACTAAAGAACTGATTCATGGAACCAAATACCACCTGTACCCTAAAAACTATTAAAATTAAAATTAACATGTTTTTTCCAGAAAAAAAAATCTATATTTTTCCCCCTCAAACTCTGCTCCATCTATATTAAATATCTGAGTTGTTTGTTAAACATGAAAATTCCCAGACTTACTCAATTGCCACCAAGTTAAGGCCAGGAAATTGTCATAATTAAGAGTCACAAGAGACTTTTTTGGATAATAAAATGTGAGCACCTTCACCTGCAAATTTCAGGGTTGCAAGAGTACCCCCTGGCTATATTAAATGGGATCATAGCTAACAAAGCCCATGTGGCTGAGCAGGAAGATGGAAGGGGAGCAACATTCTCCCTGGAGTGATAATCTGGGCGATCATTCCCGTCCATTGCTCTTCAAAAACAAATCCCTCAGAGGGTCCTTTAAATTTGACTGGAGGCAGGCTGGCATCCCCTTCCCCAGAAGAAGTCCCCACGGGACCCCAAAGACAGAAGTTCCTTGGCTCTCATTAATTCTTTCTCCCTGGGGAGGAAACAACCATGCCATACACAAAGCTGATTGCTCCTTTGGCCATCCCTAGAGACTAGAGCCTCAACTTGCAGCTGCTTCTGCAGGATTTGCAAATCATCCTCTTAGATCACTCTCCGTGGAGCCTGCTGAGGCTACAGGACGTGTTAGCTGAATAAAGTGACACTCCCAGACTCTGAGGTAGGGCCCAGGGTATCCTTGGGGACAGTGTTCTGTGTCAGGGAGGGTTTCTGTGATCTTGTTCAAATCATGACTGGGACTCCCTGAGGGCATGGTGATTTCTCCAGTCATGAACTACCCACATTTTAAGGAGTCTGAGTATGCAGAGGGCCTGGATCAAGTTTCTTTTAGGTCAAGGTTACAAACTCAAATGCCTACAGAGGCCAGCCATGTAAAGGAGCGCAGCCAGAAGGAAGGGGGCTATAGCAATTTGCAGAGTGTTGTGTTATCTAAAAAAGACTATCACTATCTATTCTAGGTGTTTTGCAGCACATTAGATGGAGCTGGATGCCATTGTTTTAAGTGAAGTAACATAGAAAACCAAATATCGTATGTTCTCACTTATAGGTAGGATTTAAGGTAGCAGGATGTAAAGTCAGTAAGAATGGTATAATAGACTTTGTGAGTAGTCCAGGGGGAAGGTTGGAAGTGAGTGTTAATGGTCGCCATGCAGATGGCAAGACCCATGTTGTCAGAGCTATGATATGTTAAGACATGCTGAATCCAGATTTGCATGTGAAAGCTCTTTATTTTATAATGGACAGTTAATCCTTTACAAAGAAAAACCAGTATAGGACATGCCAAACATCAGTGGGCCACTCAGTGTATCACATAGGAGCTAAGTGGTCTTCCTGGCTGTTTCCACATTTCCACGTGGCTTAGACGATGTTCCAATGGGAAGGCATGGGGGATGGCATCATACTGACCTACATTTGAATCCCAGCTTACCTTTACCTTTCTAATCACAAACTCCCTTTTTCCATTAACAGCACTGAGGCATAATTGATACACACAAAAAAAGACCTGCACAAATTTAATGTATACAATTGGATTAGTTTGGACATAGGCCCATGAAATCATCATTGCAATCAAAGTAATACACATATCCGTCACCTCCAAAAGTTGCCTTGAACCCCCTCACCACCTTTTCTTGTGGTAAGAACACTTAACAAGAGGTCTGTGTTTTCAAATGTTATAAAGGCATGATAGAGTAGTGTTAACTAGAGGCACTGTGTAGGATAACAGTGGTCCAGAACTGATTCTTCTTGCATAACTCCAACTTCGGAGTCATTGAACAACAACTTCCTGTTTCCGCCTTCCCCAGTCCATGGCAACTAACATTCTATCGTACTCTGTGTTTCTATGAATCTGACTTTTTTTTTTTTGTGATGGAGTTTTGCTCTTGTTGCCTAGGCTGGAATGCAATGGTGCAATCTCTGCTCGCTGCAACCTCTGCCTCCTGGGTCCAAGCGATTCTCATGCCTCAGCCTCCCATGTAGCTGGGATTACAGGCATACATCTCCACTCCTGACTAATATTTTTGCATTTTTAGTAGAGACGGGTTTCACTATGTTGGTCAGCCTGGTCTCAAACTCCTGACCTCAGATGATCCACCTGCCTCAGCCTCCCAAAGTGCTGGGATTACAGGTGTGAGCCACCGTGTGTGGGATAATTTGACTATTTTGGATGCCTCAAATAAATGGAATCTTGTAGTAACTGTCTTTCTGTGACTCATTTATTACACTTAGCAGCAATGTCTCTCAGGTTCATCCATGTTATTGCATATGGCAGGATCTCCTTTTTAAAGGCTAAATAAAATTTCATTGTATGCATATAGCATATTTTATTCATCTATTCATGGGCATTTATGTCCTTTCTATATCTTGGCTATTGTGGCTAACGTTGCATTAAACATGGGTGTGCAGATAATGCTTCAAGATGCTGATTTCAATTCTTTTGGATATATTTTCAGGAACTGAGTTGCTTAATTATATGGTTGTCCCATTTTTAAATCATTTTGATTAACTTCTGTACTATATTCCATAATGGATGTACCATTCTGCATTCCCACCAACCCTGTACAAGGGTTCTAATTTCTCTGTATGCATCTGTACCCTCATCTGAAAGACAAGAAAGTAACATGTACTTCTCACTGGTTCTTGTGAAAATTAAATCAAGGAAGGCATGCCTGATGCATAGTAGCTGCTCAGTAGACCTAGCTCTGTCTCCCTACTGATTTCATTAATTTAACAAACATTCTTGAGTATCTACAGTCAGCAGGAATGGAGCTGAGGGATGAAAAAGATGTTTAACCTATTGTATGTTTTGTAGCCATCCAGCGGGGAAAAGATAGAATGTAAAGCAAATAATACCATTATTGTATATCACCTGATGGGAACCTTTTATTTTAAACCAGTGGATTACAACTTCTGGGTAGAAACTTCCTCTTCTAAAATACCATGAAAATATAAAATGTCATCAAGTGTTCACTTCAAGCATTCACTCAAGGTAAAATCACAACCAGTGCTATAGATGCTATAAAAAGTGGTTTCCTAGAGTAGAACATCCTAGTGTGGCCAGCCTCGTACCTCCATCCAGACCACCTAGAAGCTGTTTGGTGCACAGTTTCCACTAATATTCTCAATATTTGAGAAGCAGCTAACTAAGTGGGGACCCTTACTTGTCCCTGTTTTTATGAGAAAAAGGTAGGAAGAGTTTCTGGGAAGAAATGAGTGAAACAAAAGACGCAAACAACAACAACAACAACAAAAGAATATACCTATTTATAAGGAAAAAGAACTGAAAGATGAGCATACATCTCAATTGAAAGCATACATCTCAAAGCTGAATGCTTTGAGGACCAAGATGCATGGAGGACTGAGTCCAGGACATTTAACAAAGTCTAAGAGTCTATGCAGAGCATGGTCTCTAACAAAGAAAGCACTTTCCTTCAGGGAAACTATTTCCCTTAGTCCACAACTTTAGGCTGCAAGAAAAAGTGGATGTAATATTTAATACACAGCTCTCAAACTATGGTTTAGTGTGCAGTCTCCTTTGTGATTAGAATGGGGTCAAGAAATCACCTGTGTTTTGAGAGCAAAAAGAAGACCTGAATAGGCAGATCTGCCTAAGCATGAGGGAAATGATGGAAAAATTTGCAAAGTAAAGCTAGGAGAAGAGGAATAAGAGAACGCAACAATCAATCAATCAATCAATGCAAAACATAGGAAAAAATGAGCCTAACCTGGAAGGATATCTAACAGAATGACAAACAAAGAATTACAGAAATGGTCAAGCAATAGTACTAGAACAATTATTTAATGTGTAATAATAACTCAATGGCAAGATAAAATGACAAATACAAATATAAATGAGAAAGCAAATATGCAAGGGAAAAAATGAGGAAGAGTAAGAAACTGAAGTGATATTACTAAAAGATAAGTATCTCATCTAAACGAAAGGCTTGTTATAATCTTGGTAAATACAGATAAAACTTACAAAATACTCAAGCAGTCAGAGAGAAGATATTATTTTGAAAATCGCAATAGAGAAATAGCAATGATTTAAAATAAAGAAAATGAGTGTCTTCTAGGAAAAAGTACTCAACAAGTGGAACAGGAAAAATAAAAGTCTTCAAAGATACAATACAAGAAAAATTTTCTGAAATAGTTAAAAAAGCAATACCACTGAATCTATATAATTAAAAAACACAGCATTTTCCAAGAAAATATGATAAGAAATGATCTATATGAGACATATTTTTTCTCCAAGTCTTTTAGGAGACAAAATCCTTTGTAAAGAGTAAAATTCTGTTTGGTCTTACATTTCCCCAAAATTATATTTAATGCTAGAATAAAGTGGAGCAATATGCATACAAATGTGATTCAGAAATATTTCCAGCCAAAGGAATTAGCTTGTTTTAAAGGCAACACATGGAAAGCCTCCATACAGAATTCAGGGAATAGATACTTTAAAAAAAAAAAAGCTCTCATTGCTAAAATTATGGTTCATGGCCATCGCTGGGAATGAAGGAAGATTACCAGGCCCTATTGCAAACCTAGGAAAACAGAATCTGCATTTTAACAAGATCTCTAGATGGATCACTTGGTATGTTTGACAGTACTTAGGAGTTAAAAGAATGAATTCAGGAAGGAAGAAATTGTGTCCAAAAGACTATGAATATTTTCTGTATTTATACATGGTACTCATGTTTGGCAATTGTGAAAATCACAGTTATAAAACGAAATGTAAAGTTTATAATACTTGGTAATGTAAAAAATAATAATAACATAACTGAAAAATGTAGAAATTATAGTGAAGTGAAGTTGGGTGGGACACATTAGTGTTTAAGAACTTCATCTTTTATAGCAGAGTCAATATATTAAAAACAAAAGTAGTTTAAAACAATGATGATTCTGATTTCTTAATGTTTTTGTAACATCTTAACATTAGAAAAATCTTTTAGGAAATTATATCTTCTGCAATGAAGAAGTATTTGAATCTCAGCTATATTTTCAAATTCACTTGAGTTTTTCTATTTTTGATTACTATGAAGTGTGGTTATTTTAATAAAACAATGGCGTTAGATTAAATAATTTATTCTTAAATCTGTGTTTATGCACAAAATGATATTAACCATGATATTTGCCTAATATTGATGATGGTTCTTTAGGATGATAGCATATGGGATGATTTGCAAATGTCTTTCTTTGTATAGTTTTGCTAGTACTTGTGTAATGAGCATGTATTTCTTTAACAATAGGCTGCAAGCAATCCTATGAGAGAGCAAAGGCACAGGTCTTATTTCCACTATAGTAGAAAAGAGGACAGACTTCTTGGTTCAAAGTTCTCTCCTCTGCAACTTCCAGATAACCAAGTTTAGTTCCATCCATTGGTATCGTCAGAAACATGTGAACCAGAGCAACTCCATCTTGAGTAAGAGCTGGATAAAATAAGGCTGAGACCTACCGGGCTGCATTCCCAGAGGGCTAAGGCATTCTAAGTCACAGGATGAGATAGAAGGTCAGCACAAGATACAGGTCATAACGGCCTTGCTGATAAAACAGATTGCAGTAAAGAAATTGGCCAAAACCCGCCAAAACCAGGCTGGCAACCAGAATGACTTGGGGTCATCCTCACTGTTACACTCCCAGCAGCGCCATGACAGTTTACAAATGCCATAGCAACGTCAGGAAGTTACCTTATATGGTCTAAAAAGGGGAAGCGTGAATAATCCACCCTTTGGTATATAATCAAGAAATAACCATAAAAGGGGCAACCAGGAGCTGTTGGGGCTGCTCTGGCCATTCTTTTGTTACTTTACTTTCTAAATAAACTTGTTTTTCTTTGCACTGTGGACTCGCCCTGAATTATTTCTTGCGTAAGATCCAAGAACCCTTTTTTGGTTCTGAATCGGACCCCTTCTGACACCTCAGTAAACTACAACATTCAAGAGGGCAGGAAGCAGACAGGTCCTCGCTGTCAATGCATGTTCCTTGTATTTAATATACCAGGTGGCACAAAGTACTCAACACACATGATGATGAGTGAATGAAGCCCATTTTCTCCGTGGAGGCCTCAGGATAAACCAAGACTCCTTTTACACATTTGATGACGGTTGGGATGGCTGACTTGAATTTTAAGTAACTAAAAGACAGAAATCTGGTGACCTTTTCTCAGCGAGAGTCGGGATATGGCTAATTGAGACTCTAGGTGCTCAGCAGTTGTAAATCTGATCCTTAAGTTTGTATGAACATGACTTTTTCATGTTTGAATGTGGCTTAATTAAGCAAAATGTCTTATGTGAGCATTCAAATCCCTGTGTAGATTAAATGAGTCTATTTAGGATCCACTAAGACTTTGAAAGTTTTTCTACCGCTGTAGCACATTGCATTACATCTCCATACAACAGGAGAATAAAAGAAAAGTTTAGAGAGAGAAAGAGAGAGAGACACACACAGATAGAGAGAGAGAGAGAGAATACCGCTGCATGTTGGTGCTGTGTGGGATCTTGGAGACCGTCAGGAGCAACCTCTCATGCTACCGAAGACACCTACTCACTGTCAAAGAAATATAGGCCTTGCCAATGAAAGTGGCTATTTCCTCCCTGTCTTGAAGTAGACTCCATGGATCGTAGTGTGGCATAGTGGACGAATGTGGATGGAAGCTGCAGAATGGCTCAGTCCAGGTTCTAACTTTGCCCAGCAACACATTGAATGAAACTGGCCCAGTCAATTTCACTCTCTTGGGCCATCAATTTCCACTCCTTTGAAAATTAAAGAATCGTGGTAGTTATGTACTCATCAGATTTCATTATTTGAGCCATGGAATACTTATGTAACAATAACAACATTGTTAATTTACTTGAAAACTGAACAAATAAAAAGAGCTGAGATATTTGGGTTGGATCCAAGGCAGGGACTCTAATCCCTGAACACTTGCCACCACCATTTTCAGTCAAGATTCCATACAGCATTGACATTAAGACTGACTTCCCGGAAAAAAAATAAATTTAATTTTTTTTAATAAACAAAACGAATAAAATCCACAGAGTCATGACTAGGGATGTTATTTCTTTTTTAAAAATCTTTCAAGTTCTGAGATACATGTGCAGAACATGCAGGTTTGTTACATAGGTATACACATACTGTGGTGGTTTGCTGCATCCATGAATCCGTCATCTACGTTAGATATTTATCTCAATGCTATCCTTCCCCTAGCCCCTAACCTAGAATGTTATTTCTATTTGGCATTAATAAATAATGAAATCTTGATCCACTACAAAAATTGTTTGTTATAGGTAGGGAAAGACCATCACCAATCAGATAATTCTCCAGCCACTGGAGAGAAAATGAGGCCTCTTTATTTTTAGTAAAAGTGATCAATGTTGTCCAGGGAGATTACAGTCAGAGAAGAATAATACTGCTAGATATGAGGTGCCTGGACACTCCGTTGGGAGAAAGTTGAGATGCAACCAGTTATGAGGCAGAAAGGGTGAGATTCCCATCTATGGGAAGGATAGATGGTGAGATTCCCACCTCTTGAACTCCTGACCTCAGGTGATCCACCCACCTCGGCCTCTCAAAGCGCTAGGATTATAGGTGTCAGCCACCGCGCCTGGCGAGATTCCCACCTATGGGAAGGATAAATGGTCAGATTCCCACCTATATTAAGAAGGATAACATAGAGCCTATGGCCTTGAGTCTGGAGCTGGACAACATTGGGTTTTATTTATATGGAGGATACTGGAAAATTGTGTTTAACTTCTTTATTCCTAATTTTACATAACTCTAATAATTACGACCCCCACCACTGAGTCTTTCCTTCTGGTTCCCCTAAATAAGCACTTAGCCTTATTTTGCTTTTCTCACAATAGCTATGGAAAAACAATAGGGAAGAGAAAAGAAAGAACATGTGGAAACTGTAAAGGTAGCTAGACATTTTATAAATTTCTTATAGTTCTTGCTCTAAAATTCCTGACTCCCTTTGAGTAGGCAAATGGAAAAAAAAAAAATGTGTTGAAGAACATGAGTTTTAGAGACACCCAGTTTGAATACTGGACCCGGTCCAGCTAGGTCATGTGACCTTGGTTAAATTAATGGTTATTAATTTAACACACCTTGCTGCTAAAAGCCGGATGAAATTTTATTCAACTTGAATGAATAAATATGTACAAGTTTGGGTGATGCATGAATAGGGCATAAGAGGTCCCTGTGATGTGCAAATAACTCCAATTTGGCAAACACTGGCTTTGCAGCTTTGGATGAATAAAGCTAGGTTTGAATATCAGTGAGTTGACTTAGCTGTGGTATCTCAGTCTACTGATATAAACCCTGTCTGTCTCTTTCCTTCCAGACACAAGATGAATAATGAAATCTACTTGGTTTCAAAGAGATAATAACACATGTAAATTACCTGGCAGAGATAGAGGGTATTAATAATACTCAGTAAAGGGGAACAAGTGTTTTGTTTTGTTTTACTGGATCAATGCATATCTTTGCCTTCTTGACTTTAAGCACTTTGAAAGCATGGGTATTGCGTTTCTTTTTTAAAAATTACTTCAACAGTAAGTACTCAAGATGTATTTGTTGGATTGATTAATTAATTATTACAGAAGGATATGAATGTCCTCCCTAGAATGTACCAGACAATAAATTGTCCTGCTGTGAAACTGTAGTATTATTTTTCCCTAATGGTTGTTGTGATGCCATTGTTAAACTCTCAAGGAAAAGCCAACAGAGAGCTATTTTAATGTCTTGAGTTATACTTCCTAGATTGTGACAAAATATTCTAGCTGGTAACTACAGATGGTGCCTCTTTCACCGTAAAGGTGTCTCATCTGTTTTTCTTGCCACTTCTTAGGCTATTTGCCACAATTAAGTACAGCAGCAGAAAGTCCCACAGGCTGGTTTATGTTGTGTTTAAAAAGTTAATTAAATTGCCAAGTTGTTAAGTTGTTAAATTTAAAGTTAAAAAAATCTATTAGCAAGTTTCCTCCTGATTAAAGTCATGAGACCCATGTGTTTGATTTTCAACTTGGTACTCTCCAGCAATAAACATTAAAAATAAAACAATTTCGTTTTATGACCAAGCCCTCTTACAATGCCTTGTGTGTGATGCATTTGGGAGAAAAAAAGACAGCTAAATTACAATTCATCTGCACACAAAACTTCCAAAGAGCGTATTTCTCTTGGCATGGCGAAATGGGTAAGTAGCAAGTTAAAAACAAAGCATCTATCCAAAGTTAATATATGTCATTTTATATTTTATACTCTGTTCTTACCAGATAATGACAAAGAAGATGCCCTTTGCCTACTTAGGATGCTAGATTATCTGTCTAATAGGGTACTGGAGTTGGGGGATATTTTGGCCAGTAACCACTAGGAGATAGGTCTGGCTTTGATTTTTGGCTAGCAAGCAGGCTGGTAAACTACCCTGGGTTTCTAGTTCCCCACTGGTTCACTGAAGATCTGATAACAAATATCTCAAAAATAGTGGAGAGAATTAATGAGGCAATGATACATAGTAACAATTATTTTTTAAAATTGCTCTATTCATAGAAACTATATAGGGTAGAGAATAGAATGTAGCCTCTGGGGCCAAGGAGGCTAAGTTTAAATGCCAAGTTAATCAGCTCGTGATGTTCAACAAGTTACTCAGCTTTTCTGCTATGGGTTTTGAGTCTGTGAGGTGAGTATGATGATGGTATGCAATGCATATGGTTAATATAAAGATTAAGTGAATAAAATAAAACATTTCTCAGTGCTTGGCACAAAGGTTGATTCATAAGTATTAGCTGTCCTCATCGGTTCATTAATAAATATTAGCTGTTATCATCATAGCTGTTATCAATATATTCAGATCTGCATGTATATATTCCATTTATCTGTCTATCATCTCTCTACATAAGAAATAATTTAAAGGAACTAATGTGATAATAAATTTGGATCTTAAGAGATGCTTTAATAGAACCACTGTTAGAAACCACAAGTTGGGAGAGGTCTTAGAAAACATCAATTCTATACTAACTGCTGAATGAATCTTCCCTGCCATCCTCTGACAGGTTGTCACTGGAAATGTGACGTGGAACTCTCTACCTTCTGATAGCCTGTACTAGTGCTGGACAGCTCTAATTTTTGGCAATCTCATTCTTCTATTGATCTGAAGTCTGTCTCCCTTCCATACTGGGGTTACACAGAAGACATCTGCTCAGTCTTCTACATAATAGCTCTTCAGAGACTTGAAGGGAACCGTCTTGAGTCCTGAGACGTCTCTTCTCCAGGATAAAAAGCCCTCATCTTCAGTGAAGGCATGCTTTAGATTCATTTCAAATGCCACCACCTCTTGAAAGCCTCCCTTGCTCTCTCTGGGAAGAGCTAAGCACAGCTTCTTCAGAGCTCTCCTGCTGTCTCAGTCAGCCCTGCCTCGCCTCTTCATCCCAACACACTGTCATTACATGTTTATATTCATTTGCTTCCCCAACTAGCCTGTTATCTTGAGGGGTCCTGGCAGATTTATCTTTGTATTCTGTTGATGCATACTTATGGCTGAAAAAGCAGCTTGGCGGTCCCTCCGAAATACAAAAATAGAATTTCCATATGATCTAGTAATTCCACTTCTGGGTATACTCACAAAAGAATTGAAAACAGGGTCTTGAAGATATATTCATACACCTACGTTTATAGCAGTATTGTTCATGACAACCAAAACGTGGAAGCAAACCAACCTCTGTCCTTCGGAAGATGAACAGATAAACAAAATGTGGCAGATGCATACAATAAAATATTATTTGTCTGGGCATGGTGGCTTACGCCTGTAATCCCAGCACTTTGGGAGGCCCAGGTGGGTGGATCACTGGAGTTCAGGAGTTTGAGAACAGCCTGGCCAACATGGCGGAACCCTGTCTCTACTAAAAATACAAAAATTAGCCAGGCATGGTGGCACGTGCCTATAATCCCAGCTACTTGGGAGGCTGAGGCAGGAGAATTGCTTGAACCCAGAAGGAGGAGGTTGCAGTGAGCTGAGACCACACCTCTGCACACCAGCCTGGGTGACAGAGCAAGATTCTCTCTCTCTCTTTCTCTATCTATCTATCTATATATAACCTTACACATGCTACAACATGTATGAACCTTGAAAAGATTATGCTAAGTGAACCTTGAAGACATTATGCTAAGTGAACTATGCTAGTCACAAAAAGACAAATATTATATGATCGTGCTTATATAAAGTACCTAGAATAGTCAAATTCGCAGAGACAGAAAGTAGTGTGGTAGTTACCAAGGGCTGGGAGAAAAGAGGGATGGGGAGTTAGTGTTTAATGGGTACAGAGTTTCAGTTTTGCAAGCTGTAAAGGGTTCTGGAAATGGATGGTGGTGGTGGCTGTACAATAATACAAATGTACTTAATATCACTAAACTGCACACTTGAAAATGGTTAAGGTAGTTACTTTTATATGTATTTTACCACAATAAACATAATAAAAAATAATCAATGCTGAATAATTGAATGAGTAAGTTTATGTTTTAACTGAAAAGAGTAATATCCATTACTCTTTGCAGATGCTTTGAGCAGTAGAAGATAATTTGAGGAAGGCAAGACCATTTCTGGTACTCCCAAATCGCACCAATTAGAAAGCTTCTTATGTGGCATCCACCCAGAACCTGTTTTAGTGAGAACGAAGGTGCCTGCAGCACTTCTCAGAAGTCTGTATAAAACCCGAGTTTCTTTGTTCACATTTTCTTTTTGAAAACTAAGCTCTAAAAATTGGCCCAACAATACTGCAGGTGTGGAGAGAAATGAAGTCAACTTTACTGCAGTTAGTAGGAGACACTTGCAGTGGGATACAACTTCCCAGTGAATAGTTGACTCCATATGTATACTCTGTTACATTTATAGGGGATAATTGTCACCAAGAGGTCCAGATTTCAGTCTCAACTGCCAATACGTCAGTGTGTCCTTAGGTAATCCCTGTCCCTTCTCACTGAATATCAGTTTCACCATCCGGAAGCAAAGGAGCAGATTTTGATCATCACAAAGCAGTAAAACAGGAGTTCTAAGAGCTTAAAAGTTTGGAGTCAGGTAGTGCTGGCTCTAGGACAAACTGCCGACACTTAATGAGATCATTAAACTTGGCTCTGGTAGCTGGTCGCAGTGGCTCATGCCTGTAATCCCAGTACTTTGGGAGGCTGAGACGGACAGATCACTTAAGGTCAGGAATTTGAGACCAGCCTGGCTAACATGATAAAACCCCATCTCTAGTAAAAATACAAAAATTAGATAGACATAGTGGCGGGTGCCTGTAGTCTAGGCTACTCGGGAGGCTGAGGCAGGAGAATCACTTGAACCTGGGAGACAGAGGTTGCAGTGAGCCAAGATGGCGCCACTGCATTCCAGCCTGGGTGACAGAGGAAGAGCTTGTCTCTAAATAAATAAATAAATAAATAAAAACACCTGGCTATGGAAATTAGTTCCTCTAAGCCTCAGTTTTTACTTCTTTAAAACAGCGATAGTAATAGAAATTACCATAGACTTCATTTAAAAATTCATGAGATGGTCAAAAGCTCTTACTAGGATGGACAGTAAAACAATTTTGGGGGGAATCTACTGTAATTTAATACAATAATTATAATAATACTATTGTAATAATACGTTATTGTAATCCTTTCTGCTCTGATGTTTTTTGCTCAGAAGAAGAAAAGTAGTTCTACTTGTACTCTCCAGAGATTCAGTAGTAATCACCCAAGCCATGAGTAATTGTCTTGTTGGGTCAGATTATTCTGAATGAGTTCCAGAGGACTCCTTCATTTATGGGGCCAAGAGGTGCCATTGTGGACCTTAGGACAGTCAGGCATTCAGGGACCAGGATGCACAAACAAAATGTATCAATAGCCTTTCAAAAGACATCACAAAACACTCAGCACACTCCTGCAAATCAAATGTGGCGTGTGCACCTAAATTCAAATTACTTGAAATTACTTTCAGATTTTCGAGTCTGCGTCATAGTGTGTATAACTTGGGAAATTCAGATTTCAAAAATGTAAGGGATCATTTTGTTTTCCACCTTGTAATAAAATAACATTTGCTGATAGACCCCAGGCTCCCTTAAGGTGAATTTTTCTCTATCTTTCTGCTGTTATAGCAGGATTTGAGAACACAGTGTGTCCATTTATAACAGTAACTTATTTACTATATCCTGAAGTATGGCCATCAAGCATCAAGGTCATTCATTCTTCTGCACTACACCTTTCTGTAATACTATCTCATGAAATCATTAGCCTGTGTTCTTTGTAATGTTAATTTCCTAGGGAAAAGAATTCTCCCTGGGTCTTATTCTGTGAAAACTACCCTCTATTTTCCGTTCCCACATAACCCAGGTATGGAATACATTGCCCAAATGTCGCCGAATGTCACTGCGTCAGAAGTTAGGTAACATAATCCAGTGCAAAGCAGAACGAGCAAATACCAGGTGGCTGTCAGGGGTGGCTATCTCACACTCTGCTGTACTGGGCTACCTTCCAGGAAGGAAGCATTCACTCCTCATTTTGTGAACAGTCAACTGTGGCAACACGGATGCCTGTAACTGGATTTCATTATGGAAATGTTACTGAAGAGGGCCACAGGCTCCAAAATCCATTAAACTGTTTTCTATTGCTTTACATATTCTTCTGCGATAAAAATAGCCTGATATTTGAATTTAAGAAGCCACTGCCTAAAGGGGAACAGATGGATATTAAGAAGATTATAATAAAGAGGGGGATTATCAAAAAAAATAAAATGGGAGTTGGGGAAGGGATCATTCTTACACTTTAGGCAAATCAGTTTTGGGGGTGACGTGTTTTCCAGAATGTGACACTCCCCTCGTTGGAAGTAAAACCTCTCAGCATCTTGGTCACACTGAGGGGGATCTGCAGCTGTGTGTTCTTGGGTTTAATTTCACAGCAGTATTTCCCCCACCTGCCCAGGGGGTATGTGTGCAACTTCCCTCTCTGAAAACGCAATTTGTGTTCCAAGGTCCACTTATCACAGCTCTCAACAAAAAGCACCTCTTCTTTCTCCTTCTGTCTGTTTTTCTCCTTTGCCTCTTCTCCACAAAAGCAAGGGTTCTGTCCCCCACATACTGCAGTGCGTCTGCTGTACACGCTTACATTTCTGCAACCTCAATACTTTAAGGTTTGGGCAACAACCAACCTTGATTCAAAATAATGCAATCAATTTTTATCTTTCTAAACTTAGTAGTTTGGGATAGCTGCTTGGAAGCCCCACCCCATGAACAGCTCCCTCCTACACAGCCATATTTAAAGCTATTTTTTTTTTTTGCAACACCATACTAAATGCTAATAATTAGTTTGACTATGGCTCTCACCACACTGCCACTCATTCTACGTGTTCTTTATCTGTCCCTTTCCAAAGCCTTTAAAATTCTTTATGCTGAATTCCCTGGACACTCTCAACTTCTACATTGTGTTTATAACATTTAGAAATTCAATTCCATAGTGATATGGTTTGGCTGTGTCTCTGCCCAAATCTCATCTTGAATTATAGTTCCCATAATCTCCACTTGTCATAGGAAGAATTTGGTAGGAGGTAATTGAATCATGAAGGTGGTTTCCGCCATGCTATTCTCACGATTGTGAGTAAGTTCTCATGAGATCTGATGGCTTTGTAGGCGACTTCCCCCTTCACTCTGTTCTCATTCTTCTCTCTCCTGCTGCCACGTGAAGAAGGATGTGTGTGCTTCCTATTCTGCCATGATTGTAAGTTTCCTGAGGCCTCCCCCAGCCATGCTGAACTGTGAATCAATTAAACCTCTTTCTTTTATAAATTACCCAGTCATGGGTATGTCTTTATTAGCAGTGTGAGAACAGACTGATACACATAGTATCATTAACATTTTCCAGATCATCAAAACAGAGGTACGTGCTCCTGTTTTGAGAATTCTTATCTAAGGACTAATTATTGTTCCCTGTCATTGTATCATCAATCAGTTAGGCAGAATGATGATATCACAAGATCCATTGCCCACCTCTGTTTGTTGTAGAGTTTATCTTTCTGTCTGTGGATATTTATTTAATTTTCTTCTGGTTCAAGTACTTTCTCAATCAGCTTCTTCAAACACTTTGCCTCTGCACTTGAACAAGAGTTGTATTTTAGTTGGATGTGAAATACTTTTTCATCATCCTTTTTACCCAATTGGCTACAAAGTATGCTAGGTAACATATCAGAAATCTACCTAATTCCCTGTCTTGTATTTGTAGTCTGTTCTTTTAATCAAAATAGCACAATTTTTATCTTTGAGACTAGGGTATCTCATGAGGCTTTACTAGAAATCTGTAAGTCTGTAAGTCTTATCCATGAAGCTGTGAGTTATTTTGGTTTGACAATTCATGTTCATCTCTAGTTTGGTTAGTTTTTTCTTTTATTTCAGTGATTAATATTTCTCCTCAGTCTCTTACATTTTATCCTTTAAGAATTCCAACTGTTAGCACATTAAGACTTTTGCATCTGTCTCCAAATCTCTTAGTTTTATATTGGAGTTTTATAGCTAGCTAGCTAGATAAACATAGTAATTATGAGTATAAAGTTGAATTGGTTTCAAATCATGAAGCAGAATTTTCTCAGTACCCAAAAGCTATCCCCTCCCAGTCACTCCCATCCCTCTCCCACCATCAGCACAATGGTAACCAATATTGGCATTTCTAACTACACAGATTAATTTTATCTGATTTTTATACTTTAGGTAAATAAAACGATAAGGTGTGTACTATTTTGTGTCTGACTTCTTTCACTTGTCATTAGGTTTGTGAGATCCATCCACTGTGTTGTAGAAAACAGTTGGTCCTTTTTTCATTACTATGTATTATTCCATTGCATGAATATGCCACAATTTATCCGTTCTACTGTTGAAGGTCATTTGGGCCATTTCTAATTTTTTCCCAGAACTTTGGAGATAGGACTCTAATTTTATCTGGGCTTCGCTGACGTAGCTTCAGACTATTATCGTTTGTGTATAACTGTATTTTCTCTGCGGGGATTTAACTTTCTTTTTCTCTGAATATCAGTGGTTTTGATTTTTCACTACAGTGTGTCTTGGGAGGGACTTATCTCTGTTGATTCTGCTCACTGTTCAGACCTTTTTCAACAGGAACAACAAATGCTACTGGCATTGTCTCTTCTTCCTTATGGGTAGCCACATTTCTGATTTACTTCATTTACTCCTCACATTATTCCTGCAAGGAAGGAGCCATTTTGCACATCTCACAGGTGAGCAAACTCTGGCTCCAGTGGGAACATGTCTACCTAGTTTGAAAAGAATCCAAATTCTAACAATTTCTATATTCTAAACTTGACTTGTCACACCCTAAAGACATACATTCTTATGAAATACCAGATTCTAGGTGTAAATGTATTCTGATAGTGTAGTATGCTTCACAGTGCAGAAAAAAGCCTAAAGATGCTTCACCAATACAAAGAAAAAATATAAATAAAATCAAGAGTGTTATAACCGAATATTTTTAGGAAATGTGAGACTAAATATAATTTACTTATTTTGCTTTAACTATAAGACGTAAAGCCTTTAATATGCTTCTGAGCTCTAAAGATCCCCGAGGGGAAGACAGGAGGGATAAATCGCATGCAACATTGCCTAAATATAGAATTTTTTTAAAGATTATGATCTGTTTATTTTTCCCCAACATTTTATTATAAAAATTTGCAAACAAATAGAAAAACTAAAAGACTTGTACAGTGAATACCCTGTATTCACTACCTAAATTCTACAATTAACACTTTGCTGTCTTTGTTTTATTTATCTAACCATCCATCCATCTATTTTTCCTATTATTCCTCAATCCTTTTTGTTTTTGGAGACATTTTAAAGTAAATCACAGAATTTCAGAGTTCTTCAAACAAGAACACTTCAGCATGCAAATTATGAACTAGAATTAAACATATTTAATGGTCATATTTTTAGTTGAGGCAAAAATAACACAATGCAAAATGTACAAATTGTAAGGGCACCAAACAATGATTTTTGACAAACGCATAGATCTCTCTGACCTGAATTCATCAGCCCAGATGTTTTCAGCATGCCTGTTTCCAGTTAATCCCCACTCCCATCCACCCACCCAGAAGAAAATCACTTTTCTGGTTTCTTTATTTTTAAATCACTACCCAGTTTTGCCTGTTTAAAGCTTTATTTAAATAGTATCAGCTTTCAATGAGTATGATGTTTTGGGATTCATCCATGCTGTTTCTTATATATGTAATTGTTATAGAAGTTTTTCTCTTTTCTGTAGCATTTCGCTGAGGCAGTATGTTGTGGAATACACTTTAGAGAATGCTGGACTATTGATTTGGGAAAGGGGGAGAACAATTCTGAAGAAAAGAAAGACTTTCTTCCTCTTTCATGCAAAGAAGCAATAGTCACTTCTCACTTTTCAGTTTTTTAAATATCTTATATTTTATTATTTATATTATTAAATTTATACTGTATTTTATTTTGTACTTTATATTATATTGTATATATTTTTAATTGTATTTTATGCTTTATATTATTAAAATGTACAGGGTATTAAATGCTTGATCACTGGAATGGGCAAGGAGGGAATGTCTATTTTTTTTATTTTTTATTTTTGAGACAGAGTCTCGCTCTGTCACCAGGCTGGACTGCAAGGGCACCATCTCGTCTCACTGCAACCTCCGCCTCCCAGGTTCAAGCAATTCTCTTGCCTCATCCTCCCGAGTAACTGGGATTACAGGTGTGTGCTACCATACCCAACTAATTTTTGTATTTTTTGTAGAGACGAGGTTTCACCATGTTGGCCAGCATGGTCTTGACCTTTTGACCTCATGATCCACCCACCTCGGCCTCCCAAAGTGCTGGAATTACAGGTGTGAGCCACTGTGCCTGGCTGCAATGCCTATGGTTTTAACTTGGCACCTTGATTTTTTTTTAATGCAGTTTGCTTTACTAACTATTTCTATAAGAAATCCAAATTAATGAGTGTCCCCTTTCCCAATATAACACCTAACAGTTCATCTATATCTCCAGACTGTATGAGAATCCTATCAGTGTTAAGTAAAGTACTATACAAACTATGAAGTACTGTACAAATTCTGGTTATGGTCATTAATGACAATGACTTTAAACTCATTTTTACCCCCTTTGGACTCACAGGAATTTAAAGTTGCAAGAAAATGTGGGTATTGCTTACTTCGTCAAGCATTTCAATTTTTAGCCGGGAAATTGAGACCTAGAGGAGGAAATGGCTAACCAGTAGGTGGAGGCTCAACTACTATATCCCTGCTACTTCTTACTCATATCCCCCTGAAACACAAGTTATATTTAAATATGTTAACAATGTCAACTAAACATAACTTGGGTTTTTAATTAAGGAGACCTAGAAAAAAAATTATCTGTATCTGCAAGGTTGACCAACCCAGTGGACTCGCTTGGTTTTGGCACTGAAAGTCCTGTCTGCCCAAAGGAAACCCCTCAAACATGGAAAAACAGATGGCTGGTCACCCAACGTCTTCCCTGGGGTCGGAGACAAATTCAAAAAAGTTGCGTGCGAATCACTCTGGAAAGTCAGGCCATCGCGTTATCCAGGGACAAACAGAAACGCATTTAAATCTATTTCCTACTTTTCTACTAGAAGAAGGTATCATGCAAGAAATGCTTTCTTTATCACTAGGCCATTAAATTCACCTTATTTGGAGGGCTACATAGTGTAATGGTTAAGAACTAAGACATTAGAATAGACAACTTGCATTTAAAACGCAGTCCTGCTACTTACTAACTTTGGTGACACTGAGCCAGTCACTCTAATCCTCTAAGCCTCAAACGTTTTACCTTTGGAATGGGGAGAGTAACTACCTGTCTTGTGGAAGAAATGGATTACTTATATTAAGCTTTTAGCAGCGTGTCTGGCACATTGTTAGTGTCCTATAAAGGGTAACTCTTTTGATGATTTAATACACAAGCCTTAGAAGAGAAGCTTAAAGACCAATCTCGGAACAGCTTCTGCAGGGACCCTACCCATGAACATTCCTCATGGTTTGATTCAGTGTAGAAGTTTGCTTCCACTAGGTGAAAAGCAGAGGCAGTAGCTAAACAGCAGGCATTCACCCTAGCTCTAAGAGTTAAACAAAAAGGCAACTGCTTTTACATGGGAATGTTTTTGTCACCCCTTTTTAATCTGACACCTTTTCATCTGCATTGAAGCTTCAGAAGTCAGATTTGACTGAAGTCACTTTGAGACTTGTGCTAGCAATGGGACTTTAATTACCTTTTTCAGACACAGAGATGGCTCTTGTCTTTAAAAAAGAAGGTGGGGGGAGAGAAAGGAAAGGAAAAGAAGGGAAAGGAAGGAAAGAGGAAGGAAAGAGAGAAAGAAGGAAAGAAAGAAAAAGAAAGAGAAATTTCTTTCTTTCTTTCGTGCATTCTTTTTCCCCCCCAGATTGAAATCTTTTGTTCCTGGCACTTTCCATATGTCACTCTTTAATATTTAATCAGCCCCCACCTCATCTGAAGACTGCTGGCCTCATTAGATAATTAATGGTTGCCAAGATCGCATTTGCTTCAGTTAATACATCTGCAGCCAGCAATTAGCGCCTAAGTTTATTAGTTGTACCGGCTTCATTTATTGGGGAAGCAATTCTGCTTTTGATCGAAGCTACTGGGATTGGCGTATGTGGACAGCTTGCCCCCCTGTTCCGGGATTCTTTTGTTTACATTTTTTGCTACAGTTTTGCAACACTGCGCATCCTGGCCCTGCCAGGAACAGTTGGTGGGGAAGATTTCCCTTTTATAATTTAGAAGATAATTGGGTAATTCTGTGCAGGAGAGAGCGGCTGCAAAGTGGTTGTCTGATTTGGGTGGGGCGAGGAGCAGGGAGGGAAGCTGCTAGCTAATTTGTTCTTTTGAAAATGACTTTTTTCTTTCTTTCAAAGCTGTAGATCCCAAGCTGCAGAATAGTCAGAGTGGAGGAAAGCATGCTAAGAAATATGGTCTCATGTATTAGGCAGCTGCCTCACGGGAGACCTTGCTGCTTGGAGGTGGGAAGTTTCCAGTAGACTGGATCTCCGCTATCTTTCTTCTCTAAACTCCACACTTTGTCCCCATCTCCACTCCAGTTTTTGTAACTACAGGAAATCGTGTCACTTTCACCGGCTTTCAGGCCTGCATTTCTGCTGCCTCCAATGGCCGCCGGTTCATTCCTGGTGATTAAAGTCTTGGCATATCAGCGTGGTGATTTCCCTAGTCAAATTTGGATTGGCTCCTGATGCCAGAAATTAGGGCATGATCATTAAGAACACAATAATGATGTAATATCAGAATAAAGTGAGGAGGATGTTTTGTAGATTTGTTAGAAAAACAAAAAAGGGAAACAAAGAAAATATAACGTGACCAACCAGAGAGAAAATGGGAAGTAAAAACAGAAAAAAACAAGAAGCAATGATGGTTTCAAATTTTTTTTTTTTTCTTCATGAGAACAAGATCAATCTAAATACATGTGCAATCAATAGAAGGAAGTAATGATGATGATAGCAAAGGCAGTAAATTACTGAGCGCTGTCCAAATGCCACATATCCTGCTAGACACATTCGCGGTGTTTTCTTGTTTTAGCTTGAGGGATCTCCACCCCTGTTCTCCCCATTTTATGGGTAAGAAAAGCAGAGGCCCACAGATTTAGACATGTTTCACCAAAATCATACAACGTGTAAGCATCTGAGCTTATTCATGGAATCCTGTCATGCATTAGTCAATTTGCATGCATCATTTTTATTTCATTCTCCTAAAAACATTGTAAAGTTCTTTGAGGTTAAGTCACTTGCCCAAGATCACACTACACGCAGGGAAGCTATTTGATTCCCAAGCCTCTTTCTTCCACTACCAACGCTAATAAGATTTGGGGACCCAACTAAGGTTCAGGTGCAAGAAGCAGTCTGCTCAAAATCATGTGCTAAAGTTTGGAATTCTCTATCACGTTATCAAAATCCTTTGGATGAGCAAATACTTATATACACTTCTTCAGGCCTAAATGGTAAGATGGATGTATCGTTTCACTTATTCAATATTTATTTTCAGGGTCAGTTAAGTTCTTGACCCTGGATACAGTGCTATAAGAGGTGAAGCCAAGCACCAGTGAAAACATAGAAGGCAGACAAGTGCCCTTATGGAGCATTGCCTCTCAAGCTTTAATTTACACACAAATAATACGAAAACCTTGTTAAAATGCAGATTCTGATTGTGAAGTGTGGGAGGAACCTGGAATTCTGAATTTTTAAAAAAGATGCTGAGTAATATCAATGCTGGTTAGCCCAAAATGTACAGCTTGGAGTCACTTGGGGTGTTTGTGTTTCAAAACACCAATTTCTATGGAACCATCTCTCTCAATTAAACCAACATTTCCCACTTTTTAATGATTATTTTTCTGGTAAATTTAAGTTGTTTATAGATGCTGGATGTTAGACCTTTTCAGAAGCATAGTTTGCAAATGTTTTCTTCCATTCTGTAGGTTGTCTGTTGATTCTATTGATAGTTTCATTGCAGCACTATTCACAATAGCAAGGACATGGAATCAACCTAAATACCCATCAAGGACAGATTGGATAAAGAAAATGTGGTATAGATACACTGTGGAATATTATGCAGCCATTAAAAGGAATGAGATTATGTCTTCTGTGGGAACATGGATGGAGCCGGAGACCATTATTCTTAGAAAACTAATGCAAGAACAGAAAACCAAATACCACATGTTCTCACTTGTGAGAGGAAGCTGAATGATGAGAACTCATGAACACAAACAAGGGAACAGCAGACACTGGGGCCTACACAGGAGTGCAGAAGGAGAGGAAGAAGAGCAGAAAACATAACTGTGGGGTACTAGGCTTAGTATCTGTGTGGCGAAATAATCTGTACAACAAACCCCTGTAACACGAGTTTATCTATATAACAAACCTGCACATGTACCCCCAAAACTAAAAGTTAAAAAAAAAAAATCCAACATCTCCAGGACTATGCTCAGGATTTAGCATATTTTAAAAATACCCCTCAGTTAATTCTAACACATATTCAGGAGCACTGGCTTAAAAAGAAAAATCTTAGCAGGACAACCTCAGCTGAGTATCACATGAGTGAAAGAAACCAGGAGAGGAAAAGGTGGCAGATAAAGAATATTTCCATTTACAAGACAAGAATGGAGATATTGCTGGGTTATAAACCATCCAATTCTCCCCACTGCTCTCTAGTAAGGTACACAATACTATTGCAGAGAAACATGACTTGCCATCTTAGTGCAAGTTTTCTGGGCAAACATAAATAAGCTGTTAAACTTCTATTGTCTTAAAATTCTTGTCTGTAAAATGCAACCGGCACATGACCTGCCTACCTGACAGTGAGGCAGTGAGAGGGAAAGAAATTACAAATGGATGGGTTCTTTGCAAAGGCTAATGAGAACCACGGCAAGGTGAGGCACAGTTACTACTGACACTTCACCCTTGGGCAGGACAAGCTCTGCCAAGCTGGAGAAGACTCCAGGGCAATTGCTGTAATTACAATTCAATTCTAAACACCTGTAATGTGCAGTTTGGTTAAAAACAAAACATATTCATCAGATTTTATTTTTCTTATAAAGTAGAAGAATTAAAAGAGACTTCAGAATATCTTTGAGTATAGTGTTTTCCAGAATGTGACATTTACAATTGAAAAACAGAGTGATTTGGGGTGACTTATTGATAAACTTAAAATTAATCATGTTTAAATATACGTGAGACAAACATTGGTTTTGGTGATTACATAAAATTGTGTTTTGGGATGCATTTCTTTAAGTGAAAACAGTGAAAAACAAAGACCTTTATTATGCACTTTTTGTGCTATAACTTAAGAAAGAAAGATAATTTAAGGAATAAGTAACAAGTTGAGGAAGACGGAATGTAAATTATTGCTTGCAACTGGTGGGACACTGTTCCAGTCCAGCACCTACAGTGGCCCGATCATGCCCTTTCTACTTGTCTCCTTCATCAAAATGTTGGACACAAATGCCCATACTTGCCTTCATGAGATCTGCATTTTTGGCAAGAAGATTTGATGTTTTTATGATTTTAGAACTAGTAGAGCAGAGACTGGAAGGATGCACATCTATTTTAAGAGGTGACTTTGAAAGGATCTGTCCGTGGTGCTGCTTGTGAGTCCCAGCTCTGAACAAATTATCCAGCCTCAGGGACAGCTTCTTTCTGCACTGAGCACTGGCTAAACTTGCAGATGCCTTCCAGGGCTAAAATCTGATCGTCCTTCCTTAGGACTGGGATTTATCCTTAGAGTCAGCAAGTCCTCTTTCAGGAATTCCCCCTAAGGACAGAGCCAATGAAACATGTAAATCCTAGCTACCAGTATGCACATTGACATTACTCTTGTAGTTAGTATTTTTATTAGGTTCAGGTGGGAGCACATGTGTTATTAAGTTAAACTGTATAAAACTGCCATGTCTGTAAATCAAAAATTGGTGAATATTAGCAATCAGACGCGTAACAATAGGAGAGCTATTACCTAAATTGGGGCAGATTCTATGTATTAATACATTCTGCAAGCATGTGCAATAAAGCTGTGTTTAATGTATTTAAAGACAGTGGTTTTGCTCTAAATATACTCTTTTGGATAAAAAAAGACAAAAGAAATAAGTTGGCAAACAGTATGAGCAAGGAAGTTTATTTGTTTAGAATGTACTTATGCATAGCGAAAGGATGTAACACTTTATATCTTAGTCTTGTGTGCTTTCTTATTTGTCTTCACTGGCTGTGATGGCTTCTTCTTAATTAAGATTTTTAAAGTTAATTTTAAGTAAAGTTTTGTTTTGTTTTGGAGATGACGTCTTGCTCTGTTACCCAGGCTGGAGTGCAGCAGCATGATCTCAGCTCACTGCAACCTCTGCCTTCCCGAGTTCAAGTGATTCTCCTGCCTCATCCTCCCAAGTAGCTGGGACTACAAGCATGTGCCACCATGCCCAGTTAATTTTTAGTGGAGACGGGTTTTCTCCATGTTGGCCAGGCTGGTCTCGAACTCTTGACAACGACATCAAATTCTTAGTTCTCCTTCTCTTTCTCACTCAACCATGTCAGAATTTTAAATAGTGCACTCGCTGCTGTCATTTTCTTTCATTCCATGAAGTTTATTAGTCATGTTTTTTTGTTAAGTAGCTTCATAATACTTCTCAACAGATAGTTCCAGGCAGGCATTTCCAGCCAATCAGAATTGTCATACAAAGGTATATTAATTTTCAATTCACATTGCTCTAGACCCAGTCAGTTAGATATTTACCCCCTGCCACAGCCTTACCTCTATGCAAACGACTCTCTATCTTTCTCATCCATTGATTTTTCCCTCTGAGCCTCGCCTAGACTTACACAGCTGCCAACTGAATTTCTCTCTTAGCCATTCCTAGTAATGGAGGACCAGTAGTGTGACCAGTGCATCTGGTTTGTTGGGAATTCACTAGATTTAAAAACTTAAAGTCTCATTTCCCAGGGAGTCCATCAGTCTCAGGTGACCTAGGAGGTCTGGTTTTTCCAGTACCAGTATGATTTAGGAAGGGTCATTGTGGACAAGAGGATGATTGACCTGCCAAGCTGCTTGTCACATAAGTGAGCTAAGGCAAGGGGGATGATCTCCAGCCCACAGTCTGTAGAAGGTGTTTGAGAAAAGACCTTAACTACTACTTAACTAGAGGAACTCAGGCCACCTAGCTCAGCCTCTGGTCAGGTTACTTAGGACCTTTTGTTTATTATATAAAATTGTGTTTGGGGAATGCATTTATTTAAATGAAAACAGTGAAACAACTTAAAGACCTTGGGACCTCTTAGCATGCCAACTCCAAGTAATTTCAGGCTTGCAAGTGTGATGTGAACCCGGACTCCTACCCTCTGGAATGGTTTCTCTTGGCTCTTATTCTCTGCAGCTTGGTTTTAGCCTTCAGCCAATATCTAGCCTTCCTTTCCTCTGTGAATTCAAGGCACTTTCTTTTGCAGAGCACCACGTAAGTACCAAAGTGAATGATGATTACATTCTAAGTTAATGATAGTTTCCTCTATTCCATATGCAAAAAAATGAGAACTGTATGATGTCTTCTTCTGAGAGGCCATTAATAGGAATCTTTTAAAAGACAGTTTCGTCGCACTGGAAATATTAAGCTGTTATTATGGCAAATGAGCTTATTTTTACTTTCAAATGAAAATATAAATAAGTAATAAGTAAATATTAGCAATTTCGGTTCGTAATGAATAAGGACAGAATTGAGAGCTGAAAGAGTGTGGTGTGCCCATTAGAGAGGCTGGGAAATTAACATTTGTTGACATTTTTCTGCTCTTAGCTTTAATGTAAACGAGAGGCAATTAACTTATATTCAACATATTTCCCTTGTAAATATTTTCTGTTTCTTGATATAGGAACCAAGATGTCTTACAACAGTGCCATATTTGCAGGCCCCAAACTAGGGGAAAGCCTCACCTGTCATCTGCCAGCATAAAAATAGAAAGCCCAAATGCTTGAATAATTCAGTGTTCCTCCTCTTCTATTTCTTACCCACGTCATAACTATGCCATTCACCATTCGGTGATGCTTTCTCTTATTTATTTTTTTGCACAATTGATAGCTAGGTAAATCTATATATCCCCCACACAGAAGAACATGAATTATCCAATGCTTGAGTGAAATGAAGACAAAAACAAGCTTGAATATTTAAACTTGCAGCAAGTATCTTCGATGATAGATCTTTTCGGACTCAAACTCATTTTTTTCTTTGATATCTACTACTGCTGTAAAGTCCCAGTTTATCATATAACATTACAATTTATGGTGTAACCAGCTTGTGTACTGACTATAAACCCTTCATCAATGCCACTGTAAAGGGTTTATAGTCCATAAATAGAAGAGCAAGACTGTCTTTCCTCCTTGTTTTGCCCACGACACAGCACTTCAGACATGTCAGTCTAGTTATTTGTTTTACATGTTGGGTGAGTTACAGGAACATAAGTGGATGCACTGTTGTGCCTCTCCAAAATCCAGAGACAATTCAGGGTCACAGGGGAGATTAACCATGTAAGGCTGGCTGAAAGATGGAAGAGAACAAGTCTGTTCTTCTCGTATCATTAATCTGTAGGTAGAAAAGAAAAGAAAACTCCAAATTTCAGAATTAGGAACATGCTCTTTCTTTTGAAACCAACCAACCATGTAGTCATGTCACATGTGAAATTAATCATACATAATTCTACCGTATTTACTGTTTGGCAGTCACCTGTTTCGTACACTCTTCACTGTGTTTCAACTCTTTTTATGGGAAGAGCATTAAATTTGGGCACACAATAAAAATTTGTGTTCAAATTTAACTCTAGTTCTGATTGACTCTGTGTTACTGAGACAAGCCTCTGTGTCTGATCAATGCTTTTCTCACCTATAATTAATTAATGCCAATATAATTTTAATTTCCTAGTCTTCACTATTCTACGGTCCTAACGCTGATGTGGATGATGATAATGAGGGTGATCGTGGTAATGATGATTGTGATGATAATGCTGATAATTAATGATTGTGATAACTAACGATAACAGTTGACTATGTTATAATAACCAGGCAGTTTTTTGATTTTTGTTTCTTTTTTTTTTTTTTTGATGGTTAGATCTTTTTTTTTTAATTGCATTTTAGGTTTTGGGGTACATGTGAAGAACATGCAAGATTGTTGCATAGGTACACACATGGCAGTGTGATTTGCTGCCTTCCTTTCTCCCCCATCACCTACATCTGGCATTTCTCCGTTTTTGTTTTTTTTTTTTTTTTTTTGAGATGAAGTCTGGCTCTATTGCCCAGGCTGGAGTGCAGTGGTGTGGTCTCAGCTCACTGGAACCTCTGCCTCCCGGGTTCGAGCAATTCTCCTGCCTCAGCCTCCCAAGTAGCAGGGATCATAGGCACCCGCCACCATGCCCAGGTAATTTTTATGTTTTTAATAGAGACAAAATTCACCATGTTGGCCAGGCTGGTCTCGAACTCCTGACCTCGTGATTCACCTGCCTCGGCCTCCCAAAGTGCTGGCATTACAATAATCAGGCAATTTTAAGTGCATTTTGCACAGAGTTTCATTTAATCACAACCTCATTTTACATGAGTATTCTGAGACTCAGAAAGGTGAAATGGCTTGCCCATAGCCACATAACTTGTGTTTTAAGTTGGGATTTGAATGCAGCACTCTGCCTCATTTGTGCTGTTCTAAACATGTCATTATATCACCTTTTATAATGGCAGTGTTCAAATTAATGGTAATGATTCAAATTTTATTTGCATTTCCCCTACCTGGGTAATGAAATTGTCAATCCCTCCAAAATCTTACTAAAAATCATTTCAGGAGTTCAGAACACAGAATTTCTTCTCATTGTGTCTGTTTAGCCTTGCTGCCTGCAAAGCCACCATTCATGGTGCGTCATGCCTGGAGCTGGAGCCCAGGATGAACTATTGATGTTTCCCTGCTAATGAGTAAGAACTGCAGCACACTTGAGATTGCAAATCCCTAAGGTTACAAACCAAGGCTATTCCCCCGCAGGCTTCGCAATACCAAAGTCACAATGTGGTCTTGGCAAAAGTTAAGGAGAATGCCTTTCTTCTCTACCCCAGACTTAACTTAGTCTCCTAGACCCCAAATCAATACTGCTTGTGTGTTCCAGTCTCACAGTTCCTTGTATCAACTGTTTCACTGGCTTCCGGCTAGAGTCCCTCTCTTCGTAGACCACAGATACATTCATGGGACCACATCCAGGATAAAATTAGGCCCTTCACCTTCATGCAATCCCTGTTCCAGCTTTACCTTGATGAGTGGCAATGGGGGTTGAGATAGCCAACTGTGTTACCGGCAGGAATTTAGAATTTTGGAAGGTCTTTGAGTAACATACTAGAATATTTCAGAACTAACAGGATTCAGAGAAAAATCCTTCTGGTCAATGGAAAGCCTCAGTAGAAAGCATCCTTGCATCATGAGGTGCCAAAGGAAGGAGAAGGGACCAACTTTAATTTTCAACACATTTGAATATCTTCATTCTGAACAAGACACAAGGAGGCTCAGGTGAACCCTGAGGGATTTCCAGCCAAAAGCTGGCTAATCTCCAGTTAAACAGGGCCATTATCTCTCACTCCCCCGGGAGAAAGTCAAGCAGAACTGATTTGATTAACAGCAGATTAACCTCGCTAACACAGCCATCCTGGGTTTTACACCTGTCACTTTAGTATGACAATTTATATTTATTCAAAAAGCCATGAGACAGTAAATTAAACATTGCCCTAATTAGAAAAGTGTCATATGTTACAGTGGGGAAAGCACCTGATCTAATTTTCCAACAGGCCCTGTGCAAAGAACATGTCAGAGTGGCATTAGTAAAAGCCCTATAAACACCAACACTCTTGGGAGGAGAAAAATCTGGGCCACGGATGTTACATTTTTGTTTGCAAGAGGAGAGATTCAGCATTCAATCTAACAAGCATTGATTGCACCCCTGCAAAGCACCTGGCAATGTACTGTAAGTTGGGGCTCAGCTGGATACCAGAGGGGGCCCCTGCCCTGGAGAACTTCAGAATCTGGTAGCAGAGATAGACTAGAACATGGGCCATTCAGCTTGGGTGAGAAGTACATATTCAGTGCTGGTAGGGCACAAAAGAGGTACACTTGATGAATGTAGTCTTGGGGAAAGGCTGACAGAGAGATTGTCTTACAAGGCAATTGTGTCTGAAGTGGCGCCTGAAGATGATGGCACATTTTTCCAGGCTGTGAGGAGCGGTAAGGAGGAAATAGGACGTGCAAAATCCTGATTGTGAAATGATATCTTGTATCTGCAGGCAATTTTTGGTTAGTTTAGCAACATGTAAGCATTGAGGGAAGTTGAGTCAGTTCATGAAAAGCAATGATGACCTACAACAAGCACATTTAAAAATTAAGATGGGGCCAGGCGCGGTGGCTCACACCTGTAATCCCAGTATTTTGGGAGGCTGAGGCAGGCGGATCATGAGATCAGGAGATTGAGACCATCCTAGCCATGGTGAAACCCCGTCTCTACTAAAACACAAAAAATTAGCCGGATGTGGTGGTGCTCGCCTGTAGTCCCAGCTACTCAGGAGGCTGAGGTTGGGGAACTGCTTGAATCCGGGAAACAGAGGTTGCAGTGAGCCGAGATCATGCCACTGCACTCCAGCCTGGCAAAAGAGCAAGACTGTGTCTCAAAAAAAAAAAAAAAAAAAAAATTAAGATACAGCTTACAAACAGTAAAGGGTATAAACCTACATGCATGGTTTGATGCATTCATATATATGGATGCCTCCACAGAAATAACTCCTATATCATTGTATGGAATCATTCTATATATTTATTCTTCCTCTGGATTATTCAGTATTGCCCCTACCGCCCCACCAAGGTGACTCTTCTAATTTCTATCACCAAGTATTATATTTGCCTATTTTTGAAGTTTATATGTGAAATAATGCAGCATACACATTTTTATGTTTGACTTCTTTTATTCAATATTTTCCATGTAATAATATGTTCTTGTTGTGTTTAGTTTTATGCTTTGTATTGCTGGGCAGCCTCCCATTGTTAAATGCATCACAATTTATACACTGCATGCTAATGTTAATGAATATTGCGGGTAAAAATGGGTTCAGACATTATGAATAAAGCTATGATTAACTTTTTTGTACATGTCTTTTGGAGGATATTGGTGTTCATTTCTGTTGAATGTATATTCAGGAGTGGAACTGTTGTATCAGATGGCAAGCTCAGCTTTAGTAAACACTTCCAAACAATTTTCCAAAGTGGTTATATCACTAGCAGTGTGAGAGGATTCCAGTTGTTTCATATTCTTGCCAGTATTTAGTATTGCCAGTCTTTTAAAATTTAGCTATTCTGATGGGTATGTATTAATATTTTCGTTTTGAAACAGGGTCTTTTTTCACCCAGGCTGGAGTGCAGTGGCATGATCTCAGCTTATAGCACCCTCAACCTCCTGGGCTCAAGCGATCCTCCTGCCTCAGCCCCCAAAGTAGTTGGGACTACAGGCGCACACCACCATGCCTGGCTGATTTGTTTTGTGTGTGTATTTTTTTGTAGAGATAGGGTTTCAGCCTGTTGCCCAGGCTGGTCTCAAACTCCTGAGCTCAAGCACTCTGCCTGCCTCTGCCTCCCTCAGTGCTAGGATTACAGGTGTGAGCCATCATGCCCAGCCCCTCATGGTATTATCTTGTATTTATCTGATGACTGATGATGTTGAACATCTTTCCATATGTTTACTGGCCATTTTGATGCTCTGTTTTGTGACATGTCTATTCAAATAGTTTGACCAGTTTTAACCGAATCTCCTCTTTGTTTATCATCGTACTTTTTTCTTATAGATTTGTAGGAGTTCTTTATATATCATGCAAGCAAGTCTTGCGTCAGATAAGCTTTTGGCAAATATCTCCTTCCAGGCTGTGGCTTGTCCCTTTTTTCTCTTCATGTGTCTTTTTATAAACTAAGAAGAAAGTTTCCAGTTGAACTGCAAGGGATAAATCTGGGTTTAGAAAAGCCACTTTGCTGCAGTGTGTCTTGGGAGGTGTGTAGCTCACACTTACCATTGCTCACCATGTGCCATGCCTTCATGCAAGCACCATATATTCAGTTTGTCATTTAACCCATAAAACTACCATATGAGCAGAATAATTTGTTTTCCCCACCATGCAATAAAAAAATGACACCATCGAGAAGATAACTGAGGGGACTGAATACACACAGACAGTCACTGTAGAAGCTACAACTGTAACCCAGAGCTGACTCTGATGTCCATGCTTTTATTCATTGTACCTCGGGGCCCCTCAGCAAGTGAGAGCTCCATGGGGTTTCTGCTGCACCTCAAGATTCTTTCTTTCTTTTATCAATCACTCCTGCTTTCAAGTTGTGCAAATTATTGAGCAAAGTGTCAGAATCCAGGCATTTTCTTCTCCTCAATCAATACATTGTAAATGGCTTAGAAAAATGATATGGGGATGAGTTTCACACTCCAAGAATGAAAAGGTATCTGCAGATGCACAAAAACCATTTGCAACTAATAGACCAGCAAACTTGTTTATTCCATGCAAGACTTTGCTTTAAAAAGAACAAGGCTCATGTGACCCCATAAAAGAACAAATTGATAAATTGGACTTCATCAAAATTAAAAGAGGTTTGCTCTTTGAAATATGCCATTAAGAAATGAAAACACAAGCTACAGAACTAGGAGAAAATATTTGCATATCACATGTCTGACAACAGCTTGTATCTAAACTGTGTCAACAATTTTTAAAAGTCAACAATCAGAAAATAAACAATCTAACAGAGAATAGGCAGCTGATGACCTAACCCTGGAATTGCCTAATTCTTGATTTCTTGCTATAAAAGATCGTAAATTGCTAGTATTTAAGCCCTTTTCAGGCAGTTTTTCTTTTGTGTTCAAAAGCATCTCAACTTATGCTTTTCTCTGTGTGGTAAAGAACCAGTCAGCAGAAGCTGCCTCATTGTGGACCAGACTGTTATTAGACTAAACCCCAACCACCTTGTTGTATTTGGAAAGAGAGAGATTGAGAACCTATTATAGACCAGATCTTCCTATAGAGAAGATATTGAGGACATATGGAGGAGTAAAACAGCCCCCTGTTTTTAAAGGCTTACTTTCTATTAATAGATATAGACAAATACATAGAAATAGCAAAGTGGTAGATACTCCAGTAGAGTCTACTGGTCTACTAAAGTAATGGAGGATCTAAGGAATGGAGTAATGGAGGGTCTAAGGGAAATGAAGTATTTTAACTCTGCCTGGAAGATCCAGGGAAAGTTTAATGGAGCAAGAACCCACTATGTTTTGAAAGCTGAATAGAGGATCAGCAGAGACACTACTGCATCAGGTCAAAGGACATGGTGTAGGTAGCAGTGCTGCTGCAAACAGATCCTAAGCGTTTCCAGAAAACTGCAGGTGCATCTTGGGTTAGAGGTCCATGTGAGGTTGCGCTAACATACAGAAGTGTGGAAGGGAAGACTAGAAGTCCTCCTGGCATGAGGCAATGAGGTAGAAATGTACACAAAGGCCATGTCAAGAACAGCAGTGGTTTTGAATTTAGGAAACCATCAACAATTGGGAAGTAATGGAAGTAATATTATGTTTTTCCCTTTAAATGAAAGAAATAAGAAGATTCCTCCTCACCCCCAGTAAAATAACCCAACCCATCTCAACTTCTCACAGTAGATTATCTGGGTTCAACAAAATAAACAGCTTGAAATGAAGTGAAACACCTGGAAAACTTATTTTGTAGCTGATCAAAATGGAAATTCACTAAATACAGGTGAAGACACTGGTATTCACTTGCAACAAGTGAAATTGGAAAGTAGTGCCTGAGGATTTATTTGCTTGACCCCTTAAGCTGTAGAAATGAGGTATTGCTTGCCCCAGAAAACAACATAAGGGCCTTTTTCCTCTCCCACTTCCAATGGCCTCCTCTCATGGGAAGAGCAGACATCAGTGACATATCTTCAAAGATCCGTGTTTTCATGTCGTGTATTCAATAACTCCAGAGTTCAGTGATACTGAAGACCAGGACAAGAGGCTTGACTTTTCTACATTTGTGTGTGTGTGTGTGTGTGTGTGTGTGTGTGTGTGTGTGTGTGTGTATATGTTTGTTGGCTTAATTTTTTTAAATTTATTTTTATTGACATAATTTTTTTAAATTTATTTTTATTGACATATAATTTACATATCATAAAATCCACTACTTTAAGTGTGTAAGTCAGCATCTTTTAGTACAATCACAGAGTTATGCAACCATCACCTTTATCTAATTCTAGAACACTTACTAGTTTGCTTTTTTTTTTTTTTTTTCTGTGAGCCTTTAGTATTTTCATGTGGTCCAGTTAATCTGGCATTGAGAGGTGGAGGAAAATTGTAAGGAGAATGGAGTGGAGGAAAGGTGCAGTGTCAGGCATTCATGAATTCAAGGTACTGTGCACATCTGTCTCACTTGATAATATCTTCCAGCCAGGGTGATAACTGTTACTGTCCCACCTGATATATGACAAGAATCCTCGTGTCAGAGGCACTTTGTGATGTGCCAAAGGAGACTAGCTCGTAAAGGCCAGAATCCAATCCAGGGTTTGTCTGACTGCAGAGTCAAAGCTTTGTTCACCATGAGGATTTTTCCTGTTTTTCCCTTTCAGAAATATGATGACCCCTTAGGACTTGGAATGGACGATGTAGTCTCGTTTATATCCTGGAATGTGCCAGCCGAAAGTGGATCTGGAGGTGGTCTTGCCTAGAGGTCTTCCTTTCCACCTCTGTGATCTTGGAACTCATTAGGAATGGGTAAGTGGGTAGAATGTGGAGAGAAGAGAGGAAGTTAGAATAAAAAGGAAGGGTTTGGGCCCCAATCCAGTTTCAACCAGAACAAAATAATGGCTCTCCAAATATGCCATGTCCTAATCCCATGAATCTGTGAATATTGTGTAACAGGGTAAAAGGAGCTCTGTAGAAATGAGTAGGTTGAGTCTTGAGATAGGGAAGTTAACTTCGATTATCCAGGTTAGCCCAATATAATCACAAGGGTCTTTAAAAGAGGAAAGCGGGTGGCAGCTCTTTTAGTATAATCACATACACAGGTGATGTGATTACAGAAGGAGCGAGAGAAATACAAAGAAAGGTTGGATGATGGAGGAAGGGGCTATCAGTCAAGTAATGCTGGTGGCCCCTAGAAACTGGAAAATAGATTTTTTCCCCTAGAACAGGAGTCCCCAGATCCTGGACCATGGACTGGTACTTGTCCGTGACCTGTTTGAAACGGAACCACACAGCAGGAGGTGAGTGGTGGGGGTGGTGAGTGAAGCTTGGTCTGTATTTACAGCCGTTCCCCATCACTCACATTGCTACTGCCTGAGCTCTGCCCCCTATCAGATCAGCCGCAGCATTAGTTTCTCAGAGGGGCGCAAACCCTATTGTGAACTGCATGTGGACGGGGTCTAGGTTGCGTGCTCTTTATGCGAATCTAACGCCTGATGATCTGTCACTGTCTTCCATCACCCCCAGATAGGACCGTCTAGTTGCAGGGAAACAAGCTCAGAGGTCCCACTGATTCTGCATTATGGTGAGTTGTATAATTATTTCATTATATATTACAATGTAATAACAACTGAAGCAAAATGTACAATAAAAGTAATGCACTTGAATCATCCCAAATTCATGTCTCCTCCCTGTCCATGGTGTGGGAAGTAAAAAGTTCCTCTTCAAAGTTTCCTTTGTTGTTAAAGAATGAATCATAAGTGTGCTAAGAACTCTTTGTTAAGCCCTATCCTATGCAGCTGTTAAACATGCCATGCTTACAGGCACATAGTATAGTCTGTGTCCCTGTACTTTAACCATATCTGTGCTGGACGTGCTCACAGGCATGTCCCAGCTCGCAGCCTGTAAAATAAGTTATTTCATCAGTTTGTGAAGGCTATTTCCATGACTAGGAACTTAGCAAAGAACAAGGGAAAGGAGAAATAATATGCTTGCCATTTAAAATAGAAAAACCAAAATAAGTTTATTTACATAATAATCCAAATAAGAACTTCCAAGGAGGTCTCGTAAATGTTAAAGGCTACATAGAAACTTAGGAAAACTCTAAGCTTTTTGGCATTTTAGGAAAAGTGTGACACCACACCAGACCTCCATCCATCAGAAAAATGGAGCACAAAACTGAAGTTATTCTCCACAAACACCTTAATGATGCACTAGAGACTCCAACATCTTTTACACTTTGATCTAATGATTCTGCTTCTAGGATGTGTAAATATATAAAGATATTCACTGTAGCATTATTTATAATAGAAATAAATCTGGGGAAAATTGTGTCTACACAAGAGGTGAACGGTTAAATAAATTATTATCTGTTAATATGACAGTATCTTACAGACCATTAAAATTATTTCATGAAGAATGTTGAATACATATTTATAATATAATTTTAATTGATGAAAAAGTAATATGCAGAACTTTATACACCAAGCATGGCAGATCGATTTCATTCTTCATGCCATCACCAATTGGTTGGTAACAGCTGCTCAGAATTCTGTGTTGAAAAGCATTTCTCAGGCCTTGGGTGCACCCAGCAGAAATGATTAGCAAGGTCTTTGTGGGCATAAAAAGGAGAACCATCACACCTGTGCTAGTAACTTGCCATGCCAGGTGTATTCAGAATAATTTCAACTATGACACATGCAATATGTATTTATACACTTTAGTATTACAATGACACAGAGGAAAAATAAAGAACTGATCAAAACACAAATCTCTGTTGCTGGCCAGGTGCAGTGGCTCACACCTGTAATCCTAGCATTTTGGGAGGCTGAGGTGGGTAGATAACATGAGGTCAGGGGTTCAAGACCAGCCTACACATGGTGAAACCCTGTGTGTACTAAGAATACAAAAATTAGCTGGACGTGGTGACACATGCCTGTAATCCCAGCTGCTTGAGAATCGCTTGAACCCAGGAGGTGGAGGTTGCAGTGAACCAAGATCATACCACTGCACTCCAGGCTGGGCCACAGAGTGAGACTCCATCTGAAACAAACAAACAAACAAACAAAATAAAAACAAAATAACTCTGTTGCTGTTATAAGCAGAAAGCATGACTTGTTTACTTATGACTAAGAATTCCCGAGGCTTCCATCTAAATGGATTCCTTGGATTAAATGACACATACAATATGTATTTATACACTTGAGTATTATAATGACACAGAGGAAAAATAAAGAACTGAGCAAAACACAAAACTGTGTTGTTGGCCGGGTGCAACAACAATCTATATGTGTCACTTAAAGGCACATATAGATTTCACATCCACTAGAATAGTTATCATCCAAAAGGCCGACAATAACTAGCACTGGCGAGAAGGTGGGGAAGCAGGAACATCATACATTGCTGGTGGGAATGCAAAATAATTTAGCCACTTTGCAAAACAGTTTGGTGATTTTCTAAAAAGGTAAATATAAACTTACCCGGTGTCTCACCAATTCCCAGGTATTTACTCCTGTGTATTTTATTCTAGAGAAATGAAAACACGTGTCTGCACAAAGACTGGCACATGAATAATCTCAACAGCATAATTCATAACTAAAAATGGGAAACAACCTTGATGTTCATCAGTGAGTCAACTAATAAGCAAACTATGGTACTGCCATACAATAGATTATTATTCAGCCATGAAAGGGAAGTAAGATCTGGTACACAAGCCCTAATAACATTGTGCAAAGTAAGCCAGACACAAACGACCGCTACTGTATTATGCCATTTATATAAAATGCCTCATAAAAGACAATCAGGGCCAGGCGCGGTGGCTCACTCTTATAATCCCTGCACTTTGGGAGGCCAAGGTGGGCAGATTGCAAGGTCAAGAGATCGAGACCATCCTGGCCAACATGGTGAAACCCCATCTCTACTAAATATACAAAAAATTAGCCAACCTTGGTGGTGCACACCTGTAGTCCCAGCTACTCGGGAGCCTGAGGCAGGAGAATTGCTTGAACCCAGGAGGCAGAGGTTGCAGTGAGCCAAGATAGTGCCAATGCACTGCAGCCTGGCAACAGACGCAAGATTGTCTCAAAAAAAAAAATCAGAAATAGAAAATAGATTACTGGTTACCTGAAGCTGAAATGGAAGTGGAGATTGTTAATGGACAGAGGATCTTATTGGGGTGATGAAAATGATCTAAACAGAATTATGGTGATGATTGCAAAATTCACTAAATTTACTGAAAACTATTGAGCTCTACAGCTTAAAAAGGTTATTTAATGGCATATAAGTATACTTTGATAAAGTTGTTAAAATATCTAAATAGGTCAGGCATGGTGGCTCACGCCTGTAACCTTAGCGCTTTGGGAGGCCAAGGCCGGCAGATCACTTGAGGCTAGGAGTTCAAGACCAGTCTGGCCAACATAGTGAAACCCCCTCTCTACTAAAAATACAAAAATTAGCCGAGAGTCGTGTCGCATGCCTGTAATCCCAGCTACTCCAGAGGCTGAGGCAGGAGCATCCCTTGAACCCAGGAGGCAGAAGTTGCAGTGAGCTGAGATCGTGAGTGAGATCGTGCCAGTATACTCCAGGCTGGGCAGTAAAGCGAGACTCCATCTCACAAAATGACAAACAAACTATATATATCTAAAATATATATATTATATAACACACACACACACACATATCTATATAAACGAAGAAAGACAGGGACAGAGAGAACACAACAGAATGTTATCAATGCCTGTCAGTGATTGTTTCTTGGTGGTAGAATAGTGAAATGGGATTATGGAAGATCATTTCTTCTTTATGTTTTCCTTATTTCTATTTGAACATGCTTTTTTAAAGAAAACTCTTATTTTAAGTCCAGGGACACGTGTGGAGGTTTGTTATATAGGTAATCTTGTGTCACAAGGATTTGTTGTACTAGTTATTTCAGTACCCAGGTATTAACCCTGGTACCGATTACTTATTTTTCCTGATCCTCTCCCCTCCTCCCACCCTTTATCCTCCAAAATACCCCAGGGTGTGTTTTCCCCCTCTGCGTGTTTTTATGTTCTCATCATTTAGCTCCCATTTATAGGTGAGAACATGCCGTATTTGGTTTCCTTGAAGATACTAATAACCAGAGGAAAAACCACCGTCATCATCTCTACCCCATCAAACCCCTGTTAGAATCAGCAAATCTCTGTGATAGAGAATAGGAGCTTCCTACTCACATCTTCATTCCCAAAGGGTGATACAGTTAGACCAACCAGCCAAGGACACTTTGGTGGATGCCCTCAGTACATGCAAGTGAAGTTGAAGGTCCTATTCCTGGCAAGCATCTCTCTCGAGTCCCCTAATAATCAGATGAAGCGTTTCACCTTCTGAATGCTTATTTTCCAAGCTTCCAATTTTCTAAGGCCATGGCCTCCAGGTTTTATACGAAGCACATAGTCATGCTTCATGCTTGAGAAAAATCGTGCTGTTGCTATGTAAGGTCAAGACTGTGCACCTGTTCGACTTCTCTAGAGCCCCCAGAGAAATAGCCCTGCCAAGGTTTTCTCGACATCTCAGACTTCATGTGTTAGAATTGCTCACAGTGTCTGGCACAATATTTTAAAGCTGTTCTGCAGGTGAAGGCCCTTCCTTAGAAGGAACCCATTTTTCTACTTGCGTTGGAAAAATGCCACATAATACACTAGTTTCTCACCCTATTACATTTCCTGGAAAATGTAGAGAGGAGTTCCCTATCAATAAGGTGGGTAACACTTAGGCCATTGATTAATAAAGCAAATAATAACAAGCGTTATCACTGAGTGCTTACTGTATGTCAGGCACTGAGTTAAATACTCGGCTAATTTTACATACTGTATCTTCTGTCTAATCCTCATTATAATTCATTATTCAGAAAATGTGCTCAGTCAGGAGAAATGACTGTGAGTAAAGTGCAGAGCCAAGTTTAGCATCTAGATCTCTTATCCTAAAGTCGGTGCTTTTCTTTTTATGTCAGCCCTGCGGTGCCATTATTATTTGTACTTAGACACATAGGCAGGAACTCACCCAAGTTAAGAATTAGACAAAAGCAAGATAAGTAATAATCAACACAACAATGTTAATTTAAATTCCTTTTGAGAAAATAACTCAAGGGATTATCTGCAGATGTGTGGCTGGCAGGAATTGGGAATATTCTCATCCTAAGCGATCAGGTTGCCAGATCCCTCTTTGAAAGCTTTCATTAGAGTAAAACATCAACACTACATCCTGCTACGAAGGGTGGTCAAGGCCAGCGAGAGAAGGTTTTTAAGAGTACTGATGCTCTGGTATGAAAAATCTAGAAGATTCTGGAATTCATGAATATCTATGTGTGATTGTCCAGTGGTTATGTAGTGAAATCATTCTTTAACATTTTAACTTCTGGTCTTTCGTTCGTGAAATTAATGTTTGTTCCATTGTTTTGATGCCCTTTGTTTACAATAGATGAGACCTCCACTCCTGAGGAAAGAAAGGTCACAGAGAAAAAAAATATTGGGATTTCGTTCTGTGCTTTGCAAAAGGAAAAGAAATCTTGGGCCCCCCCAAAATCACTAAGGCAAAGGGAAGTCAAGTAGGGAACTGAGTCAAGCAAACCTGCCTCCATTTTATTGCTAAATAAGATAACTACAAAGATAAGAAAGCTACATATCTCCCTCACAGTTTGCCCACAAGGAAATTCCTTGCGGGCAAAAGACAGACAGAACTCAAAGTCATCCCTCTGCTCACCTGAGACAACTGTGCATCTAATTGCTTCCTCTGCACTGTTTCTTTACTGAGTCAGACTAAGGCATAAGTGACTATTCCTCTGCCGTCTTCTCACATGTAAATTGTGTATTCAGGAAAAGGTTTATCAGGGACTCAAAGGAATGCATCATTTATCCCTTATTTACCTATGACCTGGAAACCCCTCCCTGCCTCGAGTTGTCCCGCCTTTCCGGACCCAACTAATGTTCATCTTACACATCTCGCTTGATGTCTCGTGTCTCTCTAGAATGTATAAATCGAAGCTGTGACCCAACCACCTGTACCTCAACAGAGACAGAGGAGGGGATTTGTTACAGGAAAGGGACTCCCAGTCCAGAGTCCAAGAGAGGGTTCTTAGATCTTGCACAAGAAAGAATTCAGGGTGAGTCCATAAAGTGAAAGCAAGGTTATTGGGAAAGTAAAAGTATAAAAGAATGGCAACTCCATAAACAGAGCAGCCCTGAGGGCTGCTGGGTGCCCATTTTTATGGTTATTTCTTGATGATATGCTAGACAAGGGGTGGACTATTCATGCCTCCCCCTTTTAGACATTATAAGGTAACTTCCTAATGTTGCCGTGGCATCTGTAAAGTGTCATGGCGCTGGTGGGAGTGCAGCAGTGAGGACGACTAGAGGTCACTGTCGTGGTCATCTTGGTTTTGGTGGGTTCGGGCCGGCTTCTTTACTGCAAACTGTTTTATCAGTAAGGTCTTTATGACTTGTTTTTTGTGCTGATCTCCTCTCTCATCTTGTGACTTGAAATGCTTTAATTGTCTGGGAATGCAGCCCAGTAGGTCTCCGCCTCGTTTTACTCAGCCTCATTCAAGAAGGAGTTGTTCTGGTTTATATGCCTCTGAGAGAGTCAAGGGCAGAGACCACCTGGGGATTATTTCCTGGGTGAAACTTGGGGGAGGCAGCTGGCCTCACACAGAGGGTCATATGATGGCCACATTTGACATCAGTAGAGGAATAAATACACCAGAAAGGCTGAGAGAAGCCTATTGAGCTTGCTGTGGTCCCAGGAGGAGAGCAGAAAGAGCTGGGAGACAGATGCCTTAAGAGGCAGCAACTCTGGAATGGTCAAGGCACAAAGTAACCTGAAGCCTGTGGATCAGATGGAAAATATCTATAGCACAATTTCCAATTAAAGTCAATGCATACAGCTGGCACTGGTAGGAGATGCATACAGTTAGTCAGTGGTCGTAACATTCATCCCAGCAAATTCTAGTGTGGATAGGCAATGATAAATGCACAAGAGAAGTTTTCTTTCCTAAGCAGCGTTAAAAATACCCTTTGCAAGTTATATGAAACTCTATCAAGAATACCTATGTATTCTTGGTATACGTAGGTATTCTTGGGAGCAACCCCTGAGTTAGTCTGAAAAAAAAATATTGATCTAACTGAAGTTATCTTAAAGTGATTTACTTACTTGTTTATTTATTTATTTCTTGAGAAAGAGTCTTGCTCTGCCACCCAGGCTGGAGTGCAGAGGGAGCAATCTTAGTTCCCTGCAGCCTCAGCCTCCTGGGCTCGAGTGATCCTACCATCTCAGCTTCCTGAGTAGCTGGGACTATGAGGTGCCCATTACCATGCCCAGCTAATTTTTTTAAAAAAATTTTTGTATAGATGAAGCCTCTTAATATTGCCCAGACTGGCCTCAAACTCCTAGGCTCAAGCAATCCTCTGGCCTTGGCTTCCCAAAGTATTGGGTTTACAGGGGTGAGCCACCACACCCGGGTATCTTAAAGTGATTTAGATTAAGATTCTGCTGCAAGGCAATTTGGAGACTTCTGACAAAAATTAATTTCCATTATTAAAAAATTAAGATGTATATATTTCCTGCAAATTAATGTGCACTGACAGTATTTAATTGCTCAGCCTGTGAGATGATTTGTTTCGGATAAAAGACTCTCCTTGGGTGAGCTTCCAGACAAGGGACAACAATGAATGGGGCTTCTAGGAGGAAGGCAGCTCTTGAAGGGATCCTGGGGAAATGGGGTTTCAAAATAGGGGTGAGAATGAAGGCCCAGTTTTGAGTTGTGGCCATTTTTCTGAGACCTTATCTCCATCCCCCAACATATCCCGAGAACGAAGGGGGCGAGATACCAGCTCTCTCCCACATTTGCTGTCATGTCTCTACCTTTGCAACAGCAGACAAATAGACCAAGGCTGCATTTGAGACATTAGTAGGATTTTTCTCTTTGGACTTCTGCTTTGCTCTCTTGTATACAAGAAGGATAAATAATGTTGGAACATAATAAAAATGCTTTCAGTCCCCTGAAGCTAAGAAAGCATTTTAATGTAGTAAGTGACGTTGCAAAACCTTCTTTATCAAGAAATATGAAGAAAAAGCTTTTCATATCTGGCTGCATACCAGATCTCTGTGTTAGAGACACCTCCCCAGAGATGGCCGGGGGAGAGGCTTGATTGAAAGATACTGCCTTCATGCCATCCGGAGCTGAGAGCTCAGGACACAGAGGCACCTGGCTTTTCATGACCTACTCCCAGTCCCTCTTAAGCCTCATATCTTGCCACAAATTTACCAGGATCTCCCACCCCCTGCAGAAGCAGGCTAATAAAATTTCTGGTCTCCAAACACACTGTGCATCCAGTCGCCTCTGTACATTGTCCATTTGGCTTCCTCTGCCTGGTATCCCTTTCTCTTTTCCATTTCTGATTTATATGTATGCTTCAAGACTCCTTTCACCTTTTAGATGCTTTTAGATGTTGTCTCCTGGAGAAGTCATTCTCTGAACCCACAGTCTCAGAGTGATGCCCTCTTCTTCTTCGTTTTTTTTTTTTTTTTTTTTTTTGAGATGGAGTTTTACTCTTGTTGCCCAGGTTGGAGTGCAGTGGCGTGATCTCAGCTCACTGCAGGCTCTGCTTCATGGGTTCAAGCGATTCTCCTGCCTCAGCCTCCAAAGTAGCTGGGATTACAGGCATGCACCACCACATCTGGCTAATTTTTGTATTTTTAGTAGAGACAGGGTTTCATCATGTTGGCCAGGTTGGTCTCGAACTCCTGATCTCAGGTGATCTGCCCACCTTGGCCTCCCAATGTGCTGGGATTACAGGCATTGAGCCGCTGTGCCCCGGTGCCCTCTTCTAATATGTGCCCATAAGCACCTTGCTGACAAAATATGTTATATTCCTTTTTATACATCTCTCTTTACACTTATCACCTTTTCCCTGGGTATGACCAGAAGCAATCCATACAAACTAAGATAAGGTGGAGAAGTTTTACCTAAAATTTTACCTTAATGAGAAAAGATACAGATATAAGCTGGATCACGCACGCCAGGTTTTCAGAAAATAGAAGTTGATTCTGATATGGCTTTGATGAGTGGAGGAACACCAGAGTCCTTAGTCTCGTGCTGAATTGGATAAAATGACACGTGGACACACCCGGAGTGGTTTTAAGGAGTGGCGAGTTTAATAGGAAAGGAAGAAGGAAGGAGCTACCCTGTACAAAGACAAAGGGAGGGGGCTCCAAAGCCAGAGAGGAAACCAAGTGGCTGTTTGTATGAGGAGGCTGGAGCAGGTGGTGTCTGATTTGCATACGGCTCAGGGGATTGGTTTGACCAGGCATGCCATTCATTTAGCCTTCGGAAAAAATGGCCCTCCCACCCTAGCCTTTTAATATGCAAATACAGGGTCCCATGATGTTCCACACACATGGGGATATGTGGGAGCAGCCATGTTGCCAGACATGTGTGGGGGCATGGGCGAGAAGATGAGGGCAGGAATTGCCATGTTTTGATAGACCCAGTTTCTAATGGCCGGTATTTGCATATCAAACTTGCTGCCCAGCTCTTAGAGAAGAAACAAGAAATGTTTCTGGAGCTGCTTTAAAAGAGACAAAAACTTCCCAAGGGACCCCTTTTCCTCTCTATTTGCCTAAAATAATTTCTTAGTAACTCCTATAACAATTCCAGCTCAAGCTTCTGATTTCAGAAACCACACCTGGCATTCCAGAAGTCAGGTGGTCACAGTAGAGCTCTAGGTGCTGGATGCTTTTTCCTCTACTAGTGATAGGAATGACACGTCCCCTAAGCCCCCAGTTATATGGAGCTGTCATTTTGCTCTTCTTTTATGTTTAAAGAAAATAACTTCCAACTTCCCATTCAGTGTAAGTTAGAAAACAGCCTTCAACCTCCACCCAATATTTCCGGGAATTCGGAGATTGGCTGTTGCACTTTCTGAAATTAGTCTTAAAAGTTTGTCATGTAAGCTCCATTTTTCCAATTAAATATCAAGTTCAGCTACTGTCAGTTCTCTTACCATGGTTCTTGTCAGGAAGTCAAACACGAACATGAAAAGAGGATGGGCTTTTGAAGTCAAAGTACTAAATCCGAGGCCAAGCAATTAGGCAGGATGTTGGCTCTCCAAACTCAATGAGAAGTCAAGAAATTAAATAAAAAAGAAGCAAAATGTTCATAGAATTGTACCTGTCCTATAATGTGGTTATGAAGATTAAATGAATTAATATACATGAAGTATTTAGAGCTGTGCTTGAGCATAGCATGCATTTGAGATGTATTATCTATTGGCACTATAACTCAGTAGTAAGTATGGGGCTGGGCACAGGAGAACTCATGGAAAAAACATTATTAGAATACTGGGGATAATGGAGTTATATTTACTATTCCAGTATTTAAAGCTCAGCCCAAAGTGCTATTGATGAAGTGACTCCCACGTAATGAGAATAATAAATACTAAAAAGAAAATGAGTTCAGAACATTCTTCCAAAAGAAAGCCAATTGCTTATTCAATTACTTTTAATTGCTTATTCAGTTTCTATAGATTATGAATGAAGTCTACTTTTTCAAACACAGTGCTGTTCTTGTGTTTGCACACATACATAAGTGTGTGCATTTGTATTTTGTTTAATTTTTCTTTTAACTGAAGGTAATGATAGGGATAGTAATGTTCCTTGAATTAAGACTCTATTTCTTAAGTGAAGAAAATTTATTCAAATTCTTAGCTCATAACTTGAAATGCAGCAGAACGAGATACCTGCCACCACAAATAACAGAAACAGGGGTGACTTTTACCATTGTTAAGAAAAGTCAGTGACTAGAGACATTGTATTAATCCATTTTCACACTGCTGTAAAGATACTACCAGAGACTGGGTAATTTATGAAGAAAAGAGGTTTGACTCACAGTTCCACATGGCTGGGGAGGCCTCAGGAAACTTACAATCATGGTGGAAAGGAAAAGGAAGCAAAGCACATCTTATATGGCAGCAGGACAGAGAGAGAGAGAGAGAGAGTGAGAGAGAGAGAGAGAGAGGTGGAGGGGACAGGGGAAACTGCCAGACACTTTTAAAGCTTCAGATCTCAGTGAGAACTCACTCATTATCATGAGAACATCATGGAAAAAACCACCTCCATGATCCAATTACCTCCCACCAGGTCCCTCCCTTAACACATGGGGATCACAATTCAGATTACAATTCAAGATGAGATTTGGGGTGGGTACATAGAGCCAAACCATATGAGTCATCCATGTCCTAAACTGAATGTAACATGGCACTTAAAGTTATCTGTTAATATAAAAAATAATAACAATGACATAATTACATTTAGTGAAAATTGAGAAATTCTGTTATGTCAGATTATGAAAATAACACCATTTTTAATCAAATGCATAAAATAAAAATAAGAAAGATTTTAAAAGACAGAAGTTTTTTTCCAAATCCTGTCACCCATGCAAAATAAGTTTTAATATTTTATTCTAGATTATTTCTTTTCAGTCCTAACTGTAATAGTGTGTGTGTGTGTGGGGGGGTGGTTATAGATGTGTTTACTAGGCATGATGAGATAAAATTTTGTATTATTTCAAATTCTGCTTTACTGTGGGCTGCTGAGCCATCATTCTCCATATGATTTTTATTCTTTGAGATGGAATTTACATGCATAAAATGCACCCATCTTAAGCTTACATTTCATGAGTTTTGCCAAATATATACATGAATGTAACCACTTCAATCTGTATCAAGACATTTTCATAAGCACAAAAATCCCATCGTGACTTTGCTCAGTAAACTCCCCCATTCCCACTCTCCGTCTCAGGCAACGACTGATATGCTTTCTGTCAGAGGAGATAGTTTTAAGAGTTTCACATAAATGGATTCATATAGTCATAGTCTTTTGTGTCTTGACTGTTTCTTTCAGCATAATATTTGTCTATGTGCCAACAGTTCAGTTGATTTTTATAGATGTGTATAGTGTTCCATTGCATGATATACCACTATTTATGCATCCATGTACCTGATGCTAGATCATTGGGTTGTTTCTAGTTTTAGGGTGTTATGATGACAGTGCTACAAACATTCACATGCACAAGTCTTTCCACTTTTTCCTTTATCTTTTATTTCTTTTGAATGATTTTCCAGGAGTAGAGTTGTTGAGTCATATGGCAAGTTTATGTGCAATTTTATAAGAAACCTCAAAAATATTTTCCAAGTGTTGTGCCATTTTACATTCCCTGGGAGTTCCGATTGCTCCATATCCTTGCCAACAGTTGGTGTTAATTTTAATTTTTTTCTGTCTTTTTAATTTTAGCCATTCTAACTGGTATATAATGATATTTTATTGTGGCTGGATTTTTTATTTCCCTAATAGCTAATGATACTGAACATTTTTCATGTGCTTATTGGTAATTCTTACATCTTATTCAGTGAAGTGTCAAATCTTACATATCTATCTATATATAAAGAGAATATATATATTCTCTCTCTTTATATATGTATATATACACACACACATACATATGTATATATGCCTGTATAGCTTATGACTAAATATATGCTATATATGTTAGACATACACATTTCAAATATTGTTCTCAGTTTGTGACTTGTCTTTTTATTCTGTTAACATTGTCAATTAAAGAGAATATTTTAATTTTATTGTCTCATTTATCATTGTTTTACATTTGTAGTTCATGCTTTTTGTGTCCTAAAAAATTTTGTCTACCCCAAAGCTTTAAAATATTTTACCATTGAGTATAATGCTAGCCGTGCTTGTTGATATTCCTTATACGGGTATAGAAATCTCCTATTCCTAGTTTGTTAATAGTTTTCTTTTATTATGAATAAATATAAAACCGCCAGAGGCTTTTATGAATCTGTTGAGATTATTGTATAGGTTGATCACACTGATTAAATTTTGAGTGCTGATTCTACCCTGCATTCTTAGGATGACACACATTTGGTCATGATGGATTATACTTTTATATAGTGCTGCATTTGATTTTCTGAAATTTTGTTAAAGTTTTTACATTTATGTTCATGATGGATATTGATCATCTATGGTTTTCTTTCCTTGTTCAGTTCTTAGAATGAGATGGAAAGTGTTCTCTTCATCTCTATTTTCAGAGAAAAAAAAGTGTAAGGTCAGTATTATTTCTTTCCCTAAATATTTTGTATTATTCACGAGTAAAAAGTTTTAAATTATGAATCCAGTATTTTTAGTAGAGGTAGTGCTATTATTATCCATTTCTTCTTGAATCTGTTTTGATGATGTGTGTCTTTCAAACACAGTTTATTTCATGAGTTGTGAAATTTATAAATTGTTCACAATATATTCCCTTACTATAGAGTAATATAGTAGAATATTTAGTATATCCCCTTTTCCCATCTTGATGTTAGCGATTTGTTCTCTGTGTGTTTTTTTCTTGATTAGTCTAGCTAAATGTTTAATTATCTTTAGTAATTTTTTCCCCCAAAGAACCAGATTTTGGTTTCACTATTTCTCTTTATTGTTTGCCTTGTTTCTGATTTCATTAATTTCTGCTCTTATTTTTTATATCCTCCTCAAGTCTTTCACTTACGGTGGGGATTAATTTGTTCCTGTTTTCCTTTTTAAGATGAAAGCTAAGAAATTTTTTCTTTCATAATATAAGCACATAAAACTACATATTTTCCTCTAAACACTAATTTAACTGCATCCTACAATATATGATAAGCTGTGTTTTTATGACTCATAGATTATTTCAAAGTATGTTGTTTAATTTCCAAGTATTTGGGCATTTTCCAAATATCTTTCTGCTATTGATTTATAACCTAATTCCATTATGGTTAGGGAATGTTTTCTATGTAATTGAAATCCCTTTAAATGTGTTAAAATTTGTTTTATGGTTTAGCTTTTCTTGGGCAAATTGTGGAAAATTTTAACCTCAGAGATACTTCAGCTTTATTACTAGGTCATGATCATTCCAGAATCTCCACTGAATGCCCCCAGATCATCCCCAAAGACTCTCAATATTCTCTGACCATGGCTTAAGCACCTTCCCACTCTGTAGTATATCTGAAAATTGTTTTGCTTACAATTACCCTGGTATTCTTCAGCTCATTTGAGGGTTTTCTCCTATGCATACATGGTCTTGTGTTCAGCAGACCCAAAGGAATCCCTATGAAGATTTGTGACTTTCTTTTCCAGCATAGCTCTCTTCTTTCCAAACATGTTCCTCACAACCTCTAGGTTCATCAGCCTCCCCAGATATTTGATGATGTCCATCTGCTCTACTGGGGTATTTCTGGTTTTTCTCTCATGCACGTGATCTAGATAGTCCTTCCCTAGAGAAAGCTCGAACTCAGTCATATTTTCCCCTTCTGTCAAAAATCCCAGTTCTGACGTGGACTCAGGGAGAGGAGCATCACGCACTGGGGGCAGTTGGAGGGGGTAGGGGAGGGACAACGGGGGTGGGGAGGGTGGGGGAGGGATGCCACGGGGGAGAAATGCTGGATATAGTATACACCTAAAGAAAAAAAAAAAAGAACCAGGAGAATGCGTTAGGCAATGATACTTCTTGTCATGCAGTTATTTTAAGCACACCACAATGTATTGTTCCTGTGATTTTGCTTAGAAATATAATTCTCTGAAGAAAAAAAAAATCCCAGTTCTGTATAACCTATTGTTTGGCATCTAAACATGCTTGTGATATGTTCACATACACACACACACACACACATAAACACACACACACACATACACACACGCACGCGCACACACACACACACACACACTCTCATATAGTTTTCTTGTTGTTCCCAGTACAGTGAGAGGTTAAAGCTAGTCCTTGTTATATTCTCCTTTTCATAAAAGTAGAAGACAGTTTATTTTTACCATGTGACAAAATGTTTAGGTTTATACAAGCTGGGACTAACATAACATATCCCCAGTGTCATCAGGAGTAAGGCTACTTCTGCATTTCTTTTGTGCTTCCTTAGAATGTGGCTTTCCTCCTGATGGCCATGATACAACTGCTGTACCTCGAAGCACTGCAGCAGCATTGCAGAAAGAAAGAAATACGGTCCATATAACAAATATTGTTAAAAGCTCTAGAACAGCTATGAAGTAAAATATGGAATATGTGTACCTTATTATCATATATTTAGTTAGGTCCCAATATTTCATTATTTGTGAATTTCTTAAAAACTTGGATCCTTAAAATATCTTTTTCTTAGATCCTTAAAACATCTTGTAGAATTCTTGCTACATCCCTCCTCCAAATGGATTATTTTTTCTTTGAAGGGATAAGGCATCCCCCAGATATCATCAAGAAATTTAAATTACTACTTCTGAAAGGAGAATTTGATATAATTAACAAATATTATTTTGTTGACCTATTATTTTTATTTTTCATTTTATTGCAGTACTTTTTGGGGAACAGGTGGTTGTTGGTTTCATGGATAAGTTCTTTAGTGGGGGATTTCTGAGATGTTGGTGTGTCCATCACCTGAGCAGCACACACTGTACCCAATGTAGTCTTTTATCCCTCACCCCGACTCCCATCCTTCCCCCATAAAAAGAAACAAATACATATTATCTTAATGCAAGTGAATGTTCCTTGCAGTTTTGTTTAAAAGTAGGACCCAAGGGATTCTTTTTCTTTTCCCCCTCATTTTCTGCTCAATTTATTTTCTCTTTCAATTTTTTACTCCTTTATTTTCCTTTTAAAATGTTTCTTTCCTTTCCTCTTCTAGCTCTTCTTGATTTTTTCTGTCTCTTTCTTCTTCCTTTTACTCTCTTCCTTTCTCTTTTCCATCTTTCTCTCTTATTGCATATTCCTTTTCATTTACTGTGTAACAGCATTATATGACATTTCTAGATGTCACAGTCTTTACTAAAAACAATATTTAAAAATTTTTAAATTTCATTTACACTTTAATTTTGACATTAGTTAAATGAAAATATTAAGGCCCTTAAACATATAATGTCTAAAAAAAACCTAAAATATTTTTTCATAAATATTTCTTCTGATTTTAAAATATGTATTATATTCATAAGAATGTAGCTATTAAGAATACCATGTGATTTTAATTTGATATTGATCTATATAATGTCAAAACTCGAAATATATGACAGCATTATTGATATCCCATTTCAAAATGAAGGTGTGTGTATATTACAGCACACCTAGGTGTTCTTTGAAAGGTACCCCAGGGGTTTAATAATTTCATCAAACAGATTCTCTTTTGGAGCTTGGCTTTCTTAAATAAAATTTTGCCATTATCTCATGTCCAGAGAAGAAGATAGATTTTCATTATGATAGCATTGAATTATTCATAACAAAGAGATGGGAGAAATCCAGGAGATATAAATTAGTGGAAGGTGGCCAACCAGCCAGTTTTGCCCAGGACTATCCCAATTCGAGTATGAACATCCCACATCTGGAGACACTCCTTAGTCTTGGGCAATCTGGGGTGATTTCCTTCTCATGGCCACATTCTAAGGAAGCACATGTCCATGCCTTTTGGAATCTCTCCTTCTTAGACAAGCTAGGACAGGTGTCCCCAGCCTTCTAACACAGTTGTCCCCAGCCTTTTTGGCACCAGGGACCAGTTTCATGGAAGACTATTTTTCCACCCATGGGAGATGGGGGGATGGTTTTGGGATGATCCAAATGCATTATATTTATGACGTATTTTATTTCTGCTGTTATCCATTGTAATATGTAATGAAATAAGCATACAATTCACCATAATGTAGAATCAGTGGGAGCCCTGAGCTTGTTTTCCTGCAGCTAGACAGTCTCATCTGGGGGTGACAGGAGACAGTGACAGATCATCAGGCATTAGATTCTCATAAGGAGCATGCAGCCTATGTCTTTTGCATGCACAGCTCCCAATAGGGTTGATGCTCTCTGAGATTCTAAGACTGCTACTGATCTGACAGGAGACATAGCTCAGGCGTTAATATAAGGGATGGAGCAGCTGTAAATACAGATGAAGCTTCCTTCAGTAGTTCACCCACCACTCACCTCCTGCTGTGCAGCTGGATTTCTAACAGGCCACAGACCAATGCTGGTTCGTGGCCCAGGGGTTGGGGACCCCCACTCTAATGAGGGGGAAAAAGAGGTCTAGTGGGCCCAAAATATATGTAATGGGTATGAGACCTGTGTTGTTTAAGCATAGGTAAAATTTTGTGTTGACTGTTTCACAGTTTTTTATCTCCTTTAATCATCACAATTACCTTATTATTATTATTCTCTTTCATAGTATTCATTCTTAGCCCCACAATAAATCCTCAAAAGTGAGCGCATTTTCCTGAGCAGGGTTCACCCTCCCTGGTTCATCCTCACCAAGACTCCGTGGGAAAATATCTAATGCTTTTAGGAGAAAGAAGCTCTTTCTCTTCTTGGCACCCTGAAGCTCTGATAATATAAGCCTCAAACTGTCTTCAGCTCTTTGTAGAAGCTCTTTTAAAACACAAGAAAGGAAAGACCAGATAGAGTAAGACAACTGGGTAGAGGGCAGGAAAGGACTAGAAAAGCTGGGGAAAGAAGAAAGGAAACAAGAGAAAAGAAACTGATGAAAGTGAATCCCTGAATTTCCTGAAGTCAGCGACATGTCTGGAATTCCAATCAGTCTCCTAGTTGATGTTGTTATTATTGCTTCCAGCTAGATTGAGTTGTTTTTTTCTGTTTTTATCTTAGAGATAAATATTTCCCAAACAATTCGCTATTTTTCTGGGGGGTGGGGGGGGCGATACGAGGTCTGCATCCCAAATCTCTCATGTCTCGTAAATAGAATTTAAAGGTATAGGAAACACTCTGGCACATACGTGTGCATGTGCTTAACATTTCAATTTCGTTAAATCCATAACAATAATAATAATTCATTATGGACATTAGAGGGGGCTGCTGTTAAGGTCTGTGAGGAGCATAGCAAGAGACTTGGCTTTCAAAACTTCACCCCAGCCCTCCTTCGGGTTTCAGCCAAGCAGGCATGGTCTTTCTCTCCGATCTTCCTTTCCGTCTGAGTGGAGTTTTGGCAGAAGTGCCTCCAATTTGTTTGTTTTTGAGATTTGTTGTCTTGCCTGAGTACGCGTTAAACAGAAGGAAACCTCTCTCTCAAGGTGAAAAATTACTTTTAAATTTTCCACTTAGGAAACTGCGTCTCGGCGCTTCCGCTGGAGAATAGCATGAAGGCTAACCTCGGGGGCTCTGTAGGAAGCCAGGACAGCTATGGGCTGGGCCTGTCTGCAGGCAGACATCTCCCTTGTGTCTCTGCTACCTCTCCAACTTACCTCGTTTTTATCTTTTTTTTTTCCTTCCCCCCTTGAAGGTCTAAATGACTTTGAAAGCCCTGTGATAAATAGATATCCACTGCGATGCCAATTTGCACGGTTCTTTCCTATTGATTTAGCTTGTAATTTATTTCTTTATTTCTGACACATTTCACTTAGATTCCCAGGTAAGGGCGAAGTGCCGAAGCTAGAAAACCGTAATTAAATAATCGGGTGTCTGGCAGGCCCAGGGAGGCTGTGAAGCTGCTATTTGTTTCTCTCTTCCTGTGCGGGTCATCCCTAAGCAGAGATGGGAGTGGCAAGCGATGGGGAGGCAAAGTACTTCTCTTAGAGGCATGGGCAGGCTTTATTTCTGTAAATAATAATCAAAGCAGCTTTTCTTGCTGAATTATGGCAGTTCCTTCAAAGTGCCACGAAATGGTCTATTATTGCTCCTTGCATGACCGCTTCCCTCAGCTGGGAACTGGGAGAGAAACAGGCCCACTGTGTCATCTATAGCAAAGTCTTTAATGAGATGATGGGACATGCAAACTGCACACTGCGCAATATTTTTCTTCCCCGACTCAATCTACATTAAGTCGATAGCCCACTGAAACCCGAGGTTTGGTGCATTTTTTCAATTTAGTTGCTGTCGATGTCTCTGAAAGTGCTGATTCCATCAAACCACCCCTCTCCCACACAGATTTCAATAACTGGAGAGAGAAATTCCATTAACAGGCGATGGTGCTTTAAACAAACAGCATGGCTTCCCCTCTTCATCCACTTTACCTCTGATCAGCCTGTCTGCTCCTCAGGAATTATAACAATATCGGAAGCCACCTTCCCAAGGAAAGCTGTGAGAGGGCCTTTATGTACTTATGAAATAGTGGGTGGAATAATTGATGGCAGTGGTTATTTATGAAGCAGATAAACTGTGTTATAAAAACAAAATACAAAAAAATCCCGTAATAGGCAAATAACAATGACAAAAAACCAAGGACAGAAGAGTGGCTTGCTGTGCGGGTAACGCCAAGTCAGGGGTCCAAAAACTTTCCCTTTAAAGGGACAGATAAGCAAAGATTTTTTGTTTGCAGGGTCAATTACATGTTCCTTACATATTCTCTTCTGTTGTTTTTGTTGTTACTCTTGCTGTTATTTTACAACCCCTTAAGCACATTTAAAAAACCTTTGAAGTTCATTAAAAGGTCATTTAAAAAGGCCGTGGCTCAGTTTGTCTTTCTCCAATTGATGTTTGGTATTAAGTTTCAGGGCAGTGTACAAAGTGCTTGTGTGTCATTGAGAAAGTTCCAGCTTTAGAAGGAGTCTGCTCTGAGCTCAAACTCAACGCTGAGTGCTGCTAGTAGGATCATCTTGGATTAGTTTTTGACTTCTCTGAACTACATTTTTCTCATCTAAAATATGCAACTAACACCAACATTAGTGGATGGCAATGAGTCTTAAAGGCAGTAACCGTGTGTGTGTGTGTGTGTGTGTGTGTGTGTGTGTGTGTGTGTGTGTGTTAGTTCAAAGCTACAATCTTAATGCTGCTTACACTAGTAGACATTCAATAAATGCTGAAGGAATAAGATGGATGTTAATAAAACATTACCTATGAGAGAAACTTGGGAAAAAATCATTACATACGAGTTCAGAAAATATGGACAATTGAAACAATAGAAGAGAAGGCATTGCTTAGGCTAGAGCAAACAGAGTGCATTTGTTTCAAGAAGTTACAGAAATAACGTCATAAGAATACAAGTATGACTGAACCCCCAGCGAGATAAAATGGTAGCCACAAAAAGCATTTGAATGTTGCCAGTCTTTCTGGTTTGATTCAACCTGGCTTTTTAGAATGCTATGAGCAGAGGGAATTTTCCTAATTCCTGAAAAAAAAAAGATGTAGAATAAAGGGAAGTAAGAAAAGGATGAAGCTGGCTGGACATGTGAAAGGTAGGCCAAGAGCCTACCCTCGGTCTAATATGATCACATGCACATACATACATACCAGAGTGCAGTTATTTTATACACACACACACACACACACACACACACACACACACACACATTTAGAAGTAATTTGTAAATTGCTTTTTGGTCTTCTCTATTGGAAGGTGACTGCTTTGAGGTCAGAAGTGTCTGTATCACTGTATCATCATATACATGTAACAAGAACTCAGTTAGTGCTTAAGGAATTAAAAGATGGTAGCACTTTTATTTCATCCTGTTAAGAAAAAAATATTGGTTTATGAAAAATATAGCAACCAAAGTTTCAGTTGACCTTATAGATAGTAAAACTGGTTATATTAGAGAGTAAGGAGCAACAGAAACATCCTATGTGATGACCAACATGGAAAACAGAAATAGTGAAAGGACTGTGGTCACGTTTATATTAGTCACATTATTTTAAAGATGCTGAAAAAAAATAAAGCTCTGTATATTTCCTACTACTTGGGGACGCTGAAGTAAGTGGATCACCTGAGGTTGGGAGTTCAAGACCAGCCTGGCCAAATGGTGAAATCCCATCTCTACTAAAACTATAAAAGTAGCCAGGCGTGGTGGCGTGCACCTATAATCCCAGCTACTTGGGAGACTGAGACAGGAGAATTGCTTGAAACCAGGAGGCAGAGGTTGCAGTGAGCTGAGATTGTACCCCTGCACTGCAGCCTGGGTGACAGAGCGAGACTCCGTATCGAAAAATAAAAAAACAATTTAAAAATAAAGATACTGACAAAGCTCTGTATATTTCTGAAAGCACTAGAAATATACAAACGTTCTGGCTTGATGACGTGCACAAAAGCCTTACTAATAGTAAATCTATTTGTTTGGGTGTGGTAGAAAGAATATGGAATTTATAGCTCCTAATACATGTTTCATCCTCTAGCGCTAAGATAAAGCAATTCTGATAAAATATTTATTGTAGAATCTAGGTAACACACATATAAAATTCACTGTGCAATTCTTTTTAACTTTATCATGCAGTTTACATTTTTCTAATTAAATCTGTTAAACAAACTTCATCCTCTACTTTTAACCATGTGTACTGTTTTCTCCAAAACTGAATTTCATCACTTACGAAATGGAATAACAAGACTTATCTGGCAGGCTCCTCATGAGAATCAGTCTAAACATTTCACCTTCAAGTGCTTGTAAAGGGAAAATCACTGTGCAAATACTGTTCACGAAAACCTGCACTTAGGCAAATCATTTATATTAACTCTACTTCGTAATATAGAATGTATAAAGTTAACAGTACAAAAAGGATCTTCTTTTATACTAACTGTATTTTTTAATAGAAAATGTTCACACTTGACAGTACAAAAAGGTTGATAGTAAAGAGAAATTCTCCCTCTCCCTCCAGACCCCCACCATTTCCCTTCCTAGGGGTGATCACAATCTCCCCAAATAGTGGTATAGTAAACATCTCCTGCATCTGTAGTGATGTCTCTTTTCATTTCTCGTATTAGGTACTTGTAATGTGCTTTTTTCTTTTTTCTTAATCAGTTTTGGACAAATTTTGTCAATTTTGTTAGTCTTTCGTAAAAAAATTAATTTTTGACTTTGTGACCCTCTTTACTGTAATTTTAATTTCGATTTCTCTAAATTCTGCTTTTATATTTATTATCTCCAGTTTTTATATCTTCTTTGGGCTTATTCTGTGGTGCAGAGTGCATTTATTTTACACACGTATATATATACGTATACACGCATGCCTACATATACAGGTTTAGAAGTAATTTTTAAAATTTCTTAATTTGTATTTATTTTAACCAAGTTTAGTAATAGATTTATACTTTAATTACATTGTACTTTGGAAAAGGTGGTATGTATACCACCCATTATTTGAAATTTAGTAATTCTTGCTTCATATCCAGTACATAATGACTTATATTGTACCTGTTTCCTGTGTGCCAGGGTAGAGTATATATTCTCCAGTTGCTCTATATACATCATTAGATCAGAAGCTTCAACTAGGAATCTGGGCATGATGGCACCTATTGTCTCAGATCTTCGTAAGGATAAGACAAGCTAAATTTAACATCTTGTTACGTATCAATGGCTCCTAACACAGAGATGACTGAAAAACAGATATGCAGTAAACGTTTGCTATGATCTTTTTTGGATGCAATTTTGATGAATTGAATACTTTTTGGTCTTCTCTCTTGGAAGGTAACTGCTTTGAGGTCCAGAGTATCTGTATGACTGTATCATCATATACACATGACAAGTACTCAGTGAATGCTTGAGGAATTAAAGGATAGTGACACTTTTATTTCTCCCTAATAAGAAAAAAATTGATTTATGAAAAAAGAGAGATTGAAGCTTCAGTTGACTTTATGGTTAGTAAAATAAGTTATATTAGAATGATTCTAAAATTCTTTTTTACTAAATTTCTTTACATATAGAAATCAATGACCCACTCTTAGGTTTGATATATGTGAGAACTCCCTGGGATTTTTGTGAGTGGAAAAGATCCTGCTGGGAAGACCAGATATACTCTGGATGTGTCTCTAAATTGTGCCAATACTTTTTCTTTTCCTATTTTTTTTTTTTTTTTTTTTGAGATGGAGTCTCACCCTATCACCCAGGCTGGAGTGCAATGGTGCTGTCTTGGCTCACTGCAACCTCCACCTCCTGGGTTCAAGTGATTCCCCCTGCCTCAGCCTCCCAAGTAGCTGGGATTACAGGTATGTGCCACCATGTCCGGCTAATTTTTTTTATCTTTAGTAGAGATGGGATTTCACTATGTTGGCTAGGCTGGTCTCGAACTCTTGGCCTTGTGATCCACCTGCCTTGGCCTCCGAAAGTGCTGGGATTACAGGCATGAGCCACCACGCCCAGCCTGGTTCTGCCAATACTTTTTCTAGAGATGGGGACAGGGAGACATTGTAGGTCTTCAGCAGAATAGAATAAAGCATTTTACTATCCAGTGGTTGTTAAATGTCTTAACATACTAATTAATAAATCAGTTTATCAGATTAAATAAGAGTAGGGAGTCTCTGAGATCTGAAAACCTTATGGCACCCATAGATCTCCCTGCCCACTCAGCTGTTGTCACATCCGAGGGTAAACCCAGCCATGAAACCTCATCCTTCTGCAACTCGGAGCTATTGCAGTAAGAATAGTGACGGATGGAAGGAAACCCATGTGTTCTGGCTGTATCTGTCCTGTGGAGGAAAAGAATACAGGACTGGAGTGAGATCACTCCTAGTTTTTCATGTTTCTCATGTGAAATGTTTCGATATGATAAGGATAATTGTCTGGGTGCTGTGGCTCATGCCTGTAATACCAGTGCTTTGGGAGGCCAGACTAGAAAGACTGCTCGAGGCTAGAAGTTTAAGAAAAATCTTCACAACATAGAATGACCCCCATCTCTAAAATATATATATATAAATAAAAATATTAGCCAGGAGTGTTTGTGCACACCTGTAGTGTCAGCACACCTCAAGTGGGAGGATAACTGGAGCCCAGAAATTTGAGGCTGCAATGAGCTATGATCGCATCACTGCCACTGCATTTCAGCCTAGGCAAGACAGCAAGACCCTGGCTCAAGAAAAAAAAAAAGGATAATAGCTAAAATCTACAGTATTACATATATCAACCTATTTAATCCTACTAATAACCTCATGCAGCAAGTATTGTCATTTGTCCTAGTTGACATGTGAAATAAATGAACACAGAGATGTCGAGTGATTTGCCAATGAATGTCGCAGGTATTGAATAAACTTTAGTGATTGTCATTACAATGGAAACAACTCCGATACAACATCCCTGATGAAGATGTGTCTTTTGATATTTAATGGGTGAGGGGAGCAGGGGAGACTTGTCCATGGTGTGCAAATAGTTCTGTAGCTGAAGATGCTATCTTCAATAGCAGAGTTACCCCAAAGTGGAACAGGTCATATTTTGGGGCTGAATGGCTCCTCTTTATTTTACTGGTTGTCTTGGGTAGTGTGCATGGTTCCTCTCTCCTTACAAGACAACGTGCTCACAGACTTGTCGACTGGAAGGGAACTTAGAGATTGGCAAACACGGGGTCTTAAATTGTGGCTGACCAGTACCCTACTCACTATAGATGCAGATTCTCTCCAATGTTGGAGAACATAAGGGTCTCTGCAGGGGAGAAGCAGGCAAAAATCATGGCTCTATTATATCCCAAATCCCATTTAAAACATGCACCAATTGAGGCCCAAGTGGGAGAAGTTGTTTTCTCCAGGTCGTTTAGCTTACACTGGCTGATACCAGATTTCGGGCTGACACCTGATGAAAGCTGAATTTATGCTTGAAGTACAAATCCTCATTTCACCCTTCCATTTCAATGGTGCATCCCAATAAATTATGAATTTAAAACTTCTAGAGATAAAAGCCACAGTAAAAGTAGTTGCTGCTAACTTTGCTTCCTAACTAACCTCTGTTATATCCAGGTTTGTTTTTAAATATTTAGAAGTACAAAAAAAAAGAGAGAGAAAGTTTGTTCTGTGTAAAATATCTTCAAAAGGAACCTTGAGAATACTATTGGGTGAGAAAAAGGAATTAGAGAAAGCCAGACACAAGGGAAAAAAGCAGGTGATGAAGACCCATATAGGAACTGAAATTATTTTCACACTTATTTATAAGCCATGAGGTGAGTAAGTGCCAGGCAGCAAGTAAACAACAACAAAAAAGTCATGCGGAATAAAATTGTGCGACTGAGGGGAGTTTTTGGTGTTGATTTTGTGTTGTACAAGATGAGATATAAAATGAGAAATAGGCCAGGCACAGTGACTCATGCTGTAATCCCAGCACTTTGGGAGGCCGAGGTGGGTGGATCACCTGAGGCCAGGAGTTCAAGACTAGCCTGGCCAACATAGTGAAGCCCTGTCTCTGCTGAAAATACAAAAAATTAGCCAGGCATCATGACATGTGTCTGTAATCCCAGCTACTCGAGAGGCTGAGGCAGGAGAATCACTTGAACCTGAGGGGTGGGAGGTTGCAGTGAGCCGAGATCATGCCACTGCACTCCAGCCTAGGCAACAGAGCAAGACTCCATCTCATAAATAAATAAATAAATAGATGTAGTAAATAGAACAGGGTCATGTTTGGTTGAAAGATATATACATATACATATACGCACACACAGATCTTATATATATATATCTGTATATATACAAATATATTTACAGATATAGGTACAAATATATACATACAAATACAAATGAAAGATATATATATATATATATGTATTTGTGTATATATATCTCTCTACAAATAAAACTCAAACACTAAAAAAGAAACAAAGTTCTTAAAGAAGAAAGAAAAATATATAGAAGTGAGTGAGAACCCACAGTTGCTAGGCATCATTAAAAAAGATAGGAAAAGTGTGGGTGAGGGAACCCACTTCCCTGTTGTTCCCTGACTTAAGGTGAAAACGTGTTTATTAAAAGCCAAGTACTTTGACAACAATGAAGTTTAGTTGCCAAGACATTTAACAGGTTCTGTGATGTCATATGGATTTGAACCTTCCTCTGAGTGGCACATTATGTTATTAGAAGACAAAATTAAAAATCAAAACATGGGCAAAGTATTTAAGAGCAACCCTTTTGCATAAAAATGCTGGGAAGAGCATATTGTAGGACATTTTATTGCTTTTTTGGTTATCCACTGCCAGCCTACCGAGGAGATACAGCCATGTTTAATGGAAGCCTTCCATGTGTGGGGGATTTGGGGCTGTGTACAACTCAACTCCATAGTACAAGCTGCTACGCAGTCATAGAATGGTGGAGAAAAGGGATTTTGGAGTCAGAAGAACTCAGCTTAATTTCTGAGTCTAAATTCAAGCAAGTTTTTAAAATCTCTCTCATCCGTAAAATGGGACGAATATAAAGATCCTTGCAGAATTGTTTGAATAGATATCATTTTAAACATCTATCACTCCTATCAAACGTGGAGTCCATAACTGGCAGCTGCTAGTATTGTCAGTAGTGTTGAACAGTATCGTGCAACATAGTATATGCTCACAGAGGTGTTTGTTATCCAGAGTCTTCTTGTACTATTGATTAATTCTATTTTGTAACATGATTCAACAGATGTAAACTCACACATACCAGCTTTCTTCACCCATGCTGGATCCCCCTCGAACCTTTGCCTCAGCCTCCTGTTGGGAGAGTCATCTCTTCTGGCAGAGGCACGCTTCTCATTCTTCTTCTTGGTTACCAGCCTAGGGCTGATAGAGCAGAGCTTGATGTGCACGACAGTACTGGTGGCTATGTGGGTGTCCCTTTCAGTAAACTCATATTGACTATTGAGTAGCTGAGCCTTTAAAGACTAAGATAAATCTTGAAGATGAGATTGCTACTGGTATGGATAGAAACACATCAAGGGATAGCCTTGGGCACAGGGGCTCAATGTTCAGTGAAGAGCAGGATCTTTATTTTGATTTCTCATAGGAAATGCACTTCGCTCCAGATGTTTATACAGTAGATTCCATGTGTTGAGAATAAATAAGGGGCTGAACTGAACTGCCGCATCTCTGTTTCCTCCAGTCCTAAGATCCCATAGTTTTCTGACTACTGAAAATTCCTGCAGAGGCGGTCCAGGGCATTCATGAATGATATGTCAAAAACTTTCACAAATCTCTGCATGTGTGCCTATCCCTATTCGATGGACTGATCCTCCAGGATCCATGCAATGCTTTGACTTCCTCATCTTCTACACACTTTTAATAATGGCCTTGGCAATTTGCTTGGTTTTGTGGACTCTGCTAAAGGAAGAAGCAAAGCCTGCGTCCTGTGTTGAGCAGAGCTAGAGAGAGTGGAAATGGAGTTACAGGGGATTCACTCAGTTGCTACATGACTCACTTTTCCTTTTCACAATCTGTGTTCTTTCAGTCTTGGCAAAGAGGCTAATGGATGAATAGACGTGTCAGTGGAGTTTAGAGATCTTGGGAGAGTTGAAGGTGAAACTATGAAGTCGTTGTGTGTCAGAATACTCTTTACCATGAAGACACATAACTGAATTTTTTCTCCACACTATTCTCCAGTCTTCAACAAGGCTCTGAAAGCCACAGGCTATAAAAATTAACTATGACAAACAAAAGCCAACACACCTATGTCCAAAGCCATTCATGACAGCATTATTTGCAGTATTAAAAGACTGGAGTCAAACAACCCAAGTTTCCATCGGGGAGAACTCATTGAATTATCCATGTAAATCCACACAAGGAGTCCTATGCCGCTATAAAAAATTGCATGCACCATATAGAGATGAAACATCTCTATATGGTGCCATGTAATTTTTTATAGCAACATAGGACTCCTTGTGTGAAGATTTTTCTTATATAAACATCTCTATATGGTGCCGTGTAATTATCTCTAGAATATATTGTTAACTAAAAAGAGGTAAGGTGGAGGTAAGTAGGTATAGTGTGCTGAAATTTATCTCAGGGCAAGCAAATAGTTGTGAAGAGAAATTTCATTTAGCAGTATTCCAGTGAATGGAGAAGGAATAATTGAATAAAACTATTGTTATTTAAAAATTCTGATTAATTAGTGAATTTAGTCAATAATCATAAAAGGCTGAGTATCACAAAACAGTAGAGAATCATACCCATGTGCCTTTGATATAAGTACACAATGCCATCTAAGAAGTGTGACTGAGTGGGTCAATCAATGTGATTTTGGTGGCTCCAAACTCATTGAACCTAATATCAACAAATCTCCAAGCCTACATGTAAATTTTTAAGAAATGCAGGAGACAGGAACAGGTTAAAACATCCTAACTGGATATAATCAGCAAAATCCAGACTATAGAAAATTCTACATGACAAATGATGTAGTTTATTAAAAAATAAAAATAGAAATGATGGAAGAGGATTTTTTGCTCAAAGGGGATATTTGAAATTATGAATTGTTGTCAATTTTTACGTGTGAAAATGGGATGTGGTTATTATTCAGGGAGCTTATGTTTTAGTGATACATGCTGAAACATTTACAGATTAAGTGATGTCCCAGCATTTGCAACAAAATCTGGAGAAGTGGGGAGTTGGTGTTGGTAGAGAGAACAAGATTGGCTGTGTATTGATGATTGTTCTTTCAGTAATAGGTAAATCAGGTTCATTATATTAGTTTCCTTGTGTATATATTTGAAATTTTCTGTAACAGTTGTTACAGAAAAATCCTTATTTTCTTGATTCCAAAGATCGAATCAGATCCATAAATACTCTGAGTAGAAATGTGTCTACTTAGATATATAGAAAGATTTTTAAGCCCCATGTCTGTTCATTATTAATAATTATTAATTTTTTTGAGATAGGGTCTTGCTCTGTCTCAGGCTGAAGTGCAGTCATAGCTCACTGCAGCCTCGACCTGCTGGGCTTAAGTGATCTTCCCACCTCAGCCCCCGAAGTAGCTAGGACTACAGGTGCACACCACCATATCCGGCTAATTTTCATCATATTTTTTGCATAGAGACAGGGTCTCACTATATTGCCTAGGTTGGTCTAGAACTAATGAACTCAAGCGGTCCTCCTGCCTCAGCCTCCCAAAGTGCAGGGATAACAAGTGTGAGCCACTGTGCACAGCCTAATTACTTTTTATTCTAGTGACTACACTATACCATTCAAGGTCCTAAGCATTTTATCTATTTTTACTGATTTAATTTCCCCAGTAACCCTGGGGTAGGTACTATGATAATCCCTATGTTAAAGATAAGGTCACTGAGGCATAGAAGCTTCGTAAGCTGTTAAAGTTCACACAGCTCATAAGGGCTGTCCGAGGAAAGCAATGGTGGCAGCCCAGCTCCATAACTCATGTTCTCAATCACTAATTGAAATGTTTGGATATGTATCATGAAAATGAACAGCAAAACACGAAAGTCAACATCAATGACAGCTAACCTTTATACTGAGCACTATTCTGTGACATGCACTATACTAGTTCCTATCTATTGTCTTTAATTCAAGACAATCCTATAAGGCAGTCTTACTGTTTTTATTTTACAGAAGGGAATGAGAAAACTTAAGTAGTAGATCATCCCTAATCACTCAGACTCTGGCAGAGAGAGGATATTGTATTAGTTATCTGTTGCTGAGCACTCAACTCAACAGCCATGAATTTAGCTCATTACTGTGAGTAAACTTAGGCTGAGTTCAGTGGGGTGGTTCTTCGGACCTTTGCTGGGCTTCCTCCTGAGTCTGTTATGAGCTGCATTTAGCTTTTGTGGCTCTGCATGTGAGGGATGGCTGGCTGCTGGGTGGAGCACTTTGGTTCTCCTCTACAAGGTGTCATTCTCCAATAGGCTAGCTTGAACTTGTTGCCATGGTGGAGGCACGAGTCTAAGACCAAGAGTGGACCCATGAAAAGCATCTCTTTTGCCACATTCTATTAGCCAAAAGCCAATCACAAGGCCAGCCAAGATGCAGGGATTGAAGACTCAGACTCCACCTCTTGATGAGAGTATCTGAAAAGTAACATGGTAAGTAGAGTGGCTTTAGCAAAAGGAAGAAAAATGGGGCCATTTTTGCAATGAAGCTACCAAAAGTACAAACTCAGCTTTGAGTAATTTGAGAGAGATTGCATACCTTTCTGTCATTTTCATTTCTAATGCAGATTTGGCTTACTTTTTACCAACTTGGCCTGAACTTAATTTAAATCAGAATTCTCCATCCAGCTAGAGTTTAAGTGCTGAGCCAGTGAGAACTAGAGCAAGATAGCAAAGGTTTGCTACTGTGACTTGCCAGAGGATAGGATTACATCATAGGACAGCAGAAGACTGGATGTCACGGGAAGGAAGAGCATTAGCCAAAAGTCCTGGTTACCAGGCAGTGAAAGATTCTGACAAGTAACAACAACCACGCAGCCATAATGGAATTTCAATGAGATAAACTCCACTTTCTGTCCAAGTTTAGCCACTCAGGAAAGAAACAATTACCTTGTGAAAATGGAGCACTCTCCTTATATTATCCCTTCATTAAAATATTCAAATGAAGGTAACAACACCGTTATAAGCTCATTTATAAAGAAAAATGGCATTAATGCATTTAACGCTAATGCTTTTACCTCAGAGCGCTTTTCAGAGATGTTAAAATGTGAAGTTTATAAAATGTTCAATGATGTTGAACTTGAATTGCAACCTAATGCTTGAATTGCTACATTTAACATTAAAAACATGTTATTAATCTTCAATTTAGGAGAGAATAATTTTCACTCACTGTGTAGGAAAAAAAGACCAGTTATGATGGGATTTCATTCAGATCAAATTTGCTTTAATTGCAATTCTATTAAATTAGAAATAAACGTTTTATCCTGATATGATTCTTTGATGTCTTTAGTTTTAATGCTAATAAAAAGCATTTTCACCACAGGTGTAGCTGCATTATGTACAATAATTAGTGCTTAAATTAAAGATGTGTCAAGCTACCCAAAAGTAATTTAAAAAGCTAATGCAAAAGAAGTAAAACAGGTGAAATTTGGGGGGTATTTTCATTTCCCACACCTTTGCCAACATCAGTGTCTCATTATTTCATTTTATTTTATTTTAATAACAATAATACTATTAAGAATAATACCTCCAAGCCATAGTTAAATGAAGTAGTGTAAAGCAATTGAGTGAAACAATTTGTAGACAAAAAAAAAAAGGCATTGCAGAGGAATGTCTAATAAAATGAAGATATATAAACATCCATGTTAAGTAAAGAAAAGGCTGTAAATTGGTACTTACAGTATATCGTACTTTTAAAATATATATAGAAAAGTCTGGGAGGCAATGCAACCAAATGTTAATCAGTTATTAATATTTAAGTGGGGGGATTATAGTGAATTTTTCTTTTAATGTTTTGACTCTGTATTTTATAATCATCTTTTATAATTAGCAATATCATTTTCATTTAGGAGAAAGTTGTATGAAAGAACAAAATGTATTAAGCATGACTGAGCTTGTCATAATCAAAGACTGTGCCATGCTTCTTTGTCAAACCTAAGTAGTGAGGTGAGGTCAGGCAGAAAACCATCTGAGAGATGAATGAACGAACGAATGAACGATGAATGAATGAATGAATGAATGAATTCGTGAATGGATATATGAATAAATGATTGAATGAATTCTAGGAGTTGACATTTAATATCTAGCTATCCACAAGGTAACCTGGAATTATAGCTTTGCTTGTTTTTCTTGGGTAGCTCTCTCTTCAGGATCTAAATCTCTTTATTTTACATAGTAGAGAAAAGACAACTATTATGACCCCAATAATGCTTTTCTCTGAAGTAAGCCAAATTTGGGGACAGACCGGAAAATGTAAACTCAGCCTCAACACCTTGGGTTAGACATAAAAATGTCCCTCTGTGCACACAAAAATGAATTGACCTAGATACGGCTTTTGAGTTTATTTCTTTGCTAACCTTTGTTAAATATTTTATCAATGTTCACACCCATTGTGTGTCAGGAAAGAGACCATATGCTGTTGGAAAGGCAAAGATAAATGAAGACATGTTTTCTGCCCTCTGGGGTAGCTTGGAGTAGAGGAACAGGAATAGGCTTTGAAATCCAACATTCCTAGGGAACAGTCCAAGTGCCACCGGTGATTGGCGGAGTGGTGAGTGACTTGTCCTCCTTAAACTCCAAGATCTCATCTCTAAAATGAAAAAACTAGTAACAGTCCATGAGGTTTTCTAAAAATTAAACCAGATAATCTATAAATGAGCTGGCGCATAGTAGCTTCTCAGAAAAGGTAACCATACACATTTAAAAATATATGTATAATAAAACATGAAAAAAATGCAAACTAAGTATTTGTAACATACAATACACTTGATTTTGGTTCAGTTTAACTGATTTTCACATCTATCTGGTCCTGTCTTCCTTAATTTCTGGAGGAAAAAAAGACCTGTGCTTATAGGAGTTTGATAACATCAAGAGTAGTTACAATTGCTGGACGTGAGATGTCGGGGCAGTTGTGATGGTATTATGCTGCAGACTCCGAAATTTCTCACTACTGTCATGCAATAACCCACATTCTGTCTGAATCTTTTTAAAAATTCCCTCATAGAGAAGGATATATTAGTTATCCATTGCTGCATAACAAGTGATTTCCAAACTTAGAGGCTCAAAATAACACACACTTACTGGCTGACAGTTTCTGTGGGTAAGAAATCAGGGGCTAGCTAAGCGGGGGTTCCCTTATTCAGTGTTTTTATTTTTTATTTTTTATTTCTAAAGGTTTCTGGGGAACAGGTAGTATTTGGTTACATGAGTAAGTTCTTTGTGGTGATTTATGAGATTCTGGTGCACCCATCTCCTGAGCAGTATACACTGAACCCAATTTGTAGTCTTTTATCCCTCACCCCCTTGCCAGCCTTTCCCTCTGAGACCCTGAAGTCCACTGTGTCATTCTTATGCCTTTGCATCTTCATAGCTATTATTCTAAGCAAATTAACTCAGGAACGGAAACCAAACATTGTATATTCTCACTCTTAGTTCTGGCAGACTGCAATGAAAGCATTAGCCAGGGGCTGGGGTCTCCTCTCAAGGTTCAGCTGGGGAGGCTCTACTTTCAAGCTCGCTCACTCACTCAGAGTTCCTGGCAGGTTTCAGCTCCTTGTGTGTTGTGGGTGGCAGGCCACCTTCAGTTTCTTAGCATGTGGGCTTTGCATAAGACAGTTCACAACATGACAATTGGCCTTATCAGAGTGAGAGAAAGAAAATGAGAGAGAGATGTCACACTCTCTTTGCAACCTAATCTTAGAAGTGACATTCATCATGTTGTTGTATTTTATACAATAGAAGCAGGACGGGCGCGGTGGCTCACACCTGTAATCTCAGCACTTTGGGAAGCCAAGGCGGGCAGATCATTGAAAGTCAGGAGTTCATGACTAGCCTGGTCAACATGGTGAAACCCTGTCTCTACTGAAAATATAAAAATTAGATGGGCGTGGCGGGGGCATGCCTGTAATTCCAGCTGCTCAAGAGGCTGAGGCATGAGAATTGCTAGAACCTGGGAGGCAGAGGTTGCAGTGAGCCAAGATTGTGCTACTGCATTCCAGCCTGGGTGACAGAGCAATACTCCATTTCAAAAAAAAAAAGAAACCAATATTTAGATCTAGCCCACGCTTGGGTGAGATGGGGTAGAGAGTGAAAGAGGAGACTGCACAAGGACATAAATACTCATAAGCAAATTATCACTGGGGGCGGGCCATCTTAAACAGCTGCCTTCTGCAAAAGAGGCCCAAAGAATCACTCATCAATATTTGAGCCTATGCCTTAAAGGCCTTAGTGCTATAACCTTAAGAAAAGTGTGGTTGGATCCTGAGGTATAAACAGTGACTCTATATTCATCCCTGTGATCCCTCAGAAATACTAAAGGAAAAGAGGAGAGAAATAGGTCTACATCATCCAGGATGACCTTGACAGGTCAACCCACCAACTACATGTTCAGAAAAGGGTGGAAAAGTGTGAAGAGCTAATCTTGACTCAGTATTCTCAGTGTTCACAGAATGCAGGAACCACACACACACACACACACACACACACACACACACACACACACTGGCCACTTACTGTGGCCATTTCTATGTGCTACACAACAATTCTATGAAGTCATTGCTATCATTATCATCACCCCTGTCTTACAGATGAAGAAACTGATACAGTAGCAGATTGAGTTGTATGATCCAAGCTCACGCTGCTAATAAATTATACAAGTGAGATACAAACTGAGACCCTTTATTGATTGATACGGCATAAAAATTCCTTAAAACCCAGTAATTCTACCCAACATTCAGTAAATGTGCTGAACTGTGACTCATAAAATTCATAGCTTTCAGAGAACTAAAAAATGACCAGGCAGAGACAGAAGCACCTGGGGAAGAGGGAGGTACTACTGTCTTTGCCTCCAACCCGCCACCAATTTTATTGCTCTTAAAATATCTGAGGACCATACAATGGGATCCTTTTGTTTTTTCTTGCCTCATCATATCTTGCATAGTATGTAGGATACAGAAAGCTCAATATGCGACAATTGATTGATTATATCTTTTTTAAAACCTACATTGGCTAGAAGTTTAGAGCTTGCAACCTTGCATGTCTCAGCTGGGCAGTTGTGATGAGTATCACCTTTGGTATCAGACATACCTGAGTTCAAATTCTGGAATTCCTACTTAATTTGTCTGACCTGGACCTTTCCTACCAGGTTCTGAGACTTTCCTACCAGGTTCCTAGCATCCTTAGAATGAGATAAGAATATTTTCTTGTGCAGTTGTCATGAGGGTTGTATAAAATGGTGTGCCGAGTGTCTACAAACGCACAAATGCTAGCTGGTTTTATTATGATAGCTGTTACCCAGTTTCTAAACAGAATTTCGCTTTCACTTCAAACCCGGCCTTTGAGGTATGCTCTTTAAAATGTCGCTATTCCCCCATTTTAAAAGGAACAACGGGCTGGCCATGGTGACTTGTGTCTATAATCCCAGCACTTTGAGATGCCGAGGTGGGCGGACTGCTTGGGGCAAGCAGTTTGAGACTCCAGTGAGCTGTGATCACATCACTGTATTCAGGCTGGGAAACAAAGCAGGACCTTGTCTCCAAAAATAATAAAAAAGGAAAAGGAAAAGAAACAACAATATATTAGTCAAAGTAAGTGTATTAGTCCATTTTCATGCTGCTGATAAACACATACCTGAGACTGGGCAATTTACAAAAGAAAGAGGTTTACTGGACTTACAGTTCCACATGGCTTGAGAGGCCTCACAAGCATGGCGGAAGGCAGGGGGGAGCGAGTCCCATGTTATGTGGATGGCAGCAGGCAAAGAGGGCTTGTACGGATAAATTCCGTTTTTAAAACCACCAGATCTTGTGAGACTCATTCACTATCACGAGAACTGCACGGGAACAACACTGCCCCCATAATTAAATCATCCCCCACCGGGTCCCTCCCACAACACATGGGAATTATGGGAGCCACAAGATGGGATTTGGGTGGTAACACAGCCAAACCATATCAGTAAGTAAACATTAACTACTTTAATAACCTCCCTTACTCCAAATCTCAGTGCTTAATTGGACATTTAAAAAAAGTTCTTGGCTGGGCATAGCAGCTTATGCCTTTAATCCTAGCAATTTGGGAGGCTGAGATGGGTGGATCACCTGAGGTCAGGAGTTCGAGACCAGCCTGGCCAACATGGTGAAGCCCCACCTCTACTCAAAATACAAAAATTTAGCTGGGCGTGCTGATGCATGCCTGTAATCCCAGCTACTTGGGAAGCTGAGGCAGGAGAATCGCTGGAACCTGGAAGGCGGAGTCTCCAGTGAGCCAAGATCATGCCACTGCACTCCTGTCTGGGCTACACAGGGAGACTCCATCTGAAAAAAAAAAAAAAAAATTCTGTATATCAGAAATGGGTAGGAGGCCTTTCTGAGCAGCTCTCCACCCCATAGCCTCATGTATATATTATATATATATATATATATATATATATGTATATGTATATATATATGTATGTGTGTGTGTGTGTGTGTGTGTATATATATATGTATGTATACATACATGAGTTTATTATTAACTCCCACAATCACAAGGTCCCGTAGTAGGCCACCTGCCGGCTGAGGAGTGAGGAAAGCCAGTCTGAGTTCCAAGACTGAAGAACTTTGAGTGTGACATTCAGAGGACAGGAACATCCAGCATAGGAGAAAGAGGTAGGCTAGGTGGCTAGGCCAGTCTCTCCTTTTACATTTTCTGCCTGCTTATATTCTAGCCACACTGGCAGCTGTTTAGATGGTGCTCGCCCAGGTGGAGGGTGCGTCTGCCTTTCCTAGCCCACTGACTCAAATGTTAATCTCCTTTGGTAACACCCTCACAGACACATCCAGGATCAATACTTCCTACCTTTTAATCCAATCAAGTTGACACTTAACCATCACACCTAGAAACCAAATAAAAATGGCATTGTCCCTAGCATCCCATACTGGATGCCAATTGGGTGGGTAGAAGTGATGAAAAAGTACAAAGGAATATTACGTTAATACTTAGACTGTGCAGACAGCCACATTTAGCATTTCTTTTCTTCATTCTTGGTATATGGTCTTATGACTATCATTTTAAATAGTCTAGGCTGTGTTATGATTTTCTTAATCATGTCCCTCTCACTGCACAAATATTTAGGATTATTCTAATCCTCTTCCCTAGTATGTTACAACTTCCTACGACAAACACTGATTATGTTGAAGTGCTTACCTTCAACTTAGGTCTGTTGCCAGGAAGTTATGAGCTGAATGCCAAAATCAGCCAATGTAACTCTCATGCTTCCTTAAGCAAAGGAATATTCACAGTCCCAGAGACCAGCCTGACAGCTCTTACCCTAGGTTCATTGACTCTAAATTAGAAGGAGAGAGTTACATATGTGCCTGAGTCAAATTAGACTTGACTCAGATTATATTTTCTCCCATGGAAGCAAACCATCTATATTATAATGTTCAGTGGCCAGCGTCAGGAAAGAACAGCCACAGTTTCAAATGATTGCATGGCTAAAAATCAAAGTATGATAATGCTTCCCAGCAAAACTCACCCTTTTTGGCAGTGTTGCTGTACACAGAACGAAACTGTAGTCTGGATGGCATAGAATTGCAGAGAGAGTGCAAATAAAATGCAGATCTGTTTCCATTTCATTCCATCCCAACAGCAGTTATTCATAACAGCTTAATGTGCAGCCACTGCATTTCCCAAATGCAATGTGCTGAGGGTTTTGTGCAGTTAAAATTGGTTTTATAGGCAAGGGAAATGCCACCAGCACTGCAAAATTGTTTCTATACTTTTGCTCTCATGGATTTAGCCCTCTAGAATGAGTATTCAGGTGCTAGAATAGTGGATGCCTCCACAATGCAAAATCCAAACTACCACAGTCACGATTATGCTGGAAAACACACACACACACACACACACACACACACACACACACACACACACACACAAGCAGCGGCAGCAGCTTATATAACACTATAAATTAAATATGAAGCCTCTTTGTGCTTGCAAAAAAATCAGAGAGAATCAAAGGCTTGTACAAATTCCTTCTTACTCTGCTTGGAGACATCATTGCCCTTATAAGCTTCTGTACCCGGAATCCTGATGCAATTCACATTCTCTTACATTCTTTACCATTTTCCACATGCAAATACTTAATGGCAGTTTACCCAGATGGCTTTCAGCTGTGATGTATGGCACTTTAAGACAGACCTGTCCACCAAAGTCTAAGCATCATGGCTAGTGGTTCATCAGGAACAGAAGGGGTGGGAGGCAAGACCACGTTTTTTAATTTTTAACTTAGTGTGGCTTTTCAAAAGCAGTTCATGTTTATGACTGCTGCAATTTATAGTGTTGGAAAAATGGGAGGATAGGCAGGGAGACAGGTGGAGTCATTGCCAAGCAGCATCGAAGACTCACTGGCATGCAAAGAAGAAGAACAAGATAAAGAAGATGAAAAAGATGTAGAAGAAGAAGGAGAAGGAGAAGAAGAAAATATATATATACACACACACATATACATACATACACTGTTCTTCATGTATGAAGATTATGTTCTGATCCACAGAGCTTGGCATTGGTTTTCTAGGATTGTGACCGGATTTGGTCTGATCCATTCTTATGAATCTGTATTCCCTTCAGATCAGTGGCCCATGTTTGCCTTTGGTTCATTTTGTAGTTTAATGTTCAGGGTGGAGGGTATGGCTGTACTTCACTGACGAAGCCTCTGTCATACAGAAAGCACTTTCGAATTCAACACTACTTTAAACTAAAATTTCCCAGTAAAAGCTCCACCCTATGATGGGCTAATAGGTGCAGCCAACCACCATGGCACATGTGTACCTGTGTAACAAACCTGCACATCCTGCGCATGTACTCCAGAACTTAAAAAGGAAAAAAGCTCCAGCCTAAATTAATTGATGGACAGGGGGCCTTTCACAAACAGTGCGCAGTACACCCCAACACAGCAGTACCACGTGGAATCAGGAGACTGCGATGGAGATAGACAAGACCTGCCATCACCACAGTTTCACAAAGTCATTCTTGCTCAAAGCAGCTCCGTCCCCAGTGGCAGCTTCCCTGCAGTTCTCTGAGCAGGTCATTAAAGAGAGATGTGCACAATCAAGTAATTTTGATTCATTTTTGGGGGAAGTGATGGCATTTAGTGAAATCCAGTAAATTGTCCCTTTCAACAGTAATAACATGTTCTGAGCTTTCCCCAACAGACCTTGTGTAATGGTAATATAATAGGATTGCTATGGCAATTAAGTGATTGCATATTTTCGGGCAACGGAGGGCATCCACCGGGGCGCAAACCATTAGTAAAGTGGGAAACGTTGTTGCAGGATTGGTTAGGATCTGGCTCAGGAGTTGAGGACATGTGCCACCATCTATTTTATTTTTTTCAGGAAATCGGGGGGGTGGGATTATAATATCACTGGGCTCCACTACTCATATTGGGATTGTACTGGGAAGAGTCCAGTAGGTCTCTACATAGCAAATGATCATCATCTCCATTAAAACATTTAACAAATACTAATCAGCACAGTGGTGCTGGACAAAATGGATTATGAAATTTGTTTTCTGATGGCAGAAGGGCCTTGTAGAGGAGGATATTCAGTACCTTGCAGACATCAGTGACCCTTTCTCATGGCAGTGTTTATGGTTTCCATGCAGGAAAGTGACTTGGAATCTCATTGCACCCCACCTCTCTCACACACATCAACTTCTTATGTGAGATTAATAAGGAAGAGAAAATGTTATTCCGATTTCATAGCTGAGGATACTGACTTCTGATGACCAGTTACAGTCCAGTTTAGGTCTATGGAACTTTTGCAGAACTTGGAGAGGTAGCATTTTGAGTTCAAAAATCTGGACAATCAGATCTTCTCCCACAACCCCTGGCCTCCTGGAATTGGTGAATGTCTGTTCTTTCGGTGCTTTTGTTTTTGTTGTTCTTTTGGGGTTTTGTTGATGTTGTTGTTTGAGATGGTACCTCCCTCTGTCGCCCAGGCTGGAGTGCAGTGGTGCGATCTCGGCTCACTGCAACCTCCACCTCCCAGGTTAGTGATTTTCCTGCCTCAGTCTCCCAAGTAGCTGGGATTACAGGCACCCGTCACCACGCCCTACTAAATTTTTTATTTTTAGTAGAAACGGGGTTTCACCATGTTGGCCAGGCTAGTCTCAAACTCCTGACCTCAAATGTTCCTCCCACCTTGGCTTCCCAAAATGCTGGGATTACACGCATGAGCCACCATGCCCCGCCTGTTCTTCCTACTTCATTTCTAAACTGGCTTTACAAGCATTGATTAAAGCTGGATATAAGTACATGGGTCATTGCTATACATTGTTCTGTATTCCTTGCTATGTTTGAAATATTTCATGACAAATAAGCAAATATATATATATATAATTGTTGGACTGAAGTGCGGGATGGTAACCTCAAAGTGGCTTCTGGGGGTATTAACTTGAGAATATGAATAGTATAACAGTACGAGTTCATTTCTGCATCTCCACTTTTGTTATTATTACTCATAATTATCGGAGAAATGTTAGTAAGGGCAGTGGATATGGGATCTCCGCACTTGACTTGTTCCACTAAGCTGTAGTGCTATCAGGATCATTAGAACCTTATAGGGAGGATTAAAGAAGGGCAGTTGCTATTCTAGTGCAAGGTAGGGCAGGGAAGAGGTCTTTGCATATGGTATTCCTTCCACACAGAACCCTCCTTCCTCATCATCAGCCACCTCCCCAAGGTATCAGTGCTTTTTCTCCAAAACATTTCAGCAAGTTCCCAACTAGCTAGTAATGTCTCAAGCATTGCTACTCAACGGCTACACCATGTTCCAGACTAAGTTGGGTCCTCTTTTATGTTCTTAACATGTCTTATACTTTTCTATTTTGTTGTGATAAAGCCTCCACCATGTATAATGTACCATTTTAACCATTTTAAAGTGAACAAATTCCGTGGCATTTAGTGCAATCATCACCACTACCTAGTGCTAGAATTTAACTGCCTCAAAAGGAAACCACGTGCCCATTCAGCATTCGCTCCAGTCCCTGGAACCAGTAATCTGTGCTCTCTCTTATGTATATGCCTATGCTAGATATTTCCATTTCAATAAAATCATATAATATGCAGCCTTTTATGTCTTGCTTCTTTCACTTAGCGCACCGTTTTCAAGGGTTATCTATGTTGTAGCATGTGTTAGTACATCATTCCTTCCAAAGGACACTAAAGAAAGGATGAAGATAGGGCCAGGCATGGTGGCTCATGCCTGTAATTCCAGCACTTTGGGAGGCTGAGGCAGGAAGATCACTCGTGGTCAGGAATTCAAGGCCAGCCTGGCCAACATGGCGAGACCCCGTCTCTACTAAAAAGACAAAAAATAGCTGGGTGTGATGGTGCATGCCTGTAATCCCATCTACTCAGGAGGCTGAGGCAGGGGAATTTCCTTGAACCCAGGAGGTGGAGGTTGCAGTGAGCCGAGATGGTGCTACTGCATTCCAGCCTGGGTGACAGAGCAACACTCCATCTTGAATAAAGATAAAAATAAATTAAAAAAAAGAAAGGGAGAAGATAATTTGTAGAATTAGAGAGACATTTGCAATGATATAACTGATAAGGAATTAGCATCCACAATAGATTAAAAAAAAAAAAACTTTTACAACTCAACAACAAAAAGAAAAACAACCCAATTAAAAAATGTGCAAAGGATTTGGATGGAGAGTTCCCCAAAGAAGACGTACAAATGGCCAAGAAACACATGAAAAGATGCTAACATCGTTAGTCGCTGAGGAAGTGCAGACCAAATTGCTTTTTAGAAAGCTTATCACATCCTTTATTGATAGATTAATTTATTATTATTCTTTGATTAACATCTGTACTGTCCACTGGGCTGAAATTTCCAAGAGATCAGGACTGTGCCTTTTTTCATTGATGACGATAATCTCAGTAGCTGGCACAGCGTTTGACACATGATAAGTCTTCAGTAAATATTTGTTGAATAAACAAAGAATGGTCAAGGAGAAACAAAATGCATTCAAGAGTCAGGAAAGGGAAGAATGTCAATCCTTTCAAAGTGTGAACGTTTTGCATAGAGTTGATGTGTCTCACGATCATGTAGAAAGAAAGCAACTGTTTTTCTCTGACCTTCTGTCTTAGATCTCATCTCTAGACTGCAAGGCGTGGTGGTGAGGTTGCTTTTGCTATTTGTAGTGGTAGCACTTCTCCCCTTTGTTTATTGATTACTGTCAGTCAGGTATTGTGCTGGGTGCTGAAGATATAACTGAGAATTAATAAAAGCTTGTCTTACACCTCACATAAACCCTTTAGCACAGAATTCTCTCTCCCAGATTGTATATGAAGGAACTAAGGCCCAGAGAATTCTTAAAATAAGTGATTTGAGGACACTCAGATAAGAACCAAGCAGTAATAGAGTTAATACTCATTAGCTCACTACCCTGCCTTCCTGGACTAGTTCTCCTTTGTCTCTAGATTCTCCACATCAAAGAGCTCAAGGAATGGGAGACATCAAAAGATATTTAATAAAGAACAATTGAGGCCGGGTGTGGTGGCTCACACCTGTAATCCCAGCACTTTGGGAAGCCCAGGAGGGTGAATCAGCTGAGGTCAGGAGTTAGAGACCAGCCTGGCTAACATGGTGAAACCCTGTTTCTACTAAAACATATAAAAATTAGCCAGCAGAGTGGCACTTGCCTGTAATCCCAGGCACTAGGGAGGCTGAGGAAGGAGAATCACTTAGAACCTGGGAAGTGGAGATTGCAGTGAACCAAGATCATGCCCCTGCACTGCAGCCTGGGCAATAGAGCAAGACTCTGTCAAGAAAGAAAGAAAGAGAGAAAGAGAGAGGAGAGAGAGAAAGAGAAAGAGAAGAAAAAGAAAGAAAGAAAAGTTCATAGTTAAGAAGGAAGGAGGGAAGAAGAAATGAAGGAAAAGGATTAATGTTTGGACTTGCATTGCTTCTTAGGACAAATAAAATAATCACAGCAGCTAAAGTTATTGAGTTCTTACTGTGTTCCAAGCACTGTGCTAAAGCCATTTGTCTCCTTGAATGTAAAAATCTGTAAAATGTAGCTACGATATAAGTATTAGCATCCCTATTTAGAATAGGGGGAAACTGAGGCACAGAGAGGCTGACTAACTGGCTCAGGGCCACCTGGATGTCAATTAATAGAAGCAGGATTTGAACCCAGGAGTCCGGCATTCAGTGACTGTGTCGCTAGCCACTAGGCCATAAGTGCTTCCAAAATCAAGTACAGCCCCAAAGTGAAGTTCAGATTAAAATATCATGGATTCCTGCTCCTTAATTCACATACCTTAGAGAGTAATGTTTTGTAGAAACAAGTGTTTACTGTTCCCAGTGTCCTTGGTACAACTTGCCAGCAGCACCTGTGGAGGCAGAGGCCACCCTTGTCCCAGAGAGCTGGCAGGGAGAAAACCCAGCTCATTCAGAGTTCCCTACAGTCCCAATGAGAAAGAAGCAAAACATCATGCTCGTCCTCCACAGACTGCTCAGGCCGAGCTATGAGCCCAAGACGATGCTCTCACTGGAGAGTGGACAGTTGCAGGCACTGCAGAGATCTTTAAATGAGATGCTGCTGCCTAGGAGAGCAGAAAGAACACAGAGCGAGAAAAATGGATGCTAAGACAATTCTGTACCTAGATCAGAGACTGTCCCTGCTGAGTGTTGCAAGCTGCCATCCACCTCCAGGCTTTTGTTTGGCCCTTGCCAGGGGCGGGGGATGCTCTTTCTCTTCTCCCCAGATCACGGCACGCTGCATGCAAGGCTGGTCCTTCTCATCCCCCAGACCTGTGCGGAAATATCCCACCCTCCTAGAGGCCTTCTCATGCCATTAGATCAACAGTTCATCACTCAACGTCCCATTAACTTATTTTATGTTTTTCATAGCACTCAACATTATCTAACATTATCGGTTTTATTCTCTTGTTAATTTGTTCACTGGCTTACTCCTGTCCATGTAACCTCTGTGGTTGCAAGTAATTTTTTTTATGGCTATTGCTGTAGACCTGGTACGTAAAACCAGATTTGGTATTCCTGAAAAAGGAAGAAGGAAGGGGGGAGGGAGGGAAGGAGGGAGAGAAGAAGGAAGGAAGGAAAGAAGAAGGAAGGAAGAAAGGAAGGAAGCAAGGAAGGAAGGAAGGGAGGGAGGGGGGAAGAAGTGAGGAAGGAGAGAGGGAGGAAGGAAGGAGGGAGGGGAGAGGGGGAAGGAGGGAGGGAGGGAGAGAAGGGGGAGGAAGGGGAAGAAGGAAGGAAGGAGGGAGGGAGGGAAGAAGGGGGAGGAAGGGAAGAAGGAAGGAAGGAGGGAGGGAGGAAGGGAGGGGAAGGATGGAAGGAAGGAGAAAAGAAGGGAGGGAGAAAGGGGGGGGATGGAGGGAGGGGGAAAGAAGGGAGGGGAGGGAAGAAGGAAGGAAGGAAGAAGGAGGAAGAAAGGAAGGAAGCAAGGAAGGAAGGGAGGGAGGGGGGAAGAAGTGAGGAAGGAGGGAGGGAGGAAGGAAGGAGGGAGGGAGAGGGGAAAGAAGGGAGGGAGGGAGGAAGGAGATGGGGAGGGAGGGGGAAAGAAGGGAGGGAGGGAAGAAGGAAGGAAGGAGGGAGGAAGGGAGGAGGAGGGAGGAAGGGAGGAAGGGAGGAAGGGGAGGAAGGAAGAAGGAAGGAAGGAGGGAGGGAGGAAGGGAGGGGAAGGAAGGAAGGATGGAAGGAAGGAGAAAAGAAGGGAGGGAAGGGAGGAGAAAGGAGGGAGGGAGAAAGGAGGGAGGGAGAGAGGGGGGATGGAGGGAGGGGAAGAAGGGAGGGAGGGAAGAAGGGGGAGGAAGGGAAGAAGGAAGGAAGGAGGGAGGGAGGGAAGAAGGGGAGGAAGGGAAGAAGGAAGGAAGGAGGGAGGGAGGAACGGAGGGAGAAAGGAGGGAGGGAGAAAAGGAGGGAGGGAGAGAGGGGGACGGAGGGAGGGGAAAGAAGGGAGAGAGGGAAGAAGGAAGGAAGGAGAGGAAAGGAAGGCAGGGAGGGAGGGAGAGAAGGAGGGAGTGAGGAAGGAAGGAAGGAGAGGGGCTGCCAGGCACCTTAGTGATCACCAGCTCTTCACTGTTTGGAGGAGGAAATTGAGGCACTGAGAGGTTAACTGGCATTCCAAAGGCACACAGCAAGTGAGCAGGAGAGCCAGGGTTTTAGTTCACGTGTGGCTCAACAACTTGTACCTTTTCTTGTGCTCTCTTTCTGCCTTGATGGTTGCCATGCTCACATGTGAAAAGTTCCTGAAGTAACATTCATACTTTCTGCGTTGAAAGTGACCCAACCATGCCTTTGGCTTCTACCTGGCCTTGTTTTCTCAACTTGAGCCTTGTTTGTGTCCGTAGGTAGCTTTTTCTACAGGTGTTTGAAACTGACAGAAGAGAGATAAATCTTGATCTAATCTATCCCATATCCCACACCCAAAGCAGTCTTTGAGAAAAAACAAAATGAATAACTTGGGTTCTCACTCTACACACCACGAGTGCTCTCTGTAATTTGTTTCACAAATGATGCTGTTATTTTTAAGATATAAAGTAAAAGCAGAAAAGTGATATCATTTTAGGATAGTTAACATCTAGACATCTCTTTCTTGAGTTTTTGCTTTATTCCAGGCTCCCAAAACATTCAAGTAAAAAAAAAAGAATCTCACTTTTGATAATTTTTAAAGTACTCAGTAAAAACAAAACAAAGAAATACAAACAAACAAGAAAACTTAATTGAAGAAGAAACATGAAGCCCTCTTGATCTCTGTGAAAACACAGCTAATTATCAAGACAATTTCCAAATAACTCAAAAGCTTGTATAAATGTCTTTTAGCACTGGGAGAGTAAAAGTAAATATTTATTACATGTTAAACAAAATTAAGATATATTTGGCACCAAAGGAAAAAAGAGGAAGCTACTCTGTGTGTTGAAATCCCACTGCTACAAAGAGAAGCAGAGCCTTTTGAAAGGAAAACGTTTTAACCGTGTTTACAAGGGTCATTTCAATGTTTTTGAAACTCTGCTGCTAAATAATGCATGTTATTCAAGTGTAAAAATAAAGCAGCAAAGTACCCTCTTATTGACAAAAGCCTGGATGTCCAGGTGGAAGAGAAGGCTCAGCAAACTGGGGAGGTGTGATTCTTTCCTTCCCAAGAGAGCCTGGTGAGGTGCAGAGCACAGAACCTTGGGATCGCGTGCAAGACCCATAGCTGCTTTCTGTCTCATCAGAAAATTGAACTGCAGGAGGGAGGGTTGGGGATGTAGGGCAGGAAGAGTGTGGGCTCAGAAATGAGACAGTGTAGGATCAAATCCCAGCTCAGTCTTCTCCTTATGGGGCACATTTAAAAAATTGAGCTACCAGTTAAATAGGAACAGTTGCTGAGCTCTCAGAAACTTTACAGAAGATTAAATTTAATAGTGTGTGTAAAGCACAGTGCCTGGCACATAGCAATCACTCAATAAATACAAACTATTATTATTATTAGTGGCAGAAGCAATAATAATAGCAGCAATATGGCAAAAACAGCACTGCTCCCCCAAAACCTATGTGCTCCTCAATATTTCCCAGCTACCCTTGCGGTTAGGTCAAGGTCATATGTCCCGTTCTAGCCAATGGGCTGCAGGCAGAAGTGAGGTTGGTCACTTTCAGACAGAGGCATTAGGAGTGGATGTGAATTTCTGAATCTCTCTTCTTCCTGCTGTGACCCCCTGGGAGCCATGCTGTTATGGTGGGCTTCATGAGATGGGATCCCACTCTCCACGAGTCTGGGTTCTGAGGAATTGTACAGAGAGGTACCCACCTCCCTCCCCACTGACCATGTGGACGTACAGTGTGTGTGGGAAATACATATTTGTGGTTAGGCTACTGTGACTCTGGGCTGGTCTGTCACTGTGGCAGGTCTAGACTACCTGTCTACTCTGACCCACTGTGGTTTTTCTTTTTTTTTTTTTTTTTGACACAGAGTGTCACTCTGTCACCAGGCGCTAGGCTGGAGTGCAGTGGCACAATCTCAGCTCACTGCAACCTCCTCCTCCCGGGTTCAAGCAATTCTACTGTCTCAGCCTCCCGAGTAGTTGGGACTACAGGCACACGCCACCACGCCCAGCTAATTTTTGTATTTTTAGTAGAGACGGGGTTTCACCATGTTGGCCAGGATGGTATCGATCTCTTGACCTCGTGATCCACCCGCCTCGGCCTCCCAAAGTGCTGGCATTACAGGCTTGAGCCATCACACCCGGCCCACTGTGGTTTTTCTTACCATTGCTTCATCAAAATAGATTTGCGGAGACCAGAAGCCTCATGGGGGTATCCTAAAGCTGGTTTACATAGAATGACACATTTTTATCACTTGATACCTCATCTATCAATCATCTATCTGTTTATTCATATCTAATCTATGACCTATCTACCTCTCACCTATCAATCATCTATCACCTGTCATCTGTCACTGATCTATCATCTATTATTTATCACCTATCATTTATGTCTTTCAACTATCATTTATCTATTACCTATCCTCTAACTATACATCTATTATCTATCTATCTATCTATCTATCTGTCTTCCATGCCTCTGCCTTTGTCGAAGATACTGACAGTACATTGTAGTAATAACCCTTTTCTCATCTCCATTCCTTTCTGACTCTAAAACACCCTTGGCCTTCTCCCCTTTCACCCAGAGCATTTATAATACGGTAGTACAGATGTCTGATTCTTTTCCCAAAACACCCTAAACAGGCTGTGGTCACTCTTTGTTCTCCACCAGTGTCCAACAAAGCACCCAAATACTCAATAGATTGTTGTAGCATGTATCCTCTCCCACTTCCTTTGTTTTGCTACCTTCCCTCACCAAACTTATTTTTGAAACAGAGTATATCGCTCTGTTGCCCAGGCTGGCATGCTGTCGGCTCACTGCAATCTCTGCCTCCTGGGTTCAAGCAATTTTCCTGCCTCAGCCTCCACGGTAGCTGGGATTACAGGCTTCCACCACCATGCCTGGCTAATTTTGTATTTTTAGTAGAGATGGGGTTTTGTCACGTTGGCCAGGCTGGTCTTGAACTCCTGACCTCAGGTGATCCTCCCACCCCAGCCTCCCAAAGAACTGAGTTACAGGCATAAGCCACTGTGCCTGGACTCTTAATTTATGTTACCTTATGGGTTATATCAATCCTTGCAAGCACCTTAAACAATTTCTGTAACCAGAAAGGCATGCATACATTTCCTTCCAATTCATTTTCCTACAACTACCTTTATTGGTTTTGTATTTATAAAACACCACTCTGCACCCCCCCCACCCAAACTTCCAAAGCTTCCATTTCTACGAGTCTTCTCACTTGCCAATCAAGGCCCCGTCCTTCTTATTTCTTTATAAACACTCTGCCATAATCAGACTGCTGTTCACATGACTTCCTCCTCTCCAAATGACTCCAGAAACCCTGAGTGTCTACATCATTGCTTTTATCCTGTCTCCCTTGCGGAATGTTTCTTTGGCCTCCTTTTTGACTTTTAAAAAAAAATAATGACAAAATATGTTGGCTGGGTGCGGTGGCTCATGCCTATACTCCCAGCACTATTGAAGGGAGAGGCAGGAGGATTGCTTGGGCCTAGGGCTTCAAAACCAGCCTGGGCAACATAGTGAGACCCTGCCTCAAAAAAAAAAAAAAAAAAAAAGAATGATGTGTTAGTCTTTTATTACTGATAAAGACATATCTAAGACTGGGTAAATTATAGAGAAAAAGAGGTTTAATGAACTCACAGTTCCATGTGGCTGGAGAGGCCTCATAATCATGGCAGAAGGTGAAAGGCATGTCTTACATGGTGGCAGGCAAGAGTGAATGAGAGACCCAAGTAAAAGGGGTTTCCCCTATGAAACCATGAGATCTCCTGAGACTTATTCACTACCATGAAAACAGAATGGGGGGAAACCACCCCATGATTCAGTTATCTCCCACTAGGTCCCTCCCACAACACGTGAGAATTATGGGAGCTACAATTCAAGATGAGATTTGGATGGGAACACAATCAAACCATACCAAATGACAAAATATGTATTAAATATGTACCCAGTGTCTCTTTTCCTTGAAGAGAGAGCAGATGCAGGCAATGGAGGCGTAACTGTTTTTTGCAGTGTTCCCCAAGATTCCACTGACTTTGCCTCTGGCTTAAAAAAGAACAACAACAACAAAAACAGCTTTACTGAGACAGAATTCACAAACCACACAATTAACCACAAAATTAAAGCACACATTTCAATGGCTTTTAGTATATTCATAGAGTTGCACAACTATCATTCCAATCAGTTTCAGAGCCTCTTCAAATCCCCTCCCCTCAAATCTACCCATTAGCAGTCACTCCCTCTTCCCTCTGCTACCCACTCTCCCTAGAAACCACGAATCTACTTTTCATCTCTGTGGATTTGCCAATTCTGTACTTAATGTAAATGAAATCACATAATTTATGGTCCTTTGCATCTTTTTTTTAGCACGATGGTTTCAAGGTTTATCCATATTGTAGCATGTGTTAACACTGCATTCCTTTTTTATAGCTGAAGAGTATTCCATTGTATGGATAAACTACATCTTATTTATCCATTCATCAGTTGATGGATATTTGGGTTTATTTTCACTTTTTGTCTAGTGAATCTTAGAGACATCAATTGTGTAAGGGAATGGGGGATGCCATGGGTTGAAAAACAACGTGAATCCTAGCAACTGAAAAGAGCTGATATTATCGGTCTAGGTTATTACCATCTGATATGATTTGGATCTTTGTCCCTACAAATCTCATGTCAAATTGTAATCTCCAGTCTTGACGGTGAGGCCTGGTGAAAGGTGATTGGATCATGGGAGCAGGGTTCTCATGAATGGTTTAGCACCATTCCCTCAGTGCTGTTCCCGTGATGGTGACTGATTGTAACATATGATTGTTTAAACGTCTGTAGCACAGGCCAGGCATTGGTGGCTCACTCCTGTAATCCCAGCACTTTGGGAGGCCAAGGTGGGTGAATCACTTCAAGTCAGGAGTTTAAGAACAGCCTGGCCAAGATGGGGAAACCCTGTCTCTACTAAAAATCCAAAAATTATCCATGTATGGTGTTGTGTGTCTGTAGTCCCAACTTGGGAGGCAGAGGCAGGTGAATCTCTTGAACCCGGGAGGCAGAGGTTGCAGTGAGCCAAGATTGTGCCACTGCACTCCAGCCTGGTAGACAGAGTGAGACTCCATCTCACTTCACTCCTGCCTGGGAGACCAAGCGAGTCTCCACCTAACAACAAACAAACAAACAAACAGAAAAGGTTGTGGCACCTCCCCACTCTCTTGCTCCTGCTCCAGCCATGTGAAGATACCTCTTTCAGCTTTGTCTTCCGCTATGAGTCAAAGCTCCCTGAGGCCTTCCCAGAAGCAAACACTGCCATGCGTCCTGTACAGCCTGTGGAATTATGAGTCAATTAAATCTCTTATGAATTACCCTGTCTCAAGTATTTCTCTATCGCAATGCAAAAACAAACTAATGCACCTTCCTTCAGAACTCACAGCTCTTATAAAGCCTCCTCCTGGGCACCCGGCCCCCAGAGGTCCCTTCTGCCTCCAATTCTGTCTTGCCACCACTCACCCTGGGTTCCTACTATGCTTGTCTGTGTTGCTTAGCCATGAAGGATGGTACTGGGTGTTCTAAGTCTGTGGTACTCTAGGCTGACACTCTGAGCTCTTACACACTAATGCAGTGAGACAGACAGAATCTTCTTCTGAGAGAACCATCAACTAAATAATTATTGCCAGACAGGTGGTGGTTTATGGAGACCCCCTTTCTTCTAGAGCATGGAGATCATTAAACACATGGAAACAGAATGAGCTGTTTATTTGGTGAGCTTATTTGTCTATACATCCATCGAAACCCACATTTCTCAACTTTCTTTTTGCCACTATCACCCCACTTATGAGTCTTTAAAATTTTTTTCTTTTGGGGTAAAATACACATATGATTTCACCATTTTAACCATTTTAAAGTATACTATTCAGTGGCCTTAAGTGCATGCACGATGCTATGCAAACATCACCATTATCTAATTCCAGAACATTTGTACCCCCCCCCAAATGGAAATTCTTTACCCATTAGCACTTGCTCTCATCCCCCCTCCCATACCATCTAATGCCTGTAAACCACTAATTTGCTTTCTCTGTCCATGGAATCGCCTATTTTGAATGTTTCACAAAAATGGAATCATACGATATGTGGTCTTTCGTGTCTAGCTTCTTCACTTAACTAATGTTTTCAGGGTTCATCCGTATTGTAGCTGAGATCAGAGCTTCATGGAAAGGCTGAATAATAGTCATTGTGTGGCTAGACCACATTTTGCTTATACTGTTATCTATCAATGGACATTTGGGGTGTTTCCACCTTTTGGCTGTCATGAATAGTGAAGAGTGTTTTATTAACTTTAATATCACAGGTACATTGTATATCTATTTGTGTACTGTGGCCCTCCAGAAGGTCACACACACCTTGTCATATTTGAGATTGTTTGTCTTCCCCCACCCCCCGAAGCAATTTTTATTTCCTTGGGAGAAATATTGCCACCATTGAGAATGCATGATGTAAACCCATTAAATGAATTCCAATTTCAGAGTAATGACTCTATCTGACCTACCACCATATCTTCAGAACCTAGTACAATTCCAGGTACATGAAGTTCAATACACTGTGGGTGAGTAAATAAGAGGATGCATGAATGATCTGTTAAAAAGCTGTTTTGATTGAGTACCTATTAAGGGAAAAGTAAGTGCCCTTTTATTATGAATCAACCTGCAACAGACATTGCGCTTGGCACTTTAATTCTCAATACTGCCTGTGTAGAAGGAACAGTGCCTTGTTTGTGCAGAATAGTTCAGAGTGTAATAATAATAGCAAGAATAATGATGATATCTCTTATTTATTGGGTGCCATCTCAACGCTGTATGAAACAAGCATGGGCATTCTTTCATTTCATGCCCACAGGGAGGCATATAGGTACTGTTTACAGTACTTGATTATAGGTACTGTTATGAATTCCCAGATGAGGGACTGATGTTCAGGGAGTCTAAGTCACATAGCTAAAGGCTGGCAAAATAGTTTGAAGGTAAACTGGGATATGAGTTCTGGTTTGTATGGAGAGAAAACCTGTGGTCTGATTCATATACCTTCCTGCTCTAATGTGCAGGGTGCACTGCATGAATTATTCTCATTATAGATGAGAAAACCAAAATCCAGGAAGATCAGTGGATTTGCCTAAATGCAGTGCATTTGCAGCAGAACTCTAGTCTGAAATCTTCCCTCTCATAACTAAGAGCAGCTTTTCCCTGGCAGCAGACATAAAAGTGAATTTGTGAAATGAAGGTGGTGTGTACTCAGTGGCCACCAGGATGGTCTTCCTCCCATGGTCATTTTGTCATTACTAAGCTGAAACCTACCAGGGCTCCCCTTTCTGTACACGAGCATATCTAAGCCTTGCATCTTAGACTTGGTCTGCACTCCTTCTGGCCTTTGCTGTTCTCTCCAGGTCTACCTCTTATATTTGCGCAGCCCACCTTTGGCTCAAGCCATTACCTACCAGGTCACTAGTTACCCAGATCAGATGTTTCTGGTAACCAAGATCTCTGAGCCTACACACGTGCTATTCCCTCACCTGGAATCACCTTTCTGTTTTTGCCTAGAGAAGAATAGCCATGCTTCAAGTGTTGCTAGCTTGGATGTCACCCCCTCCGGGAAACCTTCTTGGATGTCACTTGCTTCTGCTCTGGATTGGGTACCTTCCTTTTCCACATGGTTGTCTCCTCAACTCTCAATTCCATCTTCATATGATGGCTCTCATGTCTCTGCAGAGCCCAGCATGAAGCAATTGAGCAGCTCATTCTTGATGGAAGAAAAAAGGATGACTGTTTGCTGCTCATGAGGCCAGCATTCATATTTGCAGCCAAGATAGGAGCAACCCCCTTCATTCTCATTCTAATGATAAAGATGGCAATGATGGGCCAGGCGCAGTGGCTTATACCTGTAATCCCAGCACTTTGGGGAGGCTGAGGCAGGGGATCACCTGAGGTCAGGGGTTTGAGACCACCCTGGCCAACATGGTGAAACGCTATCTCTACTAAAAATACAAAAAATAGCCGGGCATGATGGCGCATGCCTATAATCCCAGCTACTCGGAGGCTAAGGCAGGAGAACTGCTTGAACCCATGAGGTAAAGGTTGCAGTGCAGTGAGCTGATATCGTGCCACTGCACTCCAGCCTAGGCAACAGAGTGAGATTCAGTCTCAAAAGAAAAAAAAACAATGGCAATGATCATTGTTCACTTACACACCACCTTTGATGTCACCAGTCTCTGCAGTATAAACCCACTTAACCTTCAAACACTCTTATAAAGTGTATATTAATTTCCCTTTTTACGTATGAGTGAAAGACTCAATTTTTTTCTCAAACGTGTTCACAGTCACCCAACTGGTGCATGAACATGAGCAGTTAGTTCTTGAGTTTACAACTTAAGCACTGTCGGGGACAGAACACGACACCCGAAAGCCCAGCGCCTTGGTATGCTGTGTGCTTTGAGCTGAAGGAGATTGCAAGGGCCTCAGAAGCAAGGTCTTTCTGACCGTCTCTCATCCTCCTGTCTCTTGCCTCTTTTTCTCCCCAGAAGGGAGTCATAGAAACCAGCATTCCTCTTCTCCAAGATGAATCCTAGCAACTACAGCTCCTCTTCCCCAAAGCAAGCCAATAAATCCGAGAAAGGTCACTCTGAGACCCTCTCTCTTCTCCCTTGAAAACCCTCTTGTGACAGGCGTCCTGCCCTATACCCAGAGGAAAGGAACGCCACACAGAGGCCATGAAGAATCAGAATAGACAGATCTTACTGGGCGCCCCACTCAGTCAGTAGACCAAACATGTTTCATCCAGTCACATTTCTACACTGCTGCCCATTCCAAATCTAAGCATAAAGTTAGACAGTTTCCCCTGGATCTTCATTTCTGACCGTTCCCATGTCACATAAAACTGTGTTTAAAAAAACAAAAAAAAAACAAAAAAAAACAAAAAAAAAACCTTGTTATGCATTTCTACTGTTAACCTGTCTTTTGTTATAGGCGAGTCAGCTGTGATGACTGTGGTGGGTGATTGAAAAGGCATTACACCTGTCTGCCCACACACCACCTTGCTGTACCCCCCTTGAGTACCCCAGGCTAAAACTCCAGACACCACTGTGAACTGGATTTGTGTGTTCTGTGTGCCCCAGAGGTAGACGGGTCCACAGATCTGCCCTTTCTACTGCTCTTTCTAGAATGATGACAATAGTTACAGCTAGGAGAACTGTTTATACATTTTATATATAAACAATCTCTAAGTACATATGTATGTATTTTATGTATGTATAAAATGTTATATTTTATAAATGGAGTATATAAAACATATTTTATAAATATATAAACATATAAACATATTTATGTATATTTTAGAGACAAGGTCTCACTCTACCCTGGCTGGAGTGCAGTGATGGGGTCATAGCTCACTGTAGCCTTAAATTTCTGGGCATAAGTGACCCATCCGCTTTAACCTTCTGAGTTGCTGGGACTACAGGCATGTGCCACCATGCCCAGATACTTTTAAAATTTCTTATAGAGATGAGGTCTTGTGATATTGCCCAGGCTGGTCTTAAACTACGGGATTCAAGTGATCCTCCTGCCTTGGCATCCCAAAGTGCTGGAATTACAGGCATGAGCCATGTGCCCCACCCATTTACACATATTTTAAAGCATAGTAATTATTTTTCAATCTATCAAATTGATGTAGCTAAAATTACAAATTGTTTACATGCAATCAAGGATTGAAAATATAAAATAACAGAAATATTTATTTTTTTGAGATGGAGCCTCACTCTGTCTCCAAGGCTGGAGGGCAGTGGCGCCATCTTGGCTCACTGCAACCTCCACTTCCCAGGTTCAAGCAATTCTCCTGCCTCAGCCTCCCGAGTAGCTGGGATTAGGCTAAATTTTGCATTTTTGGTAAAGACAGGGTTTCACCGTATTGGCCAGGCTGATCTCAAACTCCTGACCTCAGGTGATCCACCCATCTTGGCCTCTCAAAGTGCGGGGATTACAGGCATGAGCCGCTGTACCCAGCCTAGAAATGAAACATTTTAAACTAAGGTTTTTTTTTAAATTCTGATTCAGAATATGAAATACCTGCATGTTCACTGTAGAATATGTACATAGAAAACAATGTAGGAAATTTGGAAAATGGAGGACAAATCAAAACAAAAAATACCTCATCTTTACTCCCACCACCCTGGGGAAAAAAGTTCACTGTTTTCATAATTTCCTATTTTGTTGTAATTTCATTGAAAGTGAAATTAGGACAATAGCATGGGGATTAAAGGCCTTCATTCTGGAATTGAACAGGCCTGAATTTGCTACTCAGCTCTGCCCCATGCTGAGTGTTTGATCTCGGGCCAGTTACTTAACCTTCTGAAAATTTGGGGAAATTATGCCTACCTCCCAGAGCTGTTGTAAATTATATGCTGGGGCACACATACAGTGCTTAACAGAGTTTCTGGCATGTCGTAAGGATTCAATCACTGGTGGCTATTATTTTTAATGAGAGTGCTATTATTTTTATTTTACTGTGACCATTTTTCCCCATGTTATTTAATATTCTTTAAAAACCTAACTTTTTGGTTGCCTAGTCTCTCTTATTGACATGCCATAATTTATTTAGCAAATTTCCTAATGAGGTCATAGATCCTTTTGATCTCTAATACATAAAATAACATTGCAATTTCCATATTACTTTTAAGACAGCTTAATATTGATGTCAATATCCTCTGAATTTCTCTGTTATTATCTGAGTCTGAAATATCCCCACCCGATGCTGTGCTGTATGTCCCGGTGAGGAAGGACAAGCCTCTCAAGCCACCTCGTTTCCCCCAAACACAGACTCTCCAATGGTAACAAACACCAACAATCTCTAAGCAGAAGCCTCTGTGGTTGCCCATTCGGCAGTCCTTCACTAGCATGGGGGTAATTTGTAGCTTGAACGATTGAGACAAATGCTTGGCATGAGACGGAAAGGAATAGGATGAGTCTGTAATTGGAATATTTGTCTCATTTATTCTTGATAATGTGCCATCATCCACTCCATCAGCCAGAGGTGATTGTTCACAGAATGTCTTACACCTGGTATTGGTGCTTACGAAAACCAGGTGTGGTTCCCTGTTAGAAGCTATGTTAAAGGAAGGGGGAGGCCATCTCCCTCTAACTCTCTCCCCTACCTTTCTCATTCTCTATTTCTTCCTACAATTTATTGTTCCCCTCCCTGGGGTCCTAGTTACACTTACTTGGAGTCCAGGGATGCTGGGGTTTTTTTGTTTGTTTGTTTGTTTTGCTTTTTAATAACCAAGTCTCAGGGTATTGTATTTGAAAATCCCTGCATGTAGTGATGAGGAGGGAATAAGATGAAGAGGAGGCAGGGAAGCCCAGAATGAGAGCAGGCACAAATCTCTCTGTGGTCAAGGAGTTGCAAATCAAGGAAGCCGTTCTGTTCTTTCTAATTTACAAAAGCACATTTTTTTGTCTAAGCACCTTTTCTTGTCTGGGCCTGGGCAGGTTTAAAAGGAAGCATAGGAGAGCATGGGCTGGCTTCCCTCAAGAGCTTTGTCAAAATGGAATCCCACAATTTAGACATTTATTTGACCCATCTGAACAACCTGTTGAACACACTCATTCCTAGTCCCCACCCAAATACTCCTGCATCAGAATTTCGAGGGGGAAGTGTTTGAGTGTGTGCATTTTTAACAAGGGTCCTTGATGTTACTGATAGGGTTAAATGAAGAAATATTCCCAGGGAGCAGTGCAGCTCAATCTATAATGTGCATCACCTGGGGACCTTTAAAGGTGGATTCTGATTCTATGGGTCTGGGTGCAACCTGAGATGCCGCTTTCGTGAAAATTTCCCAGGTGTTGGTGGTACAGCTGTCCACGCACCACACTTAGAGTTGCGTGGGTGAAGACCAGGGGGTCAGTAAACTTCACCCTCTGCTTGTTTTTGTACTGACTTAAGAATGGTTAAAAAAAAAAAAACAGAAAAGAAAAATCAGACCAGACAGGCTGGCTCAACGCCTGTAATCCTAGCACTTTGGGAGGCTGAGGCGGGCGGATCACCTAAGGTCAGGAGTTCGAGACCAGCCTGGCCAACGTGGCAAAACCCTGTCTCTACTAAAAATACAAAAATAGCTGGGCCTGGTGGCAGTTGCCTATAATCCCATTACTTGGGAGGCTGAGGTGGGAGAATTGCTGGAACCTGGGAGGCAGAGGTTGCAGTGAGGTGAGATGGTGCCACTGCACTCCAGCCTGGGGGACAGAGTGAGACTCCATCTCAAAACAAAAAGAAAATCGAAAGAAAAATGTTTCATTATGCATGAACATTTTATGAAATTTAAATGCCAGCGTCTATATGGGAAGTTTAATTGGCATCCCTTTGTCTACATACTGCCTGTGGTACTACCTGGTAGAGTTGTGTCGTTGTGATAATCATGACCCTAAAAGCCTAATATATTTACTTCCCAGCTCTTCATAGAAAATGTTTGCCAATCCCTGGTCTAGATCAGGAAGTAAAAAAAAGCAGAGGTGTTTTTTAAGGAAATGTATTACTCAGTACAGCTGGAATGTGAGAGATAAGACCGGCCATCCGGTATGTTGACTTTGAATATCAATAATCATTTCGAAAATTAATATTACAATAAAATGTGGATGAACTCTGACAAGAAAAAAAAAAATTCTCCCAGTCTTTATTCTTCCCACCCTCCACCTCCTGGCCCCAATTTCTGAGTCTGAATGGCCATATATTTGCATAATGGCTTTCCTTTGTTCTTTTTTATTGCCAACTAATTGAATTCAAATGGCTAAAAAAAATACCTTCAGGCTCAGACCCTGTTACAAACTCCTGTAAATAAGGGTATAGGTGAAAAAGGTGAAGAGTGTGTTTCTCATTATCAGGCAGATGCCATTTAGAACCAGGCTTTTCTGTTTGTTTTGGATTTGTTTTGTTCTTCAGATTTAGCTTAAGGACATTAAGGCAGTCAGGTGATAGAAGTTAGATAAATGAGTCTTTCAAGAAATGAGTCAAAATTCAGCGTGGGCCAGCACGTGTGTATGGCAGGTACCCTGCCTCAGTTAGTATAGTAATACAATGGCTGCTTCGCCTTTGCCCTCTGCTGTGGTTGGGAGTTTCCTGAGGCCTCAGTCGTGCTTTCTGCTAAGCCTGCAGAACTGTGAGTCAACTCAACCTCTTTTCATAAATTACTTAGTCTCAGGAAGTTGTTGCATAGCAGTGTGAGAATGAACTAAGAATATGCTTATTACATGTCAGGCCTACACTAGGCTTTGAGAAATACAGCAGCGCTATATTGTGACGAAAACAACTATCTTGCCCTCAAACTTTCAAGAAAATAAATAGACATGTGGTGGTAAGACTGCAATAAGTGCTATAAAAAGTGCAGAAGCAAAGGAACAAAATAGAATAGCGCTTCCTGTTTAGTAAGAAAACTTTCTAACCTGAGGCTGGGCATGGTGGCTCATACTTGTAATCCTAAATCTCTGGGAAGCCAAGGAGAGAGGATTGTTGTAGCCCAGGAGTTTGAGACCTGCCTGGGAAACATAGTGAGAATCCCATCTGTACCAAAGCTTTTAAAAAGTCGGGCATAGTAGCGTGCCCCTGTAGTTCTAGCTGCTTGGAAGGCTGAGGTGGGAGGATGGCTTGAGCCCGGGAGATGTAGGCTTGCCGTGAGCCATGGTTTTGCCACTGCATTCCAGCCTGGGGAGCAGAGCACGACCGTATCAAAATATTTGGTTGTGCTCGTTCCATCGGTAGGTGAAACCTTCTCGCTTGTCTTGGTTAGCTAATCTCCAAACAACAAAGGGGGACCCTAGCAAAATACCATCTCTTAAGATTTTTGGTTTGTTTTCAACCCTAAAGAGCGTATAAATTTTCCTACAAGTGATTCCTGAAAATATGAGAACAGGAAAACTCCAAATTGTTGTGCTTTACTAAAAGCCAAAGCAAACAAATGAACAAAAAATGTCAGTATGTTTGGAATATGCCCTGAGGAATCTTTAGTTTTCATTTTCTCAGAACCAATTCCTATTTCTAAGCCTTCAGAACCCCTGTGTGAATGGTCCACAGCCCTGCCCACCCCTGAATTCCTTCAATTGATCACACCCGAATCCAATAGCATGCTAGTGATTCGCTTTTTTCCCTTTTTCTTAAAAGTATCAGCCAAGGTGGCCCTGGAGCCAAAGCAGTTCTGTCGGAAAACACAGACCCAAGGGCCTGCACCACTATTAAAATGCGTTCTCCTTGGAAAGGAGGCAGCTGAGGTCTGAGACCTTCAGCTGAATGGGCTTCTGTGGAAAGGTGTCAGGAATGGAGAGGCTGAAAAGTTCACCCAGCCGTGCAGTTTGCAACATTCTGTTCCCAAGTCACAGTTAAAATCCAGTTGTTTCAAGTTGATTCAATTCAGTAGACTGAGACTTCTCGAGCAGTCCCAGCGATTCGACCCCATTATTCTTCCCCAGCAAAGTAGGCAGGCCAGGTCTGGAAACTTTTGAACTGTGTCCTCAACACTCAAAATCCAATTTTGTCGTCTTTTCTGAAAAATAAAAACTTGGACCAAAGGGCTGCCTATGGTAAGGCCAGAAGGATGTTTTTCTCTTTTAAGGAAAGCAAATAAGTTTTTATTAAAATACAGAGTTCAAACATTACTTGTTATGCTACTGAATTGTTATAAACATGGTTACTCGCTTCACAGGAGGAACCAGACATGATGGAATTGCTTCCCTCCTGACCAGTTTGTTTTCCCTGCTTCTGATGTTAACATGGCATTCATGCTATTTGGTTTTTTCCCCCTCCTAATATCTTTGACTTGTTTCCACAACTTGGATTAGTGACAAACGGGATGTAATGCAATAAGCAAGGTTCAGGAGGCTGTGGGGATTCCAGGAGGGCTCAATTGTGCCTCCTTGGAGCGTGATTTGCATGGCACAGGTGTGCGTGGTTACTCTTGATGCATCCAGCTGATCCCTTTAGCTTCCTTCTCTGGTTTCTCTGTGTTTTTTAGGTTTAGGTTCTGCCCTGGATTGTCTCCTACACTCCCACATACTTGAATGTGTATGAGTCAACATGTGTATACCCAGCCTGGACAGCCCTGCCTGCGTACGTCAGGAATACCACAAATTCAGCCCGTCGCAAACCAAAACTTTCACTTTGACCTCCTCTGTAAAATGTATACAGACAACCAAAAGCTATCATATCTAAAGAAAATTTTACCACTTTAACTGCAACGGGTTTAACCGTTAAGGCAGAGGGGTTTGAATCCTCAAATAATTGTGTGACAAGTTGACATTGTTCTTTTTCTCTGTGCAGTTAAAATGACTTCTGGTTATTCCTGTGAATTTCCTTCTTGTCTACAGGCTCTGAAACAGTTGCAGACTTTTTTTTTTTCCTTTGAGTCGGAGTTGCTGTATCACCCAGACTGGAGTATGGTGGTGCGATCTCGGCTCACTACAACCTCTGCCTCCTGGGTTCAAGCAATTCTCCTGCCTCAGCCTCCTGAGTAACTGGAACTACAGGCACATGTCACTATGCCCGGCTCATGTTTGAATTTTTAGTAGAGACGGGATTTCACCATGTCAGTTAGGCTGGTCTCAAACTCTTGACGTTGTGATCCACCCACCTTGGCCTCCCAAAGTGCTGGGGATTAAAGGCGTGAGCCACCACCCCGACTCTAAATTGCAGATATATTTATCCTGTAGTGGATGAACATTAGACACCTTGACATCTTTGAGAAGGAAATGCTGAGTTGACAGATGCAGAAAATTCTGCAGGTGCGTTTTCTTAATGCCAGACAATTGGATGTCAGTGATTTGGGTCATCGTTGAGATCCTGAGACAAAATGTGCTCCTTAGTGACGTCTCACCAATCTGTCCTATAAAGTCTTGATAACTTTTTTAGGGTACCTGGGAATCCACAGAAGACATACACATAACTGTCTAAATTATCTTTGACGTAAGGAATAGCGGCATAGGTCTACAGAGCTAATAAGCAGGAGAGAAAGAATTCAAATACACTGATCTGAACCCCAAATTTTAGTAACTATGCTACAACTACTTCAAATGTTGTCTTGAATCTTTTATTTCTATTCTTACTGCCATAACCTAATTCCAAGACATCTATTTCTTAGCTAGATTATACAAGTCTGTTTTCATCCCCACGAAAAAAACTTTACTAAGAACTCACTCCTCTTTCCTAACCTGCCTTGTCTATATGGATTTATTCTGGATATTGCATGTAAATGGATTCATACAACGTGAACTTTTGCATCTGTCTTTCATTTGACATAATATTTTTGAGGCTCATGTTTCAGAGCATGCTCCGGTACTTTTTATGGCTGAATAAGAACCCATACAATATCCACTGTGTGGATGAACCTCATTTACCGATTCATCAGTGTATGATGGAATTGGGGTTTCCACGCTTCGATTGTGAATAGTGCTGATAGGAACATTTATGAACAGGCTCCTTGGAATATCTGTCCTAGATTATTTTGGGTATATACCTATTAGGGTCAGGTTGGAATTGCTGATGGAATTGCTATATCATGGTAATCCTATGTTTAACCTACTGAGGAACTGCCTATCTTTCATAGCATTTATCAGTGTAGATTCCCACTAGCAATAAACACTAAATACCAAGATCCTCGTCAGCATATGTTTTTTTATTTGTCATTTACTTTAAACTACTTAGGGTTGCCATAACCAAATACTGTACCACTACCTGGGTGTCTCATGACTTTCTGGGTAAGTCCCTTTCTTCCTCATGAGTCAACCATGAATAAAAACTACCATTAGACCAGGGTACTATAGAAATACTGTCATTTTTAATGTTATGTATGACTGGAAAGTCCATGCTATTGGAAGGCATTATGGTACAATTGGAATAAAATTCTTGACCCAAACAGAAGTTTTAGTTGTACCGTAACTTCTCTTTCCTTCTAAGGGTTGGCTTGAACTATTGTTTGGGGTTTCCACTTACCTTTTAGGACTCCGAATCAGCGAGTCTAGTTGGGAAACAGAATCCACATCAGTTACCTTAACAGAGGGAATTTAATAAAAAGAATTATTAACTAGGTATTGAACTAAAAAGGCAACCACTGAAACATCACAGGTAGAAAGCAGCTACCACCCTTAGGGCTACGGGAACAAAAGAGTTGGAATTATTAAAATTTAAAGGCTTGGAGAAGGGGTCCTGCTGAGCTGAGACTCAGATATGTCTAAGGGCATTTTTGTTTTTTTGGCTGATGAAGTCTCAGGTTAAAAGTGGGGGCCTCTTAGGCAAGGGGGTGGGTACTGGCCAGCTGAGGTTTGTATCTCTGAGGAGCCATAATGAGGCTGGTCTTACAAGTCTTAGAGAAATGAAACTGCAATCAGTGGCTGCTACTGGAACAAACAGCTACAGCCAGAGCAAAGGGAAAAGGCTAGAGTGCTACATACAGAAACATCAAGCAAAGAAGCAGCCAATGGTTACCCAACAGACAAGAGTAGGCACCTTCTTCCTCCTCCAACTCTGCAGACTCCTGCTGGGACCACCATTAACAGAACCTAACAGGAAGCTGGTTGGAAAAGCAGAAGTGAGGTTTGCCCAGCCTCAGCATTGCAACACTTGAGTATAAAAGAGTAGCTTTGAAACGAAGAAGTGGTAGCTTATTAACTGGTACAACAGCTCCACACCCTTAATGCCTTTTCTTTGCTGAAATCTTTGAGTCTTCTTTCTGCTCCTGTAGCCACTCACATCATGCTGTTAATCTGTTTCTTTCCCTTTAGATAATGAACACTTTGAGAGCAAGGGTTGTACTTCATCTGTGTTCTCAAATATTGCAGCACCCATATCATAAGAGATGCTCACTAAATGTTTGTTGAATGACTGCATGGATGAATGAATGAACAGAGCAAGCAGACTAGGAAGCCCAAGAGAATGGCCCTTATCAGAGCCTGAAAGGGAAGCATTGAAGTGAAGCGAAGATGAAAGATGGCAAATGAGACTCATGACAACACTGTTTGATGTCTTGGATCCACTCTTGTTCTTCCCAGTCGGATTTTTGTAACTTGTGGCAAAAGGAATTGTACTTCCACAGCAAGCAATCAGCCAGGCAGGGAAGGCAGAGCTGCAGGCACTCAGAAATCCGTTGTGAGTGGGAGAATAATCAGACACCTGCCAGGAGCAAGGTGCTGAGAAAACTAGCAACAGTCAGGTGCTTTACCAGACCCACCAACAAAGGTATTAGGGTCAAGGGGGAGTAGCACCCTGTAGCCTGGAAGATAAAGCGTGTCATATCCAGGGCTCTGCCTATTCCTCTGACTCCTTTGCTTAACAGTCAAAACCTGCAGTTCTTCCCATAAGTCACTCTCTCCAGCTTTCCTCTGCCTGTACCTTTGCTTCTATCCACCTGATTCATTCTTAATCAGCCAGAACAAGTTGTGTCCTCTTGCAGTTTTTGCTTCCCAAGCTGCCCTTTATTGTACGCATCTGTGAATTCCTAGGTTTTTTCCCCGACAAAGACAGACAACAATAACTAATCGAGGTCCTGGATCCTGGAAGCAAGGGCTGACATTGCTTACCAGCTGGGCATATTTAACTCTGCCTCATTTCTGTATTTGTAAAATAATTACGATGATGGTCACTACTAAACAGGGTATTTGTAACCTCAACTAGAGCTGAGATGGTTTGAATGTTTTTATCTCCAAATCTCATGTGGAAATGTGACCTCCAATGTTGGAGGAGGGCCTAGGGGGAGGTGTCTGGGTCATGGAGACAGATGCCTCATCGATACTTTTGTGCCATCCTTGCAGTAACGAGTCCTTGCTTTGCCAAATAACATGGGAGCTGGTTGTCTGAAGGAGGCTGGCATCCCCCCTTCTCTTGCTTCCTCTCACCATGTGACATACCTTCTTCCCCCTCTGCCTTCCAACGTGAGGTAATAGCTTCTCGAGGGCTCACTAGAAGCCAAGCCAATGCTGGTGTCATGCTTACACAGCCTGCACAACCGTGAACCAAACCTGCTTTCTCTTATAAATTGCCCAGCCTCAGGGATTTCTTTATACCAGCACAAGAAGCTAGCACAGAAAACTGGTACCAAGAAGTGGGGTGTTGGTATAAAAATACCTGAAAACGTGGAAGTAACTTTGGAACTGGGTAACAGGCAGAGGTTGGAAGAATTTGGACAGCTTGGAAGTAGACGGGAAGACAAGGGGAAGCTTGGAACTTCTTAGAGTCTGGTTAAATGGTTGAAGTGGAAACACGGATTTATACATAGACACCGAAGGCCAGACTGACAAGGTCTCAGGAAAATAAAGTTACTGGAAACTGGAGCAAGGGTCACCTATGTTATGCCTCAGCAAATAGCTGTATTGTTTATGTCTTAGGGATTTTTGGAAGGTAGAACTTAAGTGATGACCTAGGGAATCTGGCAGAAAAATTTCTAAGGAGCAAAGCATTTAAAAATTGATGGGCTCTTCTAACAACCTATGGTCAGATGTGAAAGGAAAGAAATGACTTAAAGCTGCAACTTCTATTTAAAAGGGAAGCAGAGAGTAAAAGTTTGTAAAATTTTCAGTCTGGCTGCGTGGTAGAGAACAAACACATTTCAGGAGAGGAATTCAAGAGGGCTGCCAAACACTTTCTTAAAGAGCTTTGCATGACTAAAAGGAGTCCAGTGCTATTAAGGCAGTGGGAACAAGTCCTCAAAGATATTTCAGAGGCATTCAGGACACTCCCTCCCAGCCAGGCCTGGAGGTCTTAGGAGCACTGCATGCTTTCAGGGCCAGGCCTGGGGCACTGCTGCCCTGTGCCACCGTGAAACTGCTCTCCACCCCCATCCTTGCTGCTCCAGTTCCAGCTGTGACTCAAAGGGCACCAGGTAAAGATTGAGCTGCAACTTTGGAGAATATAAGCTACCATGATCCTTGCTGGTTTGCATGTGGTGGTAAGCCTGTGGGTACACAGAATGCAAGAGAAGGGTTGGCAGCATCCACTTAAATTTCAGGACGTATGGGAAAGCCTGGGTGCCCAGGCAAAAACCTGCTACATGTAAACACCTACTGCAGCTGTGGATTTCCTACAGAGACACTCTACAAGGGTAGAGCCAGGGGAAAGGTGGGGTTGGAGCCCCCACACAGAGTCCCTACCTGGGCACTGTGTAGTGGAGCTGTAGAAATGGGCTTCCCTCCAGACCCCAGAATGGTGGAGCCATAAACGGCATGCAACCTCAGCCTGGAAGAACCAGAGGCAGGGATGCCCAAGGCCTTGGGATCCCAACCTGTGTACCAGTGTGTGTCAGAGGTGGGACATGGAGTCTTAAGGATTGGGAAACTTTAAGGTTTAATTTCTGCCCTGCTGGGTTTCGGACGTCTATGGGCCCTGTTACCCCCCTTTCTTTGTAAATTTCCCTCTTTTAGAATGGGAGTGTTTACCCAATGCCTGTACCACCATTGTGTGTTGGAAGTAAATAACTCGTTTTGATGTTACAGGCTCAAAGGTGGAAAACACTTGCCTTGAGTCTAAAGTGAGTCTTTAGTCTTTGGAGTTGTTACTTGAAATGAGTTGAGGCTTTGTGGGAGACTCTTTGAGAGAGGGTGATTGTATTTTGCAATGTGAGGAGGACATGAGATTTGGGGGAATAAGGGAGAAATTATAAGGTTTGGAAGTTTGACCCCCTCCAAATTTCATGTTGAAGTGTTACCTCCAGTGTTGGAGATGGACCTGGTAGGAGGTGTTTGGGTCATGTGGGGTGGGGGTGGATCCCTCCTAAATGACATGGTACTCTTCCTATCATAGTTACTGCTCCTCTAGTTCAAATGAGATCTGGTTATTTTAAGGAGCATGGCATCTCTTGCTCCCTCCCACCATATGACATGCTGAGTCTCCTTTCCTTCCACCACGCCTAAGAGCTTCCGGAGGTCTTGCCAGAAGGTGAGCAGATGCTAGTACTATGCTTGTACAGCTTGCAGTACCATGAGACAAACTTTCCTTTATAGATTACCCATCCTGGGGCTTTTTTAAAATTGTACTTTAAGTTCTGGAATGCATGTGCAGGACATGCAGGTTTGTTCATAGGTATACATGTGCTATGGTGGTGGGCTGCATCCATCACCCCATCACCTACATTAGATATTTCTCAATGCTATCCCTTCCCTCGCCGCCCCCCCGAGAGTCCCCAGTGTGTGATGTTCCCCTCCCCGTGTCCATGTGTTCTCATTGTTCGACTCCCACTTAAGAGTAAGAACATGGGGTGTTTGGTTTTCTGTTCTTGTGTTAGTTTGCTGAGAATGGCTTTCAGCTTTATCTGAGTCTCTGCAAAGAACGTGAATTCATCCTGTTTTATGGCTCCGTAGTATTCTATGGCATATATGTCAGCCTGGGGTATTTCTTTAGAGCAACACAAAAGAGACGAACACAAAACAAGGCATTTTAACAATGTTAAAACATTGGCTAACACGTAGAATGTGATAAGTATTACTAGTGTTGCTTTTACTGTGTTGTAGTAGTTTAAGACATTTTCCTTACCAAGTCTTGGAAGAGACTTTGACTTGTTATCTTCACAGGACATGGCATGTAGTAGGTGTTCAATGGACACCAGAAATGGAGAAAGAATAAATACATCAGAATTTAGATGGAGTAGGTTGCCTAGGGCATGAAGGGTTTACTTAATAGAGCTGACTGTCTAAAAAGGATTATGCAGAATATTGTTGCTGAAAATACTTGCATGTTGAAAGAACATTTTCCAGTAAGAGCAGTCTACTATGGTAAATGCATTGAGACTTTGTTGAGAAACTGCCTTAGGGTCATCACAACAGCATCAGAGCTCCTTTGGGACTGTTAATGTAGATTCCATTAGACAGGACTTTATTTGACAGGGATAGAAATCAAATGGAAATCTTATGAAAAGATTTATTAAAGGATGCTGGGAGATTGAATTAGCTACAGGTAAAGATCTGAGCCTGGGAATCAACTGGACCCAGGGGTTCTTTTCTCCATCTTTTTTATTTCTACTTACCATTCTCTGAATTTCTATTGTATGCTCCATGTTGACAAATGTAATAGGTTGTCTTATGAACTAGAAGGTACTTGATTCTAAGATGGGGGATTTGTCAGTTCTGCTGCTCTAACAAACTACAGACTTGACACAACAGATTGCTTCAAATTCAGGAGGTCAAAAAGGCTGACATAAGTTTTACACAACTAAAGGTGTTGGCAGAGCTAAGTTTCTTCTGGAAGCTGATCGATAATCTGCTCTGATTTTAGCTTCTAGAGGCTGTCTGTCGTGGCTTGTAATTCCTTCATCTTCAAAGCCCACAGTAGCATCTTCAAATCTTAGCTTTCTGTTACTCTTACAAGAACTCCAGTAATACATTGGGTTCATTTCTATAATCTGGGACGATCTCAAGATCTTCATCTTAGTCGTATCTACAAAGTAACTTTTTTTTTTTTTTTTTTGCCATATAAGGTAACATCTGCAGGTTGCAGATAGTCAGCTGCATCGTTCTTGGAAGAAAGTGGGGGAAGGGATAAAGAAGTGGCATTGTTTAACCTAGTTACAGACATTATTTATCTCCATAGTCAGCACAATGTCTAGCATATAACTAGTGGGAAAAATGTCATTGATTGACTTCATAGAAGAATGACTGTGTATCTGCATGTCACTTTTGGCCTATGCCGTCAAACAGGCCTCTCCATGCAGGAAAACATGGTTCTTGATAGTTTCTTAACCTTAAGACCCTCTACTACTGCTCCTGGAAAGATGCTTGATTTCTTCCTAAGTTTTCCTAGCTTAGGCCATCAAGTCTCCAAGTCTGTAATTACCCCAACTGACAAAGACATCTAAGAACAATCATCTGAAATCTTACATTTGTGTTCAATATCTCTACAGGAATGTTTTCTGATCTTTTTTTCCTAAAAATAGATGATTGTGCAAGAACGCCAGGTACATAATTGTTCTGGTTACAAAGGCTCTAGGTCAATGTTAATCCTATTAAAACTAATGTTCCCTATCATTAAAATAAGGTTGAGTTTCCTTCTTGGAATCCCAAACTGAAATTCATGAAATTATACCTGCACAATTTTGGAAGAAATAAAAGCTGTACACATGAAATGTATAGGAGTTTGTATTTCAATGTCAATTACCTGCCACAGCTAAGTTAGAAAACAGAAAATTTGCTCAATTCCAAAATGCTGGCAGGAGCTAATAGTACCCCCTACTAAACACCATTTCTGTTGATCAGGTACTGATATACTTAATGTGTGACCTTTACCCTTTTCCCATGCTACTTAATTTCTATTATATAAAAATACAGTCTTCAGAGAACTGGAAAAAACCACTTTAAACTTCATATGGAATCAAAGGAGAGTCTGCATAGCCAAGACAATCCTAAGCAAAAAGAACAAAGCTGGAGACATCACACCACCTGACTTCAAATTATTAATACAAAGGTACAGTAATCAAAACAGCATGGTACTGGTACCAAAGTGGATATAAACCAATGGAACAGAACAGAGGACTTGGAATTAATGCCATACATTTACAACCATCTGATATTTGACAAACCTGACAAAAACAAGAAAAGATTCACTGTTTAATAAATGATGTTGGGAAAACTGGCTAGTCATGTGCAGAAAGCTGAAACTGAACCCCTTCCTTACACCTTACACTAAAATTAACTCCAGATGGATTAAAGATTTAAACATAAGACCCAACACCATAAAAACCCTAGAAGAAAACCTAGGTAATACCATTCAGGACGTAGGCATAGGGAAGGACTTCGTGACTAAAACACCAAAAGCCAAAATGGACAAATGGGATCTTATTAAACTTAAGAGTTTCTACACAGCAAAAGAAACAATCGTTAGAGTGAACCAGCAACCAACAGAATGGGAAAAAAATTTTGCAATCTACTCATCTTAAAAAGGGCTAATACGCAGAATCTACAAAGAACTAAACAGATTTACAAACAAAACTCATTCAAAAGTGGGCGAAGGATATTGAACACACACCTTTCAAAAGAACACGTTTATGAGGCCAACATATGGAAAAGTGGTTACAACGGTTACAAAATTCTGGGTACAGTGTGACCCAGCTGTGCACCTGATGGAGAGAATGGCAGGCAGGGAAGAGGCTATGATGGAGTCTGTCAGGCTCACATCTAAGATGGAGTCTGTTTGGTTTACATCATAATCCCAGCTACTTGGGAGGTTTATGGAGGAGAATCACTTGAACCTGGGAGGCTGAGGTTGCAATGAGCTTGAGATCATGCCATTGGCACTCCAGCCTGGCAACAGAGTGAGATTCCATCCCCCTTTTCCTTTGCCCCCAAAAAAGTGAGTAAAATTTTACCTTTTGATAAACCAAAGCATCTTTGAACCTGTAAAGACTTTTCCTAATTATCTGCTTTGATTATACCAAGACTTAGGGAGCTGGGTGGAATTGACTTGCCTGTGGTCACAGAGCTATTAAGTGGATGAACCCAGATCTCCTGACTCCCCCATCCCATGCCCTCGTACACAGGTATCAGGCATGTATAGCTTCAGTTTAATCCCCTAATAACTGAATAGATAGGTTTTCATCTAAAGACACTGATAGGTTTTATCCTAATTAGTCAACAGAGATTTGAAAATGACCATTTCTGGTGAAGATGAGAAATAGTTAGTGTCTCCTAGCTGGGATGTGACAGCTTCCACTTTTTTAATTCCTTTTTATATCAGCCTCCCACATCTGACCTACGTAGCCCCAGACTACACAGTCTGGGGTGTTAAAGTACTAATTCCACTATGGTAATTAACCAATACAGCAAGTACTCTTTATTTTTTCTCATCAACCTTCTAGAAAGAGCTTTCTTGTTGAGGAAAAACTGTATATTTTACAGATGGTATGTGAAAGGAAATAGTGAAAGGGAATACAAATTGCTGACAATGACATGTGCCAAGGGCTACTTTGCAATATTGGTTTATGAATTTTGCCAGCTCAGTAATGTTTTAGCAATGGCATACCACTTGGAGGTTTTCCTTGTTTATTCCATTTGAAGAGATGTTGCATTTTAACAGCATACAAAGCAATATCTAGCAGCATTTGGGTCTGCTTAGATTTAGAAGTGAGCTGAGAGAGCAGTTTATATTTGCTTTTGATTTCTCCATGTGAGAGGAATGCAATGATTATTTTCAGCAACTTTGAAAGTCATATTCTAAAAACCAGAGAAATACAAGCGAGAAAGCAACACAGGTACATTTAAGAAAAAGTGAGTGCAAGAGTCCAAGTCAGTGATTTGTTTCTGGAAGCCACTGACCCATTCACAATTTACTTCAAGCTCAGAAATAAAGCCTGTAAACTCGCCCAAAACCATGGATATGCATTAGTAAAGGAAATATTTCAAAGGTAGATGAAGCTTGGGTCTTAAGAAATAAGGTTCTGATTTCTTCCTGATCTTACTGTGTTCAAGTCTTGCAAAAAATATTTTTTACTCAAAAAGGAGACTCATACTAAAACAATATTGCACTCCCTATACTTCCCATATGGTGAGAGAATCTAAATTTTTAAATAACGGATTGCTTTCTAATGATCCCTCGGTCTGAATTACTAAGAAATTGCAGCTTGGTGACATCGCAAATAAATCTCATTACATAAGTTGAGAGAAACTCGATTATTATAGGTGGTTGAGACATTAACCATCTGGTAGACCAAACTCTACCTATGGGAAACCATTGTCTACATGGAGAGGTGACCTGTCCAAGGTCCTGAAGTACACTAACGGTATGTCCTGTGTTGGAAATCGGTGTACATACTAAATTCCCTGTGTTTTCACTTAACAGCACTTTCTTGAACACATTACTTACCCACTTTGTGAATCTGTTTGTAACCCATGCTATTGCTTTTCTCACAGGGTGTTTGAAGATGAAACGCTGAAGTTCTCAATGTAGGCCTTTGCATGTATCTTAAAATATTTTTAGTCATTTCCATAATTTTGATATTCAACATAATCATTATCATGATTAAATTCACAATTTCATGTGTGAATCCCTAGCCACAAACGTGTCTAAAGTATGAAACACAGGGGTCTGAATAAGGAAAGATACAGAAAATTGAACCAATTGTCTCAAATTGTGTACATCCTAAGTTAGCCACAATTTCTTAACTAGGCTTTCTATGTACATGACTTGAATTTTTAATCTTTAACTGGGTTTTGGCAAGTATTTGGTTCATGGCTTTAAACCATCATGGAAGATGTACCACCATATCCTATCCATCTGGTTTTGTCTTTTTCATTCCTTCAGTGGAAGGCTATCCTCTTGGCTTTCTGGGACTGAATTACAAAATTAAAATGTCAGTTATACTTAAGCTGCCGGCAGTGAAGCTGAGAAGATAAATCCTACTGGAGTCTGTCTAAATAGCAGTGAAGGGATAAAGAGATAACGTGAGGTCAAGTCTTTACACAGCTAGATGCCCAGCCGGCTCAACCACTCACTCTTTTGTCCATTGCCCTGAGTCTAGCCTGACTAAAACATCATAAATAGAAGACGTTAGATTCAGATGTGAAAATCGAATAAAAAGGTGCTACCTAACTGCTCATTATAGAAGCAAGCTTATTAAGAAATGTATAAAGTTTCTGAATGTGAATAATACAAATACAAACGGAACAGATGGCTTAATAAACCGTTAGCTCTACTAGAGAAGGACCTGGCTTCTTTATTGCTACTTTCTTGGTACTTAGAAGTGTTGTGTGTAAATTGTGAGTGAACTGAGGGGAATGCATCCACACTGCTCACCTATGTGCAACTAGACACTTAATATGCATTCTTACCTAGTTGTAGAGGCTCTTCTGTTCAAAGACGGATAGAACTTTCATTTCACAGATGGAGAAAGCAAGGCTCAGAGAGGTGGTATCACTCAATGAGAAAGTAGCAGAGGCAGAATTTGAAATACAGACCCTGAGTGTATATTTCTAACTTGACACAATCCTACCTCAACTATGTAGTTATAATGACAGAATTCTACCTCAGTAGAAAATCTTTTCTGGCCAAGCACGGTGGTTCATGATTGTAATCCCAGAACTTTGGGAGGCTGAGGTGGGCAGATCACCTGAGGTCAAGAGTTTGAGACCCACCTCACCAACATGGCAACCCTGTTTCTATTAAAAATACAAAAATTAGCCAGGTGTGGTAGCAAGTGCCTGTAATCCCAGCCACTCGGGAGGCTGAGGCTGGAGAATCACTTGAACCCAGGGAGTCGAAGGTTGCAGTGAGCTAAGATTGCACCATTGCACTCCAGCCTGGGTGAGAAGAGTGAAACTGTCTCGAAACAACAAAAAATGCTTCAGAGTATGAAGAGCACGAATTGTCTCAAGATAGTGAGCACCACACTCTTGGCTTGGTGATGTCAGATACATTGTAAAGGAGGCAACAGAATTGGCAGGGAGAATTGGACAAAATTAATGTCTGACACGTCACTTCTTCCTTTCATTAGCACTTTCAGTTTCCTCTTAATGCAAGAACTAAACTTCAGAAGGATGAGGATTAAAAAGAGTCTAAAGGAGGAAAGAAATGTATGTGCATATATTCCACATTAGAACAAAATTTGTAACCTACCTTTAAAAAATGATTCAGCTCTGTAATTGGAGATACACTTTTAATAATCATTCAATAATACTCTATTTTCTACTTTAGATCCCAGTGTTTTTTTTTCCCATCTTGTTTGTATTCTATAAACTGCGTAAAATCCTTTTTGGGAGGCAAGTAATGCAAATGTGTATGGGTGTCTGTGTGTATATTCACACAAATACCTGCCTGTTCCCCTTTAGCTATTCAGTCTTGAGACTTTGAACTTCAGCCAGTGCAAAGGAATAGAAATATTGCTGGCACTAACTTCACTTAGAGCCAGCCAAAACAAGCGGGCATGCTGAGTGTCTGTTTTTCCCATCCCTGACTCCAAGAGCAGCCCATCCCAGGATTCTAGCCCAACCTCACCCTCTCTGGAACAAGAGCTATTTCTCTTGCATGCTCTAGGGTCCTAAATCTGACTTCCTTGGAGGAGAGGACAGTTCTTGTCTGCCAAGGGTAACAGAGGCCAGCACATCTGTCATGCGGATCCATCCAGCACTCTTGCCAGATCTAGAGTGCTGATCCATTATGCTGACCTGCTAATACTAACATTAGTGTGGGACTGCCCAGAGCCAAGAGCTGGAAACCAAATCTGTAGCAAGGAGCTGCTCAGGCCAGCCAAAATGAACCAGGACTTATTCTATTAGAGAGAATATTCCGTTTGCTCCAATAATAAGAACTCTATTGAGATTGGTTAATTCAATTCTGCCCATCTTATCAGATTTATTTTTAATGAAACTGAACAATAGTTTCATTTGTTATGTTATTAGTTTTCCCAGTAGAAGCAATGAGGCTTTAACACTGAAAGCGAAGCAGACAAGCTTTGCCAGGATCTTTGGTTTTTCAGTGGTGCGTGCCAGTTTGGATATTACCCAGTGAAATGCTTCTGTCCTCTTCGGGTCTACTTTCTTGCTTATGGGACTTAGAGCTGTGAAGCCATCTTTTCTCATGTGACTTCCCTGTGCCCCATCTACTCTTGTCATTCTGTTAACACACCTCCCCAGGATCCTGATTGCCACACTTCTACCCATTGTGCACTAAGTGACATTGTCAAAGTGGCTGAATCTCCCTAGGCCTTTTTTTAAATTGGCAAAATGGGGGTAACACAAATTACTGCATAACTTTTAGAAAGAATTAAGTGTATTTTACAAAGGTATAATACTTGTTATTGAGCGTTATACTCAATTTTTTGTGTGATCATCTAACAACACATCAAGGGCACAACGGCACTTCTGCCTGTTTCCTAAGTACCTGTCAGTACTGAATGACTTGCTTAGTTGGATTGATTGCTGTGTCCACAATGTGCTCCAATCATCATCACCCTTTGCCGTATGTTTCCTCTGGAGCCTCTTATCCTTTCCTGATTTCGTGCAGGCATCCTTTTCTCCAAACATCCTCCATTGTTCAGATTTAAAGGATGCAACTTGCTGGCAAAACACTGACTTTGTGGTACATTTGTAAAAGTTCACCCTGATTGAAAATAATTCTGCTCCATGTAGTTGAAACGTCAATATTAAGATATGGTAGTTGTCCTAAGTTGGTTTCCCAGAAATAGAAGTTCTTCTTCCTGGCCATGGGATTTGAGTAAGGGAACTTGGGAGAAGCCTGTAAAATAAGTCAGGAAAGAATAAGGCAAGGCGAAAGCTAGACAAAGATGTGGTTTACTGGGAAGTCTAGCTACAGCCTGCTTCCAGGGAAATCTTTAAAGTGTTGTTTACACCACAGAGGCTTCCTACCCATGGGAAAGGGGACTGGACGGATGCACAGTGACAGTAGTTGAGTGTGGGAAAATATGGATAATCTTCTAAACTCCTTAAGGAAGTGGTTCCTACCAGTTAAGGTCATCCTCAAGGAAGGGCACAGAGATGAACAATGAGCACCACCATCTGCAGTAATTTGGCAATGGGACGCTGGCCTAGTAAGAAAATGAAAAACGGAAGCTCCAACACTATATACACAACAGCCAAGAAGACAACGGGTTTGGAATATATGTAAGCGGCTTTTGTTCCAGCAGCTCAAAACTTCCCAGAAACAATAGCCGCCACAGGCCTGAAGCCAAGAGATGCCTGGAAACAGCTCGATGACATTCAAGAGTTGAGTCATTAATTTCTTAGAGGACAGAAAAAAATAGAATTTTGGCAGTGCCATTCTGATACCTTTTCCCCACCCCCTTTTCATTTTGAACATGTGTAATTGGAGGGTTGTATAATTAATTGCATGTCTATTGCAATATGGTGTTTACTTACAAAGCACTGTGGGCCATGTCAGTGATTAGCTGTTTTCTCTGACGCCTGTCAGAGTGCTAATTACAAGCAAACATGGTACACATTCTCTGACAAAGACACGGGAGTGTGGCACTAAGATTTCCCGAGATTCTCTGCATGTTCCCTTTATCCCGATGGTGTGCCGCTTGGCTTCTGCAGTGGTGATCCAGCAGCTCAGAGAAGGTTTGCCAGGAATAAAACAAAGACAGTGTAAGTTTCTAACCATGGTTCAATTGTGTTGTCCTCTCAGGGGCAACCCCCCAGAATGCATTCCTGGCCCTGGAGATTCTAAAGACTCAGACAACCTGTGACCAATAAATCACAGAGCTGGAAATCCTCTGCTTACTCTCAGGCCCCGCCAAACAATTATGCAGTGAAATGTTCTAATTGTACTCTGATTTTAATGTTAATACCCATTTCCATAATTTCTCTGGATCTTTATGGCACTGTTTAATACTTGCCAATGAAGCAAATGAACTACAAGGAACACTCACAGATGGCTCATGTTTCCCATTAAGCTGGTGCACTAAGATCTGCTTTGTCTTCTGTTTTGGTTTCGGCAGCCGTGTTTATTCACAAAGAAGCCGACCCTGAAAGCTTGCCCAGCTCTATAAATGGCCGCCTTGAAACCAACTCATCCTGAGGGAATGGGAGACACAGGGAACAGAGCCCAGTGTCTTCTACTTCGTCCAGTGTGGGCCTCTGAGCACTCCTGGCTGGGTTCCTTCCTCCCCAAGCATTACCCTTTCTGTCCCAGGATGGCTCCCACTGCCATATAGGGACGCTGTCTCTCACTTCCGCACTCTTACTCATGCCACTGCATGTCTGGAAGGTCCAAGTCATGCATTTTCATGCACAAGCTCTTCTCTGTGGTCCCCTTGCCCTTAGAGAAGAGTTAAATGATGGATTTATCTCGCCAGCAGTAGGACACAGCTAGTGTTCTGAGTATCTAGAAATAAACCAGAGTAAGACAGTGGCAATTTCTCAAGGATCTGGAACCAGAAATAGCATTTGACCCATTACTGGGTTTATACCCAAAGGATTGTAATTCATTCTGCTATAAAGACATAGGCACATGTATGTCATTGCACATTATTCACATTAGCAAAGACTTGCAACCAACCCAAATGCCCATCAATGACAGACTAGATTATGAAAATGTGGCACACATACACCCTGGACTGCTATGAAGCCATAAGAAAGGATGAGTTTTTTTTCTTGTTTTTTTTTAAGAACAGCTGGCATCCCAAGAATGAGTCTGTTTTTTGGAGGGACATGGATGAAGCTGGAAACCATCATTCTCAGTAAGCTAACACAGGAACAGAAAACCAAACACTTCATGTTCTCATTCTTAAGTGGGAGTTGAACAGTGAGAACACGTGGACACAGAGTAACATCACATTCCAGGTCTGTCGGGGGGGGGGGGGTGGTGGGGGAGCAAGGGGAGGGATGGCATTAAAACAAATACGTAATGCATGCGAGGCTTAAAACCTAGATGAAGGGGTGATGGGTGCTGCAAATCACCATGGCACATGTATACCTACGTGACAAACCTGCACGTTCAGCACACGTATCCCAGAACTTGAAGAATAACACTGTATCTAAAGTTTTACCCAGTGCATACGCCACTTCTTGTCTCAGTCTTGTGTTCCTTTACATGACTAGGAACACAAATCGCATTATATCATCATTGCTTGTTTGTCTTCCTCACCAATGAAGGTAGAACTCAGTTTACCCAATCCCTATGGTTTTCTTTATAGTATCGGGCTATTTCCCTTTCAGTCACTATGTATTAGGTTTTTGCCAACCAGAGTATTCTTCATTAACTCTATCCAGAATCGGTTAAGAGGAAGACTGAGTGGCTCATGTAATAAGGTGAGGGAGGGATAGGATGCAGGGAATGAAATGCCATCAAGATTTTATCTTTCTCATTGTTCAGCTCTCTTTAGGAGCTCTTACTCGAGCAAACAAGCTGTCTCTCCTCAAGCCAGAGCCATGGCTGATACAGCTGTAGCCCAGCTGTGTAGTTAGCACATGAATTCCAGCTTTAGATGTCAGAACCCCAGAAAAGGAAGGTGAATCTCATGCTTGGGTCACACGCCCACCCTTGGGACCTGTCACTGGTGGGGTACTCTGGTCAGTTTGGGCCAGGTGTTGGCTTATGGGACTTAGAGCTGTGAAGCCGTAAGTCATGGAAGAGGTGGGGGACCTGCAGATCCCATGTGATGCTCGTGACAAAGCTGTCCCTTCAAGCGAGAAAGTAGTACAGATGGAATCATTGATTGAAACCTTGGTTCACATATTCCTCATAGCATCTACTGTGGACAGCAGGCATTTCTAATTTAGTCTCACTTTTAGATTTATTTGGTTAGTGTCTGTCTCACCAACTGAAAGCTGGCTATTCACAAGTGACTCAGCTTGTGAGAGCAAATACTTGATAGGTGAATGTATGACATCGTTTCACTAGTGTCTTCAAATTTCTTACATTTTAATTTTGAAAATTTGAGGACAAGATGGAATTCCTAAGACTCCTCCAGATACTCCCCATGTGAGTTTCCTTGTGTTTTATGTGACACTGTGTCTGATGTATGACCATAAGTGATAGACATTTGATCAAAGAAAATGCTACCAAAAATGTTATATGAAAATTGCTACACAAATGAACACTACTTCACTAATGTTTAATATTTTAAAATAAGTAACCTTAAGTTTTAAAACAGAAAACACACTTTGGGAGGCCAAAGCAAGCAGATCATGTGAGGTCAGGAATTGGAGACCAGACTGACCAATATGACGAAACCCTATGTCTACTAAAAATACAAAAATTTAGCTGGGCGTGGTGGCATGTGCCTGTAATCCGAGTTACTCAGGAGGTGAGACAGGAGAATTGCTTGAACCCAAAAGGCAGAGGTTGCAGTGAGCTGAGATCGCGCCATTGTACTCCAGCCTGGGCAACAGGAGCAAAACTGTCTCAAACACAGAAAAGCCCTGCAAAACATTCTTACCCAACGTTATGATTGTTTTTGTAAGAAATAGTCAAGACATGGAAAAATGTCTTGAATGTTGGGTTGATGTTGAACTAAGACTCCAAAACTATTTTCAATTTTAGTTACATACCTTGCTTCACATGAGCCTGTTTGCTTTTTAAATGAATGTCTATCTGTATATTTTGCTTTATACACCACTGTAGCCTGTACGAATATTTAAACACTGGCATACACAAGTGAACATCAATGGATAGTATTTCAATAATGTTATGTTTGTATCTCCTAGCAAGATTAGCAGTACTATACAGAATTACAAGTTGAAATTGACGATTTTGCTTCCAAAATTGGCTATTTCTTGGAATGCCACTCATAGTATTTGCATGTACAAAGCACATAAATTTTCAGTGCTATTTTACTTCAAGAATGACTTACCATTAACAGCCACACAGGGCCACAAATAGACCCTTACAGCATGGCAGCAAGAACAAGCAAGTCTGATGGCTTGGTTTATATCCCTTTCTCTCCTGTGCACTCTTGGCCCCGTTCCAGAAATGTCCATCTGGGACTCGACATGCCAGTGTTTCCTGCTCTTGCCTTCCGTGGGCATCAGTGGTTTCTCTGGAATCAGTAGTGTCTCTGCCAGAACAGCATCCCACATGGATACATTAAGCCATATCTGGCACAGACGCTGACAACGGTGGGCTCTACAACTCCTGAAACTAAATGATGGGAGCGTCTGTATAGTTCATGCCTCCTAAATACTAAGTACTGAGTGCGAATTTGGAGCTTATGGTATATAGCATTGTACCAGTTTTGGAATTTAGGGATATTGAGCTTAGAAGAAACTTGCCCAATATCACATGGCCAGAAAGTGACAACTGGATTCAAACCCACTTCAGTTTGGCTTCACTTCATTACAGTGTCTATACCTGAGGCATCAGTTTTTATGTATTGTCTATGATTCCTATGTTTTTACTTTTGTCTTGAATGAGTGAACACTACTTTTGGCAATACTACTGCTATTCCATAACAATTTATAGAATGCTTAAAATGCATTGATATTTAAATTGCACTAAGTATTTTACACATTCAAATGTCTAAAATGTAATGCTTCCAACAACCAGCTCCCTGGTGCCAGAGCTACTATTATGTTCATTAGACCAAACGCGGAAGCCTGAGGCTTTAAGAAGCTCTCCCAAAGTTGCTTGGTAAATGACGAAGCTGGAGAACGAACACGGTTCTGTTTTGCTTCAAAGCTCATGTTCCTAAATGCAACACATAACGCTGTTCACAATAAGCAAAGGATGTCAGTTCTCCTGTGGAAGTCCTCGGAAGGACACGTTACTCAGAAGTAGGACTCTATATAAACATTAATGTGAGGTTTGGGATGGGGCAGAGGAGAGGGGGAGTGATGTGTATGTAGCCTGTGGGGAAGGGCACCGTGAATGATGAGATGGTACCAGATGATAGAGCCAGAAGTCTTGGAGAGCCCATCTAGGTCACTGACCAGATGGGGAAGCTAAGGCATGGGGGAGTGCAGAAATTGGCAAGTTCAAAATACTATGTGCCAGGCAGTTCTGAGCCCTTTATAGGCATCTACTTGGATCCCCCACAGCAACTCTCATTCAAGAATGAGAAAATTCTGTAAGAGGGAGTCTAACTAGATTGCCCAAAGTCCTGCAACTGAGAAGTGGCCAGAAGAGGTCTGGAGCCCAGTGCTTTTGCTCCTGCTCCTGGTCTGTGGAGCTTTCCTCTCTGGACCTTGAGTGAGTGGGCCGTGTTACAGATGAGGCAGTCCTTGGCAATCCAGCTACATGATCCTTTAGACGGGGAAGGGGGTGCAGGAGACAGTAGATAAGTAACTAGTAACCTCTCTCTTGCTCTTGCAGGTTTTTAAACTTGTAATCATGGCTATTTGTCCTAGATACTAGGGGAGGGGGTGTTCTGTTTGCACCAAAACTTGATTTTAAGACATTCATTTGATATTTGAGAGACTGAGGGCAGATGACAAACTCATTTCTACAATCCCAGGCTAAAACTAAAATCCAAAGCAAATGTTCACCCTAGTGCCAGACACCTAAAGTGCTTTCAGACCAAGGTATGAGCGTGTCATGGTGCTGCTATTTGCAAAAGTGTTTGACTCGGCCATAAGGGGATCATTTCATTCAATTCTGTTTAAAATCATGTAGCCAAGAACTAAAGCATTTGGTTCTGTGAGAAGACTTTGGGTAATTTACACCCTTTCATTATTACATGTATTATGTATGTGTTTGGAAGAGGGGGGGTTGGGGGTTGCATATACATCATGTTTCTTTCGGCAAGTAAAGCATTGAACTAATTTATGTGGAGTTTTAGTACTACACATAGTTGTTTAGCATAGTAGACACAGTGTCTTTTTAACATGACAAATCTGAGGAATATTCTTAATGAGTAGCATCATTTTGATAAAGTGTGTCTTATAAGATTTGAAAATAGTATTGCATTTTTTTCTTATGGTGCATGCTCAGAGCCAAATAAGTCTGGTCTTGAATAGAGTTTTAAATCTCTTGCAACTTACTTACTTTGTGGGTTGTTTTAAACTTCTGTAGCCTGATTTCTGTGATTTCTCGACCAAAGGGGCAAGGGCACAATACTCTCATAAACTGTGAATAAAGGCTTGTGATAGGTTATCTGATAACCGGGGTATTTATGGTCAACAAGGTTTGAGTTGTCTTCAACAGCTTGCGAACCTAGGTGCAGATTGAGTTCATTTGTCATTAGAGTAGCCATTGACGGTCACAGACTCCACCCCATTCCCCAGAGTCATAAAATGACTTTTCGACTGTTGGCTTCAAAGGAGAGTTCTTCCCACTCCCGCTTCCTCCTGCATGACGTTCTTAACCTCCGACTATACTGCAGTAGTCAAAACACCAGCCACCTTGTCCAGTTATTCAGCTAGAAAAAGACGAGTCATGCAAACCAATATGCAGAACCTCTATTTGTTATTATTTCAACTTACCTTAGATAGTTGGTTACATGAATATATTGTGTGATGCTGAGGTTTGGGGTGCAACTGATCACATCACCCAGGGGAATGAGCACAGTACCCAATAGTTTATTTTTCTTTTCCCCTTCCCACACTCCCTCCCTGCTCTAGCAGTCCCAAGCATCTACTGTGGCCATCTTTATTTCTGAATATCGATGTTCAGTTCCCACTTACCAATGAGAACATGTGGTATTTGGTGTTTATTGTTGCATTAATTCACTTAGGATAATGGCCAATTGTTGCATCCATGTTGCTGCAAAGGATGTGATTTTGTTCTGCTCTTGTGGCTGCATAGTACTCCATGCTGTATTTGGACCTTGTTTTCTCGATCCAAGCTACTGTTGATGGGCACCCAGGTTGATTCCAAGCCTTTCCTATTGTGAATAGTGCTACAGCAACTCTATTTTGATTCTTCTGAGGGAGAGTGACCTGCAGATCACTGAAACACCTCTCAAATTTGTACCAGGGGTTTTGGTTGTTTTAGGTATAATTTACCTTACAGTAAAACACACAATCTGTCATGCAGATCAACTACATTTGACAAATTTCACTGTCTGTACAACCCACATCCCTATAAAAATTTCAAAATGCTTACCGTCATAGAAAGGGTCCCTGATTGCCTTTCTAGTCAATCTCTATTACCCACAATCCCATAATGCAAAGACTCTACTGACCTGATTTCCATCACCATTATGTTTTGGTTCTGTTAAATTTTAATATAATTGAAATAACATAGTATGTACTCTTTGATGTATACCTTTATTTAATACTAAGAATCATAGTTGGTACAAAAACAACTTTGTATATTTAAATTTTCAAAATTTTTAATAAAGACTGACTGGGTCTTCCATGTAACTCAGGTTGGTTTTCAACTCCTGACCTCAAGCCGTCCTCTTGCACGGCCTCCCAAATGCTGGGATTACAGGCGTGAGCCTCTGTGCCCAGCCCTTGTGTCTTTTAATTGCTGAGTATTCCATTGTATGTAGAATTCCATTATAGTCAACTATTGTTGATGGGCTATTTTAAATGTTGTATTTTCAATAAAATGATGTACAATATGGGCTAATGTTTCCCTCAAACTCATGCATTGAAGCCCTAATCCAGTGTGACGGAGGTGTGCCCTCTGGACGGAAATTCGGTTTAGATGAACTCCTGAGAGAGTGCCCTACTAATTGGATTAGCGCCTTTCTAAAAAGACGCCAGATCTCTTTGGTCTCTGTCTGACCTTCCTTCCCCACAAATACTAGGTAAGTATCTTGGAGAGGTCTTGTAGGCATGACTGTAAGAGGCTTAAAAGCTCTCTAAAGCACTGTCAGGACAATTACCAGGACGGTTTTGCTAAGGATACTGAGCCAAAGGGATAAAAAACTGCAACCCTCTCCTTCACCATTCCAACTACAAGTTACATGGAAGTTACAGGTGACAATGGTTCCATGAGTCAAGTGGTGCCTAAGGACACATGTGGCTCTGTTCTCTCATTCTCACCCTGTAAATTCCAGTCCTGTTCCGGGTGAAATACATTCTAGTTTAGGTGGTCCCTAAAGCACATCAGCTAAATCAAGTCTCTGGCCTCTATTCGAGTCACACTGTTTTCTTAAGAATAGCTCAAAGTTGAACAATGGGTGTAGGAATTTATTACGTAAGCAAAGTAAAGGAGGTGCATAGGTAAGAAGACTTGGGACATCAGGGAATTCAGTCTTTTGGTGTGGGTGGCTCCTGAGATAAGAGGATGGCAGGAAAATAATAGGGTCAGATTATTGAAGGTATGTGTATCATTTTTAAACGAATTCTAGGTACTTAACTGTGGAATGAATATTTCTAAGATGTGGACTTGAAGATATCATCTAGAAAAACTTAATGTGATATTTGTATAGAAAACCTAATCTCAGAAATTTTACTTTGGTATTTCTTTTGATTTTTAATAGTTGAAGTACATTTGAAAACAGTATCAAGTCAAACGTGTTGGTTAATACTGAGTGTCAACTTGATTGGATTGAAGGATGCAAAGTATTGATCCTGGGTGTGTCTGTGAGGGTGTTGCCAAAGGAGATTAACATTTAAGGCAGTGGACTGTGAGAGAGGTAGACCCACCCTCAGTCTGGGTGGGCACCATATAATCAGCTGCCAGAGCGGCTAGGATAAAAGGCAGAAGAACATAAAGGGACTAGACTTGCTGATTCTTCTGGCCTTCGTTTTTCTCTTGTGCTGGATGTTTCCTGCTGCTCAACATCAGACTCCAAGTTATTCAGCGTTTGGACTCTTGGGCTTAAACCAGTGATTTGCCGGGGCGCTCTGGTCTGTGGCCCGAGACTGAAGGCTGCTCTGATGGCTTCCCTGCTTCTGAGGTTTTGGGACTTGGAGTGCTCTGCCACTGACTTCCTTGCTCTTCAACTTGCAGGTGGCCTATGCTTGCAGAGGGTTTATCCTTCAGAAAAGAGCAGAATATCTTCGAGCCATTTGGGAGCGTTTGTAAAATTTGTGCTCGTTACTCTAAATTCTGGCCCAGTGGTCTTAGAGTTTCGTAAAGAGTTCTGAGAAACGAAGTGACTTGTCAAAAGACTTCTTACCCCTTCTAATAACAGTAATGGCTAAAGCACTCAACATCGTCTGTGTTAAGCACAATGTAATTTTCTTACTCATGGCGAGTCTCGCTTCCCTAAGCAAACTTAAGAGGTGTAGGTATCATTACTATTCCCACTTTTCAGATACAGAAACTGCGTCTTAGTGGCAGATCAGATGTGGTGAGGTTACTTTTTCTCTAATCCATCACATGGGAACTGAGGAGTAAGTTGTTTGACTTGGTTTTCGGCTAAGCAGAGAAGCTCAGAAAATGCATCGCCATGAATTTTAAGTGTTCAAAGGGAGACGTGAAAGTGACACATAAGGCACGCATAACTCAAGTTACGTGCTGTTTCTCTCTGTCCTCACACCCCACCGACCCAGTCCACACTGTGTTTCAGATGCTGATACTCAAGCAGAGACATGGATTTGATTACACTGGTTGTAAAATGCCTCTAGTTCTATGAAGCCTTTTTTACCCAGCAACGATTTTCAGCAATAGTGTAACATTTTTCCCTCGATTTTTTTATTATTACATGTGGAAATTTGTCTATAGAGAAACATTGTCCCAGTGGAGAGTCATGCCAGGGAACGAGACAAAAAAAGAGCTAGATAACTCAGAACTCTTCAATCTGGCTATCTCTTCTGAAGTCAGGAATACCAAACTGTCTCCTCTCTGTTGGAGATCTTCCCCCGACCCTGAATTTATCAGGCTGTGGAAAAATACCTGGAGCAAAAATAATCATGACAGCAATAACAATAGGTTTTATTGCACCCCAGGTGTGTGTGAAGCATAGTGCTAAGAACTTTATTTATTGTACCATTTAATTCTCTCCACAGCCTGTGGGGTTTTGTACTCTTATTTATCCCATTTTATCGTAGAAACAAACAGGTTTCTAAATGGGAAGTGGCATCCCCAGGGGTCAACCAGAAACGTGGGGGAGGGGGCTGGGATTTGACTCTTGGTCATTGGGCCTGAAAAGCAAGTGCCTTGAATTCAGGTAAGATTACAGATCCAATTGATACGGTTTAGATTCATGTTCCTGCCCGTATCTCATGTCAAACTCTAACTCCCAATGTTGGAGGAGGGGCCTAGTGGGAGGTGACTGGATTCTGGGTGCAGACTTCCCCTTCAGTCTCCTGAGTAGCTGCAATTACAGGGGCCTACCACCATGCTGGGCTCACTTTAAGAGTTTTAGTAGAGGGAGAGTTTCTGAATGTTGGCCAGGCTGGTCTGGAACTCCTGACCTCAGGTGATCCACCCACCTTGGCCCCAATTGTGCTGGGATTATAGGTATGAGCCATCACACCTGGCCGCTCCTCACCCCCCACGCCTTACTATTCTTGTGATAGACAGTTGTCATGAAATCTGGTTTTTTAAAAGTGGGTAGCATGTTCTCTGTCTCTCTTCCTCCTGCTCCCGCCATGTAGGACATGCCTGCTTCTCCTTTGTCTTCCGCCATGATCGTAAGTCTCCTCCCTAGCCAAGCTTCCTGTACAGCCTGTGGAACCGTGAGTCAACCATCTCAAAAATTATCCAGTCTCAGGTTCTTTATAGCACTGTGAGAACCAGTTAAGACACCAGTTATCACCCGTGAGTTATTGTGAAAACAATAGGCATTTACAGGAAATAGGTAAAAGCTTCCTATTCCAGCATTTGCATAGTGTTCCAGTCCTTACTTCGAGAGTCTACTTTTTCATCCCTCAACAGCCATTCCAGTTTACACAGTTTGGGGACAGTGAATTGCCATTGTGGGGTCTCCACCAGTGCAAACATACAGACAAGGAACTCTGTTGCCTATCCTGAAATGGAAGGAGCAAAATGGAAAGAGAAGCTTAAATTGGAGATAAACTTGTCTTTTCTTGGTGTGGCTATCCCGTTAGACCTTTCTACAGCCACCTGGGCCTGCTTTTTTCACAAGGTATAAGCTGACAAGTGGGGCCTTCTTGAGAACAGTAATTTTTTCTAGCTCCTTATAATGGTACTTAGACATGACTTTTTGGGAAGCACTTTCAATATGGTGGCAGGGCACACTGTGTGTGTGTGTGTGTGTGTGTGTGTGTGTGTGTGTATGTTTTTTTTTTTTTTAGAAGGAGTCTCGCTCTGTCGCCCAGGCTGGAGTGCAGTGACGTGATGTCGGCTCACTGCAACCTTTGCCTCCCAGATTGAAGTGATTGTCCTGGCTCAGCCTCCTGAGTAGCTGGAACTACAGGTGCACACCACCATGCCCAACTAATTTTTATATTTCCAGTAGAGATGGAGCTTCACTGTGTTAGCCAGGATGGTCTCGATCTCCTGACCTCATGATGTGACTGCTTCAGCCTCCCAAAGTGCCGAGATTACAGGTGTGAGGCTACTCTGCCCAACCAATATATATATTTTTAAAGTAGCCAGTGGATATGTAACCCCAGATTGAAACTGACCGCTGGTCTCACTCCTATGAGAGTGGGCAACTTCAGTGGGTGTCTGAAATAGGTCTGTCTCCTGCTTCCTTCAGCTAAATAGTGCTTTTAGTCTGTAAATAGGTTTATACTACTTAATGCTCACCACAAGCTGTCGAGTTGTTTTCCCCATCTTATTACAGAAGGAAGCTAAGACTGATGACTTTTCCAGAGTCATCCAGCGGAGTCAGTGAAAAAGCCAGGATTTACTCCCTGATTGATCAGACTCCAAAATACATCCCCTGAACCTGTTCATGTGCTTGCTGGGTCGCAGTTGAACTTGGCACATGTTCTAGATGATCTTAATAGAGATCACTGCTGGGTGAATACATTATATGCTTATATTTCAAATGGAGTGAATAATTGCTCTAAGATATCATACTTTGCCACTCTGTGAAATGTTTGCAGTATATTTTTATACTAATGAAGGTGGTATCATGAGATTCTACAAAAGGCCTCTAGAATGTTCTGGGAAAGTGCATACCATTATTAAGAACACTTTTTTCTTTTCTCTTTTCTTTTTGTTGGAATCAGTCTCGCTGCTGTCCAGGCTGGAGTGCAGTGGCATGATCTCAGCTCATTGCAACCTCTGCCTCCTGGGTTCAAGAAACTCTCCCGTCTCAGCCTCCTCAGTAGCTGGGGACTGCAGGCACCCTCTATCACACTAGGCTAATTTTTGTATTTTAGTTAGAGATGGGATTTCACCATACTGGTCAGGCTGGTGAAACCCCGTATCTACTAAAAATAGAAACTTCTCCTGCCTCGGCCTCTCAAAGTGCTGGGATTAGAGGTGTGAGCCACGGAGCCCAGCCTCTTACAAACACTTTTTTGAATTGGATAATGTTCAGAATAGGGGCATGTGTTTATGCCACACTGTAGAACTTCTGAAAGATTGAATCAGATGTATACAGTGCACGGGGACATCCCCCTGCTTACCTGCCATCTGTCAGTGTTAACATCTATGTGTTAACAGGTGTGCTTTTTGCATTATTAGTCAGATCCTTGAACTTTTAGGGAAGTGATAGGATGAAAAGCTTCCCAGTGGAAATGTGAGGAAATTCATCTAAGTAACAGTGGATGGAGGATGGTGGGGGAGAGGTGGTGTGTTGAGAGGGAGGTGTTTAAATTAACTGAATGGTTTCAGTGCCTCTGTCTATGAACCCTAGAGTTCATACCAGAGGATTTCAGAATCTAATTGATTCTTTTCACAACTCCATGAAGTAATTCTCCCCATTTTCTGATGAAACTGAAGAAAGTTTCACGTTCATAGCTGTATAGCTAATATGTGCAGAGTTGGGATTCAAAGACCAGTTGTCATGACTCCGAATCTCATGTGTTTGTAGACTGGTGTGCCATTTCTTAAAACTGGAACTACACTGACATAAAGACTTACTGATGTATAATTGACAAAGTGCACGTGGAGTGTGCAACTCACTGATTTCTTGCCTGCGTTCACTCCACTGAAACTATTGCCAAATCAAGATAGTGAACACGTCTAGGACCCGAGGGTTTCCTGGTGCCCCTCCCTTGATCTCTCACCACTCTGACCCTGGCCCAAGGTCATCACTGCTGTTTTTTGTCTTTATGGTCAATCTTATATCTTGGCAGCTGTTCTCTCATCCGATTGTATTAATGTTACGTTTTATTTTTTCCAATGCATGTGTGAAAGTCTGGTAAACAACAACCCAACGTTTAGCTAAATATCCTCCTGGGCCTATGAGCAGCCCTGAGGTGTGGGTCTTCCTTTGAACACCTTCACTTCACGCTTCTCTGCAGGGCGCTTTCCCCTCTAGATGGTCTCTAAATCCCTGAGAAGACACCTGAGGCTTACAAAGCAGAGGAGAGAGAGTTATGCAAAATCTTTAAGAGCTGACCCTCCTGAGGGAGGGGAGCACAGCTGTTTGGTGGATATGTTGCTGGAGGCCACATGATGTACAGTACACAGTTTGCCGCCAATAACTTTCTGCTTACAAAACGATTACAAGAACATACACAGGACGTGTCACTCCTTCCCCATAGTACCAGCTCCCCTTATTTCAGGGCTTGACTTCTCCAAAATGGAAGCCAACTTGGATGTAGTGAATTTAAATGTTAGGTATTGGATTAGGCCTTAATTTAAAGTTGTAGTTTTAATATTAAAAAGATGAGTGTTACTTTCATATCCCAGAGAAGCAATAAGTAAACAAATAAAAAATTCATTAGAGACAGGCTGCTGTTGCTGAGATGAAAGTCTGATGTTAGAGCTAGGCTTTCAAATGCCTAAAACCCAGTCAGTGGGTCATTAGCTCAGCAGGCAGCCAAACTAAAAAAGAGCAGTTTCGAGATGGGCAGTGTCTGTGGTCTTTGCTTCTTGAAGGTTTCAAAAATTAACTTAGCATTTTCCCAGATGGGGGTGGGGGGGGGGGAATACTTAAGGGCTACCTTCATGGTTAGGTTTAAAATTAAATTTTCAACTATACTTCCGAGTCTTACGGTGTTTATTCTCCAACTTTACCAGCTAACCACGTGACCTTAAGCCCAGAATGGAGATTTTTGAGGAGGGCATGAAATACTGTAGTTCACAGCTAAGTAGTAATTTTCATTTTGTAAATGCCATCAAGCCCCAGGGCTGAAATTCAAGGTCAGGGACTGCAGCATGCATACATCTGTAGTTCTTATCTACTTAAATATTTATTTTTTTTTTTTGCAATGCAATTTATTTCATGGCACAGCATCTCTTATGTGATAACGATGGAAACCTTGTCAGTGACACCAATCTAAGCCTAGCCAGTCAGAGCCCCTTATTCTTACTAGGCACATTGATTGGTCCAAGGAGGACCAATCGGAATCCTTCCCCAGCATATGCTAGGTCTTCATTATGCATGGTCCCATCAAAGAAGAGAAAGCCATTATTTAGCTAGGTTTTCTAAGTCGAAGCTATATAGGCTAAAGGCAGCCAGTTGGCAACTTACCTCACCAAATAGAGGCAGTCAGTTTGAAGGAAAAAAAAAACAAGAAAAAGGACTAAACATAAAGTGAAACAGAACCGAGATGAGAAAAGGGAGCTCTGACAACGTTGCATATTTGTGAAATCAGGCACGTCTGAACTTGGGACCTAAGAAATCTCCAACACATTTGCTGTTGCTGTTGAGTGAGCCAATTTGAACTAGGGGTGTCTGTCTCTGCAGCTGAAAGAATCCAAACCAATATAGTATCAAAAGTCTTTCCTCTGATTAACATGAGTACAGGATAATTATTGACCCCTGTAGGCAAATCATCCCCTACCTTCCATTTAAATACTTGAGCTTCTACAACTCTTGAGTTCTCTTGCAGATGAGAAACTACATGTTAACAGAATGGGGTCATTGGACAGTAGAAAGGGTATAGACTTTGGACTCATCCACGTCACTCAATATGACAACATTCCTCTTTAAGGCTGAGTAGTATTCCACTGCGCAAAAATTACATTTAAAAATCTGTCAAGTGGACACTTAAGTTATATCCACATCGTGGCTATTGTGAATACTGCTGCAGTGAGCATGGGATTGCAGATTTCTCTTTAACATGTTAATCTCAATTCCTGTGTGTGTATGCGTGTGTATATCCATCCAGAAGTGTGATTGCTAGATCATATGGTGATATGGTGTGGCTCTGTCCCCACCCAGATATCACCTTGAACTGTGGTAAAACCACCTGTCACTCGAGGAACCTGGTGGGAGTGTAATTGAATCATGGGAGCGGGTGTTTCCTGAGCTGTTCCCATGAACAAGTCTTGCGAGATCTGATGGTTTTATAAAAAGGAGTTCCCCCTGTAGAAACTCTTGCCTGCCGCCATGTAAGATGTCCCTTGCTATTCTGCTATAATTGAGTCCTCCCCAGCCATGTGGAACTGTGAGTCCATTAAACCTTTATCCTTTATCAATTAGTAAGTCTTGGGTAGTTCTTTATTAGCATAAAGAACAACTGAAGCATATGGGAACCCAATTTTTAGTTTGAGAAACCTCTAGACTGTTTTTCAAAGTGGCTGTGCCAATATACATTCCCACCAACAGTATACAAAGGTTTTTTTCTCTACATCCTTGCCAACTTCTGTTACCTTTTGTCTTGATAATAGCTATTCTGACAGGTATGAGGTGATATCTCGTTGTGGTTTTAATTTGTATTTGCCTGATTAATGATGGAGAGCGTTTTAAAAATACATCTACTCTTTCAAAGATCTTTTGAGAATGTCTAGTTAAGTCCTTTGGCCGTTTTTGTTTTGTTTTGTTTGAGACTGAGTTTTGCTCTTGTTGACCACTGGCACGATCTTGGCTCACTGCAAACCTCTGCCTCCTGGATTCAAGTGATTCTCCTGCCTCAGGCTGCCACCCCGGGTAGCTGGGATTACAGGTATGTGTCACCATGCCCAGCTCATTTGGTATTTTTAGTAGCGATGCGGTTCCTCCATGTTGTTCATGCTGGTGTCAAACATCAGACCTCAGTTGATCTGCCTGCCTTGGCCGCCCAGAGTGCTGTGATGACAGGTGTGAGCCACCATGCCCGGCCTTTGCTAATTTTTTAATAGGTTTATTTGTGTTCTTACTGAGTAGTGTGTGTTCCTTGCCTATTTTGAATATGATCTCTTTATTTGATGCGTGATTTCCAAATACTTTCTCCTTAGCTGGCTTGTCTCTTCACTTTGATCTTAAGTCAAATAAGTGAAGCATAGAAATAAGAGTACTGCATGATCCCACCAGAGGCTTGGGATATGAGTGGGTGGGGTCAAGGGAAATGGTCAAAACATACAACGTTGAAGTTCCTTACAGGAGGACCAAGTTCTGACTTTTTGTCATATTACAGTGTCTATAGTTAATGTGTTATATCAATTGCTAAAAGAATGGATTTTAAATGTTCTTACCAAAAGGAAATAAGCATGTGAGTGATGGATGTGTTAGCTAGATTTCCTCATTCTGCAATGTATGCATGTGTCAAGGTATGGCATCTTACCCCATAAATCCAATTACATCATTTAAAAATAAAAATCAGCATTGTATGTTTTTAATATGTGGACAAACACTTATAGACAAGTTCAAAATAACCTCTTGAAACCCAGAACTCATCGTTCAGTATGAGTCTTGATACATGTAAGAAGGGACTTGGGAGGTTGAGGCAGGTGGATCACGAGGTCAGGAGTTCAAGAGCAGCCTGACCAACATGGTGAAACCCCTTCTCTAGTAAAAATAAAAAAATTAGATGGGCATAGTGGTGTGCACCTGTAATCCCAGCTACTGGTGAGGCTGAGGCAGGAGAATTGCTTGAACCTGGTAGGCAGAGGTTGCAGTGAGCCAAGATCACTGCACTCCAGCCTGGGTGACAGAGTGAAAATGTTTCTTGAAATAGGGGAGGGACAGCGGGGGGTGGGGGAGTTGGGGAGAGATAGCACAGGGAGAAATGCCAGATATAGGTGATGGGGGAGGAAGGCAGCAAATCACACTGCCATGTGTGTACCTATGCAACAATCTTGCATGTTCTTCACATGTACCCCAAAACCTAAAATGCAATAAAAATATATATTTAAAAATATATAAAAATAAAAAAAAAAGATTCTGATACCTATGATAGTTAACTGCTGGGAGTATTGATAATCATAAAGGTTGGCTCCAGGCTGGGGACAGTGGCTCATGCCTGCAATCCCCACACTTTGAGGGGCTGAGGTGGCAGGATTGCTTGAAGCCATGAGTTAAAGACCAGCCTGGGCAAGGATAGCCACACCCCATCTCCACAGAAATTTAAAAGTTGGCTGGGTTTTCGGGACTGTACCTATAGTTGTAGCTACTTGGGAAGGAGGAGCTGAGGCAGGAGGATTGAGTCCAGGATTTGGAGCTGCAGTGAGCTCTGATGGCACCACTGCCCTCCAGCCTGGCAACAGAGTAAGACCCTGTCTTAATTTAAATTTGGTTATAGTATTGGAGAATAGATCAAAAGCATAGGCTATGAGGGGAATGCCAGCTATATTACTTTGTATTCCAATTTTACGTTAACTTGCTATGGGAAGATTGCTTTTGGTTTCAAAATGCTTGTATGTTGACATCATGCTGTCTGGAGTTAAAGGTATTTGTATATTCCACAAATCTTTACTATTGAGCATGATAGCTTAGAAATGAATGGGACTTGAACTCATGTTTAGAGAGGTTGTCAAATTGAGAACCGGGAAGACCCAGCTACTTTAACAATGACCCTAAAGTAAACTGGTTGAAGAAATTAGACCCCAAACATTCTTGGTGAATTTGGAAGTCTTCATCAGTATATCCATATTAAAAGGAGATGAAAGAAGCCAAAAGTCCATGCCAGCTCACCAGCAATAGATCCAAATCAAGAAATCTCTGTATTGCCAGAAAAAGAATTCAGAAGGTCAAATATTAAGCCACTCAGGGACACCACAGAAAGGTGAATCACAGCATCCAATTCCTTTAAATAGAAGTTTGAGTTTAAAAGTAAGAGTACAGACTTTGGAATCCTTCAGACAGGGTTCAAACCTTGGATTTTTTAGCTAACGACTTGGGGAGAGTGTATTAGTCTGGTCTCATGCTGCTGATAAACACATACTTGACACTGGTAATTCATAAAGATTTAATGGACTCCCAGTTCGACCTGCCTGGGGAGGCCTCACAATCATGGCAGATGGGGAAAGGCACATCTTACTGGCAGCAGGCAAGAGGGAACTTGTGCAGGGGAACTGCCCTTTATAAAACCATTTGCTGTCATGAGACTGATTCATCATTGCAAGAACAGCACAGAAAAGACGTGCCCCCATGATTCACCACCTCCTGCCAGGTCCCTCCCTCGACATATGAGAATTGTGGGGGCTATGATTCGAGTTGAGATTGAGGGGGAGGTGCACAGTCAAACCATATCAAAGCATTGCTTGAATGCCAGCAAACCAAATTGCCAAGGTCTGCAAAGAACTCGGAGATCTGCCTTGTGAACAGGCTCTCCAGGTGATTCTGATGCAGGCAATCCATGGACCACCTTTAGAGGGGAAGGAAAAAATGTCTTGAGCTCTTCTTTGATGTACTAAGAATCTTCTGGGGAAAATATTGAGTGGGCTGTATTGATTAGAAAGGAATTCTTCATTTAAGCAGCAGAAAGATAGAGGGTTAGTTTTCAGAAATAGTAGAATTAAGTGAAAATGTATAAGTCAGCAGGACATTGTCCAGACAAACATAAGGGGGAAGGGAATGGTAAAATATGTGCTGCTTGGGACCTCGGTGGTGTAGATGCCAAAAGCCTGGTATCTGATTATAGATTTGAGGTACCATGGAAGTCTCAACTGCTTAAGATTCATTCCTGTTGCCTCTGGTGGTGCCCACTCCCCCATGAAAATTACAAGACAAGCCTTGTAAAAATAAGCTGGGTACAGTTGAGCACACCTGTAATCCCAGCGCTCTGGGAGGATCACTTCAGCTCAGAAATTTGAGACCAGCTTGGGCAATGTAGTGAGACCCCATCTCTACGAACAGTAAAACCAAATTAGCTGGGCGTAGTGGTCTGGATGAAGTCCTAGCTACTCAGGAGGCAAAAGTGGGAGGATTGCTTGAGCCCAGGTGGTCCTGGCTGCAGTTAGCCGTGATCTTGCCACTCACTGCAGTCTAGTCTGGCAGACAGATAAGTTGAACGAAAGCTGCATAATTCATTGAGGAAAAGAAAATAAAAGCCATGGGGAATAATCATTGTTGATGACTCTGTATTGCTTGAGACCTTCTTAGCCAGTGGCGACTACGCAGCTTCATAAATGCTCCTCTTCCCATGACGCCTGCTTTCTGGTTCATACCCTGGTGTAAACCCTTCCCCTTGAGAGTGGCTGAATCTAGTGATGTTCTCAGAATAGAATATGACAGGAAGGAACAGGATGTTGGTTCTGAGAACAGGTTATAAAAATCCGTGGCTTCCATCATGCGGGCACTCTCTGTCTCTTTTTACTTGTTGTCTGTGATGAAACATGTTGGCATGTTGGGAGCTGCGCTACGGATAGGCCTCTATGGCTGGAAACTGAGGAACGAAGAAGGCCTCTGGGTACAGGCAGCAAAAAACTCAGGCCCCAGTTCAGTCTGCAAGGACTTGAATCCTGCTAATAGCCTTGCAAGTAAGCTGGGAAATGGATCCTTCCCCCAGGCCAGACTTTACATGACAGTGGCCCCCACCAACACTGACTGCAGCCTCTTGTGAAACCCTGAGCAACCTGGACTTCTGGACCACAGAAACTGTAAAAGTTTTGTTTGAGATGGGGTCTTGCTCTTTTGCTGAGGCTGGAGTGCAGTGGGTGATGTTGGATCACTGTAGCATCAACTTTGACCTCCTGGTCTTGAGTGATCCTCCTGCCTCAGCCTTCTGAATAATAGCTGGGACTGCAGAAATGCACCACCGTGCTCAGCTAACTTTTTAATTTTTTGTAGAGAGAGGGTCTCCTGATGTTGGCCAGCCTGTTTTCGAACTCCTAGTCTCAAACAATCCTCTTGTCTTGGCCTTCAAAATCTTACAGGCACAAACCTCTGTGCCCAACCATGTTTGTTATTTTAAGCTGTTAAATGTGGAGGTAACTTGTTATGCTTTAATAGGTAATTATATCAAGACTTAGGTTTATTTTGACTACTTATCTGGCAGCTCATTAGGAAAGTCCTAAAAAAGCTCTACCAGAGACGGTTTCGTGTGTCTTAGGGGATACTTCCAAGGCTTTGCTTTAACACCAAGCTTCTAATCTGGCTCCACCAATTTCTAGTAGCTTGTACAGCCTTCTCTCACTTCTGAGACCTAGTTTTCTTATCCAGAAAATACAGATGGCCTTGCCTACCTTGAAAGTTGAGAATTAGCGATAAAGTAGTTCTTACCACAAAGACATTAGTGCTTTTCACTTTGACATAAACGAGCAGATTTACAAGGTATAAGTGGGCAGGATTTCTGCACCCTAGTGAACAAGGTCTGTGTAATCTCCTCTTGAGTGTGGGAGGAGTCTGACTAGGATGTGATACCAGTCACTTGGTAGCAATAATAGGTGACTTATCAGCTGACACTGAGTCAACTGTACCCAGGGAGATAATCCTGGATGAGCCTGAACTAATTAAAAGAACCGTTAAAAGAATGTGAAGAAATTCAAAAAGTATACCTCTGCTCACCTGAAGGAAGGTACAAATATCCACATAGTAAACTTTCTATGGGGCTGCCTGGAAAGAAATGGCTGGTAGCTTTTACGGGCTGAGAGAAGTCACCAGCTAACAACTAGCAAGGAAGTGGGGACCTTAATCTTACCTCCATGAGGAACTAAATTCTGACAATCTTGATGAGTTTGGAAGATGATCTCAAGCCTCAGTAGAGAATCGCAGCCATGGCCAGAGCCTCAGTTGTAGCTGGGGAGATCCTGAGCACAGGGCCCATCTCCAACCCATACCTAGACTTCTGACCCCTGGGAATTGAGAGATCTCAAATGTGTGCTCTAAGCTACTAGGCATGCTTAATTTATTTTACAGCAATGGACATTAATACTCAAGGTTAGGATGGTCACTTAATGGTATGTCAGGTACATTTATGATGTTTCACTCTGTAACCGTACTGTTACCAGAAATGGGTCCTCATCCAGACCCCGAGAGAAGGTTCTTAGATCATGTACAAGGAAGAATTTGGGGCGAGTTCATAGGGGAAGGTGAAAGCCAATTTTTTTGAGGAAGTAAAGGAGTAAAGAATGGCTACACCGTAGACAGAACAGTGGCATGGGCTGCTCAGTTGACTATACTTAGTTATTTCTTGATTGTATGCTAAACAAGAAGTATACTATTCCTGAGTTTTTCTGGAAAGGGGCAGCAATTCTCGGAAACCAGGGTTTCTCCCCTTTTTTGATGATGGAGGGTAACTTCTGGACATTGCCGTGGGATTTGTAGACTGTCCTTGTGCTGCTGGGAGTGTCTTTTAGCATGCTAATGTCATATAATTAGCATATAATGAACAGTGAAAGTGACCAGAGGTCACTTTGATCACTATTTTGGTTTTGGTGGGTTTTGGCTGGCTTCCTTTGTTACTAACAGAGTCTTTATGCCTATATCCCGTGATCCCAATTTGGCAGACCCCCCCCGCCCCCATCTCATTTTGTGATAAGAATGCCTAACCTCCTAGGAAAGTAGCCCAGCAGGTGTCGGCGCTGTATGACCCAGCCTGTATTCAAGATGGAGTCACTCTGTTTCAAATGCCTCTGACGTATTTCAATATGCCTCTGACAATACTTACCCTATTTTGGTAATCCTAGTGCTCAGCCCTCTGGAGAAAGGTGGAGCACTGTGGTTGAGCAAAGAAATGGGTGAAAGAATGCACAAAGAGGTGGGGTTCCTACTCCTTGCATATTGAGGCTGAAGAAGGAATCGTCCTGCTAAAATGGATGCTGCTAAATCATGCTCTTTGATACGCCCTGTGAGTTCACATCTGTCTCCTTTGGGACTTAGGATTCACTGACTTGGCCAACACAGTATCTAAGAGACAAGCTTCTGGTATGTGCTGGCTTAGTTCCCAAAAACATGAGCATCAGTGACAATCAGAAGTAAAGTAAATGAATGGCCGGCTTTTTAAGAGGAAAAGGAAAAAAAAAAACTTGGGCTACAAAATTAAAATGTGACAAGTCTACATGATTACTAGAGAAGTAAATTATGAATAGTTTTGCACATTCAAATCTGTAATACTAGATAATCAGAAGTTTTCCAATCAGTCTTTCTTTTCTCTCTCCCTGTGTGTTTGTTTACACATGAGTAGGTGTTAATAGCTCAAAGTTATCCAACTCCGATGCAATTCGAGCCTTTGAATGCACTGTGGCAATATTCAATCCTTTCCCCTCCAAGATAACATGAGACTTCAAAACTTCACAAGTTCTATTCATAGACCATCTTAATCTCTATCTGCTAGTTACTTATGGGGGGTGCTTTTGGTAGAGCACTGAGCACATACTCAGGGTGATATCAGAACAAGTGAAACTGAAGTTTCTATAAGTGTTCATAGGATTGAGCTTAAGGCTTGAGCAGCTTTAAGGGAAGCATGCCAAAGGCTAAGTCCAAGGCACATTCATTTGAGGGGAGCTAAGATAGCCATCCTATGAAAGTATGTCCAGGCACTGCCAGTTTCAGGAACCTATTTCCCCGCAGAAATCTCATAAGCCATCTTGAAGTGTCAATGTTACTTTCTAGTCCTGACAGTCACCTTTCCAGTCTTTCAAGCTTGAAAGAGGTGTACCCTTTGCTCTGATCCGTTAGTCAACAGAAGACAGAGAGTCAGGTAAAGGAAGATAGGGAGAAGCAGCTAAAACCTAAGTAGGGGCTCGTACCAGTGGGGGCAATGAGTCTGACCAAGCAGCAGCTGAGTACGTGGACACAAGTGGATGGTTATTTTTATTTCTGTGGCATGTCTGCTAGACAACTTAAAATTATATATGCATTTTGCCTTATACTTCTGATAGACAGTGCCAGTGTAAAGCATGAGGAAATCTATACCAGAGGAGGTAAAGCTAAGAAAACTGAAAGAAGCAAAAACTTGGGCTACAAAATTAAAATGTGACAAGTCTACATGATTACTAGAGAAGTAAATTATGAATAGTTTTACACATTCAAATCTGTAATACTAGATAATCGGAAGTTTTCCGATCACTTTTTCTTTTATCTCTGCCTGTCGCTTCTCTTCTAGTTCCTTCCCTTTACCTCCTTCCCTCTTGTTCATTTCTTTTGCTTTTTTTTTTTTTTTTTTAAAGACTGGGTTTTGTTGTGTTACCCAGGTTCCAGTGCAGTGGTGTGATCTCAGCTCACTGCAACCTGTGCCTCCTGGGCTAAAGTAATCCTCCCACCTCGGCCTCCTAAGTAGCTGGGACTACAGGCATATACTACCATGCCCAAGTAATTTTTTTGATATTTTTTGTAGAGAGGTCTCACTATGTTGCCTAGGCTAGTCTCAAACTCTTGGGTTCAACTGATCCGTGAACCTCGGCCTCCCAAAGTGCTGAGATTACTGATGTGAGCCACCAAGCCTGGCCTATCCTTTGCACTTTCTAGGCAGGATGGCTTTGAGGGACTGTACTGCTAAAAAATGACTTGCTGGGACCTTTTCATTCTTAGCCAGTGAGATGAAAACATCTCTCTTTAATAAACCTACCCCCAGACCCAGGAATCTGTCAATGCAACCCCTGGCTGAGTTCTTGGCTGGCTTACAATAAAGGAGTGGGCCTTCTAGGAGAACGGAAGAGCTGTTGTTTCAGGAGGCTATGCTCCCAAATTTCCAGCTTCTCAAGAGACAAATTCTATGAAATATCCCCATTTTCAAACATTGGAAGTTAATAAATATCTTGTAAATATCCATATCCGATGATAGACTCTAAAGGGGCATTTAGTTTCCACAGCCACCAGGAGGGGGTGGATTCCATCCTACACCTTGGACTCAGTCTTAGCATCCTTGTGACTAATGTGGAGAGGCCAAGAATATGTACTTCCTTCCTAGCATTGGTACCCAGGAATTTAGAGGTTGGGGCAGGGATACTGAAGAAAATGGCCACGGCCTGCTGGGGGAGTCTCGGGGATGAAACATTACTTTTTATCCCAACCTTGCAGTTGCTAGCAGCCTCGGCTGGTCAATTCTTCTCTTTCCAAACCCCGAACACAGAACACAGACCCGTGTGGATATGCATAGATGGTATTCCATTGGAGGAGAAACCAGTATTTTAAAACTCGCTAAACACTAAGTCCCGTTTGCTTTGGAATATTGCCTGTCCGTTGTAGCATCAGGGATCTCTGAGCTTGACTTATCTGACCCTAGAATCTATTCTATGGGGCAAAGGGCATGTCTTGGTACCTTTAAGTTTGTTATTGGCGTTGAGTATTCTGTTACGTTTCAAATCTATATCAAAGTGACAAATCCCTGGCTGAAAAATACCTTGAGGCAAATGAGAGGTGAGGGGTATGAAGATTTACTGCACATCTTCCATCTCACCTTTGTCTGACAATTGGCTTTCAAAGTAATTATATTTCCTTCTATTTTACCAAGGAGGATGTGGGGGTTTAATGTGGTTGGACATCTTGGCTGAGAACTACATGGTGGAGCTGAGGTTTACACATGGGGCAGAGTGGCGCAATGCCTTGTGTTTCTCTGCATTTGTGGATGCGCATTGCAGATGTGCAGAGCACACGCAGTTCCCCAGGTGGCTGCGGTGGAGTACACGCAGATACCAAATCACCATTAAAACGTTCAACGATAGCTCTCCATAGGTAAGCAGCCTCCCTGGCTTTCCAAATTCAACCTCACTTAACACTCTCCTGTGGCGGTAAAATCCAGCGTCTTGCTTTTCAACATGGGTCTTGTTTTTGTCATTTTTCCTCCCAAATGGAGGGTAACTTTCTCAGACCCCAAACCCTCAGTGTTGCAGTCTTACTGAATCTTCATCAAAATCCAATGAGGCATTTGCCCAATCTGAAAACTGAGCCTGGGAGAGACTAAATTGCCAAAGTCACACAGCTGGGAAGAAGATGGAAGATAGCAGAGGTGGGATCTAAACTGAGATTGATCTAGAATATTTATTTATTTATTTATACATGCATACGTACGTACAAAAGGATAAAGGCTGGACATGGTGGCTCATGCCTATAATCCTAGCACTTCGGGAGACCAAGGTGGGAAGATCACTTGAACTCAGGATTTCAAGATCAGCCTGGGCATCCTAGTGAGACATTGTATATAAAAAACAAAACTTAAAAGAGGAAAAAGACCTCTAACCAATACATTTTGCTGTCTGTTTTTCTATTCTTCCTGACGCATGCCTAAAACTTTGGCTTAATGAAAACAAATATCTATTGTCTATCAGCCTAGAGGAGTCAGTTTTAATTTTTGAGTGACAGAAAAAGATTTTGGGAAAAGGAGGATTTTATTTTTCCACCATGCATGGCGTAATCATTTTGAATTTCAGTATTTGTATGTTGCAGCTGACAAAGTTTTGTGGGCTTTTCATTTTCCCATAAAACATGTACACTTCCCCTCCCCACCCACTTTTTGGGGTGAGAGAATAGATCTTTGGGAAAAAAAGGGAAACAGTAGAAAGAACGATATATCATCTAGTCATGCAATTTAGGAAAATTAAAAAAGGGGGAAAAAGCAGCAAGCCAGTTACATTGACAGCCCTGTCCTGCTGAGCGGCAGTTCGGTGGCTGCTGAAATCCTACTTACAGTAATGAATTTCAGTGCCACTCGCCAGCCTAGGAGTGTTTAGGGGAGATAAAAGTCGAGCTGTGTGCTGTGCCTCTGACCTGGTTTTCAGTTCTAGACAACTTCCTGGTGTGGTTTCAGAGAGTTTGACTTTCCAGATGTGAGCACGAGGGCTTCGTTTTCTGGCCTGTAGCTTTATTGCTGTCTGCTTTAAGGCAGATTTTTAGAGTGGGTTGTGGAGGGTTTAACTTACTTTATATGGTTTGCTGGAGTCTGCATGCTGATGAGCTGCCAATTTGCATTCTGCGCCTTCGCTGCCGTCACCTGCCCACAGCAGCACCATTATCCTACTTCCTGGGTCTCTGCTCTTCTGTTTTTCTACCTGCAACCATTATTTATTTAGTTATTTTTTTAGAGCCTGGGGAATTCTCTTGCTCTCGCTGACTTTTTGCTTCATTCAAGCAACACACCATCTGTCTATTTCAGTCAGGGAGCTTGGATGTCAAAGTCACAGGCACCTGCACAATTTCATGAGGAATCATCACGGGAGTGGGGGTGTGTGCACCCTCAAAGGAAGACCGTGTGGCCCTCTTGATACTCCACCGTCTAAACAAGTGCTTGCCAGGCAGCTGGTAAAACCAGACCTCTGAGTGCAGTGTGCAGTAAAGGGAAGAACGCTTTGGCCTTGGCTCCTAGCTGCAAGGCTGACACGCTTTGTTACGTGGGGCAAATTCCTTCTCTAGGCTGCTGCAAGGATTAAGTGACAGGATGTATACTAAGTGTGAAGCATGTAGCAACAACTTTGGAGTTTAACAGTGATCATGACTCGGCTTCACCACTTAATAGCCACATGCCCTGGGTGTGTCCCCAGCCTCGCTGGAACTTGTACCTTTACTGGGACAATAATTGCACTTACCTGGCCAGGTTGTGAGGATTAAGTAAGATAATGGTACTAAGTCTCATTTGCTGATCGCTTACTCTATCAGTATCTACATGTAATGTAAGAATGAGCATATGTATTTACGATCTGATAATGTATATAATGTAGTTATGCTAACATACAAAAAGATTAAAAAGCAGTTGGTCTCTGCATAGATTTCTCGTGTATACAGTTGTATAGAATTCTATGTGTAAACATAGTATATAATGTGTATATGTACGTAAACTATATATATCTTTTAAGTCTGATTTCACCATAATGCCACCTGTTACTGAGAAAACATGACCCCTTGGATATAGTTGGCAAATTCCCTTCTTTAGGCCGGATACCGTGATCCGATCAGCTTTCACTATACAGGCCACAGAGGCTTCACTTTGGGGCCTCCCCAGTCTTCCAGAAGGACAACCAGTGCACAGCATGTAAAACTAGGCCCTTGCAGGAGACTCTACAAAAGGGGCAAGGTTAGACCCCAAATGTAGGTCCCCTGAAACTGCAGACAGTAGCAGCGTGATGCCCTGGCTTTACCCATGAGTTAAAGGACTGTTGTGTGTTCTGAGATGAATTGGTTCTTGGTCCAATATCAAGCATCAGGTTCAGTCCTGAGCAATTGCAAAATTAACATTTTGGACCCTTCAGAAAAGACTGCAGCTTTTGAGTTGACATACAAATCTCTAATATAGTCGTGTATACGCACATGTTTACTATCTAGGATAAAGAGAAAGCAAGAACTCCCTGCCCCCTAAAGCAAGGCTTTGTAAGTTTTCCAGCAAATAGAATTTTCTGAGAATATTATTTTCAGTCCTAGTCACTCATTGGTATAAACTTTTCTCGTGACAACCTGTGATTGAGAATATGCTTTGATATATAGCTACATGTAGGAATGTGCTTGTGTATGTATACACACAGCCCCCATTTACACGTGCACATACATTTGTCAACTTTCCCAACATTGTGTCATATCTGCAGGAGGAACCAAGCATGAACACAATCACACGGTTAGCTGGACGGTGGTACCTCCCAGATGGCGGTTTTTAACCTCAGGAGTGCTGCAAGCAAAACAGGGGTTTAGGAATCGGCCTTTTCAAGCTCACCAGATTCTAAGAAAGTCTGTAGCGCATAGGTCAGACAAACATTGTCTTAGCAGTAAAATGCTTTTGCTTGTGTGTACTCGTGTGTATGCATGGGAGAGTGACTGCTCATGAAAACTGTTTCCTTCAGAAACAGCTACTTCCAGGAAGTAGAAACAGGCTTCAGAAGACCTAAATAATAAAAGTTGTCAGTACGTTGAGTGGGAACTTAAGATTGAGATAGCAGTCCAAAGTAATCGAACTGTATCTGTAATAATTTAATTTTTTAATACGGAGAAGGTTTTGCTGTTCAATATATTGCTTTAAGAAATAGCCGGCTGGCCGCAATGGCTCATGCCTCTCATCCAAGCATTTCTGGAGGCTAAGGCAGGTGGATCACCTGAGGTCCAAGAGTTTGACAACCAGCCTGGCTAACATGGTGAAACCCCGTCTCTACTAAAAATACAAAAACTAGTTGGGTGTGGTGGCGCATGCCTGTAATCCCAGCTACTTGGGAGGTTGAGACAGGAGAATCACTTGAACTGGGGAGGTGGAGGTTGCAGTGAGCCAAGATCATGCCACTGCACTCTAGCCTTGGCGACAGAGAAAGACTTTGTCTCCCCCGCAAAAAAAAAAAAAGTGGGATGAAGGAATGGCTACTTCTCGGGCGTTGTCCACAGAAGATAAATGCCAGCCTCTATTTGTGCATGAAGCATATGCGTGGCATATGGGATTCCTTCAGGCTTATTTTCTCACCTCTGCCCACACTTTGTGGGGGAGGACGGTAGTGGGATAAGAATCTGCATCCACTGGCCAGGTCTCTTAAACTTGCTCACTTCTGCCATGAATCTTCTTTACATTTCACATAAAATTTATATTCTTATCTTTATTTTGGATAAGAGCCTGTTTTTGGAGATTCTAATGTGTAAACTATATCTGTCATCTCCTCTTATCCTATTTAGTGCAGAAGGGCTAAGGTATAAACCAGTATTTTAGGAAACCATTATCTCCCTCCCACCACCTGTTTTAATTAACATATGCGTACATACTGTGTAAGGGGGAGCACAGGAGTCCCAAGTTTAACATCACCACTGCCACCATCGCCCTCAATAATAAAGTGGGCACAGACTTCAGGGTCAGACGGTTCTTCGTGTTGCGCCCTCTTTCAACACTTGCTAGATAAGGCTTTGGGCAAATCATACGACCTATCGAATCCTTCCTGTCCTCATAAAATAAGGGTAACACTACTATTAAGGGTCAATTGACAACAGGCGATACAAGTTGATTTATAACCTACATCGTCTTCATATGTAAGGAGTTTACAGAGAAGGGATGATTAAATATACTGAAATGAGATGATGTATGCTGTTAAGACATCCTGCAGCGTGGAAAAATGATTGGACAATAAAAACTGGAGGTGGCACACAGGGTTAAACTGCTCATGTATGAAGTTCTCATTGGTCAGATGATAACGGGCCTTATCAATTAAGGGTGCATATTCTGGAATCCTAGGGTGATCACTGACTTGCTGTGTGACCTTGGAGAAATGAATCTATGTCTCAGTTGCTTCAACTGTGGATAATGGTGTACAATTTATGATACTGCTGCAAGCGTTTTGCATAGATTGCTTTCTTCTCCATAACAATATTAAGAGGTCAGTTCGAATATCCTGAGGTGCAGGTGAGGAAACTGAGCCACAAAGCTTCGGTTTAATTCGTCCTGGATTGCCGCCAGCAAGTGACAAAATCAGGGTGTACACTCAATGTCTGTTTCCAGTATGCACATTAACAAAATCTTTGTTCCCAAGTTGATAGGAATATGAAGATAAAATGAGACAGGATTAAGTTACTAAGTAACTAACTGAGGTGGACAGTTCAGCCTTGATAAGATTTTTAAATGAAATAAGGAACACAAATTTTGGCTCCTAATGAGCACTCGATGTATGTGAACTCTAGCACTTACTGTATTTTTTCATCTTATCCAAGGTCTCCCAAAAAGGCATTAATAGCTGAACATATTTATTTGAAATGAGTGATGTCTTGTTTTGTTTAAAACGGAAGACTGACATGTCCATGCTGGGAGATAGCTAAACTTCCTTGGGTGTTTCTTAAACAGGGTGAGTTCCAGTGACTTCTTTAGAAAAATGAGTGAGGAAGGGAAATATTTTGAACCAGAAATCCAGGGTACTTGCAGGAGGCATCTGGTCTACTGGTGGTGTCGGCAGCCTGCTGCTTACCACCCCACATCCCCGGCAGACCCAAGTGCACTCAAACCTGTGGATGACGAATCTACCCACTGAGGAAACCTATGGAAGCCAAAGAACTCAGAACACCAACTTGTACCTTTTCAGACTAAGCTTTTATTTTTTTGATATTACAAACCAGTTTTCTTTATTCACAAACCACTGTAAGTGATATAAACACTAATTTCTAAAGACAGATATACACATTTTCTGGGTTTGCAGATTGCGTGATGTGTGTGTTAAGAAGTCACTATATGCCACACATAATATTAATTTTCCATAATTCATAATAGCAATAGTTATTTAGATAAATGAAAACATTCCAAATAAATACTGTTAAAAAAAATCCAAAATGTTTGTTTACATCTGACATACATTTTAAAATGACTTATTGGCATCTTGGAGGAGTGCCTGGACAAAAGATTCTGCAACATCAGTTGGCACCCACTTACTCTAAATGATTTTATTAAAACTACATACAGTCATGGGGAAAAAGTACAGCTCATTGATGAAAATCAAAACCGCAAATGAATTTTACTTTAACCAACACAGTAAGAATTCTATGTTTGATTCGAAACACAATACAAATTCTGGATTTTGAAATCTGAGGCATTCGGGAGAAATCATCTTATTCTCCATAGCCCCCTGCTCCTACTCTTTCTTCCCCTCCGGAGGATGCCATAGTATTTTATAACACGTTTCGTTTAAGAATGTCAACCAGGCACCCACTGCCATAACTGTTTTCCAGGTGGGGGAATGAGAATGTCTCAGTGATGCTATAAAACACCCCCTTGCCCCCTCCCCCTCACCCACCCAAATAAGTCTGGTGAAAAGAACACTTGATATGCTTTTGGCTGAGAAGCAGTTCCCCCCTCCCCTTTTTCTCTTTTCAAGATCACTATCTGTCTTAGATATCGAAGCTACAGAAACTTCGTTTTCAAATCTTGTGAAACTTTATTGATGGTTTAATATCCAACTGATCTTACGGCATGCACATAGGATGGCAAGAGAAAGCTGGATCACACTTTTTTTTTTTTTTATGTTTTGTTTGGTTTTGTTTTAAAGCAGAGTTGTTACAGCGGATTGGCAGGTTCACAGCGGTGAGTTGATAACTTACTGAAGTGCGTACCACAGGGCCTGCACTATACACATGAGGACTTAACCTATGGCAGCAAAACTACTCAGGGACAGCCTGCTGCTGTTGTTTTTATTTAAATACAAAAACAGGAAGACCCGTGACAGATACCCCAACTTAGGTTAACTTGTAAACAGGACAACGTGGAAAGTTCAAACAGAAGTTACAGACAAACTGCAATTTTTCAGCTGTGTCACTCTGGCCCTGCATCCTAGAAAGGTGGGGAGACTTTGTTTTTCTGGGATAAAGAGGGTGGATCTACGTTTTGTTGTTGTTGTTGTTGTTGCCTTTGACCAGTGTCCTGGGCCTTGGAGACAGAACTAAAGAGATCATTTTTGAGAGAATCCTTGGGCATGGGAAAGAGGTGGAAGGGCAGGATCTCACGGACTGAAAAATTGCAGATTGCTCACACAACGCAGTCACATCTCAAAAAGTACCAAGCTGATGAAAATACCATGATTATCTCTACTCAATGATTGCAATACTTGTAAAATGCTTCTATAAATCTGAATATGATTATCGTGTAATTCCATAAAAATTATACGTCTGTCTCTAACAGTTGTTCTACTAGGCTAAAACTAAAGCTTCATAGACTGTTTCTAGAACTTAACAACTCCACTGCACAGATGTAAATTTTATACATTTTTTTTTAACTGGTACAAAGAATTTAAGTTTTTATTACTTTCTCTTTTTGGAAAAAAAGAAAAAAATAGAAACAGTGCTTTTTATCACCTTTTTATTAATGTTATTTTTTCCCTCCCATAATATAAAAGTCAGCAATGATATCAATAATTTATTATACTGGAAGAAATATAAAAAGAATGCTTGTTGATGGCCTAACTAGCGGGTTTTTTTTTTTCTTTTTTCTTTTTTTTTTTTTTTTTTTTGCCTAAATAGCGACTGGTTAAGAAGCTGAATACTGCTGGGTGGAATGGTTAAAGGGTGGGTTTGCACAGCTTCATTCAACTCGGATGCACAAGTGCTACTAGAAGCACCCCCTTAACAACATAACCTTTGGCTTGAACTGGCAATGAGTAACTTAGAACCATTGATAAATGATTGTTGGTGCAGTGGGTCGTTTAGATTCATCAGTTACATTTTTTTTTTTTTTGTCTTTTAGCCAAACCCGAGTTCCAATCCCCTAAGCCCCTCCCAGCCTCCCCTTTCACAAAATAAGATAATGCAGATGCAGAAAAGAATGACTACTGTAGTCACTTACACTCTTCCCAAACAGCTGATAACCCCAGTAGCTTAATATTCAGCATATATAATTCATTTACATAATATAGCACTCTGGATATGGCCCTAAACCAGTTTTTATTCATATCTAGCATCTGTCTAGATCAACCACAAAAACTCCTACAGCCAGCAACCAAACTACGGAACCTTCAGAAATTAAAGACCCACAATATTAAAATACACAGAACAAAATATCTGAGGTATAAGATAAAAAATGTAATTTTTTTCCTTTTTCCTTTTATTTTTTTTAGAGTTGCTAAAATGATGCACTACTGCATGTATTGCAATACTCAGGCCTCGGAAAGCTTCCTTTCTCCCCACATTGGAAGGTTTTTATGGTTTTGTCATTTAGTATGGAGCAAAACGGTTGTATCCCCCTCGGTATATACTAGCCTGCAATGAAGAAAGAACGAGACCCACATCATCAGCATGGCTCCTAGTCTTGGCATCAGTCAAAGGTGCAAAAGCATTCTGAAACAAAGCAATTTGAGGGGTGTGTTTTTTACATTTTCCTTTTGCAACATGTGGATCATCAAAAAGACTAATGTGAAAAATAGACACTCAAAACCAACCGAAATGGAGGCACCCCCTGCCCATCCCAGGTCATTCTCGGAGAACTAAAGATAGGGCCATTCCTGACCTTCCTCAATAGCTCCTTGTAAAGAAATTCCCTGTAAAACCAAATTCTGTCAGCCGGTCCTCTTTGCTAAAAGGACTCTGTCATAAGCTGGACAAGTGAAGAATTTTCACTGTCTCACTTCGTTTTTATTTTTCTTGGACTGAGTAGGCTTTCCCCGAGGGAACAGAATTATCTACACTTGAGGTTGAATTTAGACAATTTATTGAATGAAAGTAATTCAACTCTCCTTTCCAACCCATTCCTCAGGTGGACTAGGTGTTGAACAGAGTTGTGGAATGCAGGATTGGCATGAAAATCTCAATCTAGTTCTTGACTTGGTTGTGCAAGCTATATGGAATCTGATCTTGAGAAGGGAGTTGTACAGATGAATTGCTTGATGTCATTAAGTTTGTGCAAAACAATGTTTCGAAATCAAGGCTGAATTTCTATGACCGAGCATCGGTGAACTGTCTGGCCATGGCTTTAACGGCTACAAGGTGGCACTTAACGATCTCCTTTTTCTAAAAGTATTGGCAATTCAAATGAATGCCGATGGGGGATTCATTTTTAGGATAAGGACTGATATTCTTGATCCAAGCAGAAAACTGCATGCCAAAGCTTTGTAATGATTGCATATGCTCTCACGTGATGGGCACGCCTTACTGTACTCAAGAGTTTTAGTGCATAGAAGTTTGAACAAGTACAGGCAAATTCACCCCACCCTTACCTCCCATGTTTTACCCCTCCCCCCCCACCCCCTCACCAAACAAAAACCCAGACCTGCCCCGAAACAAAAGACAACCCCCAAACCCGGCTGATTCCTTCTACTTTCTTATGTACTAGGTACACAAAGTGTGCCCCTCTGTCTATTTTCTTTCCTGGGCGACTATGACTTTAAACATGAATTGTAATAGGGGAGGAGAGGCAGTCAGATTCTCAGCTGCCTGACAGCAGAGGCCTGGAAGTGTGCAGCTTAGCTCCTCTGAAGTCTGTGCTGGGGCTGGAACCTTGGGGCTATGTGAATGAGCAGCGAGGGAGGAAAAAAAAGAAAAAAAAAGTTCTGCATTGACACTGCATTCTGTTAGTGATGGATTTAATTATCAAAATGACTAATTATTCCATTAAGGTAAGTGCTCTGCTAGGTGAGACTTGCAAAATTAGAAATATAATAACTTACATGCACTACATTGCCAAGAAATTAAGACATTTATCAAGTTTACTGGGAGGATTAATGTGGCATTTTAGCTGCTGTTAGCACAAGAGACAAATTCAATTAAGGGGAAGTGAGAGGAAGTCAACCCATACTGAGGTCCCAGCTGGGGGAAGGGAAGGGAGGCAGGAAGAAGTGAGGACAAGGAGAAACCGCTACTCACCATGGCACCAACGCCGTAGGTGGCGGCTGGAGCAAGTGCGTGGTGGTAGGGGTCGGCAGCATAAACTCGTCCGTAACTGAAAGGAAAATAGAGGTGAAGATTGATCCATAATATGCAGTTACAAAACAATAACAATCATAAGATCCAAAATACCAAGACAGTATGGAGGGGCCCTATGCATCTTGGAATAAGAAACATGTTCTACTCTGCCACGTAACATAACAAAAGTTCATCTGTGCACAATGCGTTTTTTGTGCATTTAACATGGCTGATAATGCTATGCTTAACAGATACATACATATATGCACATATACACACACGTACATATATCTATTCCCTGCCTTGCCCGTAATACCGTTTCTGCACTGCTCAAGTAGCTGCCTTATAGATTGAGGTAGGCAAGAAAGAAACAACCAGAAAAAGTGTTCAGCCCAGCACCCACAGAGGGTATGACAATCCTGGAGAAGACTGCCTTTTTCTGTTGATTTAGTTGGCACCATTCAAGCGAAACAGGGTGAATCGGAAAGGGTGAAGTGACCTGTCTGTGAAATTAGTGTCCAAGGTCTTAGAGTGGAAATGAACAAGCATATTTGAATGGAAGCACCCTTGAAGGGTCTGTGGGACCCCCATTCCCATTCAATCGGACTGATTTGGTTTTGATCCTGTCATTCTAGAACTTGGGTCTCATTCATCGATGACCAGGTTCTGGGATTCTGGGAAGGGAGAGGCATTTGATACAACCAGTCTTTTTTTTTTTTTTTTTTTTGAGATGGAGTCTAGCTCTGTCGCCTAGGCTGGAGTATATAGTGGCGTGATCTCAGCTCACTGCAACCTCTATATCCCAGGTACAAGCAATTTTCCCGTCTGAGCCTCCCGAGTAGCTGGGATTACAGGCACAAGCCTCCACGTGCAGCTATTTTTTAATATTTTAGTAGAGATGTGGTTTCACCATGTTGCCCAGGCTGGTCTTGAACTCCTGAGCTCAGGCAATCCACCCTCCTCAGCCTCCCAAAGTGCTAAGATTACAGGCATGAGCCACTGTGCTCAGCCGAAACAACAAATCTTAATGACATTTACTCATCTTTGCGTTTTTCTGTCTCTATCATCACACTCCCTCCACTGACATGGCTTCTGGAATAGGCTTTAGAATAAAAATGGGAACAGGATAGAAACCAAATATACTGAATGCATAATATCTGGAAGTGAACACTCTTCTTTTAAAAAAGAACTCGGATGTGAAGTCACTTACTCAAGGTCCCATAACTAGACAGAGCTGATCCTTAAGTGTGTGTGTGTGTGTGTGTGTTTGTGTGTGTGTGTGTGTGTGTGTGTGTGTGTGTGGTTTTAAATGAAGTCTTGCTATGTTGCCCAGGCTGGTCTTGAACTCCAGGGTTCAAATAATCCATCCGCCTCAGCCTCCCAAAGTGTTAAGTCTATAGACGTGAGCCACTGCACACAGCCTGATCGTTGAATCTCTTAGGGTAACTTGCATGCTCGTCCACAGCATCCTGTGTCGTACTTGTTTGCCCTGACAGATATTTTTCTGGAGATACTTTGGTCCTATTTTACTGTGCGAAGCTGAGGTCCTTCCCTGAAAGCTGATCCTGAAATGGAGATTCCTATGCAAGTGACTTATCCAATGGCGTGCCCTCAAGAGGAAGAGAAGGGAAAGTAGGTCAGAGCAAAGGGGGGGAAAAAAGGCAAGATCTGAGCTGAAGAAAAGCTTCTGCCTGATCCTGAGTTTCCTGCTAGAGTGGGTTCCACCTGGAGGCAGGTGGGTTGGCTCTTGAATGCCTGCATAAGTTAAACAGTAGATGTGGGCTTTCCAGAGGGCTGAGTGATACACGGAGTTAAAGTGGCTTCCTCTGACATAAAGCCAATTTGCTGGAGAAAGGAGCAGCTGTATTGTTAGCAACCAACACTCATAGCAGCTCGATGAATGCATCAGTCGCTCAATGGGATCTACATGGTTTTTTGATGCTTTGACCATGTTTTCAAGGAACAAGGCAGGAAGGAACGGTTTGTCTGCATTATTAACCTTAAGCTCATCGCCCATCCTTTAGCGTCCTATTTGCATGTGCTTTTCCCTTCTCCTTTCCTGTTCTCCCCATTTTCCTTACGATCTCTCTCATAGTTGGTAGGTAAGCATGTATTGGAATGGTGTCATTTGACCCCTTACACTGTGGAGTCTGGGAAGGTGAGGAAAGAGGCATGGACGACCTTCTCACTCAGATTCCAAATTATACCCCAGGTAGAAAAAACAATTGATTATACCAGGGTTGCACTGGGCATGTTCCAACTCCCAAGCCCATCTGCCTGTATCAAAGCGCACTGAGTGCAAATAATCTAGATGAGGCTTTTCAGCTGCAACAGTGATACTCAGAAACAATGACTTGAAGAGATATCTCTTCTGGGGTGAATCTGTCAGTGAAACTAACAGTCGGCTCCCTCTGGTCTTTCGTTCTTTGGAGACACCCTTCAGTCCTTCTGCTGATCAAAAATAGTTTTTAATCAAAGATTATCCTTCTCTCTGGGAGGAAAAACAGGTTTAGGTCCAAGGGTAAAAGATGTGTTAAGAATGATAGTTTTTGAAGAAGTAATGTATTCATGGAGGTCACTCCTGAGACCTGGGCCTTTACCCACTTAACTTAGAAGTACATAGTAACAGGGGTCAAAGGAAACAATATATATTTGGCACTGCTCTTTACTTCATGAGACAATAAAGTCTGATTGGTCCAGAGAAAAACGTGTTAATAGGGTTGTTTTTAAGGCACTTTAATTTGGCAAAACTGTTTCATAAATAGGATATAAACTGCAAAGGCAAGCTAAAATATATCACTCTGTTAAGTGATGTTATGGCATGGTGTTCCTTCAAATGTGAAAAGATGCAGACGGTTCATTTAAAAATGGGGGAAATGGTTTTACTGTGGCAATAATTTCCTCTTTTGGGGACACACTATCTTGGCAGTTTGAATTTATTTAATACAAGTATAGCTCCCACCTTTTCCTACTGCATACTTTAATGGTAAATTCTTTAACACTGGGCATAGTTTCAACCTTGTGGAAAACCCAAGGTAACAATTTGGCAGTATTCTCTTCCAAGGCAGAAGAAAAATACAGCAGCACTGAACTATTCCTCAAAAATGAGCAGGCTTCTTTTCTCCTCAGGGTGACCTCTACCTTCAGAATCCAATGGTTTTATTATGATTAATAAATTTCATTTCCACAGAGGAAAAGAGACCATGTCAGCTCAAACTGAAAGCAAGGAGGCTTCTTTTCAAATGCTAATTTCTAAACATGGCCTCGTGTGACACTACAATTTAGACACAAGGTTATTAGGGAAGATGTGGACTTGAGTGCTATGTTTGCAGCAGATATGCCAAGCACGTCAGCAATCTGATGTCCTCAGAGCTGGCTAAGCACAGCCCGGGGAGAGAGCGAGCAGCAATACCCAGGACCTCTGCAGGAATGATGGGAAGATGGCTTACGGTCGCCATGTTAGGACATGACCTGTAATATGATCACCACACCATGCATCCCTGGCCAAAGTGGGCAGCAGTGCAGTCAGATCATGATCATCTCCATGTCTGCACATTCCACCCATCAGTAATTTCAGAAGAAACCTTAAATGTGTCCACCTCACTCCATGCACGTGATGACTCGTTAATAGAAACAACCAGTAGTTCATCAAAAACAACTCAACAGCAGCCTAAATTCTTGTCTCTTTGTTCAACTCTTGCTCTTTCAAACCAGCAGCCATTTACAAGTATCAGGTATCTCAGGTCTGTCCATCCATCTATCCACTTAAATATAAATCTATATACATCTAATCCTATCACTCCCTGCTTAAAACTCTCCAATGGTTTTCCACTGATCCTAGAATAAAATGCAAACTTGAATAAGCTGCCTCTTCCTCTCAGTCTTCATCTTCCTTTCCTTGGTTACTATGTTCCAGGTACACAGGTACACAGGCTTTCTTAATCATTCCTGCACACATGCATATCCATTCTCTGCTTAGTCTTGGCGCTTGTTCACCCTCCACCTGAATTTCTTTAGTCTTTTATGTTTCAAATCAAATGTCTCTTCCCTAGAGACAAAGAGATGCTTCCTTTTTGAGACAGAGTCTCACTCTGTTGCCCAGGCTGGAGTGCAGTGGCACAATCTCAGCTTGGAGGCGGGTTCAAGTGACTGTCCTGCCTCAGTCTCCCCAGTATCTGGGATTACAGGTGCCCACCACCACGCCTGACTAATTTTTGTCTTTTTAGTAGAGACAGGGTTTCGCCATGTTGGCCAGGCTGGTCTCGACTCCTAATTTCAAGTGATCTGCCTGCTTCAGCCTCTCAAAGTGCTGAGATTATAGGTATGAGTCACTGCACTCGGTCTGACCGCCCTTCTTTTTGAGGGCATTTTCCAACTTAATCCCTACCCCTTCATGTCCTATTACAACTCTAATAATCTTATTTCCCAGTCTGCCTGATCATTTACCTTTTGCTCTCCTGGAATGAGAGCCCCATGGAGGCTGGAGCAGTGTCTATTTTGTCTATCTTTCCATCCTCAGTGTCTAGCACACACCATGCCACAGTGCAGGTAGAGAGAGGCAGGCCAATGGCATTGCAGGAGAGAAGGCAGAAAGACGAAGGGGTAGAGAGAGAAATGGAGCCTGGAGAGACACTCATACCTAGCATTCTGATTCCATGTGTAGACCCTATCAGCAGAAAGATTCTTTCACATATGCTCTTTGAAGATTCTGGGTCACTCAGAAGAAAAGCTTCTGGGGACTCTAGAAATAGCGTATGATCTTTACATTGCTTCTGAGAGTTGGCCAAACACTGGCCAAGTTGCCATAAAACTCATCGAAACCCTTAAGGGAAAAACTCAAAGACACAAAAGAGAACTGCTTTCCTGGTTAATTCACCATGGCTTGCAACCGTCATGAGACCTCATCTTTTTGACCTTCAGCAACAAGTTAAAACTGGAAAGCAACCCGAGGACCTGGGGAGAGCTAAGACTTGGGAAAAGAAGACTGAGGCTTGGGTTCTGCTTTTACAATGTCCTTGCTTTCATGACTTGGACAGAGCATGCTCTCTCTTAGCCTCATCTTCCTCATACGTAAAGTAGTAATTTTCTCTCTGAGCCCTACCTAATTCAGGATGCGTTCAAGAAAACCAAGTAAATTTTAAGCCATCTACAGATAAAGGAGATTATGATACAGCTTCTTTACATGGTACTTCACAAACCAATCTCTCCCCTCCCTGCCCAGACTTTTGGTCTGCAGAGGCAAGTGAAAGTTCCTATTCAAATATAATCACATGCAGCTCTAGCAATCAAATTACAGATGCTTTTGGAGTCCAGATCTATCTAATTTATGAGTTACAGATGTAGTTTAAATGGATCCACTTGAACTTAAGGTCATATTGGAGCAAAATAAGTATGAGCCCCGTTGAATGGGAATGTGAACCCATGTTTGTTTAAGTGCTTTATCAACTCTATTGAGACATGTTAGTAAGAAGTGCTATGTACATCTAAGTCTAGTTGAAACAGCTATACACTAATGAATGCAATGGGCCCATGTCGGCACTCCACACAAGAGTTTTAACACAGTTTTCTTACAGAGCCACAGTAAGAACACTAATTAATTTCACTAAATTTTGCTCCCTATTTTGATGAAGAGCTTTATGCCCTGAAAACTTTTATTCTTGCATTAGTATCGTCTCTCCATGCTTCCCATCCGAGAGATAGCTGGGGGGATCCCTGTGGAGCAGAAAGATGAGTGGAATCTACTCAGTACTCAGATGAAGTTCACAAGGTAGCAAAGAGATCCTAAACAGACCAATTGCAGCAAGGAAGTGCATGGCCTTGTGCCCTTCCCAACACAGAGAAGGGCTGAAGAGTGTCTGTTCAAAATGGGATGCCTCACCAGGGACTAATGAATGGCCCTGGTCTCTGCCATGCAATTAGGGGCTACAGTGTCCCCCTCATTATATTATGTCTAAGATACAGTCTGTGAAGTATTTGGGAAAAACGAATCCATGCAAGTCACGTATCGATCACGCAGCATACCAACAGGGCACCAACCATGGTTCAGTGGTTCTAAAAGCATGCTCTTTGGAGAGCCATGGTCTAGCTAAAGGGATGCTCTTTCACTTTCCTGTATAGGGTCAAATGAGATCTGAGCCTCAACAAGGCCCACTGAGTAGTTCTGGTGTCCACCTCCCTGGGGGGGGTTGGTATGGGTACTGGGTAAGAAAGGGGTCATCAGAAGGTACGTCTTTCTGGGTTCAGGTTGATTCTCATCCCACCCAGATATTCATCCTATTTCATTGCCCTCCTTTTTGGGGTTTGAGGACTTTTTCAAACGAAAAACAAATGACATGTTGAAGATAATCCTGTGGTTTGCGTTGTTGCTGGTTATCATTACTTGTAGGGTTGTTGCTTTTCCCCCTGTCCAAAAGAACTGCATCTGGAACACACATTCCAGAACAAGTCTTCTGTGTTTGGACAAAGTGCTCACTTTCAGCAATTCTCAGGGGCTGGAAAGGAGTCACAGCCAATATCGGCCAGGAAAGGAAAGAACAAGACCACAGGGGAGGACACATGGCTTCTGAGTTCTTCAGCACTGCCCCAGCTACTGATTTACTTCCTTCCCTCATCCAACTACAAATCACTCCATTGTCAATCATTCAGGGTTACGGGCATTTGTTTTCCAACTCAACCATCCGGTACTCATCACTAAATGAAAATGCAGCAAAACAGAGTAAGATCTTACAGTCCTACTGAAAGAGGCTGAAGGTTTTTGACAAATCCCTTGGCAATTCTGCAACTGCAGAACTGACAGGTCCCCCTCACCCTGTGGGGATTCTGTGGAGTCAGAATGGAGACAAAAGCTCTCACTTCAAAAGATAAAGAAATGTAGCCCAGAGTATGGGACCCCACAGAAGGTCTTCCAAATTCCTAACTTAGGATATCTGGGTATATCTCTGAAATGTATGATCAGTCTCTTACCGTCATGCCAATAAACATTCACCAGACAACCAAAATCTCCATTTGCAAATCTCAGAATCCTACAACTTTCAGGTTTTCAGGCCTGGCCTACTCCCAGTGTGCATCCATTTGAGAAGACACTGGGGTAATAATGGCCAAGATTTTGGGTTCATCTTCCAGGAGAGAGTCATTCAAGGAAAGGACAAGTTATCTCAGTCCACCACGCAGATACATGGAGAGAAAAGTGCCAACCAGCCCACCTCTTCCCCACAGGAACATCTGAGAGGGTTTCTAGAACCTTAAACCACACATCCTGGTTTGCTGCAATATGGAAAAACTCTCCTGAAAGTATTGAGATGATAACTACTTGGATGTGATAGAAAATTCAGAAAGCAATGGTTCATCTAGGAAGTGTTCCTGTTCACTTGCACTCTACAAGGGTCAACTGAGTTCTGAACTTAAGATCTGTGGGTCAGTTAGTGAACTTGGTGAATGTGTTCATGAGGGAGATACTCTGTGGTTAACTCTCCTCCAAGTTTTAATTGGAGCATTTATTGACCATGGGAGTGACCAAGCCCTCTTATCCTCAAAGCTTCTCACAATACTTTAAGTTAGAGAAACTGACCCAGTCACTAAAAACCTAGAACAGCAGTCCCCCAGTCTTCTTGGCACCAAGGACTAGTTTTGTGGAAGACAGTTTTTCCACAGACCAGGGAGGCGGGGAATAGTTTCAGAATAAAACTGTTGCACTTCAGATCATCAGGCATTAGATTCTCATTAGAAGTGTGCAACCTAGATCCTTCACATGCACCGTTCACAATAGGCTTCATGTTCCTATGAGCATCTGAAGCTGCCACTGATTTGACAGGTGGAGCTCAGGCAGTTATGTATGTGAGTGATGGGGAGTGGCTGCAGATAAAGGTGAAGTGTGGCTCGCTCACAGCTTACCTCCTGCTGTATGTCCAGCTGGGGACCCCTGACCTAGAAAATGAGTGAAAATGGAGCAAAATCTCCAAAGATGATACAAGTAGAAGTGGAAGAAATGCTCCAAGGTACACAACATGGAGTCATGTCTACTTGGCTCTGACGTCTCTGAGTTTCATTGCTGCTAACCTCCTTAGCTTGACTTTAAAGTGTTTATCTTCAGAAATCACATAGAACATTTTTCAGCCTTGTGTTTTCCCTGCCTCCCCTGAGAAGTTGGAGGGAAAGCATCTGAGCTCTTTAGGACCCTACATGGGAAGCTACAGAACTCGCTTTTGCCCCCGGATACCTGTCATACACAGAACTGTGCATACACAAATCCAACACCATGGCATCTAAAAGACTCAGACCATTTACCCATAGCAAATCAGATTACATCATTGTTTCTCTCCCCAACCAATGCAGTTCAAAACCTTTTCCTATTCTGAATCCCAACAGATTTGAAGGAAAGCAGAATAGCAGTCACTCTTGCATAGAGAAGACACAGTGAGCTCCACTATTGATGATGAAATTCTCCTACCCTAGACTGCCACCTCTAATAAAGGAGCCGTAGGCACATTCTCTGTAATGCAGAGCTCAAGGCCATCCTTCTCTTAGAAGTTTCATTTCTCCTTTCTGGGTCTACTCCTGCTCTACCAAAGTCACTAAGAATTTGTACTGTGCTTTGAAATCACCATGGCATCCCAGCTACAGTTTACCCCCACATGAGGGATAATAAATTATATCCCTCATGAGATCTTTAATGCCCTGCTGTGAAGCAGGGTTGAATGGCAGCCAGGAATTCCTCCCGGTCAGAATTTCTAGTGTCAAACCCCGACTCTGTTACATCTTGCTAAGTTATCTCAAAGTTCTTCTGAGTTGGTTGAGTCATCTATAGATGGAGATGGTGATGGTGCATCTGATTGTACAAGGCTGTAGTGAGGGTGAGAGGAAGGGTTACTGGTTACCAGCTAGTTAGGAACCAAACAAGTATCAGTTATTAAGATTGTGAAGATTACAGCTGTTGCCTCTTGTCTATTTGATGTGGGATCAGTGAGCCTCCCAGTGAAGCTCCTGGGGTACGGTGTGTCAGAGCTACCCCTGAACTGGGTTGACGATCCGAAGTCTTAGATACTCGCATCTCCCATTCTCAAAGCAAGCTGATCAAAGATTGAGACATAACAAGCAAGGTGAGAAGTAGGGAGGTACTGGGCCCTGAACCCCAAGAAATGTCCCCCTGCAGCACCAACACACACACACCCCTCACCAGGAGGCAACATTAAAATACAAGATCAAGACACACTGACAACGTCCAGATTATCTGTCACTACATTTTAACTCCTGGTAAATATCCCTTACCTCCAAATTACTGGGTATTAGGGACACACAAACTGTTTCAATATTCATTTGCGACAAATGAAAAATGTGGTTCTAAAATGGGATGGATAGAAATAGAATGAAAGCCACAAATGTAAGACACATGCCATTTAAAATTTTATGGTAAGCATTTAAAAAAGTAAACAGGTGAACTCATTATTTTCTCCATTATATTCAAAGTGTCATCACTACAATGTATAACTCACCTACAATTGATAAATTTTACATAATTTTTGTACTAAGTTTTGGAAATCCAACATGCATTTTTTACTTACAACTCATCCTGGTGTGGACTGGCCAGATTTCAAGGGCTCCACAGCCACATGTGTAGACTACTTTAGCAAATCCTATTGTGTGCTCTTTTTACCATTGAAATAAAAGACGTTGGCTGGGCACAGTGGGCTTATGCCTGCAGTCACAGCACTTCAGAAGGCCAAAGGGGCAGGATGGTTGAGGCCAGGAGTTTGAGATCAGCTTGGGCAATAGAGCAAGATCTAATTTCTTCAAAACATTAAGATCTTAGCTGGGTGTGGTAGCACATGCCTGTAGTCCCACCTACTAGGGAGGCTGAAGTGGGAGGACTGCTTGATCCCAGGAGGTCGAGGCTACAATAAGCTAAGATCAGGCTATTGCACTGAACTCCAGCCTGGATGACAGGGTGAGACCCTGTCTCAAAAAGAGAAAAGGTTCCTGATTGATCAATTGGTATATCCCAAGGTGTGAGGTCTCTTCTATTAGAATTATTTGGGGCTACTTGTTAGAATGCAGATTTCCAGGCTCCCTCTCCAGATCTATGGATCAGAATCCCAGGGGCAGGGGGAAAAGAAAACACAACAGGCTCTGCGTTTGTAACAGGTTCTCCAGGTGACTTTCATCCCTTCCTCTAAAATATGATAACCACTGTTCCATTTTTTTAAAATTCTGCACCAATACAGCACTTTCCCACTTAAGCTAATTCTGACTACCAAGATATCTTTAATATTCACAAACTGAATGAACACTTTATTTTTATAGGGTATTGTTATTGCATGTAGCAAGCCTGAGACTGCTTCATATATAGAAGGTTCTCACTAAGTATTTTTCCTAAGTTCCTTTACTTATATGCCCCTTTAGCTCCCTGTACTTCCCCTATTATAATACATACCACACTTTATTGGAAACAGACCAATTAGCCACAAATCAATTTATTGCATGACAACTTTGCTGAATAATCAAATCGCTAAAACTTGGGAAAGACAATTAGACTTGCTGAAGGATCAATTAGAGGAATGGCCAATTTTGAAACTACTTCTAAATATTAAATACTGCCTAAAGTTTTAATGCAGCTGCGAGGATGTGTAGGTAGAGAAGTGGGAATAGAAGAAAGAGGCTGGTGACACCCCCTTGTACCCCTGAACTTGCTAACTACTGCTTTTAATTGGTAACTGGCATAACAATCAGTCCCACAGGGGACAGTCTGAACAGCTTTTGCAGATGTGTTCATTTGGCCAAGGCTTTTTTGTTTTTTTGTTTTTTTTTTTTGCAGACTCCTACTCTAACCCCACATGGCCATGTCCCATACTCATCAGAAACTGAGATAAAAATATGTCCCCAGATTTGCTCCTCATAGGGGGTCCTGGCATGGTGGAGGAGACATACGTTTCTGTTAGTGAGACCCAGCCTCCACCTACCCACTATACACACACACATACCCTGGAAAGGGAGGGGATAGCTGGGAGCTTTCCACTTGGACTCTGTGGCTGAAACAACTTTCAACCTGTCTGGTAATTTTCAGGGACTAGGATATTGTTAATTGACTTTCAGCCACTAACTTTCAGCAAAAAAAAAGATGTTTGATGAATTAACCTAGAACACACTTGGCCTGTTTAACCCTCTGTCTTCCTTAATACACAACGTGCTTCTTGATCTGACATCTGCCTCTATCCCCGCAACTACACCAGTAGTCTCAGCACACAGAACTAAACATAAGCCTGCTGCCTGAAGGGGACAGGCGAAGTTAAATAAACATGCAGTGGAACAACTGCTAGAGAACCATTCAGTGTCCTTTGGTCCCTTCCAAACATTAACAACTTGGTCATCCAACTCACAAATATTAGTTTTGTAGGAACAAGAGAGCATAGCTGGGAAAGGTAGGAGAATTCCATCTAACATCAGAAGGTCAAAGTTCCAAGGGCGGACACGTAGTGGGTGGAGGCAGTATGACCCAAAGGGAAGGACTTTGGCATCGAATGGACTCCAGTGTGACTGAGGGCAAGCTACTAAATGTTTCTGGATCTGAGTGTGTTTGTTTTTACTCTCCAATACAGGGATAACATCTACCTTATTGAGCTGCCATGCATGTATGTGTATACACACAAATATAAACATACGTATACATACATGTGTATGCATTGTATATATATGCATTACACATAGACATGTGTGTATGTGTATTTACCCTACTTGCACACAGAATCTGCTCTGTAAATGACAGTTAACTATTAAGCCCTGGAGAATTCAGCAAAGCCCCTACAAGGAACAATGTATGTCAGGGATAAAGGGCTTGCTGCTCCATGGATTAACTGATAGACCCTTAGAACAAGAACAAGGAGCAGATATTTGACAGACGGGACCTTGTACCCTTCTAATCTGCCAGTGTGTCCTGTTTGTTCTCCCATCAAAACACAGCTTAAAGAAGACCACTGCTCACCCGCAACCACTGTACTAACCCATGCCATTGTCAGCACTCTCTGAAAGGCTCCAAGCGCCCCCGCCACTCCCCACCATTGCCCTTCGGTGCTGTTTCTTCTGCTCTTTCCATATTGCAGTTTGGTCTCCACAAAGCAGTCTATCTTACCACTACAATCAGATTACAACCATCCCACTAATGCCTCCCCATCACTCTTAAAATCCCAAACATTTTCTGTGGCCTTCAAACCCTAACTTGCTCTGACCCCTGCCTAACCTCTCTAGATGTTATCTGTAAAACACTCACCTGTACTCATATCCGTGGGCCAACCTGGATGTCTGACTCCTGGGCACCTCAAGTACGCCTCAACCACAGGGTCTTTGCACCTGCTGCATGTTTCCTGGGTCACACCTCCACTTTCAGATCGCTGCTCAAATGTTACCCCCTCAGAGAGGCCTTCTCTGATCACTGAGTCCACAGTAGCGTCGCGCCTTACTTTACATCACTTTCCCTTCTTTTTCATTCATTATAATTCTTTCATAACTTACTATGTGTGATATATTTACTTACTCATATACGTGGTTTGGGATCTGTTCTCCAATACAATGAAGGTCTTTGGATGAGGGCTTCTCCTGACTTATTTAATGCTATGTCGCCAGGGCTTGGAGTGGTTCTTGACACCCAGCAAGGACTCAAGAGATAGTAATCGACTGATGTGAATTTCTAGTTGCTCATCAAAATAACTTGCTTTTCAGCCTCCGTTCTCCCTTTTTCTACAACTACTACAATCACTAGCCCACCTTGGAAAAGTCCTAATGAATCACAGAGGGTGACCTTCGGTCTAAGAAGGGAAAACCATTTCCCCCGCTTTTTGCCATCTGTTGCGGAATCCAACTCGTCAAAGGTTCTTGATGTTACTGAATGAAAAACAACTCAGGTCTGCAAGCTGGATGCGTTAGGAGGTATTCTTCCCTGTTGGTGAAAGCCTAGTCCCAAGTGATACCCAACAGAGCACAATTTGGGAGCGAAGAAAATATAACTAATACCATTGTTGAAACCCCTGGGTAAGAAAATATCCTTGTAAATACAGTCTCTTAGACCACAAATGCTAATGAAAGTGCCTATTCTATGTGGCTAGAAAAGCAGACCAGACATGTTGGCACTCTCAACAAAAGACCCAAGTAAAAGCCATCATTTTTCTTTGGGAGACTGAAAGAAAAATCCTGAAATGCTGCTGTTCTTCTGCTTAGTGATTTTTATCTGTCTCCACCCTAAGCCCCAGACAGAACTGCCTATGCCTAGCCCATCCACCATGGGTATCAATGTGACAATAACACCTCTTTATAAGAATTTCAGTTCTAACATCCATCAAGCCCCAGACACTGAAATTTTAAGCATGTTGATTTTTGTCTCCATTTAAAAATAGAGAACTTGCCTTTTGTGAAACTCTGATTATCCAGTAGATAGCAGGATTCAATAAATCTGCCCTAGTAAATGTTTTTATAAGGAGGTGAGAACTCATTACAGTAGTGCTATTTAGAATGTGGGTAGTGGGCACAGCAGGTTTTTTCAGCATGTAGGAGATGATGCCCTAGGAGGCTTTCATTGAAACCACGAGTTACAACCTTTGTTGACTGAGCACTTTTGATTTTTCATTTTCACTCTATGAGGAGGGTGGACTTGCTGCGAGATAATCTGACATTGGATTGGTCTGGGTGTCTCCTTTTTCATGCTTCATTCAAAATTCAGAGTTCAAATGGAACCTTACGAAGCACACAACATATTAATATGGCCAACAAAGGAACAGGGATATCTCTCCCAATTTGAAATGTGATCGATAGCAATTCATTAAGAATTTACTGAGCAGCCCTCTTGATTAGGCAGATGGAAACACTCGCCACACTCATGCAAACTTTCATTTTCTGTCGACTTCTTAAGAAATAGCGTGTGCGGATCACTCACTTACAAGGCAGGGTTGGTGAAGTCACGGGGCAAAATCAATATCTAACTTTTCCATGTTTGATCTATGATGTCCAAATACAACCTAACACATACTGGAACATGTGCAGGGGTTAACAGAAGGCAGAAGCTCTAGTGCACTGGGGCATCCTCGCAGGATGCCTATGAACATTTATTTTATTATTTTTATTTTATTTTTTGAGACAGAGTCTCGCTCGGTCACCCAGTCTGGAGTGCAGTGGCGGGATCTTGACTTATGGCAGCCTCTGCCTCCAGGTTCAAGTGATTCTCCTGCCTCAGCCTTCTGAGTAGCTGGGACTACAGGCACGTGCCACCATGTCCAGCTAATTTTTTGTATTTTTAGTAGAGATAGGGTTTCACGGTGTTACCCAGGTTGGTCTCGATCATCCTGACCTCATGATCTGCCCGCCTCAGCCTCCCAAAGTGCTGGGATTACAGGTGTGAGCCACCGTGCATGGCTGGCCTACCTATGAACATTTTAAATTAACATTATTTCCCACCCCTACCTCCCATTCCAAGCAGTCTCCCCTTTTGTTGCATGCTCCGTTCCACTAAGGCTCTGAAAATGTTAAACAACTCTTGTATTGCAGGAACATCCCCCCACCACTCCCAGCAATGCAATTAACCATCACATCTAGCACTGGGCATTAGTAAAGTGTTAAGGATGTCGTCAGGTCTCACAATGAGAAGCAAAGATATTTGAGTCTAGGGGTTAAGGGGGAAATTGCAGGACCATCATCAAAGGGGTTTCATACAAATAGAGTATGCCAAAATGTCAGCATGCATCATGCATACCTCTTGAACTCACCAGGTAAGACATTAAACCATTATAAAGGCTGAGGGCGACTACATAAATAAAACTGACCCTGCCTTTAGAACAGAGGGCTGGGTGCATGTTGCTAGCTCTCTGGGCTTCCTTTCATTCATTCTCACTAAAGGCAGTAAATAGTGAAGCATTGGCAAAGAAGTCTTTCTCCTGCACCACTGATAAAAGGTGCCAGATGAGTGCTTTATCTGTAAGGTTCAGTTTAATGTGTGTGTCTGACGGTCATGGCATGCTCAGTTATGTAGGGATAAGTTGTAACGTCCTCCCTCGCAGGCTGAAAGCAACACATTGGCAAGATTTTCTAGTGATTATTTTGGTCATAGTTTAGGCTTAAAAACAAAACGAGGACAAAAGGAGAAAAAAAATCTAGTGTTAAGGCACTCACCTATCTTGGCATTTAATTCCATACTAATGAAAGTACAAAGTAAACTGTTCTGAACCACATCAAAGAAAAAGACAGGTGTTATTTTGACGGACATACCATGCAACGATGCAGTTTCCGTTTGCCAGTTTCCTGGTTTGAAAACCAAAAGACTTGGTCTCTCCAAGTTCTGCTACTTGAGAGACGTTTTATAAGAAAGGAAATAGAGGATCTTTGGCTGATAGAATGAAGATCCCCTTCTTATAAGACAGAAATAATTATATTCATGAATGCCTCTAGCTTTATAGATTCAGTCTTTTACAGCCTCTAATATTCCATAAAGATCCCAAATAATTCACATACCAATCTCTATGAACCCGGACATAATACGTCAAAAAACATGGAAGTCACAAGTCTGTGTACCTGATCTCCCTGTTCCTCCTTTTACCATAAGAACACTGATTTTACTGTGAGATTTTCTTGTGGATTCATTCAACATATTTTTACTTTTCTGGACCACGTATTACTAAAACCAGAAATAAAACATCAACGTTAGCAAAATGCCTAATGTTGTCTTATATGGCAGAGCCTCAAGGCTTCAGCTGTACTCCAAAGATACAAGCTCTTTTTTTAACTAAACTTTCTAGAGTGACCAACTGCAGCATGTGAAGAAGAAAAAAAAAAAAGGATACTGAGACTTGGATGGATGCATCAAGAAGTAGCAATGTTTGTTACCTGCAGAGGTGTTACAAGAAATTTCATCTGCTGCAACGAAGACGAACTGATTTCTGGAAGAGAAGATAAAATTCACAATACTGCTCGCTCAGGGGAAAATGTGCTCTCTGCCAATTGGTTCGATGTGTACAGATGAGGGGAGGGAAGGGTGCTGCGTGTGAATGGATGTTGAAAGGAAATGTGCTGATGTACCTCAGACTTCGGGAGTTTAGAAAGATCATGAAACGCATGCGGGGGACCTCTTAGAGTCATGATAGTGTCAGAATATGGACCATGTACAAGCTGTTGCACCAAATATTAATACTGTGTGTTACCAAAACATGCCAGGATATGTTTCTAAGGCTAAAGCATTTCAAATTGTGCTTATATGAATTTCTATGCTAAAGAGATTACTTTGTAAAAAAAGACTACTGATTAAGAAATAGAGTACACTACAGCTAGCTAGGAAAATTATAAAATTCCACACTTACAATAACAAAAATTAAGAAAAGCGCTGTGATTTCAGAAGACAGTTTTATGTGGTGATGTGTTGTAGATAATTCCTCATCAAACTAGGCTTGCTACATAAAGCTAAGAAATCATCAATTGAAATTAAACCTATCTGTCCCGATTATTTTTAATGATGCAGTATTAAAAAGAATGAAAATAGAAAATGCTATTTTACTTTGGTTTAGTAAATCTGGAAAGATGATAAAACTCTCTTAAGATGTTTCCACCTGAGACATTTCCACAATGTAATGTGTTCTAATTCAGAGGTACTACTTACTCCTGTGGAAATAAGATCGTCTGTGTCAGGCAAACTATAAAAATGGCCCAATGAGACTAGTTAGGTTCTTAAACGCCTCAATAGCAGCAGTACAGGGACTTTGAATTTTCATTGGTTAGATTTTTACCATGCCTATGGATCAGTAAGAGCCAAGACAAACGTGTTTTTTTTTTTTTTTTTCTTAGTGTGATTGGTTTTGTTCAAATGTTTCAATGCTTCAAAAGTAGTGACTGAGCACTTCTTAAAACATCTTAAGAAAGTTTTTCTGTTGCAAGAGGTATACCCTGGAATATAAATAGAGCTGCCATTGGAATATTCCCTAGAATTTCACATTCAGTTAAATTCTAGTCATTTTTACACCAATAAAATATAAACAAATTATACATGCATTGAGAATAGTTTTGTTTTTTTTTTTGTATTTTTCTCCTACATAACAAGCCACAACTAAGTTTATCACTTATGACAATATAAGTTAACTTCAAGGTTTTTTTGCTGTCTTTTTATTCTGACAGACTTTTTAAACCCCGTGAATATCTGGCCCCAGATTCTCTGTTTGAGGAGTAATAAGATTCAATATCCCTGAAAACAAAGGAGATACTTTGGTTGAATATTTGGTTTGACTTACTCACCTTTGACTTATTCAAGGGGAAATAAGACACGGGAATTCCTAACTACAGGTGTGGTATTCTGGGGTGCACAAAACAAGCACTTATAAGGATATCTTTACAGAATGCTCCCAAGAAGGCTACCGTAACCAAGAATGGCAACCTGGTTTTACCCAAAGGGGCAAGCTCTTTGGACTAGGCATTCATATATCTATGGCAGGGGGCTGGGGCAGCTCTAACCAATTTCTACTCCCTAATCCTAAAGCCAGTGCCACCTTGTGTTCCATTGCTGTGTTTTCCGTAGGGAAGTGTCCAGTGTGCTAGACATGGGGAAAAGCCACTTGGAGATACCCAACACAGATGTAAAATTGTGATTGAATGAATAGGGAACTTTTAAAATGTAACCTAAAAGTGTGATTAGAAACAGCCCTGTAAGAAACTAGTCTTGTTTTTTAAATTGTTTCAGAATTGATAGTAAGATGGTGTCCTTGAAAATACTCCTTTTGATACTAGGCACTTAAGCTACCCTTTTTCCTTCCTCCTCTCCTTCCTCCCCTACCCTTTCTTTCCTTTGTCTCCTTTCCTTTCCCTTCATTCTTTTTTCCTTTCCCTTCGTTCTTTTTCTCTTCCTTTCTTGGCAACGTAGGTGTATTGATTTTTTATTTTTTACCCATGGTCTCTTTATGATTGCTAAGTTTCAGAACAAAAGGGACTATTCCCTTTGACAACTTGCCTTGTTCAAAAGAGTTGATTTAGATTAGTTCTATGAATTCATATCTACCTCAAAGCACAAAGAACTCTCTGTAATACTGCTATTTAAAATAATATGTCATGGACTCTGCAGCAATGCCAAAAAGAGTTAACAGCTACCAGTTAAGTATTTCATTTTTTTGATGTATCCATTCTGTACTATTTGGTTTTTTAATCCACATAATCCCATTACATCTCAGAAAGGTCATTCTAATGTGTCAGCAAAGTGCCTTTCTGTAGAGTTCATTAATTCTAAGAATCCAATTGGTGTGATTACTACTTCCCTTGAACTATGTTTTCATCAGTTGATAAGTGCAATTAACAGGAAATGTCTGTAAAATCAGAGATTGGCTCTGGGTGGCCCACATGTCAGGCCAAACAGAAGAATTCTGGTAGAGTTCTAAGGGGAGATGTCATGTTGGTGTCTATATCCACTGTGTTATGTCATTTTATGTATAGCTGTTTGTCTCGCCTTGAACTTTAAGATATTATCGATTTAGAGGACCCATAAATGGATCATCTGACCTCTCAAGCCATTTGCCCCAAATGACCAGAGACATATGATCAAAGAGACGAATGTCTCTGCTATATCTAAACAAATTAAGGAAAAATTAAAACATCAGAACAATGCAGGTGTATTCTAAACAGGGGGGCTACCTCTCAGGGGAAGGCTGGTGCCAGGGTCTTTTTATGCAAATCCTAGGGTGCTGTTTTCTCTCAACACAGACTCATGCATTTAAACTTCAAAATGCACCTGATTTTCCATAAACTGGTCTGTTCCGTAGTAGTTGTTTGATAAAGCAAGTCTGGCAAGTAGTTGTTTGATAAAAGCGAGTTGTTTGAGTCATTCTCAACCGTGGCTGCACACTGTCAATAATTGGTGCACTTCTAAAAATTTCTGGTTACCAAATTACACTTAAGTCCAATTAAATGGCAACCTCTGAAACTGGGTCTCGGGCATCAGCAATTTTTAAATACTTCTAAATGATTCTAATGTGCTAATGTTCTTTCTCTGAAAACCACTTGTTGAGTTGAATGGTCCTCACCTTGGCTGTTCCTTAGATTCACAGAGGTTAAAAGAGTGCCAGTGATGGGACTCACTCCTGTGAATTCTGCTTTAAGTGATCTGGGGCAGGGTCTGGAAAGCAGTTCACAAAATGTTCTGTAGGTGCCTCTAATATGTGGCCACAGCTGAGAATCAGTGGTATGGCACCAAGGCAGAGTGACTCAAGGAAGTTGATTGAAGGAAGGGACTCAAGGGAGTTGAATCACTGAATCTCTTCCAACTTTTGTTTCTATTTTTGCAACTTCTATTTGGCCATCATGCATGCCTCCGGGGCAACCCAGCTACTTAGGTTTTGGACAATGCAACCACAGAAACCTGATAAAGTCCAAGAAAGGGTACTTCTAGTTTCTAGATGCCCCTTAAGAGAGTTGACTTTAAACCTCAGGCTGAAAGAGAAACTGCTCTGCAGTGACCCTGTCACACTCTTAGTACTTGAGTCTTTACTTGTTCTTCCTACTAGACTATTTCTTAGGGATTTACTCAAGATCATCTTTGCTTGAGTTTTTCCATTTTTCCCCTGGAGTCTGCCTCGAATTTTGTCTTTACCCATTCTGTCACCCAAAACCCCTTCCTATATTCTACCTCTCCTTCTCCAAAATTTCTCACACTTCCCTGAAGATAATAATTGCCTAGAATGTTCAATAAAAGTATAGATTCCTGGGTTTCCACTCTGACTACCTGAATCAGAATTTCCAGGAGAGGGGTCTGGTAATCTATACACTTAATAAGAACCCAGGCCTACCTGCTGATCAGCTAAAGGCGGGCACCATTTTCACTGTGCTACAGGTAGCAGGTGCCCCTGTGAGGGAATCACACCTCCTGTTACTTCTTACCTTGAAGTTTGGGCAACCTTGCTGAGAAATCTGCAAGTTTGTTCCCATTTTCGTTTCAAAGCTCACCTGTCCCAGGAAGATTGTTTTGAATTGGGAAGGCTTGGGAATGGAGGAGAGGAAGGATTACTAATTGATGAAAAATGATGAAATGGCCAAATGGAGTTTAAAGGAGAAGGCTGTGTTTGTCTTGGCTCATAGGAATGTTGATTGCAAAGGCTACTTATCTAACACTTATCTAGGGCTGCAGGTTGCCAAGTGTATACCTACGTATTTAATTTTTCTTATAACCCCTCTTTTTATCTTTGTAGATGAGGAAACTGAGGTATGGAAAAGTTACATGATGTGAGCAAGCTGTTAAGTGGTAGAGGTGAAACCCGAACACAGTTGGCTTTGGGTCAAGACCCAAGCTTCTACTTTCTAAGGTTCTGGTTGGGAACACTCATATAGAGGATATTTAATCAGCAGGGGGTGTGATGTCTCCATGGAGTAACTTCTTAATATTCTGAATCTTCAGTTCCTCAGAGAAGTAAAATACTTGAATTCCTGTTTGAGTATAATTGAATTAAAAATATATTCTGCTTTCACAACAACTTGATGAGGAAATGGCATATACCATGGTCTTTCTCTTTTCACTCTTATGTCACCAGCTGACTAATCTTTTAAGATGGTTTTTGTAGACCAACCATCTAGACTCTATCTGCCTCAGCTGGTAGTACATTGAAATAAGTCCTGGGGATTGTCACGTATCACCCTCATAGCCCACTTTTTTTCCTTAGACTAAATCTCTTCTCTTTGCAGTTTTCCTTGTTCTGAAAAACTACACATGGCTGAGTTCTGAGTCACATTAAAATGGTAGCCAGCCCATGTTGCTGGAGGGGACATGAGAGGCTAGAGAGCAAGTCGCAGAATAAACTTTTGGTGCAGGCAGGTGGGAAGTAAACGTTCCCCATATCAAATAATACGGGTTTTAAGTTGTATTGGTAAGGAATCTGGTCACCTCTCATTCTTTGGCTTCTTAATTCTGTTACATTGCTATTGTTACATAGAACTCAGGATGGATGTCACTCATGGCAAGATTCTTCTTGTATCCAATGCTATGAATATTGACTCACTCTCATACACATGCACACACACACACACACACACACACACACACACAAACACAAACACACAAGTATTTACAGCCTTCCAAGTATGTCTGCTAGGCAATCCCTACAGCTGAGAAGTTGGTCTTCTGGCCTGGTAGATGGCAGCCAAGATGCTCCAAGATGATGGTGGCACAAATTCCAATTCCACCTGTAGGTACTGGGATATCTGTTGTTTATAAGGCAGAGGTTCTTAACCCTGACTGCCCAGCCAATACTTTTTAAATAAAAAATATTCAGCTAGGATTGTTTTTTAAATAAAATACCAATGACCAGGCCCATACCCCAGTCATTTAAGTTCAGCATCTATCAGAGTTGTCCCCATGCACAAATATGCCTGAAAAACCCCTGGGGGTGATTCTCATCTGTCAACCCGCATGAAGAACTCGTATCTCACTGTATGAATACCTCTCTGAGCATACATACCTTGCCTCTGTGGGAAACAGAATTGTCTTTTGGGTTTAAACTAAATTGCACTAGTGTTGATCTTGACATTTTATATGTAACATTTTAATTATGAATTATAATATATTCTAATCATAGTAGTAATTGTTTTATAATCATGCTTACCAGGATGCTTCCTTTTTTACATATAAAATTAAGGTGGAAATTCACAATAATCAGTTTATCCTTGTTCATCTTAAAGTTGCTAGAAGTGCCATATGGAACTCAGCCGTGAGTATTTTCTGAATATTCAGCAATATGCAGATATGATGCACCTACTAAAATTCTTCTTGCCGACCTTATCAAATAGTTTACTCACATTCATTATTTCAATCCTTAGATTGTAAATGAGGGGCTTGCTACATATCAGGTACTGAGCTAAGTCTGAGGGATCAGATGCTCATAGCCCCTTAATCACTGGAGTATCTTGGACTTGCCTGTCTGAAAGCTCATAATCTAATTTACATTTGTTTTATTGCCGAGAAAGAAAGGTGGCTTGCAACTGGTATTTTGCCTCCTTCCCACATCCGATGCTAACACTCTACTCCGGAATGGTACAAATCCCATTCAGATTCACGTTTGTTTTTTTTTTTTCTTTTACCTGCCCTGTTACTTTTATTCATATTTTAGTATTGTGTCATATGTACTTCACTACACTGTGGCAAATTGTAGAAAGAGACAGGGTATGCACAGACATGTAACCAGACTGACTACAGAAAGCTCTCAAAGGTTCTACACCTATCCCTTTTTGAAAAGGAGAACATATGAAAATGTACTTAAAAACATTTTATTCAGACACATTTCCTATTGCTAACATTATACACATAAAGAAGCTTAAACAGAAAGGAGATAAAGGGCAATGAATCTCTCCCCAGTTTGGAAATTCTACCAAAAAACCCCCAAAACACTGAGTCTTGGAAATTCAAACCCAAGAGCATCTCCATTACCTGGAGACCTTGAGAACAATTCACTTCTATCATTTTACTTCCTCCAACATTTAAATTCTCCCCAATTCCCACTGGACTTCTTGTCTAGGCTCTGGTGAAATGAAAGCAACCATGAATCTGGAAACCATGCCTTGTTGCATGCAAGCTGTATTCCACTAGAAAATTCACTTCACTTTTCTGGGCCTCAGTTTCTTTACTTGGAAAAATTGAGATATAAAAATAGTAAATGCCCTTCCTGGACCTTTTGTGCAGGTTGAATGAGAAATGAATGTGAAATCATTTTTTTTTGGTAGAAAATACTGGCTTTTTTTTTTTTTTTTTTTGACTCACAAAGGAAAGTCTATTGCTCTCTCCACCCAAAGAAGAGGGCAGGCAATTGGTTTTACAAAAATCCAAGGGAGTGATAGTTAGAAGGCTGTGTTTATACTGGGAGACTGGCCATTTCTTCTACAAAGCAAATGCAGGCATGGTGGCCTAAGTTGCTCCATGGGCAGAAAAGATCATGAATATCCAAGGCACAGGGTGTGAACAAGGACGATAAGATATTTGATCTCATGGTTCCCAATTTTTTTCCCAACCTATTGTGATGTATCTAGGGTGGAAGTCAAGATTTAAAAATGAAAACCAAGAACAAATACATTTGGTCAAAAAGTATTCTAACTCATAAAACCCAATCCCACAGGAAACTTCTTGTTTTTTTTCACACAGGAAGAAACACAATAGTCCCACAGTCCAAAGCTGCTGCCGCTAATGCCCTGAGTGCTACTAAGTGACGGGATATTTTATGGGGGCTTTCTGTTGATGACAGCAACTAATTCTCACAACAACCCAAGGAAGCAATGATCATCCCTTAAGCCCACTTTATAGATGAAGCAGTTGAAGGTCAAATAGCTTCAGTGTTAGCCTGCCCAAATTATCTCATGTAAATAACCTCAGAGATTCTGACCCAGCTGTCAATCTCAATCTGTAATCACATCCTGTATATCAACAGCAATGATTTGCTAGTGTATGTCTCTATCAGAGCTGGTCCAATGAGTACAAAAGATCCTGTTTCTATTTCTGTCACAGCCACCTACAAGTTCTGGGATGCTGAGCAAGGCACAGGTTCCCAGAAGGTTAGTGTTACAGTGTGTCTTACAGATTGCCTAGACTAAAAATACTCTTGGACTTTTAAATGCATTTAATTTAACGTACTTGCTGCTGCTTCTATATAGTCACTGCAAATACTAGCCTACATTCTAAAATGTCTGTCAATCTGAAACCGAGTTACTGATAACATTTGCACCATCTCTTTCAGTTTATAAAGTAAGGTTTACCTTCTTCATCTCTCTGATTCTAATTAGTACCATGCTTTCCACTTAGCATAGGAAAAAACTGAGCGTCTATAAAGTTAAATCAGATGGAACTTTTTCAGGTACTTCTTATATTAGTGTGAATCTATTATGTAATTAATGACGTGGTATTAGCATAAATAACTGTTTATGGCCATCGATCTTTTCGGGTAAAGAAAGAATTAACTGGCGGTCCTGGGCCAGGTGAGGGAAGAAGTCACAACGGAATTGATGGGATGCCCAACTGTTGATAGCTTACTTTCTCATTGAAGAAGGGAGAGAACAGAGACAATGGTAACCAATTTTCAAAGACACATGCTCTTAAATTTTGCAAGGTTTGTGGCGGGAGAAATGTCGGTCAACATTATTACATCTGGGTAGAACAGAAGTTTGTTCTCTAAAGTGGGGCTTCTCAAACTTGACACCAGTCATTCCGGAACCTTGAAAGTACAGGTTCTGGTTCAGCAGGGCTGGGGTGGCATTTGGGATTCTATGGTCTCACAAGCTCCTGGTGAGGTCAATGGTGTTGGTCTGGAAACTATACTTTACGTAGAAAGGCTCTGCAGGCTTTTTAGATGATCCACTCAAATCTTGAAATTTCAAAAGAGAACAAGTTAATCCCTTTTTTTGTTTGTTTGTTCATTTTGTAAATTTGGGAGACAGAAATAAAAGGAAACAAAAATAGCAGAGGAGCTGGTATTGCCCAGGAAGAATTAGGAAAGTGCCTCCTCTCCCACTGCTTGGACTCATACTCTGTTGAGTAGTAGTCCAGAAATGTTCTAACAAGGAAGAAGTGGTGGAAAAAACAAGTTCTTCATCTCCTAATACATTCTAAAATTTTAAATTACAGAATTGAAATCATGAAAGGAGACAAGAATTTGAGAAGACGCTAGAAGCATCTAACAGTCATAGCTTTTTTTTTTTCTTCTTTAAATTCCAGGTCCCCAAAAGTCGTGAGAACCACTGTGTCAGCTTATTAGACGTGTGGCATAGTTCTATAATCAGGCCAAAGCTTTTCAATCTAAATGACTGGGATAAATAAGAGAAGAATATTTGGCTTTGACTGTTTCAGTTCTCAGAAATCTGTTAATCTATTTGAAGAGTCACATATCATAAGGCAGCAAGAATTAGCTTGGGAAAAAAAGTGTCTAGTTCCTTCTTACAGGGATTCTCCCAAGTTTTTGCCCCACAGACTCCCAACCCCTCAAATTCTGATGGGGGCCCCTATTCTAAATGTTTTGTATGTTACATATGAAATGCATTATGGTTTTGAGGAGCATGTAATTCCAGAGGAACCAAACATTGTGATTTACACTAAGGAGGTAATAAGTCATTTCTGTCTGTCCAGTGACTGCTTACATGTAGGTACTACACACAAATGTGGAAAAAAATTAGAGGCCATATTGAAATGGAAGTCAATTCTTCTGGAAAAGAATGCAACTTGTGATCATAAGTACAGAGTCAGAATTTGCTTTGATAACGTTAAAGGAAATAATCGATATTTTTAGTGAAAAATTCAATTTTGATAGTATACTATCATCCACAGTATACTACATAGTGACAAAAAAAACAAGGCAACCAAGTGGAGGGGTTTAATTTTTATTGCCCCACCCACAAATGCTTCATGAGCTGACATTCTGTGTTCTGCTTTACTGGATTACTGTCTTAAGGGAAAGTAAGTTTGTTTGTTTGTTTGTTTTAAAATAGAAATGGCTCATCTACAGGGCTTTGGGTGCATATTCTCAAAAGACCTACATCTGGAAAGCATTAGGCTTTCCCAACCTGCCTCTAAACGCTTCACGGCTAAAGGGCCCCGATGCTGCTGCTGCTACTGCTGCAAAGACAGGCTTTACTTGCTTTTTTGTGGCCTATCAAGTCAATGGTCTGCGACCTGAAAAGTGTGTAATTAGGCCATGACATGACCAAAGGAGTTGTTACACCTTGTCTCGTCACTGGCAAAAGTGTCTGCCCACGTGGCTGTGACAGCTATGGTCTGTTGGGCTTGAAAATTCCTTTAATCTCTCCCCCAACTCCTTGTTGGTCCAGTCTGTTGACTATTATAGGATTAGTTCGTTTTTAAAACTGATTCAATTACATATTCATCCAGTAGTGCATAACAGTTGTTGTGAAGCCATTATAGATTATGGACCAAAGGCAATTACTTCTTGAGAGAAAAACTTGAGCACTTTCTCTTTTAACATACGTGTGTGGATGATTTCTATAAGCTAAAAATGAAAGGAACTCGGCAAATATGTCCATTGGTTGCAGCCATCTTACTTCTCAGTTCTGAAAGCTTGGCATCCATAAGCCCAATTTTGAAAAATTACAGTGGCTCTACCATCAAAAACTGAGATGTACCTTCCCTTCCTCACTGTTTCAGAGACATTTCCATTGTTATCAAAGGAAATTAGTGACAGTCTACAGAGCAGATCAGGAGAAAATAGAATTATCTTAGTTATCCTAATATTTCTGGAGAATATACAATCAAATCCCTTTAGGAGGGGCACTGTTTTATATATATAACAGTGTTGTATACATATATATATATATATATATGTCGTAAGTATTAGTTATCTGGCATGTGTCCTTTGTAATAGGACTCTCACAGGCAAAGTGTGTGTGTTTCTACTTAAAGCTGTCTAGGACAACTGGTTTCACTTTGTCTTCCTGAGGAGTGCCCGAATCAGCAAAGAAACAAAACAAAAAAACCCAAAAGAACAAAAAAAATGGATCTGTTAGGAAAGTAAACTTTAAATGAACAAGAAAGTATCTACATGTATATATACACATTCTTTCTTGTTTTAATTAAAACCTGGACATGCTTTTCTAGACATGGGGGCACAGGAGGATATAAAGGCATGAGTGACTCATTTCTGCTACATTCTTATTACAACTGGACAGATTATTATTTTTTAAAGAACCCAAGAGAGCTCATGAAGATGAGTAAAAACAAAAGATTTCAAAAAACAAAAACCAAGAACAACTCCTTCAAAGCACCATCAAAAATGGCACAGAGGTATGACTTCGGCTTATTGCCATGTATTGATTCCACAGCCTAGACTCAAACTCATAAGTGGCTTCTCCCCTGCCTCTGGGTCTGTATCTCAACTGGGGAGATGGCATGGGAAACTCTTTGATCCCCTCTGAACCTCCACGAACTCCACCCTCAGCTCCTCATTGATCCGAGAATACCATCTCTGGCATTGCCATGTTTTGTAATGCTCTCACTATATTTTTCCAACAGACGTCTCAAAAAAGACTGCAAATGTAAATAAAGTATGATAGGGAGTCTAGCATAAAGTTGCCAATTCTTTGCCAAGTAAGAACATGAACAACAAAACTGGATGTTTAAACCATTTGCTATTGTTCTAATTTTGTAAATAAAATATTTTTTTCACAGCATGTGAAAGAAAGAATGGATACAGCCTATTTCCCAGAAAAGAGAGTTGACAACCATATTACATGGCTGATGCTCTTCTGTCTTGATAAACCAGTAAATATGCCAGTAAGGCAGCTGCCAAGACTTGAACTGGCCTTGGGAGATGCTGCTTTCAATATGGCACTAGAGTAAGATCTTGAGATCGCTCCCTGCCACACATCACGAAGCACAGGAACAAGGGCTGCTACTGGTGTTTACCTAGAAATACTTTGAATCCTTATCAGACTTGGTTCAGACAAGAGGACTGGGGGAAAGCAAGGCATGTCTGCTTTGTACCTTTACTTTTATTAAGGGTTCCAAATTATCCACAGGTTAAACTTTCTGTATTCCACCCCATGGCAAAAAAAAAAAAAAAAAAAAAAAAGGAAAAGATAATGTCTGTAAATCGCAACATCTTTTTAAAAAATTAATCTTCCTACAAAAATAAGCCCTTAAATGGTAAATTAAATTTCTATTCAGGATGCTCATATACTTTATATGCTGACAATCACTTAATTTTTAGTACGTATCATTGGATAAGGACTCCAAATAAAATGGATTATCATTGTTGATGTACCTATTTGCCTGTTTTCATGACAGCATTTCTTTACTTAATCTGAGGCCAGGAAATAAAGTTCTAAAATAGACAGGAAGTAACCTGCGCTAATGGAAATCAACTCAAATCCTTTTACTGTTTTAGTTCAGCTTGAACTAAGATTGTATGTAAGGATTTAGTCCTATTTCCTGTATTTAGCTTTTGATGAAATATTAGAGGGCAGAAAGATGGTCCCTTCCTTGCTGCTTTTCCTTTTCCATTCACCCACCTATGTATCTATTTAACGTCTTTATACATCTACCCATCCTTCAACCCATCTATGTATGTGTAAGCATGTATATATGTATCTAGCTCTGTTACTTAAATGATTTTAAAATGAAAGACCAAATGCTCTGTGAACCCAAAGATATGCCTACTTATCCTTACTAGGTTCTAAGAAACACAAATCTGTCTCTGAAATAGAACCTTTCATTAATAGGTTATGAATGTCGCATGGAACTGATGTTTTCTAGCCTGTAGTTTGTGACCACTTGAAATTAACAAGACCTGATCTCTTTGTATTAAGATTTACCTGAATACACTTATGAGTCCCTTGTGAGGCCCCAAGGCACAAGTGAGTGTGTATGTACAAATGTTTGTGCAGAGAGCAGGATAACATGGCATTTTATTTGGATTTCCATTGAGTTTTATAAGACTTACATTGATGTGTAAATATTTTATACACACTACAATAGAGCCAATACGTCATTTTTGTCTCAGAAAAGTAGCAATTTCTAGCTCTACATTGGCAGTAAAACTTGAAGGTCTCAAAAACCAAAGAGGTATACATTAAAACCAACAAAATTCTGTTGCTTGCAGTCTCTTGCTCAGTTTAGAGATGCCTATGTGGCCTGGTGGTACAATTATGTCAAAAGCTTCTTAGCTTTCATGGATCTTTAAAAGAAATGCATGTTTTATGTGAAAGAAATGGCCCCTGGTAGCTATCAGTGTAATCGGATTGTGATGAAATCTGAGTGGAAAAACTCTGTATTGCTTTCATCTCTAGGCAGTCTGCATCTAGCTACTTTCTGCCCTGATGTGGAGGGACGTTTTCATGCACTGATCATTAGGAAATGTTAGAGCGTTAGCAAGCAGGACAAGCATGACAAATGTCTGTCTTTCTGGGGGAGATAACATTTTCATCAGAGCTATGTACACATCATATTTTCCCAAATATTTGTGGCACAGTTCACCAAACAGGATATCTTCCCCCGCTCCCCACCTCCCAGTTTGGCTGCTTCAAGATGCAACGACCACCAAGTCATAATACACAAAGAAACCATGAGCCAATCAAGAAAGAGAAGCCTGCACCCAGGCTTAATTCAAGCAAGCCATTCATCAAGCTGATGTGATGGACCTGTCCAATCCAGAACATATCACAGACACATCAGCAACACCAAGTGGCATGCAATGACCGGATGACCAAAGGCCCCTCTGCCATGCTTCAATTGGTTCAAGCTCGGGAAACACTCTCCTTTGAGAGTTCAGACAGCTGGCTTTGCATAAATCAAAGTTCGATTAGAAACGAAGATTTGGTGAGGTCAAGTGCTTACCAAATGTTTCCTAAATGCCAAGAAAAGAGGTTCACCTATTCCCACTAAATTTGTCAATGAGACTAGAAAATTACCTAGTCCAGTCAGGTCTTTTTCTTTTGGGGAAATCTCTGCCCACACCAGATGGTCTTCATTCTGGAGGTCAACATTCAGAGCCTCTCAGGTTGCTCCGAGATAATCAGCATGTGATCATTTAACCAAGAAGATGATGGGCAGGGAGTTACAACGTGCCCATTAAGGACCTTCTGGACAGTCCTGAGGTTACTGGAGTTCAATATTTTTCAAACGTCCCTGAATCTTTCATTTGATGAGGGCTTAATTTGTGCTGATGAAAGGTAAAATCCTACCAACTGGGGACATCAAACTTCTTTTGCTTTTAAGATGTCTGAAGAGTGAATCTCATGATTACAGGGAAAGATTGTTGCTGTTTCTCTTTGGTCAACCGACAACCAGTGAGCATTACCAAAACGTTCTCAATGCCCGCTGATTTTCCTTCCTATTTTGAAGTAGTTTCTTTGTGTTAAGTTTTTATTTGTTGTTCTGCCTGCCTCCTAGAGAAGAGGAACTAAGATTCTATCACTACTGATACTATACGGTGATGATATAAAAATTATTGATTACACTATTGCTTTTTCTGAGATAAATTCTAGATATTTGGCATTTTTAGATTGAAAAGCTATTCTGATAATTTCACATTTTCCCCTAAATGTGTCTTCTATAAAAAGGTATTCCTTCTCAATACCCGCTTATTAAGAATAAAAGTAGCACCATTTAATAGCGTCATTTAAAAAAATTAGTAATACAACTTTAAAGATTGTCTTTTGTCTGTTAACTTATTACTAAATTTACTTCCATGAGTAATTCCATATGTGGCAAGTGTCTTGCTTATGATAAAGTTAAATAGGGACAGTTATCAATTTCCACAGCAACCAAAAAGCCCTAATGTGCAAATTTCTCTAATGAACAAGAGAGAAGTTAAATGGACAACAGTATAGTTAGTTGGTTTCTTAAGCAAACTACGGTACTAAAGTAGGGATCGCAGTTATTATAGATTCACCAATCCAAGAACAAGGGCGATCTTTCCGTGGGACATACTGCCAATGAGAAATCTGAATAATATCAAAATAACAGATTTTTCCCATATGGTGCTCCAAAATGCAGAAATCTCAAAACTAGTTTTTAGATGAATGCAAGTAGAGATGGCCAGATTCTCAGGTAATTCTAATAGTATTAAACAGTGTTTATTTTTTTTAAATGTCTAGATGAGTCTTATTGAAGGAGGCAATTTAAATTATATCTTTGTAATTAACCTTTTTTTCCTCAATTTGGGGGATAGATGCATTTATGCTGAAAAGCAAGATAAATATTCAAAGAAATCCGTCTTTAAGATTTTTATAATTATACAGCAGGCTAAAGTTACTATGATTATAATTACACAAAGTGGGTGTTTGAGAATTTAGCATCTAGAGATATTTTCATAAAAAATAATTAAGGTTGCAGCTGAACCACACATTACAATTGATAGTCTGTGAATCTTCAGTGAAGAATTTAATAACATTGAGCCTTTTCGTTTCTGGAATGATCTTGAGTAGTTCAAGATTGTCATCATTTTTATTAGCCTTACTGATCCTCTCTACTAATCCAGTGTCAAAGTGGGTTGACGATAACAACTTACTTGAAACACATTTTGCATCTTGGCAACTGATTACTGGGTAAATGGATAATTTATTTAGAACCTTGTCTTGACAGTTGTCTGGATTTCTCTGAAGGCTCCCTACAACCTTGGGAACTTGTTACGGCTGCTTATAAGAAAATAATACCTGCATAGATCCAGACAGCATATCTCAACTCCATCTTGCCAAAGAGCCATTTGCTATAAGTGTATGCATGGGGTTTTCAAAGTGCAGCTTTTAGAGTTCAGGGATGTATTCTGCTTTATTATATTGCAAGAATTCTGTAGCTACAATTAGCTAAAACACATCTCGTGAGAAATGGAATGGAACTGCAGAGAAAGCACACCACAGCAAACCAAGGTAGGAACTACATCACAACAGGCCGGGTAGGAGGACCAGAGGCTGCTGACACTTCCCATTCAGGAGTCAAATACATCGCCTGCTTACCTGTCTGACCCAGCATGCCCCAGCCACACATGCAAATTGTTACCATTGTTTTATTCATGAAACATATCTTTAAAAGAAAGGAGTCATTACCAAAATAAGCACCCTCAATGACATTTGTGCATGCAGAGCATCTGGACATTCACATTTACGTCCTCGGAAAACAGAGCCAAGAAGTTGCATTCAATATGAAAACACACACTTTCCTTTTTCAAGGCAACCATACAAAAATAGCTACAGCTGGCTGTTTCAGGAACCAACTCCTCTGTTAAGTCTGGGTAATAGAAAACCCTCATTTCTGCCCCACCCTGCCCCACACCCCACCCATCCATTCTGTCCTCTCCATTTCTGAAACACACTGTGTTCCTTCCACTGCCTGCCTTAACATGAGGTGTGCATTACAAATGAAAGTTGACTTAGGTTTCTAGGACTGGACACTGGGCCTTGCCAGAAAGAATGAATTTCCTTATGAATGTCAGGGACACTCTCCCTCTCCTTTATTTTGAATTTTAAAAATGCAGTGGAGGGAATCATTTATTGGGTATAAAACCTTGTAAAAAGGGAAATAAGGGGCTTGAAGTGGAGGTAACCTGTAGGATCATGGTCTGTTTTTCTTCCTATGAATTACATGAAACCATGGTCTTACATAAGAAGGTTGTACAGAGTGTGTGTTTGTGTGTGTGTCCATGAGCAAGGTGTGTTCACAGGGATTAAGAGATGTGAAAAACTACATAGGGACCAAGGCTATCATTTTCTTTCTGTCTGAGCAGAGAGGGTGAGTAGTTTAGAATGGGCTTAAGCATTTGCCTTCTCTCTATGGGGCCCTGTGGTGACCTCTACCATGGGACCTAACTTTTGGGGTGCTACCTCCCCCAGCAGTCATGCAGTTTCACCAAGACCATACGAGAATCTCCTCTCCCATCAACTAAGTTAATTTCCAAGTAGTGGTCAAGCACGAGAAGGATGACCCTTACCTGTCACTGTAGGCAGCGGCAGTGGCAGGGGTAGGCTGGGCGTAGCGGTATGCAGCATAACCACCCTAAAACACAAAGAGAAACGTGACTCAGGAATGCAGCGGAGCCCAGCACAGGGACGCCCAGTGGCAAGACCACACCAGAACAGCAGTTACCCAAATCTACTGACCTAAAGTTGAGGTTAATGAAAGCTTAGTATCAAAGCGAAAGTACAAAAACACCCTGGAGAAACGAGGGGTGGAATACCAACCCCAGCTGGATGTTAAAGGTTAGCGGTTATAAGCATATCCCAGAAGGAGAGCCTAGAGGCCCTTGGAAGAAAATGTATTTAAATGTTAACGGTGATTGTCTTGGGGTGGGGGGAGGATTATGGGGGATTATTTAAACACTCTTCATACTTTGCTGAACTTTCCAGATTTTCAACAATGATTCTGCTTTACCTTTATCAGATATCAACTTGAATTTCATTCAATTCCTATTTCCTTATAAAATAATGAAGTGAATGCTCGCCTGTCTTTCATAGTTATTAAATCACATCACCCTTCGATTGACAGTTTATTAGCAATCTCTTATCTGGTTGTTGAACCACTAATGTTATTGAAGAGTCTTTAGCTCTTCATGTGTAATACAACTATTACAAAAACGACAGAACATTTCTTCTTTTTGGCTACAGATCTCACATGGCTATGTATCATGCTGCCTCAGATGCAGAATTTAGTGTGGAAAATATGATAAAGTCTTCTAATTTGTAAATAAAATCATTAACAGAGAAAAAATCTGAAAAGAAAAATAACATTTAGTTGTATGTACCAGTAATTGCAATTGTTCAATTAAGCAAAGAGGATGAGCAAATAGGCATATTCAAAAGGAATTGTGTTCAGTGGAGCATTGATTATCAAACTGTGAAAATAACAGGGCTTCTGCTCAGTAGACAATGATACATCAAACACTGTACGATGATCTCGGCACAATTAACAAACAGGATCCAGTGTCCACTGATAACACAGGACCATCCATGTTCTAATTAGAATACACAGTCACATAATTCTCTGAGGTAAGGGTTCTCACCATCACCATAAAGGGGTGACTCGGGATAAAGTAATGTGTCAGAGGTATGCAACAGCAGAATCATGAGAGGGAAAAGTAGGTTTGTTGCATGTGGTCTCATGAAACTAAGCAGTACAATAAGAAATAGATGAAGCAGGGAAGCTACAAAAAGCCTCTTAAAAGATGTAGGTAACCTGGTCTCAATTTCTTTCTGCCTCCTTCCAGCCACAGTTAACTTTCAGGGTAAATATGTTATCACTTGCATAGCAACTCAAAGAAATAAATTTTATCTTTCACAGTTTATTCTTTGGGTCAGTCCTGCAGAAGACACATCTGAAACTGACAGGTAATCACCAATAATGTAGAGCCAGATTTTTTTTTTAAAGCTTCCCTTAAAAAGAAAATGGAAGGTAACCACAAAAAAAGGTCTTAGCCAGATGCCAACGTAGTTCCAAATACTACGTTCTCCAGTTAGGAATGGGGAACTCATTAAATGTGCTAAGAGAGTTATAAAACCAAAGCAGTTGTTAAAACATCACTGAGTCCAGCAAATAGAATGACAGACTGAAGAGAAATGAGGTCACCAGGTTTCTGTAGCCATTTTTCTATATGACTTGTTCATCTTCCTGACTTTCATGATGTGTACAGAAAGATACAGGTGTGCAGGTGCATATAATAATGAGGTAGGGAGGGGCTAGAATTGGCTAGCGGATTTCTAGGAGACATGAGCTACAACAGACTTAAAGCTCTGAGTGGAGAGAGAGAGAGTGTATGTGTGGTACGTGTATTTCTTCTCACGAGACAGGGCCAGGTCATCAATGCCCTGACATCTGTCTTTATTACCTAGAAATTTGCTTGTGAGCATTCCTGATTCAAGGGTCAAGATCACAATTTGAAGTCTCCAGAGCCAGTGGAGAACTTTTTGACCTTGATCAGTGGTCTCATTGTCCAGTAGAACACTTGGAGAGGAGAGAAATGTTACATTATCTGTGCTGTCCAACATCGTAGCTACTTCCAGTAAATGACTATTGAACTCCTGAAAGGTAACTAATGCAATGAATTAAATTTTAAGTTTATTTTTCAGTTAATTTGAATTTAAATCTAAAAAGCCACATGGGGGCTGGTGGCTAAAGGAGTGGACAGTATCAGTCTAAATGATCCCTGAAATATGTAATAATTAGGGAAAATGGGATGAGGTGGTTTTATCTCTCCATCTCTATTGTATAGTCTTGGTTTGCTATTTTTCTTCTGTATGCATTTCATGCTAGAGAAGTAACAAAGTTGTGTATTAACTCAGTATGTGTGCATACACTGTAAAATACAAATTGCTTTACATACAAAAAATACAAATTGCTGTAATTTGCCTTTCTAACAGGTGACTCTAATCAATCTTACTGCTCATATCTGGCAGCTCATTGAGCATAGCCAGAACTACTCTGAGGTTCCATGGCAATGTCTGTAAAAGGAACACTCACTTTCAGTTGCTGTCACCAGATCATGTTCATGTTGAACCTGGTCTTCCGAGATCATGACAAAAATATGTCATTGACAATTAGAATTTTCACACCACCAAACCAAAATAGTTCTATACTGCTCATTCATGAAACATCATTTTTCCACATCATGGGCAGCAAAATATAAACGTGACCTTATCTAAGAATTTCAAATGGCCATTATGGATCTTTTTGCCACCACCACCAAATGAGGCCACCAAAGTGACCCACTTGTGTGGACTGAGAAGTTTCCTTGGTTGGCAAAACCTCTAGAGGTCTCTTGAGGTAGTCACCCATTCAGCACCTCAAATGATGGTCTTTGCCTTTTCTTTTTTTATTGCTACTAGAGATGGGGTCTCACTATGTGGCCTAGGCTGGTCTCAAACTCCTGAGATCAAGCGATCTTCCCAATTCAGCATCCCAAAGTGCTGGGATTACAGGTGAAAGCCACTGTGCCCAGCTAATAAAACGTTTTCAAAATTGTGCTTGTGGGGCATTAACAGCAAGGAAAGGAAAGTTTCCACGACCAAACCAGTTTGGTTGGATGTCACTTAAAATAAAACTGTTTGTGGAACTCCTTGGGACAATATTCATGAACATTGTGGACCTCCAAGGTATCTCGGAGAATTTGAGGCTTAAATCAAAGTTTTCATTTTAGAGCATAATTTTGAAAATGGATGTTCTAGTGGCCACATAGTGAATGGGGGGAGGGGGAAACCTCTTTGTACTAGTGGGGGATGTGGGCATCTGTAGGACTGTAACATATGTGCTATGTGTGCTTCCCTCAGCTTGAGTGCATAGGAAAGTACTAATCAGCTTACCCAGGGGTAGAGGCTCCCTGGTTATATTATTATAAAATAATATAAAAATATCCAAGGGTCAAGTCTTGCTTTGTCCAAAACAGGTATGTTGGTGTACATACAACTTAAATCTTATTCACTATAATACTTACAAGAACAATTGTAAAATGAAAACCTTAATGACTCCCTAATTTATCTGCATTATATAGTCGTTTTTTTGGAGACTGTCTTCCTCTGTCATCCAGGCTGGAGTGCAGTGGTGCAGTCTCAGCTCACTGCGACCTGTGCCTCCCAGGTTCAGGCAATTCTCCTGCCTCAGCCTCCCAAGTAGTTGGGACTACAGGCGTGTGCCACCACATTTGGCTAACTTTTGTATTTTTAGTACAGATGGGGTTTCGCCATGTAGGCCAGGCTGGTCTTTGAACCCCTGGTCTCCAGCAATCTGCCTGCCTTGGTCTCCCAAAGTACTAGGATTACAAGTGTGTGCCACCAGGCCCGGCCACATTCATCTATTTTTGAAGGGTGACAGTCAGAGGTCCAGTTCTCTCGAAATGTGACAATGAAAGTTTATCTCAGGAATTTTAACTATATTGCCCTTTACTATGTTAAAGTACCTATTTCTCTCATTCAGGTTTCACTTACAACTCAAGAAATTCTCGTGGTTTAAAAGTACTGTCTTAATCCACTCTTAATACTGAAGAAAAAAAGGAATTGCAGTGATAGGGAAAGTAATGTCCTAAAACCCCCACTGATCATCCTCAGTTTCACATTCATCTCTTATTGGACAGTTTCAATGTCCTTAATAGACCAAATTTGGAGACTCTTAACCAGTCACATTCCAAAGAATGTTTTTTTTCTTCCTACAAACATATTCAGTTGGTGGTTGCTTCAGCAGTGAGAAATAGATTTAAAATCTATAGCAATAGGTGTGAAATAAATTTTGGATCAGCTCTAAAAAGACCAGGGAGGGTTATGTTAGACATCAGGTATGCTGGCTCTTAATGCTGGATATATGAGATTTTTGATTTCACCATTCCAGTTCACTCTGGGAACCTACTAAAACATTACCCACACAGTTGGTTCAATCAGAACCTTTAATTCTTTTCATTGGATTTATATTGATTGAGTCCAGATACCTTTTAAACTAAAAAATTAACAGCCAAGCTAGACTACCATTTTGACACTCAGGATCTAACGAAGTTCAGTGCCAAGGCCAACTACTATCCGTCACAAAACAGCATCCATATTTGGAAGAAACTGCCACAACACGGTCAGTGGATATATCGAAACATATGAGGATAGCCACCTCTATTCTAGGAGATTTCATATTAAAACTGGAAAATTCAGTTAAGTCTTTCCTCCTATGTTAGAGAATGATTCCCCTCCCCAGAATTATCTTGTTAGTAAGGATTTCACAGCAAACCCACAAATCATAGTGATGAGTTTCTCCACCAGTCGGGATTTCATACCTGCAGCAATTTATTGCCATACACAGGCTCTTGATACACTACTCTATAAGGAAACAGAAATGTAATGTTTTCAATGCAAAAATGAAATAAATAAAAGAGAATGCATAAGTCAGACAAATTCCAGAGCAATTCATTTACAAGTTTGCTTCTCTTATTTCACCAAGACTTGGGACTGACCCACCAAGCTAAAAGGGACACTGGGCATTGACAAACATTTTCAGTTATAAATCTCTGCAATGGAGAGTATCAAAGAAGGTGGAGATAGGGATCAAACCACTTTGTGCTGTAACTTGTATTGATTGCTAAAGAAGAAAAAGATAATTTCATGGCTTCTTACCTTGCAAAGCATATTCCAAAAGTCCAAATTACCTATTTCAAATTTATCTATCTCGTGATTGGAATTTTCTGGAATATCTAAGCATTTAACACGAATGCCTAATTATTCCAACAACAGAGCAAAAGTGGAATTTATGAATTCATGAATTACACTTGAAGCTATAATAACTGCTTTTAATACTTTCAAACTAGAGAAACTGGGTATATGAGTGTGTATGCGTAAACTGGTGTTAATATACATATCATCAAAATGCTATCATTTCATACAAATCTAGTACTGGCAAGGAAGGTCTCTATAGACTCCTTGTATGGACTAAGATGCGGTTTTTGGAGGTAACAGTCATTCATGGGCAAGACTAATCTTCTTTCATGCGAGTGGTCAGAGTTGGAAGTAAAATTCTCCAGTTCTAGGGCAGACACTGAGGTGGCTGAACACTTGAAGAGACTGAGGCATGTGCCCTATAGAGGGGTGTGTGCATATTTATTGTTATACAGTCTGCCTTTCCTTTTCAGTTCAAATTTATTTCTTTAAGAGTCTAAGCTTACAAAGCTATGCCTGGTAACGTTCTTGTTCCTCTCCCCCTCCCCCATCCCTTTATCTTCTAGTTCACTGCTTATTTCAATGTTTCCAGTACAAATATTATTCTCAGGAGCCTGCCCACCCCATTGTGCTCCATTATTCTCTCACTTCTCTCCCTCTTTCTTTCCCATCTTTCACTGTATTTTTCAAATTTTGCTCCAGTAGAGCAATAATTTTAGTTTGTGGGCTCAGGGTTTAAGCACTGAACTCAGTAGTCCGATCATGTGGGCTCAAGCCCCAGTGTCGGTGAAGATTTCTAGACAAATTATTTTCTCTTTTTTGGGGGAAAAAAAAGTTTTGTCTTCTGGGTCATGCACGTGGCTGCCACCTGGAATCCTAGTATTTTGGGAGGCCAAGGCATGTGGATCACTTGAGGTCAGGAGTTTGAGACTAGCCTGGCCAACTTGGTGAAACCCCATCTCTACTAATAATCCAAAAATTAGCCAGGTGTGGTGGTGCGTGCCTGTAGTCTTGGCTGTTTTTGGAGGCTGAGGCAGGAGAATGGCTTGAACCTGGGAGGCAGAGGTTGCAGTGAGCTGAGATCGCGCCACTGCATTCCAGCCTGGGCGATACAGGGAGGCTCTGTCTCAAAAATAAATCAAAAAATTAAAATTCTCATCTGGAACAAGAGAAAAAATGGAGGTAATAAGATTCCTTGTTTCAAGGGCTGTGGTGAGGAGAGAGAAGATAATACAGATATAACAGTCAGCATCTGGTCTCTCCCATTGCAGACACAGCAGTCGCTTAATTTCTCTGTGGACTTGAGGTCTCCACTATGGTGATTGTGAAGGGCAAGCCAAATGCCAATCCTCAGCTGCCTCACACTGAAAGCAAGGTCTCGGGAAGAAGACCAGGGGTTTCTGTTTGAAGAATTCCTACTTTGCAGCTTTACATGTTCCCAAAGCTATTGATACTTCTCATTCGTGAGCTCAAACATCGGTGAAATGGGGATACCTCTGTTTTAAAACATACGGGTGGTAGAGTGACATGAATTCAGAAATAACTATATTTAGCCATGGTGGTAACCAGAACCTTGTTATACTGAATTTAGGAATGGTGACAAAATGCTCGGGAATCCCAAGACATATTTACTAGGCAGCCCTCATGGATGCTTCTAATATTGGGACACTTGGGATGTTCTTAATAAAAAGGAACACGATTAACATTTATATTGTACATCACCTCTCTTCTGCTCTTCCTATTGTCACACACCCCACTATCCTACTCCAGTTTCTATGCATTTGTCCATTCTTTTTAACAGTTCCTTATTTCTTTGTCACTCTTCACATTTGTGATATTAATAGTTATCTTTAGATCAAAGGCCATATTCTGTGATCTCTCCCTGAGAAGGTCAACCAACAAAAGTCTTGGTTCAGTTCAGTTAAACAATGCTTGTTTTCCACTCCTTGGTCAACTTCTGGCTTCATAAAACCTAGAGCTTTGGGGGTCAGGCATGGTTGCTGATGCCTGTGATCCTAGCACTTTGCGGGGAGGCTAAGGCAGGTGGATTGCTTAAGGTCATGAGTTTGAGACCCGACCTGGGCAACATGGCAAACTCTGTCTCTACTAAAATACAAAAATTAGCCAGGTGTGGTGGCAGGTGCCTGTAATCGCAGTTAGGAGTCTGAGACTGGAGAGTCAGTGGAACCCCAGAGGCAGAGGTTGCAGTGAGCTGAGTTCGTGCCACTGCACTCCAGCCTGGGTGACAGAGACGGTCTTGGAAAAAAAAAAAAAATCTAGAGCTTCACTTTCAAATATGAGCGATTCTGTAGGTCTAAGAACCTTAATCCTTGTACTGCAACTGTTTGTGTCACCTCTATTCCTTAGTTTGCTTAACTTGACCCACTTTTTAATTAAAATGAATTTAAAGGTGTACCACCAGGCAATAATACTGAACTGGTACATTTGATAAGTTTCATTATGAAAATTCCTATATTTTTATACAAGAGTGTGTGTGTTTTCTGTTCTGTTCTCTGGTGGAAGGGACTTGGGTACACACTATTCCTATCCTTCTTTCTCAGACAACCCCCACGTCCTCTCTGATGAGTACTCACCCACAGGGTGCCTGAACCTCTCCACTGTGAGTAGAGGCAGTGGTGTTCTGCAGGGCTCAGCTCCTGAGTAGGATGAAGGCCTTTTCTTTGCCCTCTGCCCAAACGAGCTGTCCCGGTTTTTTTCCTTCGTGTCTGGCTCACAGAATTTCATAACAAGTCTATTCCCTTTGGCAATTTCAGGACATCTGTGATCATCTGTCCCTCTGCTCAATCCTCTCTCCTCCTGAAAACTTTCAGAAGGAGGTCATTTGAGAGAGGAGGTTGTGGCTTGCCAGCTACGGGGATCATGCAGGTGTTTCAAAGCCTATGTGCTTTGGCAGAACTAAAAAATGCCCCAGGGCTCCAAGATCAGTTGGGAGGGGATGGAATGACCTTGGAGAACAAAGGACAAGGGAGGGAGGGAGGGAGCAGGGTAGCTAGAAAAGCCCGGTAGTTCTGAGATACATGCTGTTGAGTTGTTGACCTGCTCTGATACACTGCCAGGGTGGAGAATATTTTGAGTAGGAAGAATCTGAGAGTGTCCTCCTTTGTCTTCCCTAGCGGTGACTGAAGCTAGAAACTTAGTACTCTATGCAATAAAGTCAAAATGAAGAGGTTTATGGCTGGGCACGGTGGCTCACGTCTGTAATTCCACCACTTAGGGAGGCTGAGGCGGGTGGATCACTGAGGTCAGGAGTTTGAGACCACCCTGGCCAACACTGCGAAACCTGTCTCTACTAAAAATAAAAAATTAGCCTGGGGTGGTGGCAGGTGCCTGGAATTCCAGCTACTCAGGAGACTAAGAAGAATTGCTGCAGGGCAGCTGGAGAGTTGCCAGGGGGGCGGAGGTTGCAGTGAGCTGAGATCACACCACTGCACTCCAGCCTCCGTAGCCTCAGTGAGACTCCGTCTCAAATAAAAAGGGGTTTAAACCTATTAGAGGTGTCTGATGTGTCTAGCATATATCCCGGGGCCTCTCAGAATTCCCCGAAACCTATTCATTATGTACTGTTTTTAATCAGACTGAAGTAGTAAGCCGAAATCTTTAAGGTAGAACGTCATATGACTTTCTAAGACTCTTTAACCATAATCTCTTTTAAAAACTAAGTCTGTGGGATATTTCCACTCATTGGAACATGCTGGTATCTCAAGGGAGGTAGGGGAGTGGCTTAAAAAGCAGATTCAAGATTATGACATAATTCTAGCTAGGATGAATCTTCTGTATATTCTGAAGTACCGAATATAATTATATTTCTTTTCCTTAAACTTAAGGTCATCAATGACCTCTTGTTCTGCTGCTGAGGTAGGCAGTGGAGCAGGCTAGGTTCTTTCTGTCCAATACACACACACACCCCCGCAACAATCTTTTAGAGATAGGACAGAAATATGTACTGGATAAACACATTTCTAAATTCATACTGCAGAAACTTTTTCTGCCACCTGATTGCATATTTGATACTTCCCTGATGAAAAAATCTTACTATTATAATATAAAGAGAGAGGAAAATACAGAAAAATTTTGGCTGGGGGTTATAGCCTGAAAAGTGAGAGGGGGTGGTTTTATAAACGGAGACATCAGGCAACTTAGGACTAGAAGAATCTCTGTCCTGTGGAGCTCACCCAGATGCTCACCCAGAACTGCACCACTGGACCCAGTGGGTTTGGCTCAAACATGATAAATGTGTGAGAAACAAAATCTAAAGGAATTAGAAAAGCACAAAGGGGCATTTCTGTGGCTTTCTTCCCTGAGCCTATTTTCTTTTCCTCTCTAGTCGAGTGGTTGGCATATCCATCCTTCTAACTTTGTGTTTTTTCTGTTTGCCTGGCTCTATGGATTTTCTGATGCAGCCCTATGCCCCAGTAGGTTTTTTCCTTATCTGTGGGAGTTCCACAGACCCTGATTTCAGGCATCCTTTCCTTCCTGCTGCACAAGAATCTGAGGTCAGGAAAAGACGCCAATTTGAAATCTGCATAAGAGACCACACATGAATGTTTCAATAAATTGTAAGTTTGAAGAAACAGAGGCATATAGGGTGGACACTCACTAAACGATTGTGAAATGATACTTTAAACTCAGGGAAATCTGCATACTTTTCTTGGGTAGGTGTTGATGAAGATAGTTTCCATTTAGGTGGTATTTTTAAAAAGCATTTTTCTATTCCTTGTCTATTCCCTTTTATTTCTAAAGCCCTAAATTCAGGGATGCCAACTACCATTCTGGCTCCTTCCATCTGCAATAATCTACCCACGGGCTGCATGAAGGCGAGAGCCAGGACTGGTGATTAGCTTTAGCAGGTGCCTGAGGATATGAATGGGCTTCGAACTGCTCAGCCCCAGCCTGCCTCACAATTTAAAACCTGAAAGTCTGAAAAAAGGACATAAGAAGGAAAACCTTAAGTTCCCCCCAAAAGAAGGAAATTGATTGATCACTGAGTGAATTAAGGACATAGGAGTTGGTCACTCACTTTATTATGGGGAAAAAAATACTAACCCACAGATGATCGTAAATATACTTGATGCAATAGTAGAGCTCGGCTAAGTCTATCATTGACGGAGATAAATACTGTATCTCAAAATTGTAATGATTTAAAATTCAAAAGGAATAAAATTAATCAGTGCCTTACTCATCTTCTAGTACATGATACCAATTTCAACAGAAATTTGATTTTTTTTTTTGCAATGTAGTCTAAAAAACAAATATCCCATTGACTGAGGTCGTTTGTAATACAAATTGTGATTTAGAGAGTATCTCCAGCACTGACTGCCCACTTACTCAAGATTGTTTATTCCAACTCATTTTCATAACATCAATGCTCATATCATAATGTGGGAGAATAACTACCTCTAGATGAACACGGATAAGTTTAATTATGGTCCCCATAATAAGAAATACCCTACTCTTTTCTAAAAACACTTAATAAGGTCTTACTATTTAGCAAGCAATTTTAAGTCAGGTGATGGGGGAAATGGAATAAAAGACTAAAGAAAATGGGGGCTCCTTGTTCAATTTAACAAACATTTTGTTAAGAGAATTAGGAGATGTTTGGAGCTGAACTCATCCATGTCCAGGGAGACAAAGTATTCTTAGGCCTGCTGTGATAAATAACTTTTTTAGGACAGACATCAAATATCAGCCATGAAAATACCTTTTTAACCCTCTGCAGCTGGTAACTACAGCTGTGATCCTAAATATTAATACGAAAAACAAAACATATTAAGAATTTGAGAGACAATTTCCCTGTGGGTGAAGTGGGGTCTTCAGTGGCTGACTTTTTGGGGGGATCGTATTTATTCTGAAGTTGATCAAATAGTTAATTCCACCCCCCTAAACAGCCAGTGATGTCTGCCATGAGCTCAGGAGCAGACGGCCTTCCATCCTGCAAGACAAGCCACTGAATTCCTTCCTACAGACCAAGGAGAGAAATTTGCAGCAAACTTGTAAAAAGAATGACTCCAGGATGAAATGGGGACGGCATGCACGTGAATGAATACTTACATAAATGTCTGCACCATAAAATCCATCCTGGTAAACAACACTGCAAGGGTGCACACACAAAGAGAAACATCCATATTAGTGCATTTCCCATGCAGACACACCAACCCCTGCACTGGCGAGGTTAGTCTGGTCACAATCCAAATCACAGGAACCAAGGATCGTTTCACATTGATTAAGGAGGTTGGAGACAACGGCCGTTGAGCAAACTGAGAAAATTAGGCCGGGCTTCTGTGTTGGCCCAGAATTAGGACGTGGTAGTGGTGGCGTACTAGGTCCCAAACTTGCCACTCTCTGAGGAGTGGGTACAGAAATGCACAACTTTGAAATGCGAAGAGGACTGAGATTTATTTCAAGAGGCCCAGAGAGACAAGAGCATCTTAATAGGTCAGAGTTGGCAGTGAAACCACATCACCCCCTACCCCACGGAACAAACCCCCAAACCATCTATTTAAAAATAGGATTATAAGGCTAGAGACACAGACTGCAGAATTCTCAGTATGCGCTAGAGCTGAATGACCTTAGGTGAGCTGGACAACACAAATGATTTAAAATTTTTTCTTCTATATTCTTTCACATTGTAGTATATTTGATAATTCCATGTGTATTATTTTATGGTAAATGGAGAGTATCTCTAATCATATGTGGACGAGCAAGGGTATGTGCTCAAGAATGTGTGTGCACACACGTCTATGTGTACAAGTGGATTGTGTGCCTATTTGTATGTGTGTGTGTTAATACGGACAAGTGTGGAGGAATGCATGTGTGCACTTCTGTATAGTATGTACATATATAAACACATGTGCATGTGTATGCTTATATAAGTGTATTGGGATATTTATATGTATTTGTACTTTTATGTACATGGGTATATGCAGGTGTATATCTGTATGTTCTCATAAATTATATCTAGACTAAGCGAAGGTCCCATACCATGATTGAACAAGCCCAATCTGACAACAGCTTTCTGATTGCCACCCATATAGTCACCATTCTGAGAGAAGAGAATTCAGAGGGCTAGGGACAGGCGTGAGGGAATGATTCTCCTGAAGCTTTTTGGTATACTTTGAGTAAAATAACCAGGAAATAGCTTTTAGCTATGCGATCATGAGAAACTGATTTATATTTCCTAAGCATTAAAATTAGTTTAATGAGAATCGTATGTACCCTTTGCAGGCTTTTGTAAGGACCACAAGGCATCTTGGACATAAAACTGTTTCTAAACACCTATTTTTAAAAGGATAGTAGTTATTTACAATCATCCCGGTATCTTCCCATGTAGTTTCCAGATGACTTATGATTCGGGCAAAGGACCAATGATCACCACCATTGAATGAGGCTGAGGTTCTAACAGAAGGACAACTTTAATACCAAAGGATTCCAGCAGGTTTCAGTAGCGGACTGGACCCACATGTAAGCCAAGCATATTCAGCCAAGGGAAGGCATTTTACAACACACACACAGAGTATTGATACACACATGCAATTGTAACACTGGTTTGTTGGAGAACACTGTAGTGTGCGTCTTAGAGTATTCTGGAGTTGTTGACTAAACTCCAAGTACCATTATCCTTAAAAATGCATCAGGGATTTTATACGCTAAGGAGATCGGTAGGAATAGCTTTCAGCTGTTGTTCACATTTGATCCGGGAGGGCTATAGTTCACAAGAGCACTTGTGAAGTGGCGTAAGGCCCTGATCCAAGATGCTGAGGTGTGCAGCGTCCTGAGCTACGCTTTGAACTCTTTTTCAACATTTCCATTGTGAAGCGAGAATGTCAGTTGGGGGTCAGAAGGCAGAGTCACCCTCTGCCAACAGGACTTGGAACAGATCTGATGAGAGGTGAGCAACAAATATTTAGTGTGGGTCCCAATCCACAGAACTGATCACTTAGCCATATCAAAACAGCTCTGTCCCATTCTTGTGGCCATGCCCTTGCACGTGCTATGCCTTGTGTGGGCAATGCCCTTCTTCCAGTATCCTCATCCGAAAGCAGTGAGATGACTTTTCAAGAGCCCAGTCATATGGGAAGCACATGGGCATTTGAGTCAAATTGCAGCATCCTCAATATCTCAGTAACTTTGGACACATTGCTTGAGATACCTGAACCTTACTCATCTGTAAAATGGAAAAGTAGCTAAGTGCCCACCTCAAGGGAGGGTTTCACAGGATAATGCTTGCAAAGGGATGGGCACCATCCTTAACAATGTAGCTCTAACAAAGGTCACCATGTCTGAGACCGGGTACTCACCTGCAGCTGGGTGACTTCTCCCAGTATGAACACCAGCATCACTTTTCAGTCTCTTACCTGAGCCACTCATCAATTTCTGCCTCACATTAAAGGTATGTGTGCATGTGACTCGTTGCACCTTAAAAGCTACACCCAGTGGCTTAGCTAACACTCTCTCTCAATTCCTGACACATTGCTTATTACCTAGAAGATGTACAATAACTGAGTGACTAGGGCCCATGTTTCGAGATGACTAAGTCGTTTCTTTATCAACTCCAGGCAGAATTCTATAATGGGTCGGGAGGAGTCTCAGGTTTGTCTATGATCTGGCTATTCGGTAGCAGTGGGTGTTGTCCATGGAGGAGAAATACGATTCAAAGACTCCGAACCTGAATTAGGAGACCAGGGTAAAAGACTAGACAGAAAGCAGTCTAGAAGTAAACAATGTATTTTAACCAAATATGAACATACACCTTTAGATATGGGAAATAATCCCTTCTAAATATCTCTGGGGGAACCTCATCTGTCTCTGACCTTCTGTGAATGATGGAGAGAAGTAAGGATGCCCAGGCCTTGGGTGGTCTTCCAGCTGGGCACATGGCGTGGGTGTGGACCAGGAGTGGGGTTCTGTGATGTGGCTGAGGCTGAGCTCTGGCCAAGAAACTGATCCCTTCTTTCATTAAGATGAGTTGTTATGCACCATGCCCAGTTTTGTGCGTCCATGTCAAGCCTGTTTGTACCAATATTGCCTAAAGGTAAGGAAAGAACATGCCTTGATGTTTGCTCTTAGGAGTCTTTGTTCACTAGGGTGACCTGATCGTCATGCTTTGTCCTCCACCACGGGCCATGGAAAGTTACTTGGGGGGATATTGACATCCCACATTGATGAGACATTGAACCAAAGAGGAACTGATCTAGCTTTCCCATCGTGACAAGCTCAGACTGAACAAGAACTATTTCTCAATGACTGAAAGGTTGCCTGTACCCAAACTACTATGCCAAGGCATGGAGACAGAGGAAGCAAGCCCCCTCAGTAAATCTGCCCTCTCGGAGTGTACAGGGAGTGGGGCGCACAGTCACAAATTACGCACAAAACTGTACAACTGCAGCTGTGTTAGATGCTGCAGGAGAGAGCAGCAGAAGTGTCCTGAACGTGGAATGGGAGGAGGCGGGGCCAGCAGCAGAGATGAGACAGGCTGAGCAAATGCCACGGAAACTTAAAAGCCTTGGCTCGGTGGAGAGAAAGGAAGAGATGGCAAGGCAAAGAGTGGGGGGGTGGGGAGGATGCCAGAGATAGAGCAAGGCAAGTCCCATGGCTGAAAGGTGCCTGGCTTTTTGGAGGGGCCGGGGGAAAGGTATAATGTCTAGCATTAGGGTCTAAATACGGTGGCTTCCTGGAGGAAAGGTGACTGTAGTTGCTGTTATAAACCCCATCACAGAGGGATTACTTGTTTTCAAAGTGCACATGTACGTTTTGGAGAGAAATAAAGGATGAGTGTGATCTATATGATAACTCTAAAAATCACGGAACCAATGTAGTCATCCTCACTGGCAGTGAGAAATAATAAAGGCATGTAATGGGAAGCCAATTTTATCAAAACAGTTTTTCTCCTTAATAGTTAACAGCATGAGCACCATTACTGCCACTACTCACATTTGTAGAACGCTTATCAAGGATCAGTTCCTAGTTGAGAAGTGCTCATGATCCCACTCATTCCTCATAACACCCCTATGAGATGGATGATATCATCATTGCCTCTTCAGACATGGAGAAACTGAAAGAGAGCTGGGTATTGACTGAACTGGGATTCGAGCCCAGGAAGTCTGGCTCTGCAGCCCAAACTCTTAAGTACTATGGCAGGCAATGGTGGTCAAACTTGAATGTGGATCAGAATCACCTAGAGGACTTGTTGAAACACAGATGGCTGGGCCCCATGCCCAGCCAACAGGTTCTGATTCAATCGATATGGATGACTGCACCTAAGAGTTTGCATTTCTAACAAGTTAACAGATTATGATGATGCTGCTGGTCCCAGGAGTATGAGGATTGTTGCTCTATGCAGCACCATCCCCCAAGTGTTAGTTAACTTCACATCTGAGACAAAACTGAAGGTTAGCCTCCTATGTCATATTCTAAAGGAGGAGCTGGTTACAGGAAAGCTCTTATCACAACGTCTTATGCTAGTTTCCAAAAATGTATCCAAATAACTTTTAAAGCCTCATCAAACAGCTGCACTTAAAATATCAGATGTAGGGAAAGAGGCACATGGATTCATGTCTACAGTACAGCTATAGATAAATTAACCACAGAACAGTTAGAAGGCAGTTACCATCGTGCACTAAACAGATGCAGTCCTATTTCAATGCAGAGATGGTCCGTCTAGCCATGCAAAGGTAATTGTTTTGCTTGTCAATCATGTTGGGACTTAATATGCTTTTGCAAGAACATAATGCAAATGTGCATCTCATTTTCTTAGAAAAGTAATAGCAGTAAATATTTCAATGCAAGTCAGGGAGTGATTGCACTGTAGAAAATTAGTTTACCATAAAAATAAAAAGTATAAAATGCCCAGACTATACAATCTGCTTGTGTAACATAACACATAACAGCCACAAGTATATTTTTATAGAAAAGGCTATTTATAACTACTCTACCCAGATGCCCCTTCCAACTAGAAAATAAATTAGACCTTTTAATGTGTTCAAATACAGCTATTTTTGACTGGATATCAGGTGGGATCATAAACTTGCTGGCATTTGTATAGAATGGGAGGGGTGTGTGTGTATGTGTGTGTGCTGTGTGTTTGTACACATTTTCCTAGAGAAAATTTTTAATCAGATTATTAAAGGCATCTGTGAAAATGCCTTTCACATTCTCCCCCTCCAAAAAAAAAGCTTTAAAGACCACTGATTCATGATGTTTGTCTATAAATTCACTCTATTAAGATGCTGTTGGGTTACATTTTGAAACTAACAAAGAAGTTTCACTTTATAAACAGAGAATCTGCAAAGCAAGGTTGTCCAGCCCACAGCCCATAGGCTGCATGTGGACCTATGATGCACATAGCATTGAATGCAGCCCAACACAAATTAATTAACTTTCTCAAAACATGATACTTTCTTTGTGATCTCTTTTTGTGTGTATGTGTGGCTCATTAGCTGTAGTATATGTTTATTTTATGTGTGACCCAGACAATTTTTTCAGTCTATCCCAGGGAAGCCAAAAGACTGGACACCCCCTGTGTGTAAAGTATTCTGAGGATGGGTAATGATGACTTTCGTTCCTACTGTTAAATGAATAAAGTTCCTAAGCATCAGATAATACAAGTATGGGATTTTGATATTTAGAGAATAAAACCAGAAAGCATGGCTGATCTATACACAGAAAGATATATAGTCCCACAGATTGGTGTCAGAGGCTTTTTTAGGACTTAAGCGGAAAATATTCCCAAAGGATCTATTTGTTTTTCCACTGGCCAGCTTTAAGTTTTCTCCTGGGTTACTCTTACCTTTCCTATACCCCAAATAGTATACAGTCTCCTCAAAATACATCTCAAGGAATCTTTGGGACGTTTATACAGATGTGTGATAATTAATTACCTGAGAAAGGGCAGAAAATCTTGCTCAGATACCTAGAGAACCAAGACTCAAAGCCTCAGCTGACACTAGATGCTTAGGCTTAGAATAATAATAACAAACATGGCCAGGTATGGTGGCGCATGCCTATAATCCCAGCTACTTGGGAGGCTGAAGACAGGAGAATTGCCCAAACCCAGGAGGAGGAGGTTGGAGTGAGCCGAGATCACATCACTGCACTTCAGCCTGGGTGACAGAGTGAGACCCCATCTCAAAAACAGTAACATATGTGATGATCCATTAGAGCAGCCCATCATATTCCCATGAAATATGCATGGTACATAATAGGCACTCATGGAGTTCCTCTTCCAGGGAGGAGATTGGGGTCTAGCTGCTGTTTTCTAACTTTAGAGATACTAAGTCTATAGGGTTTGTCTCCAGTGCTTCCACTTTTTATCTTGATGCATAAATAACCAGCTTGTAAACTTCTTGAATGGCAATTACCTCTTGAGTAATTCCTCCCAAATGTGAGTCATAGGAAGCTAGACCAGGCATTGTGGCTTCTCAATCAAATTGAACAATCAAATTGACTCCAGGATCAAATGAAAGGAGAAATAAGGAAAACCCACTCTGCTCTCTCTGTGACTGTTCCCTACTTAATACTGTGTTTCCAATCTACATATTCCATAAGCAATGGAAGTGCCTCAGCTATTTCTGTGGCTTGAAGGAAATGGAGATCTGTGAAACTGCACCTGCTCCCTAGCAAAGATAAATGATGCACAGAGGGAGAGACACGGGGTCTTATTGTGTACTCAACCACAAGCAAAAGGGGGATGCTGAGATTTAAGAAGAGTATGGGTGGTTAATAAAGTCACTAAGTACATCAACCTGGAGAACAGTAGGTACAGTTCACTGAATGCACGTCATAGGATGGACCAGGTTGTCACCTTACATGGATTTTCCTACTTCACCCTCTCTCAACCATATGGGGACAGGTATATCCCTCACTCTCCTCTTAAGGAAACTCTGTCTACAGACGTTAAGTAAGCTATCCAGGCCAGTATGGGTAGAATAGTAAGGCCCAGTCTTACCTTAAACCCAGTGTCTTCCTAAGACTGTGAAATCTCATAGGCTGTGTAGACATTACTTTCTAATTCATCACTGTCTGATTCAGTTGATGTTGGCAATCAAGTGGGAGTTGGTTGGTTTGGCCTAGGGTTTTCCACTTGTTCCTATGAACCTACCACAATCCACAACTGTCCCTACCCCAGGGGGAATCATCATGTATTAATGTCCCAAGGGGTTTCTATTTAGGCATGTGAAACAAAAGAAAATGGGGCCTCTTCATAACCTACATTCTTGAGCTGTGTGGAAGCTGATACTCAGAAAATACCAAGACATGGAAGGAAAAAACAATAAAAGGAAATGGATGAAAGGTTGGGCACAGTGGCTTATGCCTATAATCCCAGCACTTTGGAAGGCCAAGGGGGATCACCTGAGGTCAGTAGTTCAAGACCAGCCTGGCCAACCTGGTGAAACCCAATCTCTATTAAAAATACAAAAATTAGCCAGGTGTGATGGCGGGCACCGCAATTCCACCTACTTGGGAGGCTGAAGCAGGAGAATTGCTTGAACCCGGGAGGTAGAGGTTGCAGTCAGTCGAGATCGTGCCACTGCCCTCCAGCCTGGGTGACAAAGTGAGATTCCATCTCAAAAAATTAAGTTTTTAAAAAGGAAATAAATGAATGGAGAGCATCCTTAGGGACTCTTCTCTTGTGACTATCTTTATATTGGATACCTCCAAGGATCACCCAAGCTTCCACAAAAGTAGCCATGGGGATTTGAAAGGATATTTTCTTCAGTCTCCCAGGAGGAAAAAATATGGAAACCATGCACGGACCTAGGATACATTTTTTGACTGCTGCTTTTAGTAAGAACATAGATTGATATCGGATACTTCAGGAAGAACAGATTAAGGTTGGCAGTTAGATAGGCCTTCAATTGGTGACGATGGAAACAATACATTCTCAATAAATGCAGTTAGAGGATATCTTAGAAAAGATGGAGATGGCTGGGTGTGAGGGTTGGGGAGGGATCACAGAATGAGATTTTACTGTGGCAATTTAGGAAATACTTGGACTTAGACGTGTCCCCTATTTCTTCTCTTCTGGGATGCCTTCTCTAAACACCCAAGTTGGGCTAAGGACCTTTCGCTAAGGACCTTTCACACAATACCCTCTTGTATCACTTATCACCATTCATGGAAATGGTTGCCTTGTATGTCATCCCCTGCCCCAACCAGAAGAAATAGCTCTGAAGGTGCCATTTGTCTCTTGAGCACACAACAGTGCCTAAAGCCTGATAGGTGTGAGTCACAGCGTCATAGGGTGAGCTGAACGGGGCTGGGATAAAGATGTTACCCAAACCTAGAAGTTCTCCTCCAAAAGACTTTAGAGACAAAAGGCTACAGGAAACACACACTCTCTGAACCACCTAAATCCTAATGATGCTACTTCCCAACAATGAGTACTTCCAACCTCTTCGCTATTTGCTTTCACTGAACATCAGACAGGGGTTCTTACTCCTCCAGCCAGCTCTTGGCCTGTGTCCCACTCTGGTGTGTTCCTTTCGAAGAAGAAACATCCCCCTGCCATCTCCTGCAGCCTGAGCCTTATATTCCTGAGGAAAAAGGAAACCTTTAAAATGCTGGGCGTAAAGTTTTTCATTCCATGCCAATTCACTCCGAGCAGTTTATAATCCAGGGAAGCAACCAGACGAATTTCCTTCTTTTGACCAGCACCTTGCTCTAATAGATTGTTGCAGACATGAACACCTGCAGCCCCAATCCTTCTGGCGATAGCTACTTCTCTCTTGAGAATTTGATCATCCTTCCAAGTATGGCTTCAGAATTCCAGCCATACAGTTATCAGCAAAGAGGCACAATCCACCTTTATCACCAAACTGATCACAGATATTGCTGGAATATTAACTTTCATCCCAAGTAGTGACAAACACATTGTTTGATAATTTGGAAATGCCTGTGTCTCTCCCTGGTGAACATGGCATTAATTAGTTATGCATGGCTATTCCCAACAAAGAGCACGTTCATTATAAGTTAGCTAATTTTGATTTTACAGCAGGTGTGTTATTGTGAGATGTTTACAAATTGTTCGTGTGAGGATAAGCCATGTAATTTTCCTTTTATTATTTCTTTTGCTGTTTAATATAGTAGTGAAATACTGATGGTAGATATACCAAAAAGCTTCAGTTGCCATGTACTGAGAACATTTTCAGACAAACGAATGTGGTGTGTGCAATTTTGCATTTATAGCTTATGAATCTTGCTTTACTAATTAGAAGAGCCCAGAGGTAACTTGGGACTTTATTATTCTTTCATAACTCATTACATAATCTTGGGAATAACAAATCTTTATTTTTGCATTTCTGGATCCATAAAATGGGCTCAATACTGTTAGATCAGAGAATAAAAATTATATTAACAATTCCTTATATTGCATGGTAATATATGAGGCTTAAGACATAAAAATACATTAAACAGGCATGAGGGAGAATTTATAGCCAATTCATTCTTGGTTTGTTACTATCCATCATCTTTTCAGTTAAAATATATGCATATAGAGAGCTCTTGTTTTGTCCAAGAAGCTCAGAGTTGACCCAATTCTAATAATGACACAGAAAACTTGATGGACATTGTATAACTACTTTTCCTTAATTTTCCCTTACATAGTAAAACAAAGAAAGAAATGAGACTGTGTTTATTTTTTGAAACATTTCAAATGCTCTGTTTTAGAATGAACAGGCACTGAAGAAAAGTGTTTCCTTCTGTCATGAGTATAAGCGATGATCTAGGATAATTTAGATTTTCTGAAGGATTTACAAGCAACAGCTATACAAAGGGCATTTAACCCTTTTCACACAGTCTTAAATGCAGCCCTATTTTCCTCTACACACCAGAATATCAGTCGCTGGCCAGGAAAGCCTCCTGCCGACACTTTTGGGGATCACTGAATTTAACAGAGAGCAGGGTTTCTCAGCTGCAGCATGACTGACTTAGCCTGATAAGTCTTTACTGTTTGGGGGCCATTGAGAAACATCCCTAGACTCGACCCAGTAGAGGACACAGCATCTCTCCCTTCCTGTTCTAACAACCAAAAATGTTTCTAGACCTTGCAAGTGTCCTCTGGTCTAGGACCACTGCCATGGAGGCATCCCTCTCTCCGACTGCAGAGGTGCAGGAATATTCTAGCAGGATCCCTAAAAGAGGGACAGAGGGACTAGCATTTCAAGATGGGCACACAACACATCAGTACTATTTTTCTTCTCTTTTACTGAGCATTCACGCCGTTCCTCGATATTCACCTGGCAGTATCAAAGTCCATGCACAGAAGGTCCAAATTGGCAATGGGAGACAGACCAATCTGCATTTTCCCCAAGGAGGAGAAAGGAAGGCAAATGCCATTTTGGAAAATGCAACTACAATGCATCTTAACTCCAATTTCATTAACTCTTGCTTTTTTGCATGTGACTCCACACCTAATTTTCTCTTTGCATTCAAAGGTTCATGAACCTTTAAGCTCAAGATATCTCTGGGGAGGGGGAGCAAGACCACCCCAGTGATTTTTATGTGTGAAACCTCACGTTTTTCCGTGGAGGAATTCAAGGGGCAAATGTGGTCCAACCTCCTTAATAACCAGATGTTTGCAATCATCAGAAATACATCTTTGGCTGTAACCATTTCTCTGTTCTCCAGCATTCAGTTTCAAAGAGAATTTACATAACAACATGTGACATGTAGAATGCTTAAAGGCACCAACCATGACAGGACAAATTACACTCATTTTTCAATACTCTTAGCAAGGTGCTCCACTGCAGGTGCGCGCGGGGCTGCATGCTGGGGGCGGTTCTGGGGATGGGAGGTGGGGGAGTGGGGGGGGGAGTCAAGACCATCATGCACTGACAAACAGCTCCGTGCCTCTGGGGAGGGAGGACTGGTGCAGGGAGGCCTGCCCTGGAGGCTGCCCCACTTACCCGCCGTAGGCCGGGATCGGGGGCGGGGCGCCGCGGCCCTGAAGGTGTTGTACACGGTGCGGCCGCGGCCACGCAGGTGTGCCCCTCGGTAGGCTGCCGCGGCGGTGGCAGCTGGATACGGGAAGCCTGGCACTGCAGGGAGAGAGGAGACAGAGAGACAGAGAGAGAGAGAGAGAGAGAGAGAGAGAGAGAGAGTACAGGCCGTCAGATGCACATCCTGCTGTAGAGGAAACCGCCTCCAGACCCGTTGTCCTTGCACAGGGTCCCAGCAGGACCCCACCCACTTCCTGGAGTCAGAAGGTTAAAAAGCATAGAGCAGCACAGAAGCCAGGGATGGACTCCAGAGAAGATGGGTAGTTAACACAGTGGGCCCTTAGCCCAGGAGAATATAGTGACTGACAAACATTTGCAAAGAATGCTAAATAACAGGATAAAAGCTCACTGCACAAGTAGTTAACTTATTTGAGACAGGGACTGGCTCTGTTGCCCAGGCTGGAGTGCAGTGGTGCGATCACATATCATCACACTCTTGACCTCCAGGGCTCAAGTGATCCTCCTACCTCAGCCTCCCAAGTAGCTAGGACCATAGATAGGTGGGTGCCACCATGCCTGGCTAATTTGTTAATGTTTTGTAGAGATGGGGTCTCCCTTACATTGCCCTGGCTGGTCTTGAAATCCTGGGTTCAAGCAATCCTCCTGTCTCCACCTCCCAAAGTGCTGGGATTACAGATACAGACCACCACGCCCAACCGATTAACACATTTTTAAAAGGGCAGATTGCAAGATGTGTGATGTCTTCTCAACCATTACATATACCTATGTATATATGTACATGTCTATTTGTGTGTGAAATATACTGACATGAATATGCATGTGTACATGTGTATGAATGTGTGCATGTATATAAACATATATCTATATGTACATATGCTGATATGAACATATTTATATACACATATACACACCTTTCCACGTGATAGTAGTTATCTCTGGGACCAAACTGCGTGAGTGTTTATTCATAGCTTTCCCCATCCTATTTTTATTTTTCAGTTTCCTTTATTACACATATCCCTAGGTAAAACTTCTAATTGAAGTGTTCCCATTGACACATGTATGTGTCATGAGTGCAGGAAGCACACATGCCCTGAAAAATAGCTCATTACCAATATCTCACAAGCCTGCTAAACTCTTGTGCAGCATTTAAAGGCAAAGGCAACCACCATAATTACAAATATAGGAGAAGTCTGGGACCCCGACTCTTAGAGAATGTGGTGGCCAGGTTCGGTGGATCAATCCCAGCACTTCGGGAAGCTGAGGTGGGCGGATCACAAGGTCAGGAGTTTGAGACCAGCCTGGCCAATATGGTGAAAGCCCCATCTCTACTAAAAATACAAAATTTAGCTGGCCGTGGAGGTACATGCTTGTAGTCCCAGCTACTCGGGAGGCTGAGGCAGGAGAATTGCTTGAATCTGGGAGGCACAGGTTGCAGTAAGCTGAGATGACACCACTGCCTTCCAGCCTGGGAAATAGAGCGAGATTCCATCTCCGGGGGGGGAAAAAAAAAAAGTGGGCAGTGATTTCTTCCCTGGGGGAGAATTGTCTGAGCAGGATGAGGAGGTGAGGAATTAGGAAGGGAATTAAGCCTGATGATTACCCCAGCCCCTGATAACTAATGCTGTTTCCTCTACCTGGGATGGCCTTCCTGGCATCTCAGGGAAATCCTAACTCATTAGGGCCCATGGGCCAGGAAATCACTTTTGCCTTCAAGCTCAGTTCATTTCTCTGACCCTCCCAGTACTCTCACCATACGGACCACGCTTGTCCCATCTGACTAAGCAATAGGCAGTGTTTCCCAAACTGTGTACACAGAGGATGCTTTTCTGAAAGAATGCCTTTGGACATCCCTGTCCCAAGCAAAGGCTCAGAAGGCCCACCATGAAGGAAGTACTCTTAGTTAACCCAGCACAGCAAACTCCTTTACCAGGCTTTCTGCAGAAGAGCGAACCTCTGACGAGGCAGGGGTTGGTTTGTTTCACGTTAAAGTTGTCTCCACCCTCTACCCAAACTGCCAAGAAGAGCTGTCCCCTTCCCACCATGGGCTTCAGGAGTAGAAGTGTTCCCGCTCATGCCTTCCTATATTCAGAGTCCCTTCCATGTGCACTGATGCATGGACCCAGGTGTGTGTTGTAGAAGGAGCCAAAAGGGAAAAGAATTGGAAGGAAAAAAATGTGTATGGGGGAGCCTCAATGGAGGCCCAGGCTGCTACTGAGGAGGTTGGATAGGGTGGCCATGGAGTGCACTTAGATCTGAAAGAATTACGCCCACATGCATAGATATGGTATGTTTGTACGTACATGGTGGGTGAAGGGAATGGGTGGGGTTTTCTACAGAAGCCACTCCAAATTACTGATGCAATTGTAAGGGCCCAAATAAAACCCCTGAACCCGACTAAAGTGAATACTAACTGGCTATTATCTGGAAATCGGTATGTTTTTAAAAATGCAACACCTTCCTATTTTATGGATTCTACTGTGGCTTTCTATCACGATGTGGGTAAGATATGAGGACTGTAGAACCGAGAATGATGCTTTCTGTTTGTATCTGAGAAGACCATAAAGGTTATTTTTAACTCTTTTATTCTTGCTAAAGACAGATCATGCTGTTTTATTTAAATTTTTTGCCAGCTCCTAGCACCTGAGTTTCCTGGATCACATGGCAACTGGTATGCTTGGAACTGCAGAGAGGTGTTGGGTTTTCATGGGGAGCGCGAGTAAATCCTAATATCCTAAAAGCCCAGAAGTAATGAGAGATGAGACACTTGCTTCCGGACTGGGAAGAAAATGAGTGGGAATGGCTTTGACTCCAAATCTGTCTTGCCACAGTTCAACTATTAAGTTTTCAGAGGAGCACCCTGGATTCTGAAATAAAGAAAATGAAAAATTCACAATCTGGCAGAGCAGCTGGCTGCCTGTGTGAGGAAACACGGTAATTATGCTGACCCATTCATTATCACTGGCTACGGAGCCCAGTGAGCCAGACAAGCTCCCTCTCAGCCACAAGCAGGTTTTACAATAATTCTTGGAGGATTTAGATGTTGAGATATAACATGAAACAGAAACTTGGCAATAGAGAGGGGGAGCACGTGCTGTTAAAAGCATGGAGCCAGGATTCCATTTTGTGCCCACTTTGTTACAGGGAGGAAATGGATTTCCTGATGCAGGATATTTACAAGTCTTCCTAGGAGGGTCTTCGGGCTCCCCCAAGCAGGGCAGACTGGGGGACTTCTTATTTTGTGAAAGGAACTACAGGGAAGGACTATAAATCAGTTCCTGGCTTAAACAGGGCCTTCCTGGAAGGCCAAGTACCCTGGGCAAAACGAAAGGGTTCCACAGGTCATGCTTTGGACCAGAGGCTTCATGGAGAAAGGGCTGGAGAAATCAAGTGTCCGGGGTGGAAGGTATTTTCAGTTATGTCTTTCTTGTTAATCTAGGGCTGGCCAAGGTGCCCTTTAGTGGAATGTCTAGTTAGAAAAATGCTCATCGATCATATTGCCTTTCTTCTGTTCCTTTATTACACTTGCTCCTTTAGTTTTTCCTTCCTTCTTGCCTCCCTCTTTCTTCCCTTCTTCCTGCCCTTGCGTCCTTCTTTTCCTTTCTCCCCTCCCTCTTCTTCCTCTCTTCTCCCTTCATTTCTTTATTCATTCCTGCCTTCGTTGCAATCCTTTCTTTCAATCTTTTTTGGAATTTTCTTTTAAAGAGGGCTGCCCTGATCCTCCCCCTGATTCATGTAAAAATCATTAGCTTGGGTCACAGAAATGAAGAAGGACTCTCACTGGTGCGTGCATGCGAGCTCTGTAAGGGTGGTGATGTCCATTTGTTCTGCTCATCCATTAGGATGAGGAACTGGCACCAAGCAGGTAGCAGGTACCTAATACTACGCCCAGACACCTTGTCGGTGGTTAGCCAATGTTTGTCTCCTTCCTTCTGGGAGGGTGAAGCCACCTCTTCTTCACTGTCTACCTTCCATAATACTGTCCTGTGTACAAAGTGAGCTGCCTAGAATTTGCAGATAAACAGCATGCAAGCAGCGAAACTGTCAGAGGCGTTTGAACCAGAGCAACTCCATCTTGAGTGAGGGCAGGGAAAACTGAGGCTGGGACTTGCTGGGCTGCATTCCCAGGAAGTTAGGTATTCCTAGCCTCTAGATGTTTAAGGTTAATGGAACAGATTGATAATGTTTACTAAACAGACCCAGACTTGGGAGTGTCCTGATATCCCGATATATTGAACAGAAGCATTCCTAACTTTGCTTTAAAGATAATATCAATGTTTTGCAAAATGTAGTGATTAAGAAAATTAATCCTTTATCATAAACCCTTGTAGCAGAACACATTTCCCCATGATATTTTTTATCCTATATAAACAAGTATTATACCTAGGGGTGAACATCTTCCTCTGCTTACTTTGGGGGGCACCCTACTGTTTATGGGAGTAGCTGTACTTTCTCCACTTTCTTAGTAAACCTGCTTTTTCTTTGCACTGTGGACTTGCCCTGAATTCCTTCTTGCACGAGATCCAGGAATTCTCTGTTGGGGTCTGGATTGGGACCCCTTTCCTATAACACAACTGAAACTTAGTCATAATCCCTAGAAAGACAATTTCTACTTCCATCCTTGGAGGTGTTTCACTGACTCAGAAAAAGTAACCAGATTTAGAATGAGTATGATTTCAATGCAAGGGGAGGCTGCTTGGACAAGTTTGTTGCACTTGAAATGATCAGAGCCCTCAATTCATTAAAATTCTCCTTGATGGCAGCATGCTATCAAGATTTAAAATTGCTTCTTGTTTATGGAAAAGCAGGATTCACATTTTGGCCCCAGACAGATAACACCTATTAAAAGGTATTCAACACATCTCTCTTTCCATATAACCTCAGACAATGCTCTCTGACAGCCCAGCAACAATAGTCCTTGAATAAAATAAATGTGTACAACCAGGAATGACAGAAAATAACAATTCTGATAATTCCTAACTTGTCAAACTTGTAGCTGCGCCTTCTGTATTTCTTCCAATCTTCATTAGAAGATTTCTCCCTCGATGGTTGGTTTAGGGACAGCATGGCTTTCTTCCAATGCCACTAAGAAAAATTCATTTCAAGGGCAAAATACTTGCACACATACAAGTGTCTGTCACACTTCCTTTAAACTCAGCACAGCATGGAAGAATGGATGTTTTTCTTGCTATAGGTGTGGTGTGGTGGTCTATAGAATTCTGGAACATGGTGAAATGTATATTTGGGATAATTACCTGGACAGATGATTCAGATACAAATTAAACAAGAGTAAACTGTCTTGTCTTTGAACCATGTAGAGAGAACCTCTTACATGTTTACTGTGAGGCATGACACCTACCTTTTGACTGAGAGTTACATCAATTGTCCTAGTTTAGATGTCTGGATCCAGATATGCCAAATACACTAGTTTAGAAGTCTGAATCCAGTAAGTGTGCAATGAATGACTAACAAAGCCAATGCAAAATGCCAAATGCCAAATGGAAACTCACAATGTTCTCTCCATTTCTAGAATTAATATTAAATAAAATGTTTACATTAATGTTAACAGTCAAACGTATTGCCCTATCCAATATTTGTAAATGCCTCTGTGTTTAAAAAAAAAAAAAAAAGGAAAAAGACAACTATGGTCATTTCTAAACCCCAACACTGGCAATTTGATTTTTTTTTCCTAGTTCAACTTCAAGTTAAGTCCCATGTAAGCAGACCATCATTAAGGAACAATGGGGAAAGGATGCAGGTTGATTTGTGGATACAGTATAAATCCTTAGTTTTTGGCATGAGGGAGACAAGAAAACCTGTAGGTTCATTATACTGAAGAGATGCCTTCTGAAACCTTATCCAACATGAATCAAAGAGAAAAATCTGGTATCACTGCAACACAAATTGGATTTAGCTCATAAGCTAAAAATGAATTTCTCTCAAAACAGGGTAAGAGCTTTTGGAGAAAATACCAATTGAGCATCTTGTTGACACATCAGCATTTCCAACCACCCACTCTCACCCTTCAGCTAGATTTATATACGGAGCATATTTTGGGGGGAAGTTAGTGGAATAACCATCTCAGTTCCTGGGAATAAGACGTTCTCTCTGACGGAACTCGATGAAATGGAAGCTGTAGGGATGTAACAAGAGGCATGCTGTGGTGGTGCTGAAGTATCACGGCAAATCAACATTTTAAAACGGAAGATGTGTGGGTGTATCAACCCGCCAAATGGGCCATTTACTAAAGTGTCAACTGCTAACTGCCTGCCTCCCCCCTCAGAAATAAAGCCCCCACCTCCCACCTCAAATGAGCCCTGCACTCAATGTATTTACAGTGATGAGTGTGTCTTCTCTCCCTCTCTTTTATGAACATGGTGCTTACCTTCAAAAATAAACACAAATGAGATCATCTCACCAGCCAGGAAATCCCAAGAGAAGAAACACAAAACCAGTGGAAAATACTTGAGGGTTATAAACTGCATATTAAAGTTTTAGAGCTCTGGGAGAGATGGAAGAGTAGCAGATGCAAAACCCGACAGGGGGCGGATTCTGCATCAAAGCCATAAAAATATACAACCGCTTTAATGGGCAATTATTCTTTGCATTTGTGCACTGGTTTGAATTTGCATGAGATTGCCAGATGCCCGGGAAAAGGTGTGCATCCGGATGGATGAGGGGGGGTTCTCTTTGTCCCACTCCTCCTCTCCCTTTGCTCCATAATGACACATTTCCCCACCCTTGGAAGGTTTTAAGACTGAGAAATACTCATGCAAATTTGGGGGAGAAATTGTTCTGTGGGTAATTTATGGTAGGAAATATTCACTTACACAATTCTGGGGGTGCAGATGCACTTTCAACAGCAGGTTGATGGTTTTGCAGGATTCCCCTTGGGGGAACTCCCATTCCGTGTGCTGGACCATAAATTAAGAAGTGGCGTAATAGGTAACATACTGAGATGAGGTGAACCGCCAGCCATAGCTCATAGAGCAGCAATTTCAGAGGCAGGGCATCGTGCAAGGAACATCACAATGAAGAGTCAAAAAATCTGATTTTTCCAAATGGCAAAATATGTTTCTCCTTTTTCAGAACGAATCTCAAAAGTACAACAAATTGGTTTGTGACACAGAATTTACACGCAACTAGGTCACCACTCTCTTTAAATGGCCTGGAGTGAACATTTTAACAAGATGAAGCCTATTAAATGCTACCTCCAAACAAAAATGGAAAGGCTTTTCATTTTTAAAAATCCAATAATTTCAGAGTTTGGCCACAAAAAAAACAAAAGGTGGGGGTGGAGGAGAAAGGTTCCATCCTTTCAATCACTAATAAAAAGACCAAAATGGCCACTTAATTTGTGGAATCTCCAGTTCTCATATCCACGTAGATTTATCCCTGAAACACACATTTGGGATTGACCCTTGTTTCAGTATGAAATGCATGTTGCTATTAAATACTGCTGTTTAGAAGTGAATAAATCTACATTTTGGACAAACAGTTTCTTATAGGACATCCTCATTTGAAATGCATTGAATAGGAAAACAAAAATTTCTAATTAATGTACAAGTCTAATCACCATTCTCCACATGGAAGAGTAATTTTTCACTGTTCATTTGCTTGGTTTAATCTCAACACTGACATTACAGAAACGCAATGTCCTATAAATCTCCGCTCATTTGTTTCTTTAATATTCATATTCCATTGAACTGTAGCTGCTTGTTGCTGCAGTCTATTACAACATGCAAAAGTGTCGATAAAAATATTATGAAAGGCAAGATGTGTTTCTTCCTGGCTGCGCGTGCCATTTATTTGGGGAAAGACAATAAATGACTCGTGGATTGTCCCTCGGCCTGCTGCTTGGTGGGTGATTAGTGATTAATTACCTTGCAGCAAATTGACATGGCACGAGGAAATTGACACAGCCCTGATTAATTAACTTTTTATGGGCGATAGTTACACACAAAACACTGCGCACCATAATTGAATCTCTTTATATAACGTCATGGTACAAAAGTTTTAGTCAAATCCAAATTAGCCAGAAGTTTCTATGCTGTTATAGGCCTGATTGGGATATGTCGAAGGAATTGGCAAGAATGTGAACCTGGAGAGAAATGCACATTTTTGAAGGGGGAGGGGAAAGATGGTGACAACGTACTGGCCTGATTGTCCAAGCCAGATTTATTGATCTAAATCTCGACTTCAGCTAGACTTGGGGGAATAAGACTGTAAGAGGCTAAAATGTCTCCTTTTCCTCCAGCCTCGCTTGGCTACATTTCAGTTGCTTTTGCAGATTCTCTCTCCTTTGTCCAGTTGCTAACTGTGAATTTGACTCTCAAACTCAGATCTCAAATCTCAACATAACTTCCTCCAAAGGGTTTACCTCTCCATCTAATCTCACGACTCCTGACCCCCACGACGGTTACCAGTTACCATCACATTACCCTGCTGTTGATTTTTTTTTTTCCTTCTCAGTTTATTACCTGACTTGATTTCAACTTCCTTACACATCTCTCTATAGGGAGGTCCTGAGGACTCTATGCTGGTCCCTACTGTGTCTCCAGCAACTAGAAGAGAACCGAGCACAAGGTGATATCATTGATAGGTGTATTGACTCAGAATGGCACAGTCCTTCAGTTACGAAAGACAATGGGTGGCAATCCTCAAACGCGTTGTGAGAGTGGCTAAGATGCTGCCTGAGAAGGATGCATATTCCCAGAGAAACTATGGGTTGGTGATAAGAGATTCTGGACCTCACTTGTCCAAAAACCCAAGCAGTGATAACTGGAGTAACTCAAGGAAGGATGTGATTGTAGTTGGCAAAATTCCAACCTCGAGACTCCATTATCAGGTGGAGGAAATTCAATTGCATGATAACAGCTAGGATTTACTAGCACATGCTAATTGTCACACCCAGAGATTAACCCACTAACACCTCACAAAACCCTATGAACCATGACTGTTGCTATCTTCACTTTGCTGGGGTAGAGATGGAAGTATAGAGCAGCAGCTCAGATACTCACGCAGGGATTTGATCCAAGGCAGCCTGACACCAGAGCCTATGATCTTATCCATCATGCAACACAAAGGCAACCCCAGTCAGGCTTGGGGAAAAGCTTTCTACTTCTATCTCTCTCTCTGCTTCTTAGAGCCTCTCAGTTTGGATTCTCTCCTATTGCCTGTGCAAGCTGCTGTATCGTCTCCCTACATCCAAACCAAATCTGAGAAAGCCAGCCCCAATTCATCATGGACTGTTGATGAATTCCCCAATTCATCAGCGGAATCTGTTGACAGTCTCCCAGAGATCTCAATATGCTTCTTGTTAGGGCATAGAGGAGCCAGTGGAGGGGTGTGTGTGTGCGTGTGTGTGTGTGCGCCTGCCAATTCTTCTCTATTATATATTCTTTTCTCTCTCTCTCTCTTTCTCATTAGCAGTAGATCCAAATCTTCTGTTATATATGTATGTTCTAAGATTTCAGGACACCTGGAAAGGCACTGTTCCTTTTCTGCTAATTGGATACTGGCTACAGGGATCACCACTGATTTATGTTCCTAATAAGAGTTCAAAGGCAAGCTGTTTCCCTTTGCCACTAGGGTTTACCTCCACATCTAGATGTGTGTGTGTATGTGTGTGTGTGGGGGAAGCTGTTTCCCTTTGCCACTAGGGTTTACCTCCACATCTAGATGTGTGTGTGTGTGTGTGGGGAGCTGTTTCCCTTTGCCACTAGGGTTTACCTCCACATCTAGATGTGTGTGTGTATGTGTGCATGTGGGGGGGAAGCTGTTTCCCTTTGCCACTAGGGTTTACCTCCACATCTAGATGTGTGTGTGTATGTGTGTGTGTGGGGGAAGCTGTTTCCCTTTGCCACTAGGGTTTACCTCCACATCTAGATGTGTGTGTGTATGTGTGTGTGGGGGAAGCTGTTTCCCTTTGCCACTAGGGTTTACCTCCACATCTAGATGTGTGTGTGTATGTGTGTGTGTGGGGGGAGCTGTTTCCCTTTGCCACTAGGGTTTACCTCCACATCTAGATGTGTGTGGGTGGGGTGGGGGGGGGGGAGGAAGCTGTTTCCCTTTGCCACTAGGGTTTACCTCCACATCTAGATATGTGTGTCGGTGGGGGGGAGTATTCAACCCAAAAATGTTGGGAATACAGATTCTGTAGAGATAGTGAGCAGGGTTGCAATAGTACAGTGAGTAAAGGCCTCAGTTGCACACAAACCTGATTACTGTCAAAATAATAAACTCCTTACGACTAAATTCAACTAGAAATTTTTAATTTGGAAGACTGGAATGAGAAACTTATTTCAGAGCCTTGGAAGATTTGCATAAGAAACTTTCATAACATTTTGGACTGTTGCACATTTTTCTGTACATAATTGCCTTGTTAATATGTTATCAAATAACACCTTACTCACAACTTGGGTTTGAAATAAGTCTCCTTTTTTGTGGAAATAAAAGAAATTAGTCATCTAGGAAAAAAATAAATTACGTGCAATGAGCACACCAGGATTTACTCTGAGCAAGCAGTCTGGTGTTCCCAAAGGAGAAAGGTTCCCTAACTTAACAAATTAACGAAGTAACAGCAAAAGCCACAATACCATTCACGAACATGAATATTCTTTGATCATTTAAGGTCTTTGTGTCTCTGAGCAAAGGCAGTAGACTTGGTTTGAACTAATTGCTACGCTGTTCCTGCTTACCTCCCAAAGTTAGCTGTTGTATCTTTTCTCACAGATTATACATGGTTGGATTAATCTAACAGACAAGTGGCGAATATCGTGGCTGCTAAATGTGTAGCAATATGCTTTTACTGTGTAGAAGAGGTATTTGTGATTTGTCTACTCACAGATATTGACAAGTTTCCCCCACCCCCGGGCAGGATTTTTGTAACATTTCATTCGGCAAAACGAGAATGAGTCTCGATCTTGGAGTGTTTAACTTGGCAGAACCGCGAAACATATTTGCAAAAGTGCTTTCTGTCCTTTGAAGGAGAAGACAAAGCCCTGAAGAGCTGAGACCTATTTTAATTTGGATGAGGCAATTCATCATAATCTATTCGTTTAACAAAACCTGGACTGATAACAATGTTCTTGTTTCCCAGGAAGCCATGGAAAAAAACCCAAATAGTTTATATAATTACTTTATCCAGTGTATATACATACTCAAGGTTCAACTGTTAAATCATGTTCTAACTAACAGCTGGCTGAAACAGCAAGCTCGGTGAATTGTCTCTCTAGGTAAGAACAGGGCAAGTGAGATAAATTAGCTTCTATATGCTGGGCTGGATTTCCCATGGTTCTCTTGGGCTGACGCAGCTCCTGAACATGAAGCCCTCGGAGGGGGCTGATGGTGGCTCACAGGATGGGTACACAATGCACATGCATTGTTTATTTCACTCCTAGCCATCGCTGTGGGGATAGTGGGTCTGTCTGTGGGTGCTGAGGTCATCTACTTTTGAGCATCAGCTTTCAGACTTAAACAGAGTCCTGATCCTTTGATCAATGCTAAAGTCAACCTGGAGGACAGGTGCTCTCTGAGCCTAGGGATCATGTGCCTGATACCCGAGCCAGAGCCTCCAAAACACCCATATAGCACAGACTGAGGGAGTCCCATTCAGGAATGGTCCACCAGTCCAGTCACTAGACTAATGTAAATCATCCAAAACAGCTTCTTTGGTGAAATTTATTTATTTTGAGACAGGGTCTCATTCTGTTGGCCAGCCTAGAGTGCGGTGGAAATGTCACAGTTCAGCCTCTCCAGTAGCTAGGAGTATAAAAGAGCACCACCACATCTGGTTTGGTGGACTTTAAAAAAATGCTGGAGAAGATGGCTTCTAACACAGAAAAGGAAAGTGCAGCTGTTTGAGGAGCTGTCATGCCTCAAGCAGCCTAGAAGACTCTGCATAGCAATGTCATTTAGTGGTGATGGGTGGGTAGGTAGCCATGGCTATTAACATGGCAAGGAGACTTGGCCAAGGTCGTGGCACTAGTCTTACCATGAGAGTTTACTCCCAGACCTTCCTGAATCCAGCTCTTTTTCACTAAATCACATCGTAGCACAAGAAAAATTTTGTAAAACCACTAGTGGGAATTAGGATTTGCCAGAGAAAAGAAAAACAATCTTTTGGAAATGTTTGAGATTGCTGTGGCAAATACTAAGGGTAAGGGTAATAGATACCCATAGACTGTTAGGCCTTTGCTGTTTTCTTTCACATGAAAAGCAATTAGGCATCAAGAGCCTATGTGCAGGCAAACAAAACTCAAGGAGACAGATCTAAAATACGTGGTGTGGTGTTTGGTCCTGAAACTGCATTTTCTTAACAATGCTCCCAAGTTCTCCAGGAGGAATACATAGCTTTGGGCATGACAGTTCTTCCTTACCCAAGCATGATTTAAGAAAATTGTGTTTTTGACATTCTTAGCGAAGCACATGTTTTTATTACTGGGTTTATATGAACTACACCAGGCTCTGTTTTCTCTTCAATGAGAGGCAATCTGAGCTTCTCCTCGTGATCTTTGCACTGAGTAGGAGATTTATTTTGGAAGAGAAATAAGGAAATAAGCAGCCACTTCTGTGAATGGACACATTTCTGTCCAAGAAGCCTGGTATTCGATGAGAGTATGATTGCTCCAACTCTTGAGTGACATGAGCGCCCTTGAATTCAGCCTCTCCCTTCCTAAGCTGATCATTCCCAGGCTCTGTAGACCCAGAGAGGACTTGGCTCAATTTACAAAGCTGGGCCCTTAGGAATGTGCACCTGCTCCGTTGCATCACACTCTCCTCCTTCCCATTTCAAGAATCAAGCAAGATCTTGTCGTTGGCCCCTGCAACTTACCTGCTCAGAGCACTGAATGTAAAATGGATTTTTTAAAAAAGAAATTCTAAATCCACATTAGTATGGGGAAGCAGATAAAGTGCAGATAAGTGCTTAAAAAAATAAACTCTCAAAATAAGTCTTTGAAACTATTGAAAGATTTCTCTTGCATCTGATGAGGCTGGATGAGGGTGACTATTGTCAAGGAGTTAAATGCAGGAGCTGCACCAGCCAGTTGATCCTCTTAAGAGCCTGTGAGCATTAAAAAGCAGTTTCTGTCAATGCTATCACAGGGCTTGGAGTTTCCAGGGAATTCCCCGAGAACAATTGCCTCACTGCCTTTCCGAAACATCTCATCTCGGCCTTGTTCTCTGGCTGTGCATGCACCAGAATCCCAGGGCAGCATAGTTTATTGTTTTAATATCTGTCTGACAAAAAGCAAACGCATCCTCTAGTGACTCCTTATCTGTCATATGTATTTCTGTGAAAGAAATATCAAGACAAATAAGATGTTTGGGGGCACACCACGGGATGGTAGTTTCTGCAATTGGCGGCCTTTTGCAGAAGCAAGACACCCATCTGAAAAAGATGAAAGCCACCATCCTGCATTGAGATTAATAACCAAAGCAACGACAGAGAGCTACATAGCAGCTGCCTGAAACGTGGATGCCTCTTGCAGAACTTTCCCTTTTAAACAACTGGGGTGGGGAGGTTCAACTAGTGGTTTTAATTTTTTCTTGAAATTGGTTAAAAAGGACAAAGAGGGCCAGGCAGGTGGCTCATGCCTGTAATCCCAGCACTTTGGGAGGCTGAGGTGGGTGGATCACGAGGTCAGGAGATTAAGACCATCCTGGCTAACACGGTGAAACCCCGTCTCTACTGAAAATCGAGCTGGGCATGGTGGCACGTGCCTGTAGTCGCAGCTGCTCAGGAGGCTGAGGCAGTAGAATCGCTTGAACCCCGGGAGGCGGAAGTTGCAGTGAGCCGAGATTGCACCACTGTACTCCAGCCTGGGCAACCAAGCATGACTCTGTCTCGAAAAAAAAAAAAAAAAAAAAAAAAAAAGACAAAACTTGCTAAAGCCTGGCCAGAGATATCAAAGAGGGAAAAACTGCCTTTCCAGACATCATGGGATGGGGAGGAGACAGCACAACCTTGGCCCAAATAGAGATGCTGGACACGTGTTAGAGGGTCCGCAGGACCACTGCCTGCTCAGTCAATTCTTGGAGCCCATGCTGTTTCCCACCTCTGGGGGAAAGTTTAGAGAGTAGTGAAGAGGGAAGGCTTGGGATTAGACACACTTGGTTCAATGCTGATCTAGCTGGGTGATCTGGGTCAAGCTTCTTTAATGCCCCCAAGCCTAAATTACCTCCTGACCAAAGAGGGCATAAGTAATTATACCTGTTCTATGGTTTCTTCTAAGGATTAAGTTCATAAGAAGGGCTTAGCAGAATGCCTGACATATAGTGATGCCTAATAACCATTATTTATGATTATGGATATCATAATTTTGGGGCTGGAATTAGGGAAACAACAGTTAGGCGTTGCAGAACCTAAGTCAGGTGGAAAGGAGGAAACACAAAAAACTCTGTAATGAAGATAAATGATGTTTTAATGCAATCTTTTAAATCCTTTATCAGCAGACTGTCAAAATTTAAGTAGCACTGGATGAAGCCAGATTGGATCTTAAGGTTCCAAAGGAAAAATTAATAAAACCTATGCTGTTTTCATACTCTGTTCATCACGGATGTTTTTCCATTACTTTAGATTTTTAAAAACATGTCATTAAAATGCTATTTGAGGAGTTTGGGCACCACTTTAATCTTTGTCTGAAGTGAGCACCTCACTTGCTTACCTTTATCCCAGAGCTAGTTATTTTTAAGCACCCCCTCCATAAAATATTAGAAAAAAAAATAGGGAGGAAAGCAAGAAGCTGTCAGTTACTGGCAAGTGAGGGAAAAAGAAGACACAACTCTTCAATGTGTCAGTAACACAATGACCTTATGTGTGCTTTCTATTAGAGTCCAGCCTACTGACATCTGTATTGTACAGAAGAGGAAGCCATAAATTAATTTAGGTCCTTACTTTAATTACAGAAACCCATGGAAGTTCTATCAATTACCTAAAAGTAAAATAGTGCAGGCCTGATTTATGTATGTTTCTGCCACTTAAATCATTGTTTTATGAATTCCACACAATTACTTCCATAAAATCTGTAATCAATATATCAATTAAAACTATGCCCCTACCGCTTGCCCTTGAGTTTCACAGACATGAATAAATGAGGAAATGATTTTGCATTTGATAACATTCAGGTTCCCAGGCATTTGCCCGTGACACCTTTTTTTTCTTTTGAGGAGGGGAGGGGTATCAGGGTGAAAATTTCAGGGGAAATGATCACTCATCTTATGTTAACTTGAGGTTTTGTCCTGATGTGGATCTGACATTCAACTCTGACTTTCATGAAACTGTGGAAAATACACCCAGTGGCATTGATAAGCATATGACACCATAAAGAACTTTATTCTGGAAAATGCTTTTCTAGTCCTTGACAAATAAAACCGACGTCCCTGTATCAAGGGGCTTGCTATGTACTGAATTATGTCTCCTCCACCCAAATTCATATGTGGAAGCTGTAACCCCCAATGTGATGGTACTTGGAGATGAGGCCTTTTGAGAGGTAATTAGGTTTAGATGTGGTCCTGAGGGTGGGGTCTTCATAAGGTGAGTGCCTTTATATGAAGAGACACCAGAGAGGGCTTTTTCCCCTCTCTCTTTTCTCCCTACCTGCTCTCTATCTTGTGAAAACATGGGAGAAGGCAGCCATGTGTAAGTCAAGAAGAAAGCCTTCACCAGAACCCAATCTTGTTGGCACCCTGATCTAGGATTTCCAGCCCCCAGAACCGTAAGAAGATGAATGTCGGTTGCTTAAGCCTCCCAGTCTATGGTATTTTGTTACAGCAGCCCAGCCTTACTAATATGGTGCAAAACAAAACTTGATCTTGACAGGAATTTTGTAATCCAAAATGATACCTAAAAATAATTAGAAAAGACAGACACATTTGCCTATGTAATTAAAAATGTATAGTGGAATGTGAGCAACATCCATCATCAAAATAGGAAATAGATTTGCAACTTCTAAGCTATTCATAGGTTATCCTCCTAACGAACAAGTATCACTCACATGTGAATTGACAATAAAATGAGAAAAAACTCAAATGGGAATATGTGAACTGGGGATTCAAAAAAAAGTATAGTCTAAATGCAAAATGTGAGAGATGATGATCACTAATAGGAGAAAGATACAAACTAGAACAAATTGAGATGTTATTTTTCACTATGCAATTGGCAAAAATAAAGAGAGCAAAACATGTCAGTGCTGGCAAGAATGGTGGGAGGGAACCAACACTTCCATGTTCGGGAATGTTGAGTGTAGGACTGGAAGCAGTGGTTGGTAATGGTATTGGCAAAGATGTTTACCAGAGCCTTATAGAGGGATTATACAAAGAAGTAACTTTGAATGCCTGTGGCCAGAATGGTTGAATTGACTGTTGACCATTTATGCCATTAAACAGTATGAAAATATCTAAAAGGTTTAAAGGGGGAAGGTCACAATGTATTATGTGAAACTAAATATGATTAATATGTGGAATGTCCATGAAACTAACACCTATGCTCTCTTCTGTGTAAAGTCTAACTAATAGCACACCCCAAACATTGCATGTGTGTATGTCCTTTTCTGAATACTCATGGAGAAAATGTAGAAAGATACTGGGCATCCACACACTTTATTTTAAGGGTTTGTGTTACTGGATAAAGTGAAGATATTATTCCTGCATTATTCCAAGTGTGTGTGTGTGTGTGTGTTCGTTTGCACACTTCACACTGATTGCAATGAGCACCTGTTACTATTGTAATTAAAAATGTATTCATAAAATCATGAAGAAAACAAAAGAAACATTTATGTGCTTCTGGAAATAGCTACTTCATATGTAAATAAGGATCCATGATAGCTCGCTTTGCTAATCTGAATCAGAAGTGAACTTTTCATTCATTGAACCAATGATTTACCTCTTGATACTTCAGCTAATGAAAATGGAATTCATGTTTTAATTTGGAAGAGATGTGGTATGTTCTTTACCTTCCTCTTTCTGCCTGGTGCCAGTTTTGATGTTGAGCATTCACTGTATGCAAGACAGTGCTGGCAATAATGCAGCTAGTACTTTTCCCCCTGGACAAGAGAAGTGAGCTGAACACTGGCCTTCAGAAGGAGATGAACAGTACACATGCCAGCAGCCCTTCCCACTTCACTAAACCTTCCTGTTAAGGGGTTGAATTGTTTCCATTGAAAGCCTATTGAAAAATAATGGTCAATGTTTTGCATTTGATACTAGGTAATCTTGCCTAATTCTCTAGAGTTTTCTTTCTTTGTTTAAGTTGGATAGAAAGCAGGCCCAGTTTATATTCTGGATGAGAGTAGTTTATTGGGACATGTAAGAGGATGCATAATGACCTGTGACAATTTGAACTAGGGTTTTAAACTGACATCAAGTTCAGGGATGAGGGAGAAAAACTGGAGTCATTTGGGGTCTGATGGAAGAGTCTATGGAATTAGATTGTATAGACCCAAAGTTATGAGTAAAAATCCTTCTCTTAATACTTTTTGGTGTCCTGGGTCACATAATTGGGATGATTCACTTAATGGGGAAAAAAACCTCACCATTATACAAAAATACATCCTCAAAAGCAGATAACTTCAGTAGGAATTATTTTCATTACAGACTAATTCAGCAGCGTTCCTTTAAAAACCATCTCCCCTACTGCATTTAAGGGTGTTATTTACAGATGATTAGCTCTCTGGCTAGGAAGAGGTGCAATTTAAGTCTTAAAAAATAAAATCTAAGGCCATTTAAAGATCTATGGAGGAAAAGAATTGCAACAAAACAAAACTCCAGAGCTATTTTGGAAGTCAGTAGACACATAGGATTCAACATACAAAAGTGTAATTTACACACACCTTTTTCAGGAGCACAGCTGCTCAACAGAAATAAGGAACACATGCATTTTCGAGTTAAAAAATAAGAGCATCCTACACGATTGCTGAGAAGTATGGTGGCCTCAGCTTTGAGGGCAATGGTTGGATTCCTAGAGAAAAAGTTTGCACCCATCAGAGTGCAAAGACAAAATAGGTGGCTGAGCCCTGTGCAAATCGGACCTGTAGGGAGAACAATCCTGGATGATAAGTATAATTGGTGTGGGAGTGGGGGGTGTGTACACAGGCGTTCATGCAAAAATGACCCTTTATGTGCTGGCTGAACTGTTGCAGGAAACAGGGAATGGCTTTGTATTAGAATATGCATCTAATCAGGAAGAGAAAAATCTAAGTGAATATTGCAGAGCCAGCAAACCACAAACAGCCTAGACCAAAAGTCATAAAGGAGAAAGGAAACTGCAGCGATGTACCTTAGGGATGTGCAGATAAACTTAACATTTGACACCAATGCACAGACTACAAATAGAAATAATCGAAAGCCCCTCTGGCTACCCAACTGGTCTCAGAGTTGGTCACCATTACAAAATACTAATCGAGCTTGACAATCTGCATACCCCTGCTCAAGCGTCGACAAGTGAAGAAACTAGCTTTTGTTTTGCTTTTTAATGGGGTAGTAAAATTAGCTATTTTCTTTATAACTGCTCTATTAACGAGCATTTATTTTGTTTAACATTTTTGAAAAAAGTGCTACGAACCTCAGTTCTTGAGATTGGGGGGATAAATTAAAATGTAACGTGAAACAACAGAGTATTATGGGGCCATTAACATATTTTCATAAAGAGCACATGGCATAAGATGAATTGTGTAGGTAATATGACTGATATAATTTAGAAATGAAGGATGCAGGATGCACATTATACAATTTCCATAATTATACATTTTTACTTTAAAGTATAATTACACACAGTGCAATGAGATTGCCACTTTGTATTTTTCATACTAAAATCAACCCTTTGAATTGGAGATCAGCACACTCCTTCTGTAAAGAGCCAGACTGTTAAAATGTTAAGCTTTGCAGGCCATCTAGGTCTCTGTTGTTTTTGTTGTTTGCTTTTTACATTCCTTTAGAAAATTTAAAAACCATTCTTAGTTCATAAGCCTTGTAAAACAGGCCATGGGCTGGGTTGGGTGACCCTTGCTTTAGATGGTTTCATTTTTTCTGTATGCTTCAGCTATTTTATAATGGAGAATGTGGGAAATATTTTCATGTGTGCTATGTGAGACATATGCTTTCCCCAAGTCACTTTAGAATAGCTATACCAGCCTGGCACAGTGGCTCACGCCTGTAATCCCAGCACTTTGGGATGCTGAAGTGGGTGGATCACGAGGTCAGGAGTTCAAGACCAGCTTGGTCAAGATGGTGAAACCCCATCTCTATTAAAAATACAAAAATTAGCCAGGCACATTGGTGAGTGCCTGTGATCCCAGCTACTCAGGAGGCTGAGGTAGAATTGCTTAAACTCGGGAAGCAGAGTTGGCAGTGAGTCGAGATCACATCATTGCACTCTAGCCTGGGTGACAGAGCGAGACTGCATCCCAAAAAAAAAGCTATACCAATTCAAACTAGCACTCTTTTGGAGTTGATTGTTTTGTTCACTTGCGTAAAGAAAATGGATACATAGATGTCATACCATATAGAGCCATACTGTTCAATATGGTAACCATTAGCCCTGTGTGGTTAATTAAGTAACATAAAATGAGATAAAAATCTGTGCCTCAGTCCCATCAGCACTGTGCTGGATAGCATAAAGATTTTATCCCAGACACTTCTATAGGGCAGCAATGTTAGAGAAAAAAAATAATATTCTAGGACCCAACCCTATGGTAAATTTTGGTACACCAACTCTCCTTCAGAAAATATTTATAGAGAAGAAGGTAAGCCAGGTGCATGGAACAGTGATCAGATTTAGTCAAATAGACTCAGAAAGGCAGCTGAAGGATTAATAATTTTCCCAGGTTCAGAAAACCAATCTACCATATACTGGCTCTGCGATCCTGGGCAAATTAATCCACTTCCGAGTGCCCTCCATGTCCTCAGCTGTAAAGCAAACATGTTGATACCTACCTGGTGCAGGTTTTGAGAGGAATACACAAGGCTGGACATGTGAAAATGTGTAGTAGCAATACAATTTCAGGAGATACTTGCACACACATCTACATTGGCCCGAAGGGGGCCGTAGTTGTCACAAATTCAGAAAGAACCACGTCTTACCAGTGTAGTTAGATTTGGGCTTCTTGGGAGGCACAGAAAAATATCTTGGCATTTAATTAATGCCAAAACTGCTACTGAAGATTATACCTGGGTGTGAGGTGTGGTGACTCATGTTTGTAATCCCAGCACTTTGGGAGGTTGAGGCGGGTGGATCACCTGAGGTCAGGAGTAGGAGAACAGCCTGGCCAACATGGGGAAACCCCATCTCTACTAAAAATACAACCAGTGGACGTGGTGGTACACACCTATAATCCCAGCTACTTGGGAGGCTGAGACATGAGAACTGCTTGAACCTAGAGGGGCGGAGGTTGCAGTGAGCTGAGATTACATCACTACACTCCAGCCTAGGTAATAGAGTGAGACTTAGTCTCGAAAAAACTCTAACAAGGAAAAATAACTGGCTGTTGGACCTCCTAAAGACCTCAGACCCTTGGGTGTGTCACATTATATTTTGGTTCCCTGTGACCACTGGTAACCTTTGCCCTCACAGTGAGGAGATTGGTTTTCCTCAGCTTCACAATTTAGGAAATAAACATGCTTGGTTTTGGCATGAAGGTGAGGATTCTCCTGTGTCTCTTATCTCTCGAGCCTGGTATTCCTGCTCTTCTTCCCACCCCTGCCTTTACAACTAGTCTAAGAGCAGCCCCCACCCCCCACTCCAGGGCCCCCAGACTCACTTTTGAACACTGACCCTAAAGACAACTCATTCAGCAGTTATGGAAACTTCACAGAATTTACATACTTTGTACAAAACAGATGATAAAGTCTCAGCTGTGGCTGGGAGACTCTTTAAGAAGGGACATACCCTCTGGAAGAACATGGTAGAATCAGTGGCAGCTTTAATTCTTCCACCTGCTCTGGGAATTGGGGTGAGGGTAGGGCATTCTTCACCCCAGAGCATCCACCCCAGGTAAAGAAATTTCGTTCTGCCATATCAACATGGTGATCTACAGCCCGTATTTATGTTTGGTCTCTTGTCTCCAGCACTTGACGGCTATACTTATATATGTTTAAATGCCCCAACTTTTTAAAAGACAATTCTTTATTTCTGCTCTCCCTGCACTACATTAAATGAGGGGGGGAACTACGTTTCTCTCTGCTTCTCTTCATTGAAATTACATAGCAAAGGACAGAACAGCCTTGCAAACAAGTGACAAGCTGCAGGCTAGTAGTATGTTCCATCATGAGACAACCATGTACAAGAGTCCTGGTCAAGCATCTTCTGCTAGGCGAGGGTGCCTTCTGGGTGGCCTGCATATGCTATTAAAGTATTTTGATATGAATTTGCAAAGCTATGATAAAAGGCAGGCAATGAGCTAAAGCTTCCCACCCTCCCATGGCCCTCCCTGCCAGCCCCACGCCCACATCCCAACCATTCAACCCAAATCCTGACGGATCTAACAAAGAATGGCCAGGACATCTGGGAAGTGGCATGGAAGACAGAGACATGCTTATGAAAAATAACTTCACCTCAGAGACACCCACAAGAGAGGGTGGGGTGGAGGGGAGGGGGGGAGAACTTACATGGCAGGGAAGGTGATTGGACTCAGATTTAGGTCACAAAACAAAAAGAGAGCCACGACAGTGGGCTTACTTGCGGAAGTATATACAAGTGAACTGGGGGCACTGTACATGGAAGATCCCTCCTGGTTGGCCTGGCACAACAGGACCGTGCCTACGAAAGAGAGAGAGAGATGGTATCTGGTTTGGGAATTGGCACACTACACCTGAGAGATCACGGCAATGCAACTGAGAAATGCAGAGAAATGAAAACACAGCCACATCCCAGAGCGCAGGACAGGGGTACCCAACACAGCCCCCTGCCTTAGCCAAAGGGAATCAGTGGGAGCCCCACCCTCCAACCCAGCCCACCAAGCACACATCATGACTCTTCACATGGGGTTGTGCAGCGGGGTCTGGCTGCCCCAGGACCCAGGTTCAGATCAGGAATGGAAGCAATGTGGCATACTGAAAAGGGAACTTTAGGACTATTGGAGGGAACTAGATAGTAAGCCTGACTCTGACACCTCTTCACTGTGTGATCTTGGCAAGTCACTGTACCTCTCTGTGCCTCTGCATTTCCATCTGGAAAACAGGGGTAAATATACCTACCTCCAAGAAGGGCTGTGCGTCATATGACTGGAGATGTACCCAAGTCAGGGATTAGCCATGTAATAATCAATAGTAAGCATACATGTAGATAGGCTTAGAGAAAACTTTACCTTCCCTCAAATATCAGTCTTTCTGAATCGGTTCTTCAGAGGAAGAACAGAAGGTAGAGAAGAAGTAAATGTAATTTTTGCCATGCCTGGGACCCACCCTGGACCCACACTGGACACTGGGTAAGAGGATCTTCGGCTTCTGCATTCCCACTTTCTTCCCTAAAGCTCTCTGCCTTCCAGCCAGAGAGGCTGCCTAACTCATCCTGCAAATCTCGGCTGCATTGCAGCAATGAATTGCCACCTCCTGACTTAAAGCAGAGGGCACTGGGCTTATCCTTGCACGACGGAATTTTACAGCGGCAAATAACAGTGGAATCCTGAGATACCTCCTCAATCCATGCCAGGTTTTGAATAACCACCCACTCCACGGATGACCAGGGTCAGGAATTGTCAGGGTATCAATTCTACTTTCCTGCTACTGCAAAACTCGAACTCCAAGGCTTTGAAAAGAATTAGAATTTTGAAGAGTTGTAAGGCCATTAGTGGTGATGGAAATGCCTCCTTGTGGTTTCTGGTCACTTTCCTGGCTGGGTAAGGTCAACCACCCCCATTTGATTGGAATTTCCCTGTCATGACCACCACGGGAAAGCAGTCTCCCACGATGAGAAGCCAACTGTACAAGTGCACCCCCAGAACAGGGGAACTTTTCTTTATCCTTGGAGACTTGCCCTATGGAATGGTTCTATGATCTTTCTGTATCTTCCCTATGATCAGCAAAAATGGAGTGAAAACTTCCAAAGTGTGGGGGGTCCTGCCACACAGAGGGACAGGAAACCAGACACAATTCTAAAGGTGTTTTCTCCTGACCTGCATCCAACCATCCGTCAGAGACCTAGTCAGAACTGATGGATCACATGAGGAGGTCTGAAAAGCCCTCCCCAAATTCTACTTCTACCCTCTATTTATGCCTCTCTAGATTTTGTACCTCACTTCCAGGTAACACAAAGATTTTTAAAATTCCTAATCCATCTCACTCTTTCCCCTATTATCAATCTGACAACTCCATTTACTCTTTCCCAAGGAGAAGCAGCCCAGGGACAGAAGTTCTACCTGAAGGAATGTCCCGTAGTCCTTTTTGATCTGGTTTCCTATGCTTACAGCTGGAGAAGAACCATCCCTCCCGCCCCAAAATAGCCCTTCACACAAGGGTGAAATTAACCTTCTCTTGGTAGTAAATTTATTAAGAGTCTGGAGGGGTGTCAGTCATGATCCACCTATGCTAATCTTGTAGTTCTTTCTTCTTATAAAAACAGTTGATCACCCAGGGACAGTGGCTCATGTCTATCATCCCAGCACTTTGGGAGGTCGAGGCAGGTGGATCACCTGAGGTCAGGGGTTCAAAACCAGCCTGGCCAACAAGATGAAATCCTGTCTTTACTAAAAATACAAAAAATAGCTGGCCGTGGTGGCAGGCACCTGTAATTTCAGCTACTCGGGAGGCTGAAGCAGGAGAATCACTTGAACCCAGGTGGCAGAGGTTGCAGTGAGCCAAGATCATGCCATTGCACTCCAGCCTGGGTGACAAGAGCAAAACTCCACCTCAAAAAACAACATTATTACAATATATTGGATGAGTCTCTTTCCATGATCTAACCTCTCCTCAGGTATTTCCAGTTTTAGCAGGTCACTGGGGATTAATATCAAACAAAACTCCAAAGAATGGAGGTCAGGGTATAAAACCCACCAAGGAGAAATGCAAACTACCCACCAGAAAAGACACTTAGTCCCCTCTACAATCAGTGCTCTTTATCAATGAGTCCTCCTGTGTGACTCTGCAGTGGTCATCCCTGTGCTTGTGCTCACAGCTAGAAATCTTAGACAGGAATGTTTCTGTAGAATATACAGAGAATTACAGATCAGAATCATCTAGGATAGGATCATAGCAGGTGGATTTAGGGAAAGTTCCTCAACCTTCTCTCCTGTGCACACCTGGTTAAAAAAAAAACACTTTTACAATTGGATCTGAAGTTTCTGGGGGTGCCTAAATTTCAAAAAGATGTATAACTGTAACTGAAGTATACACAGAAGGACATTTCAGTATTGTCTGGTTAAAACCCTTGGGTCAATTTTCAATATCCTCGATGCAATTTATAGAATTCCATTGGGACACAGCAGATTTTTGCCTGGAAAGCCAGCCCTCTGGCAGGGCATAATGAAGCATTCCTAATTTTTCTTAAGCTGTGGATTCTGAGAACCTGGACTGAAACAGACTGAAATAACTTCTTTGGATACTTTCTTAGTAGTAAAAAAATAAATCTTTATGCAGTGATTTTGACCTTTGTAAAACAAAATCTATGCCTTCACAGAACTTGGGTTTTGTTTCTAAAAACATCCTCCAATTTAATTTGCAAAGTACTTACTGTATGTTCCCTTAGTGCTTTGTGTCCTTTTCTTAAAAGGAGGCTTTGAATTTGACAAAACGAAAGCAGCAGAGAACACTGAAACCTCCATGCATTTTTTGGGGCAGGGAAGGGTAAATGTATTTGTTTTTTTAAAAAATAAATAGGTAATAGGGTACAGGCAGCAGTATGAAGAGTGCTTACAAGGTCATTCAAAGCACTTCCCAATATAGCCTCAACATAGCTCTCTTCAGCGAGTCTCCTGAGCTGGATTTTCTATCTGTCCCTAGACTCCAACATAAACCTTCTACTCCCAAATGCCATGCACTGTCATCTGTATGACATAGTGACATCTTGTACTTATCAGACTCCTGTGCTTTTACTTAACAAACTCCTTATAATTTAAGTGTGGCAACTGGGGTCAATTTATGCCACAAGCTACCCATTCTTGAGCCAGAATGGAATTACCAGTTTCAATATTATCTTTTCCTACTGGCCTAGAATCCTCACAGTCATTCTCAGCCAGTAGGCAGTGATTCCCATTTGGTTAGAGTTGGTGAAGGGGATGAAACTTCCATGCCATTCCTGCTCTTAGTGTTAGGATAAACCATTTGAAATTACTTTTTAAAAATTTTTTTTTGTCAAATAGAATTGAATGTTTCCAAGTTCATGTGGTTCAACTTAAATAATAATAATAAAAAAAGTGGCTTCCCCCTGTTCTCCTTCTACATAGTTTAAAAGTGATCTCCTCTCTCCTTGGTCCTCAGAGGTGAATTAGTTACTCCCTATTCTATGCTCTTATCTTACATTTTTTTAAAGCTCTCTAATAGATCATTTGTGGTGCTGTATTACAATTTTCCATTTACATATTGATTGTCTGAACTACCAAATCCACCTGGGGTGGAGCCAAATCAGAGTCATATTTTTATCCCCAGTGCCTAGCAAAATACCTGTCTTCAGAAGGATTAATGTATATGATTGAATCATAATACACTTTTCAAAAAGAACTCTCCAATTCTATCTTCTTGGCTAAAAATAGTTTTTTTCCTTCTTTTTCAACCAATGCTTCTTCTGCCTGTTGTTCATGGCAGTAAATTTGCCTGCCCAAGGTTCAAATAGATAAGCTACATCTAACTTCTGTAGACTGAAACAGCTTCCGTCTATTTGAAGTGTTTTCTCTTCTTTCCTGATTCTTTTAAAGTTGGCTCATCCAGTCTAACAGGAAACCTGGGCAGCCTGGTGAACCACTTCCTGAACTGTCGATGACTATATCAGCACCTGGCAGACACTAGCTCCATGGGACAGACCTCAACCTCAGAATAATGGCAGCCTGTTCCAAAGCCTGTCACACTCGTCTGCTCTGAGTGCCGGCATCCCCAAGTCCTGGCAAGATGTCCCCCAGCCAGTCTCCAATAGGATTTGGAATCCTCCAATGAGGAAAAGGAGTAAGCCAGGGTCAAGGTCTCAGCGGGAGGCATCAAAACCCTTTCTGCTGAGCCAGAGTCTCCCTACAGTGGGTAGTGGATCACTCTTGGCCTCTGAAGGAGCAGGGACAAGCCTAGAAGGGATGTTTCCCATCAGAGACAGAGGAGGAAGTGTTGAAATATGTTTACTCTGCTGCCAACCCCTAAGTGAGGAAAACTGGACTCAAAGTGGTACAGCAGTGCAGTTTCACACGTCCATGCCTTTGCAGAGCCTTTGTCTTTTCCCAGGAAATCTTTTCCTCGCCCTAGATGGCTCCTTTCTGGACTCAGCTCTGGCTTCTCCTAGAAACCCTATCTATGTGCCTTTGTATGGTAGAGTTCAGCTTCCTTTCTTTGCTTTTAAAAATTGTGTTGTTGTAATCTAATGAGTGTCTGCCCCATTGATGCTACTAATTCCAAGAGATCAGGAATCACGTATTTATCTTCCTATCCTCATACATCCAGGAACCTAGACTGAGGTAGGAAGCAAATGAAGAGAGAATCCAAAGGTTTCTGATAGGCAGCCATGCTAAGCTTTCAAGAAATAAAATTAGAGGATGGGAAGAAGAAAGGGCATTTTGCAATGTCTGCCTCTTCCCTTTAGTATCAAACGGGCACAGCTCCAAGCCGGCACATGGTGAATAACTAGACCCTTTGCTACATAATTTCTGAATTTTAAAAATGAACATCCCAACTGCCTGGCAAGTGGGAGTGGCCAGTTAGCTTCATTAGCTTGAAGATGAAGATGGGTTAGGAAGTCTGGAGGGTGTGCTTGAAGACACAAAGAGCAAAGCCTAGACTTGATGAAATAGCCAGGATGGAATGAGTATTCTAGAGTACCTGTACAGGAACTTTCTGTATATGTCATGTGCTGTCTGTATACCTCTAATACAGGAGTTACTAAGAAATTATTTTAGCCAGATAATAAGGATACAGGTTCTCCGTGGAAAATTTCCTGTAATAAGAAACAAACCCCAAACCATCTCTTTTGTAACAGAAAAGGAGGCTTGAAGGGCTGAGTGAGCAAGCTTTGATATGCAAATGCTGGCCATTAGAAACTGGGTTCACTCAATATGGCATTCCCGCTGTCTTCTCTTTGTCACCACCTGTGCCAAGTGTCATGGCCACCTCCAGATAACACCATGTGTTCAGAACATCATGGAGACCTGCATTTGCATATTAAAGGGACTGAGGTGGGGAGGGCCACGTTTTTTGCGGGCTACGTAAATGACACATCTGGCCAAACCAATCCCGTGGGCCATATGAAAATCAGTCACTACCTCCTCCAGCCTCCCCTATAATCTACCACTTTTCCACCACACACGGTTTCTTTTTTGTTCCAAGCCCCAATCTCTTGTCTCTGTATGGGAGAGCTATTCTCTTCTTTTTTACTCCCTTCTTGCCTATTATACTTTTCGCTCCTTAAAACTACTCCACGTGTGTCTGTGTTACTAATCCTATTGGCTCAAGACCAAGAACCTTGATGTTCCTGTAGTCATCAGGGCCATATCACCTCCACAGACCTCTACTGTGTACCGGTGCAGAGTCACACACAAATAGAGTCTCCAATGAGGTCTGGATTTCCTGATGTCACTCAGCCTAGGAAAGGAGCTTACTCTGGAAAGAAGGTTAAGAGGAGAACACTGGAACCCTGCAGGGCAATGGCGGAGGGGGTACAAGAGCTTATTAGTCCCTCCATCTCTAGTGCTCAGGCAGGAAATGATGGTGTAGTGGGTATTATTCATTTGGCAGGTACTCATTGGCACCTACTAGTCTACTGTGTGCCAGGCACTGTGCTGGGCTTTGGGGTACATCTCCATGTGCTTTTCCAGAGGATGATATGTTATCGCTTTTAGTGCTCATGGGCTCAGTTACAAATATATATACAAAAATAACAAAAGAATGATTCTGACTATCAACCCAAACCTTAGCCTACATAGTTACATTGTTCACTGAGATAAATACAATTATTTTAGAACAATTTTTATTAGAAACAACACATGGCTTTGGCCAAAATTATGTATTTGTTATATAATGCTATCATAACTGAAAGTTTAGTAGTAACGGGAATCAATGCTAGAAATGTTTTGATTCTACACAAAGAAAAAGGTTTATTCAATATTTGCCAGAGAATATCTGTGTTGCATTTGTCCCTCCATAATAAGAGGAGTCAGATGGTATTAGTTCTTCTTCACTGGCATTAAAAAAGAGGCACAGAACAACTAAGTCTTTAACCAAAAACCTTACCAATCAGAGGTAAATTTTAGATGAAAAACAAGGTATTTGGGTTCCAAAATTGTCACTCATGTCATCAATGACTCCTTCCTACAGTTCATTGTTACAGAATCATTTTTAAATCCCTTTTTAAAAAATGAGATGAAATGTAGGAAAATGGTCATGATTAAAATAACAAGCAAATGAACTGATAAGAAATGGACACTTGGAGGAAACAGAAACCTACAAATTTATTTTTTATCAGAGCAGTACTTTCAGAAGTGGGGTGGCAGTAACGTGGGGTCTCACTCCCCCACTGGTTCCCCAAATCACCTGTCACCAGCATCAGTTGGGGGACTTTTAAACACAGATTGCTGGGCCCTGCCCTCAGAGTTGTTGATTCTGAAGGTCTGCAGTGAAGCCTGAGGCTTTGCAATTCTAACAAGTTCCCATGTCTTGAGAAGAGTCTGTTCCCTAAGTCTCAAGGCTATGAGTTCTTCTCTTAATTCAACTGAACATCCTCAACAGTATGAGAGTTGAAGGATCACTTTGAGAGAATGTTAAATGGCAAACCTTTCAGGTTCTACCCCTAAAAAGTCTGAATCAGTTGTTCAGAAATCTGCATTTCTAATCAGCAACTAGGAGATCCTCAGATGCACTTTGAGAAATCCAGGCCTAACGTCATCCCTGCATACGTAGGAAAAAAGCAATTCTGTGGACAAAAAGGTAGAATTTGCTTATGTTCTGTCTTTATCATTTTGTTTGTTGACAGATTTTTGTCTTTGCTTGGACAGAATTTTGAAAAAGAGTAACTCACTTCTGGCCCTAGCTACTCTATTGAACCCTCCCTTAGGAGGCGGGCAGGTGGTAAAGAAGGTATAACATCTTTGTAAAAAATGGGTAAAAAGCCACACATTGCATAATCCTGGGCAGGTTGCGCTTGGTTTTCTATCCAGGAGACATAGACATTCCTGATTTACTGTTACACACTGAATTATGTCCCTTGAAAATTCATACATTGAAGTCCTAACTCTGAGTACTTCAGAATGTGACTTTATTTGCAGAGAGGTCTTTAAAGGTGTAATTCAGTTAAAATGAGGTCATATAGGTGGGCCTTAATCTGACACACATCCTTAAAAGAAGAGATGAGGAGAGGACATACACAGGGAAACCCATGTGAAGACAGAGAAAAGATGGCCATCTGCAACCCAAGGGGGAAAGGCCTCAGAGAAAACCGACCCTACCAACAGCTTGATCTCAGACTTCCAGCATCTAGAATTGTGAGAAAATAAATTTATGTTGTTTAAGCCAGGGGTTCCCAAGCCACGGGTCACGGACCTCACTGGGCCACACAGCAGCAGGTGGTGAGCTGCAGGTGAGCAAGCAAAGCTTCATGGGTATTTACAACCGTTCCTCGTTGTTCCAGTTACCGCCTGAGCTCTACCTCCTGTCAGATCAGTGGTGGCATTAGATTTTCGTAAAAGTGTGAATCCGATAGTGAGCTGCACATGTGAGGGGTCTGGGTTGTGGGTTCCTTATGAGAATCTAATGCCTGATCTGTCACTGTCTCCCATCACCCCCAGATGGGACGGTAAGTTGGAAGCAAACAAGCCCAAGGTTCCCACTGATTCTACATTATGGCAAATTATGTAATTAATTCATTATATATTATAATATAATAACAATAGAAATTAAGTGCACAGGAAATGTGCTTGAATGATCCTGAAATCATCCCTCTCTACCTGGTCTGTGGAAAAACTGCCTTTCACAAAATCCAGCTGTGGTGCCAAAATGGGTGGGGACTGCTAGTTAAGCCACCCAGTCTGTGACACTTTGTTATGGCGGCACTAGCCAACTAATATACCTACCTGCCTTACAATGAGGATCCCCTACAAAGTGACCCACAAGCCTCAAACTTCTGTTGGACTTAGAAGCCAAAGAGGTTGCCATGAGGGCCCTACCAATGGAGGCAACTACTTTCAACAGACAGATTTATCCAAAATTTACCCCAAAGCCCTAGTGGACTGTGAATATTTCGCAGTCATACATTTTGAAAATCAGACTAGCATTGAGCTAATCCATGTAAGAATATTTTCACAGTTAATCCCTAATGCTTTTATACCAGCTAGAAAGATGAGCTTCTCTGAAGGGTTATGGTAGAGTTTTAAGTACAGGGATATTTCCATTTGGGCACAGATGTTGCAGAAAAATGTGGCTCTGTGTGTTTAATTCTTATAAATCAAATCATGTTTTAATTGTACCAAGGGATTTCCATATTTATAGGAGCCCTGAAGCAAGTCTGTCTATCGTGTAAATAATCCCTCACTCCAATTTATTTTTCTAAGCTTTGGTTTTCATAATATTCCAAAAGAAACCATTTCTTATTTGTTTCTTCTTTTTGCTTTTTATTTTGACATCGCTTGAGACTTTTTGGAAAAGTCACAAGAACAATACAAAGAGGAACAATTTGCTCCTTGATTATTTATTGTTTGAAAAATTTAATGACTTACTCAAACTGTTCACTTACTCTCCTGCAACCAAAATTTAGGCTAATAGTGGCATTGACAGAAAATATTTAATTAACTTAGTATGATAAACATAGTAACAGTTTCCAAAGTGTTTTACAGAATACCTGAGAACCACTGGGCATTCTGCTCAACTTTAACTTGGATTATCACCTACTCGTAACGACCCTATAGGACAGACACTAATTTTACACCCATTGAATAGATGAGGATATTGAAGCCTAGAGGATGCTCTGCTCTTGCCCGAGGTCACACAGATCTTGTAGAGCTGAACGCAAATCACACCAACCAGACTCCTGTACCCGTGATTCTAACAATCGTCTTCTAAATCAAGTGTTGGCAAATGACAGACTTTGGGCCAAATCCCCCCCCCACCGCCAACGCCCCACCTATTTTTATATGGTCTGAGCTAGGAATGCTTTTGACAAAAATCACAATAACATTTGACCAGTGAACACTGTTTGAAACTCAAGTTTCCGTATATAACAAGCAAAGTTTCATTGGACGATAGCTACATCCATTCATTTTCGTGTATGGCTGCCTTTGTGCTAAAATGACAGGTTGTGTAATTGCACAGAGACCTTATGGCCTGCAGAGGCTAAAGCGTTTACTGTTTAGCCCTTTACAGACAAAGTTTACTGATCAATGTTCTAAGATCCCTTCACAGCTTGGAACAAGACTAACAGTCACTGTCTCTCAGTTCACCATTAGCTCTTCCCCAGGGGAGATGGCACTAAGTATTTAGGAGGGTATCATTTGATCAATACTTGCCAAAATTTTTTGTTTTGAACAAAAATGAAACGTTTTTTAAGGACAGGCTTTAAAAAATACTTGCTCAAAATTTCTTTCCATTTCATTGTTTTTCAAAACAATAAAACAATTAGGCCAGGAAAGGTGACTCTTGCCTGTAATCCCAGCACTTTGGGAGGCCAAGGCACGTGGATCACTTGAGGCCAGGAGTTCAAGACCAGCCTGGCGAACATGGCCAAACCCTGTCCTGACAAAAAATACGATAATTAGAAAGGACTGGTGGTATACTCCTGTAACCCCAGCTACTTGGGTGGCTGAGGCACAAGAATTGTTGAACCCGGGAGCCAGAGGTTGTAATGAGCTGAGATTGTACCACTGCACTCCAGCCTGGGTGATAGAGACCCTCTTTCAAAAAGACAAAAAAAAAAAAAAAAAAAAAAAATTTTCAAAAAGTTGTTCCATATTTAGCCACAACAAAAACAATGGAAATAAGTTTTATCTTGCAAGGTGTTTGTCCTACAAAGTTACGGGTGTCAATATATAGATAAGAGGTCTACTAGGGCCTTGCTTCCAAACTCTACTGTGCTCTGAATCACCAGGGGGACTCTTCTAAATGCAGATTCTTACCTAGGAGGTCTGGGGTGGGGCCTGAGACTCTGCATTTTTAATAGGCTTCCAGGAGATGCAGCTGTGCTGACAACAGGAAAATGCTATGGATGACATAGAAACCTCACATGCAGCTAATACTGACAGTGCCCATTCAGGTGGCACTGGGTTTCAGGTACTGTACAAGATGCACACTACATGTCTTTTTTTTTTCTTATCAGACTCAAGAGGAAATGAAAGCTCAGGGAAGAAAAAAACCCAATAAAACTGAACTATAAGTCAGTTTGGTCTAACTCGAAAGCTCACTCTGTCTCAGAGCTACACCTGTTTATTAATAGTGATACTTGGTCCTGAGTTGATAAAAACACAACCTTCAGCATGACAATGATCAATATCCGCTACCCCCGCTTCAATGAAGCAACATCTAAGAATTCTGAAGCTGCTGTCTGGCTGGAAACACCTGACTCTTCCAGGCTAAAGATGTTAGCTACAACCTCCTGATCATGTTTCAGAATCTATGATAGGGCTTTAAATCCAACCAAGGAAGGCTTTGGGCAGAATGTATCTTCTATAGATAAGAAAAATCCTACTTGCAAGATTGAAATAAGACACAGAGAAGGAAAAAGCAGAGAGGAGAAATAGTGAACGTTTGAAATTTGTATAGTGTCGTTGAAAAAGCATAGGCTTTGAAACTTTTAACTTTGTTTTGTGTCCTGATCTTGCTGACTGGAAGTGAGTTGACTTTGGTGAATCGCTGGACTTCTCTGAGCCTCAGTGTTTACATCTGTCAAACAGGGACAAAAAATGTGTGCTTTATTGGGTATTACTGTGAGGATTAGAACTACTGCCTGAAAATGTTTGGCAAAAAGTAATAAGTGAATAATCATGGAAATAGCAATTATTACTGGTTATCTAAGACAATGATGCTTGTACGATTTAGTGTGATTTTGTTTTAAGAAAGGAATGGCAAATTTATAGCTGTTGAGCTATTTTGTTTGGCCACTGAACATAATGCTAAATATAATAGAGTTAATGGCAAATATTTCAGTATTGAAAATGAATTGCACACACTTAAATTTGGGAGGTTTAACGTGCTAAGGCAGGTCGAGCTTGTAGTGGGAGGTCAGGGACAGACCATGGGTGTCTGGGGTAGGATTCCTGTTCGGCACTGTGGGCAATGGTGAGAAGCCACTATTTGTGATAGAGACATAACTCCTCCAATTTGGCACATTTCACTTACTTATCTCACAGCCAGTTCCTAAAAACGTTTTAGTTTGCAATCTCTTATGAGGCAAAAAGAAATTAGAAACTGTCTTTTAACAGTGAAGCTTACAAGTCTCTGCAAAGAACCTACAAGGCCTTCTGTACTCTCATCTTCTTGGGAATAAGAGCCTCTTCGATGCTTTAAGAGCCTCAACAGCTGTCTAGAGAGGCTTCTCTGTTGTCACTTCTTGTGTATTTCATGTACTATTACAGAATTCTTTTAGGAGGGACTGTAGTTGTGGAATGGAGGAGGAGATTCTTCATCTTGAATTGCCTTCATAAGCCTTCCCAGATTAGGTTTAAAATTTTGACCTCACTCTTTTGGTGAAAGTACAAAATACACATCACCTTTAAATCTGTCAAAGAGTGATTGGATAAAGTTGTTTAAATATGCCTGCCACAGCATACACACACATACTCATACACACTCCCCCTTCCCCTGCTGTGGCTAAAAACAAACATATTTCAGCTAGTGAAAATAATTTTCAAAAATGTAAGAGAACTAATACAGGGGATTTCAATCTTTACAATACTACATGCACATCAAACAAACACTAGAAACATACAAATAGGTTTTTTTTTTCTTTCCTCCAGAGGAAATATCAGTGATACTGGGGTGTTTGTGTTTTAAAATGATACTGGGTTTAATACAATAAGTGTGCATCAATTAACCTTTGCGTCAGATTTAAATGTATAACCCATTAACTAACTTAATCTCTCAACAAAATAACAGCCGTTGGCATTATTCTTTGAATAATCCTTGTTTAGTTTCCATAATGGTATATAGTTTAATGAAAAACTCATTAGAATGTAGCATACGGCATAATTAATTCTGGCTGATTCTTTTGGTGTAAATAGCTAATGCAGATGCAGAGTTCCGTTTTCCACTGGCTTTATTAATTTTTCATAAACCAATATTTCGACTGTAATGGCTTATAACAGTTTCATGGAAGTTCCAGAAATGCATTAACTGTCATTGATGTAGTTACTCAAAGTAGGATTTTGCCATTTGTTAGTTAGTTCTTCAAAACTGCATTTTCAAAAGACAGGCAGGACAGCTCTGTTTTATACTTAGAGAAAGAATACCTACATGTAATTAACACAAAAGGGTATTAAACACTATTTGGTCAATTTATTTCTATTTACACACCAACTTAATTGGTTGGGGGAATAACAGCGAACAATAAATTTTGAAAAGAACAATAGAAGTGGGAAACAAAAGTCTTTTGAACGAAAGACTTTAATGATAACAAGTTAAAACATTAAAAAATCATGTCGCCTTAGGTTTGAAATCTCGGGTAATTTACTTTCTTAGAAGATTTAGACAAAACTGTGAAATAAGTTTCACCTAATAGTCATTGTCTGTGGCACTAGATTAGTAATTAAGAATCCAATCTCCATCGTTGCCGAGTAGTTGATAATCTGCTCCTAATTTTTCTGATACCACAGTGCTTAACACACATATTAGTAATAATAAGAGTCTTAATTATAAGACTGTTACTCATTGTAAGTATAGATACAAGTGCTAACTCACCAGCAGGTGTTTTTGCTCATTTATTTTATTATAATTGTTATTTTTAACACGGCTTTCAATGGCTGCCTGCCACTGAAAGGATACACTCCAGAATTCAGATTTCGTTATGTAAAATCTTCAGGTCTTTTGCAACCTTTCTCTAGAAGGTACTCTCTGATCTTAACAGATCAATATTTCTCAGGCTTTGGAAAAAAAAGTTAACTTGGCTCAGAAATTCCAATCAGTAGGTATCAGGTGAAGATCAGCCATCTGCATTTTCTTTTTAAGGTTTTTCAGCGGATTCTAAAGATAAAAGTTGAGAAATGCCTTGGGACTCTACCAGCTACCTCCATGTTCACTCCTGCAATGATCTTGACCCACTTCCTTGCCAGGTAAACTCTTATTTACCCTTTAAAACTCAATTTAAACCACCCCTTTGACTCCTAACACAGAATCATTGTACACTATACGCTCATTGATAGTTTATTTGTTTTGCATTCTTCGACTACCTTGTTGACTTGCAGAGGGAAGGCTTCGGTTTGTTTTGCTACCTCGGCACCTAACACAGTGTCTAGTGCCTAATACTATAAATCTGCACTAAAAGGTGAATTCATGGAAGCAAGTGGTCTCTCTCTTGGCCCTTCCCTGCTGAACCTCACATAAATGAGTACCATCGAGCTAAGGTCGTGGGTTCATACAGTATATAACTGCTAAAATTACGCACTTTAAAAAAACCAAAAACTCTCTGGGGCTCAAACTGGAGGCATTATGACCTCTGAGCTCTTTAAGCCAGGCTCCGCAAAGTAGGGACAGTGTTTCTGTACAGTCTATAAACTAAGAATGGCTTTCACATTTTCACATTGAAAAATACAATTTTGTGACACATGAAAATGGTATAAAATCTAAATTTCCATGTCCTTAGTTTTACTGGAACGCAGTCATGCCCATTCACTTACATATCGACTATGGCTACTTTTGCATGACAGTGGCAGAACTGAGCAGTTGTTACAGGGATCACAGAGATTGCGAAGTTAAAAACACTGTCTGTCCCTGCACTGAGAGGAAGTTTGCAGACCCTGCTCTAAGCTAACAAGCTGCACATTCGTTTCTTTTCATAACTACATTTGGCGCTCTTTTTTTTGCCTGGAGTCAAGCTGCCCAGTGGTATCATGTTTCTTATACTATCGTCATCATCCTCGCTACCACCATCACTACGGCTGTTGCTGTATATTCCAAGTTTACAATTTTGCATTTTTTTAACAGTTGTGCAGGGAAGGGTAGACTCTAGCAGGCCTGGGCTACCTCAAACCCTGCACATTTCCAAAAACAGCTTGTTCTTACGATTGGCCTTTGGACAGCTCCTGGGAGATGAACTATCAGCCCTTAGAATGTTCTCTGCCTAATAAGATTATTTTTGGGCCAGGTGTGGTGGCTCATACCTGTAATCGCAGCACTTTGGAAGGCCGAGGTGGGAGGATTGCTTAAGGTCAGGAGTTTGAGACCAGCCTGGCCAACGTGATGAAACCCCATCTCTACTAAAAATGTAAAAATTAGCCAGGTGTGGTAGCGGGCACCTGCACTCCCAACTACTTGGGAGACAGAGGTTGCAGTGAGACAAGATTACACCCCTGCACTCCAGCCTGGGTGACAGAATGAGGCTCCATCTTCAAAACAAAAATTGCTTTTGTATGCCTGAGGCCTTGGACCACACCATATGGGTTTGATCCAATTGTTTATGGCAACCATTTATGGAGAATTCCTTCTACAGAATGGGCTGAGGTTTAAGAGTCAGTCAGTCATGTAGGTGCAGCTTGCCTATGTGAGGAACCTCTAAATAAAACATCGGACACTAAGGCTCAGGTGAGCTTCGTTGATAACACTATGCATGTGCTGTCACATGCCATTTCTGTGAAAAATTAAGCACATCTATGTGACTCCACAATGAGAGGACACCTGGAAGCTCTTGCTGGGTTTCTTCTAGAGTTTCCCTCATGCACTTTTCCTCTTTGCTAATTTTCCGTCTGTGTCCGTTTGTTGTAATAAACTAACTGGAGTGTGACAGCCCTTTTGAACTCTGCGAGTCCTTCTAGTCAATCATGGAGTCTGAGAGTGGTCTTGGGGACTCCCAACACAGCTGTGAGGTATAAAATCAAAGTTTATGCTTTTCCCTGCTGGGGTCAAACGATCAAAATACAATGCTCCAAAGAGGAAACGTGTACATAAAAGTCTTCAACTTCTTTGACTTCCATTGATGACTGCAGCTGTTCATACATTATTAGTGGCAGCAACCAGTGGGGCATGAGAGTTGTTAAGGTATTCCATGAATATGTGGAATCTTGAATAGTAGTGTCAATGAGGACAGAATTTCTCAAACCCAGCACTAATGACATTTTGGGCCAGATAACTCTTTGTGGTCAAGGAATGTCTTGTGCATTGTAGGGTGTTTTGAAGCATCCTTGGCCTCCACCCACTAGAGGTCAGCAGTGAACAACCCTGCCGCCCCCGCCCTGCAATCAATGTTTCTGGAAATTGCCACCTTCCACTAACACAAAGGTCACTCCATGTTAAGAATCAGTAATCCAGGATTTGGGTTAAAGAAAGCATTTGCGGGAGGCAACTTGTAGGTAAAAAAATGAGCTTTAGAGTCACAGAGATACGGCTTTGGCCTCATTCCTTAACTTTCACAGTCAGCACCCATTGGCATCGTAACTTGACTGGATCTAATTTACCTGCAAATGGAAGGTAAAAACACTATTCCTGAAAACTTCTAATTTATGTACATATATGTAAAGGTCTCATCATGAAGTCTAAGACAGTATTTAAATGCAAATGTGTCTTCATTCATTATATTCTATGGTACTCCCTCGTCTATACCTACTGAGGATGCTGTATCAAAGTAGTGAAAAAATATGGGCTTGAAAGTTAGAAAAAAAAGACCTTTACATAATAAGTAGATTTTTTTCACACAGTACATCTGTGATTTGTCAAATGAGGTAAGCTTTCCCGGCAACCTTGATTTCATAATTTGATCATGAAAATAATGAGACAGCATTTTCATAAGGATTTGAAAAGAAACAAGGTGTTCAGCATAGTGCCTGCGTGGAGTAAGTGCCTGAAAGTGGCTTGCTGTTGTTGACGTTTTGAGTTTCTCACTATGTGGACAATGGTAACTTCAAACTTGCCCTGTGAAATTTATCCGGAGCCAGATATCCAAGCCTTATCCTCCTCCCATAGCCTGGATGTGAGGCTTCTTGTACAAGGACCGACTTGACACCCCCTGCTTTTGTGGGGAGCAGTTCTCCCACACAGAGAGAGAGAGAACCAGTTTATTTCAAAAATGCAGTTTTTAGCACATAAGCAAGTACTGATCTTATTTGAAGATCAAAAGACCCCACAGGCTTCATCAAAGCTGAGCTGCATTCCCTCGGTGGGGATCTAGAAGGATGCAGATAAAAATTAAGGCCAAATATGGGCAGGGCTGGAATAAAATCTGTTAAGATAGAGGTGGGCAGGAGAGGAGGAAAGGAAAGTGAATTGCAACCAAAAGGGGGAGGCAAAGGTAAACAGATGTACAAGGTAAACTCTTTGAAGTGGAACATTTCCAGGCTGAAAATCCTTTGCTCGGGGACTTAAATCTGAACTCTCCTGTTCCAGTTCAGTGAAGTGCACTGCATTTGAATTTGTCAGATATGAAAACAATACAAAACATCCCAGAGCCAAAGGTCATTGGTTCGTGAGGAACTGCTCCTGATGGCCATTGCTTTGAGTATAGATAGTCCTCTGGGCAGGTATGGGAAAATGTTGGAGCCAAGAGGGGCACCTGAATATTTGCTGCTTTGAAGGGCTTGGATGGTAACTGTTACCTTGTAAACCCACAGTGTGCTCTTTCATCCCAAACAGGGCGTGCTATGTACCCAAGCTTTTGTAGCCAGCACCAGTCTAAATAAAATAGAGCAGACTTGTGTCCAGGACCACAGTGGTCACAGGTGGAGATCCAGACAACCTTACTTTCCTCAGATGCTATTGTATCCAAGTTGTAGGAAGGGAACTGAAAAAGAGGTACATCTAAAAGTGTGACTAAAAGTCATTCTCTTAATTGTAATAGACTCTTGGTGGTGGAAGTGGGAGGAAAAATGTGAGGGAGTCTTCATGGACCTTTTTTTTGATCCAATTGAGATGAATCATGGTTCACCCCAGCCCACAGAAAACCAGTACCTTCGTATGGGCGTAATCCAAGGTCAAATACAGTTGCCCTTTTGAGATAAGCAATTAAAGAGTGCTATAGCCCTCCTCTTCACTTTTAAACTTCATACTGAGATCTAAATCCATTTTACCATCACCTAGGCCAGCATCAAGTCATGTGATCAGTAACTAGGTCCTTCCCAACATGGATATAATCCATCGAGGTGACTTTGGTGATCACACAAATCTCTTCTATTTTACAGTCTGTGAAGTTCTCTGATGCTCATTATCTCATCTGATCCTCCCTGTAACTGCAGTGTGAGCTTGCTTCAAGACCTGACCACCTTTCAAATGTGACTTTGCAGTCAGACATGCCCTGTTTTTAGTTCCTGCCATTTTCTTTTCTGTCTCAACACCAGAAATTGTTTTTTTCAGGAGTATCCATTCAGAATTCCTTATTTCCTCCCAAATTCCACTAATAATAAGTATCCCTAGGGGTAGTTTTTATTATCACCTTCGAGGTTTTCAAGTTGATTTACTCTGCATCTGCTTATTTTTACTTTAATTGTATGTTGCTCATTTTTGGGACCTAACTCTATCTTAGATCTGCATTTTGTTAGAAGATCTTTGCCTTTCCCTATTGATCATGTCTCATTGAGTAATTTAACTCTATTCCAATTTCCCTTTGCAGGCAGGGTGCTCTCCGTCTATGGAAGTGAGTTATGTGTGTTCAAGTGGTGCATCTTATGAATCTTGTTAAGCTTTGCTGCCTTGTAGCCCCACTGATGGAATATTTAATCACAGAAATGAGTTGGCAGATCTGATATACAATGTGGGTGAGCTTTGCAGTGTGTATCTTACTGGCAATTGAGAAACAGATAAATTTACCATTTGTCAGCACCACGGACAACCTTGTATAACCTTCTGTTATTTATTTTGATTTTGCTTTACTTATTTATGAAGATTAAAGGTGCTTTAAATCAACAGTTTCACTGGCTAGATAATGTGATTATCTGTAAAAGATACTACTTAAAAAATATATATATATATATTTTTATTAGAAGACGAGGGAAATTATCAAAATGTAAGAATCCCCTCTGAGGCCTCTTCTTCCAGACTCTTAGAAACACTATTTTTAATTACATTAAGTAACATGAGGCCTGCTACTAGTATGAATAATCTCAGACAGTCTACTTCTCCTTACTGCCCTCAATTTTACGTGAACTCTGAAGTAGAAGGGCTATAGACACTGGCCAAAGGCTCCATGACTCACCTGGACTTGTGTGTGGGGGACTTAAAATTATTTGTCTTCAATAAGCCTCAAGGACTGTGGAGATGATTAGACTTAGGAGAAATTATCAATGATGTTGTAGCTTTATAGAAAACCACCCATCTCTGCTGGGAGAAGGTTTACCTTAATATATGGCATGGGATGTGCTGATATATGTGTATCTGCTCTGAAGACTGGTATGGAAAAACATTTAAAAGGGTTTTCATAAATATGACTTAATGAGAATTCAGAAAAAAAATGTTTTATAAGAGCTTTCTCAATGCTTCCTCTGGAATGCATGTGTGAGGGAAAAGGAATGTCATAATTTATCAAAGCAAATAGTAATTAAAGGTCCTCACTAAGAAGTGCAATGGCTCTTCCTGCCCCCGCCTGAGTTTGCAATGAAAACGTACTCAGGGCATCAAAAGGTTATATACAAAAATCACTAACTTGCCTTTTTTTTTTTTTTTTTTTTTGAGACAGACTTTTGCTCTTGTCACCCAGGCTGGGGTGCAATGGCCTGATCTCTACTCACTGCAAACTCCGCCTCCTGGGTTCCAGCAATTCCCATGCCTCAGCCTCCTGAGTAGCTGGGATTACAGGTGCATATCACTACGCCTGGCTAATTCTTTTGTATTTTTAGGAGAAATGGGGTTTCAGCATGTTGGCCATGCTGATCTCAAACTCCTGAGACCACTCACCTCTACCTCAAATGATCCACCCACCTCAGCCTCCCAAAGTGCTGGGATTACAGGCGTGAGCCACTGTGCCTGGCCGGTAACTTGCCATTTTATAATTGAGAAAATAAATAGTAAGGAAAAGTCTACCAAATTAGGAAAGTTACCTTTAGAAGAGATAGAAAATATTGATTTTAATTTAAAAAACAGGTGAACTTTTCATGCCCCATTCTGGGAGACAGTTGGAGACTGGGGTGTTAATTCTGCATAAACTTCAGAAAATCACATGATGATACTATGGGGATATTATAAAATATGCCATTAACCCACAACCTTATATACAGAAAGGACTAATAAGTCTTACTTTCTATCTTAAGCAGATACAGAGCCAGCCAACTAAAAATACAAAGCAAATCAATGACAAGGTCTTCATTTCAGCTTTGAGGCATACTCAGAATTGCCAGATAAATTCAGACTATTTTTATAGCTGGGGAAATTTAAAATGCCCCATAAATTCTTAGTCATGGAAATGTAGATGCATAACAGTAATAATTATACCTGGATATGGAAATGAATGCATGCTGTATCTATCACTATGCATAGGTCTTATTCCATAGATGCAGGTGCCTGAAACTTCAGATTTAAGCCAGCTACTTGTGGTGTTTGCAGGTCTTCAACTATGTCAACGGAATTGCTCTGCAGTGTTAAAATTGCTGCAACATTTTCCCACATTTCTGAATATCATGAGCTCCATCTACATACAACTGGACAGTTGAAAAGAGGGAAGCATGTGGATTTTCCAGATAATCCAGATAGTGGCAGCATGAATCACAAATACTCAGATTTCTGAGGTTAAGACTTGTGAATATGGTTGTGGTGGTGGCAGCTGGAGTAATACAGAATGATTATGTTACCTCTCTACCTTCATTTCACTGGTTTGCACACACAGTAGCATGATCACAGGAGACAGTCAATAAGAATCATGACCTTTAATATTTAGTAAAACAATTAACAGGTTGGGCTCATCACCTGAAGTCAGGAGTTCCAGACCAGCTTGGCCAATATGGTGAAACCCTGTCTACACTAAAAAATACAAAAATTAGCCAGGCATGGTGGTGGGTGCCTGTAATCCCAGCTGCTGAGGATGCTGAGGCATGAGAATCACTTGATCCCAGGAGTGGGGAGGTGGAGGCTGCAATGAGCTCAGATCGTGCCACTGCACTCCAGCCTGGGTGACAGAGCAAGACTCTGTCTCCAAAAAAATCTGGCCTGCTCCTGACCAGCTGTGAAATGTAAGATCAGTAATTCCAACTTTTTGTATTTTGGTTTCCTCATTTGGAAAATCGCCATGGGGGTGAAATACATTAAACTTATGTACAGTGCTTAGAACAGTGCCTGGCCCACAGAAAGTATCCAGCAAATATCAACTTACATTACAACTTTTTCTCTTCCTCTGACCTAATGATCTAACCTCCTAGGCTGGGCCCTAGGCTAATTTGAATAGCTGCTCTAATGTTTTAGAAGTCATGTAGATTAATTTATTCTTATATGCATTAAATCAGTCTGAGCTGTTTCTCCTGTCTTAGTGTTCTCCTAAAGACCCATAGATACGTTTGTGGTTTTGAAAGCATAAGTTAAAGGAGATATTTGGCATTTTCTGGCTTAATAGACCCAAGGGTGACTGACAACTCCATTCCACAGGACCAGAAAAATTTTAATATGCATTTCTCCCTCTCCACCACAGTGCACACATCCATACCCTTCCTCCCCACAAGGAGACTTCTGGCTTCTTGTTCTTGAATCTACAATTTTAGGCTGAAAATATGCACCTAGATATGTGCACATAGTCAGAGAAATTGACATTTCTTTAGTCTAACTACTCTATTCATGGGGCAGTGTGTGCTGCAGAGACATGGAAGCTGCAGCCTGACTTTTCAACCATTTGGGGGGATTTGATTTCCTTGCAGCTTTGCACAAATATGTATCTTGGCAATACCTGCCAAGTTCTGTGTGTCCCCTGAATAGACTGCCATGCCCCTGATTCCAGAAATTAACACCCCCTAAATGAACACCCTGAGAACTAACGGACTAGTGCTCTCATAAGGAGAAGAATCTCTTCGTCTCATAGTATACTCTGAATTCAGTAGAATCAGCTCTCGACTAACTTTCCCTTCCTGCCAAAGAGATTAACATACTCGCTTTTATTTACTAAATGTTTACACGGTGCTGGCTACATACAACTCTTCCTATATCAACCCATTTAATTCTAATAAACACCTACAAGTTTGTTACCATCATCTCCATTTAACAGATGAGGAAACTGAGGCACAGAGAGGTTAAGTAACTTGCCCAGAGTCACACTGCTGGTGAGTAGGGGAGGCAGAATTTTATCCTGGGCTGTGTGGGCATGGATTCCATGTTCCTCACTCAGCCAGAGGTGTCGTCTCATGAGGTAGGCTTCCCAATATGATCACGGAAAGCCTGAAAGCTAAGTCTCTTCCCTGTAAGAGTGAACACAGCTATTCTGCAGTGTTAGAATCCCTGGACTTAGCCCAGGCTCCTGGAAAAACTTGCACATGAAGAACAACTGCAAACATTGTCTATGTGAAATCAAGAAATCGGTTATCCTGTTAAGCCTTTCCAGATTTACCACATTTTTTTAACTTAAATTTTATCAGACTGGTTGTTGTACCAGAGCAGCTAAGTTTTCTATGTTCCCTTCTCATCTATGAGGGTCAGTGTTTAGCATCAGGAAAATGACGAAAGCTAGGCATCCCAGGAAGAAACAAAGCAAGGGGTATGACTTACCGTCAAGACGTTACTAAGTGAGTGGCTCTAGATCAACGGATTATATATTTTTCCTTATTAAAAAGCAAGAGCCACATCAAAGACTTCTTTTTAATATCCATGTGGCAAATCTACTACTAAGGTCCTAGGTATTCAATGCAGCCTTGTTCATGAGCAAGGAGACATACAGGCAGTAGTGTGGGCCCAAGCCCAGGACAGCGAGACATGAAATCTCAGCCACTACTGCTTCTGGGTTATGTTCTCCCAAAATTTCTAAGAGAATGGATTTCCCAATTGAGAAGTAACTAGTGCTTAGGCAGGGAAGAGGTGAGGAGAGACATATTCTGGAAGGCAAAGTAGAGAGAAATGGAATTGCTAAGGGAAACTGATTAACGAATGAAGACACACAACTTACTATTTAGGTATCTAAACAGGCTTTCCCTGGGCAATTCCAAATCACTCTCGTATTATTGCAATAATTAAGCCAACTCAATTCTCTGCTTTGCCGGGAAAAAGAAAGTGCAACCCCAAATGGAAATGTATGGCTAAAACACACATTCAGGCACATTGAAATACAGTGAGCATCAGCAGCCCTCCATTTGTTCAATACACTATTGAACAAAGTCACAATGCTTTTTTAGGGCAAAATCAATGTGAATTGTCCTAAGGAGCAGTGGCTCCACGCTGACCCCCAACCATGAAACTTACACAATTCCCTTGTAATTTTTAAACTCTTTTAAGCACTCTTGATTTTGCCCAAAGAAATCATTCAGAACTTGTTAGGAATTCACTTGCTTCAGGTTGTTTTACAAAACCCATTCTTTATTGGCAGGCAAAGCACATTTAGAACACGCCAATAAGACCTCATGCAAAGAGAAATTCTTTACCTGCATAGAATTCAGGACTGTAGACTGCACCCACAACTGGATTCAATTTCCAGCCTTAAAAGAAATAGACAAAAACATTATCACATTCGATTGAACAACTTACATAACTGCAAATGAATCACAAATCAAATGGGGTAAAGTATCTTATGTTGTATTTTAAAATGTAAAGATGTCATTTGGGCATGCATAAAACCATTTAAAAACCATACAAATGAAAATAGATTCATAATATTTAAAAACCGTAAGTAACAAAATAGATTGATGCCCTTCCTTGATTTTCTGCCAGTGCAAGTTAATGGGATGGAAACTACTGACCAGTCACAAGTGAACACTTTGAAAATGATATGGTAAGTACTTTTCTACTATATCAATATTTTTTAGAACTGTAATTTCAACTTTTTGTCTTATTTTATATATCACTCCTAGATAATCCATCACACCCTTTTGCATTAAGTTCACAAAAATGAGAAAGCTTGCATAAACAAAATTCTTGGCAGCAACAGACTCTAACAATCGTCATTCCTAATTATAACTCCTAGATACTAGAGAATTCCAAAGTGCTTTGTGAATACCAAAGAAAATGATATTTTATCCCCTAGAGATTTACCGTGGAATATATTTTAATGCATTCAGGAACCATAAAAAATTCTTAATCAATGCATGATATCTAAGGTAACTTTCAAATAACCTGTATATATGATTAATGGAATCCTGTAATTTCCCAAATGTTCTGGATGGAGAGTTTCCTATAAAATGAATCCGGACCCTTTAGATATCTTAACTCAAAAAAGAGCCTACAAGAATATTCACAAATTGGAAAGCACATTACGTATACATTGGGCATTATTTAGGAAACAGTTTCCAGAGAATGATCACGTTTTGGGGTTTTGTGACTGTTTACTGCTCTTGCTGATTAAGTCTTTATAAAAACACCTATGCAGACCAGGTGTGGTGGCTCACTCCTGTAATACCAGCACTTCGGGAGGCTGAGGCAGGTGAATCACGAGGTCAGGAGTTCAAGACTAGCCTGGCCAACCTAGTGAAACCCCACCTCTACTAAAAATAAAAAAAATTAGCTGGGTGTGGTGGCAGGCACCTGTAATCCCAGCTACTCGGGAGGCTGAGGCAGGAGAATTGCTGGAACCCAGGAGACAGAGGTTACAGTGAACCAAGATAGCGTCATTGCACTCTAGCCTGGATGACAGCGAGAGACTCCATCTCAAAACAAAACCAAAACATAAAAACATTCAAGCATGCCGGGTACAACGGATTGTGCCTGTAATCTCACCACTTTGAGAGGCCAAGGCAGGCAGGCAGATCACTTGAGGCTAGGAGTTCAAGACCAGCCTGGCCAACATGGCGAAACCTTGTCTCTACTAAAAATACAAAGTAGTACCAACTATTCCAGAGGCTGAAGCATGAAAATCGCTTGAACCTGGGAGCCAGAGATTGCAGTGAACTGAGATCACGCCACTGTACTCCATCCTGGATGACAGAGAGAGACTGTCTCCCCACCAACCCCCAAAGAAAACAACCTACACAATCCTGAGATGAAGAGTATGGAAAAGACACCATCTCCACTACCAGTAAGAAGGTAAGATGTGTACTCTTTTTCTCTGAGTCTTTGAACAGAGGGTCAAATACCAAAGAACCTTTAAAAAATGTTTCTGAGAAAAGGCAATGATAAAGGTTTGAATGTGAATGAAGGTTTTGTGTTTTTTTTAATTGTACTTTAAGTTCTGGGGTACATGTGCAGATCTTGCAGGAGTGTTGCATAGGTACACACATGCCATGGTGGTTTGCTGTCTCTATCCCCTGGTTACCTACATCAGGCATTGCTCCCAGCGTTATCCCTCCCGAACTTTTTCTGAGGTTTGCCGAGAAGGGAGAGGTGTGACTTTCTGCCTGGCCTAAGAAATAGCCCAGAGGTGTTCCTAGTGTCTGTTGAGGAAAACAGAGGCTCAGTAACTCCATAGACAGGCTAGTACGTCTGTTGAAATCCAGAACTTTCTAAAACTTGATAAGAATGTTTTCTTTCTAAGAACTTGCAATTCCAACTTGAATAAGCTAGGTGGTTTACAGCCCCCGGGATGATCTTAGAGTAGGGTTTTTCAACATGTCATACTTCGATTACCTGGGAGGCATATTTAATTTCTGGGCCCCATTTTAGACAGAAACAGAAAATTCTGAGACCTACTGCCCTAGCAGTTTCTGCAGTTTCATACTGACACCCTCCTCTCTTGCATTAATCACATCTTGCCTTATAAGAATTTCTATACTGATGTAAAATTAATATTAGTTCAGACATTTCAGAATGTGTTTTGAGTATGGAAAAAGACTTCAATTTGACCAACTGAAATTCCACCGCTTCCTTTTTTTTTAAAAAAAGTCCAATTCCTGAGGATATAGGAATTAATGTCTACATTTTAACTTGGAGTTTAGGAAAAACTATAGAAAACCAGTCGAAAATTAAGCTGCAGACATATTTAATGTTCTGTCTTTCTAGTTTTTCACAGACACCTAGAATTTGTGAAGTCAATCTATATGAAGTCATATTAAATGAGTAATTATTAAGTGATCACTCCTCTTCATCTTCCCACTGTTCCCCATCTCACACTCTACTGATGTTCCTACCTCTTACTGGTAGTGGAGATGGTGTCTTTTCCATACTATTCATCTCAGGTTTTGTTTCTTGAATATCCTTACTACCTTAAATACTTTCTTTTGCATATAAGACTTCCTTTTCCTTTTCACGGAAGGTGTATTATCAATGAATTTTGGTGTAGCTCTTAAAGATTTTATCTTTGCCGATGACCTCTCATTTTCTAAAAACAAAGCAAAAAAGGCCAGATCTCTCAGAGGCATTTGAGGCTGCCTAAAAATTGTGTTTTATCTCATCAGCCTACGTACCTATCCATCTATTACTCACCTATCTATAAACTTACTTATCATGTGTCTATTCACCTGAAATCTGCTGTTTATTTCCATCTTTCTGTAAATTATGAGTTTGCCAAGTCTAACCATGGCAATATCTATCTTCATACAAAAATAGTAGAAAATAAATGATACTCTCCCTCCTCAGGAGATCTGTGCTATCTCATGTTCGCAAGTATCAATTGTGAGAAAGGTATTGATAAAGTCTCTTCTACAACAAACCAACTGGGAATCTATGTGCTGCAAAATGAAATGCTCGGGTCATCATGGGAACACTAGTGCAGGTGTCAGCCTTCTTCCCCATCCTTGATGCCTTCTCTTAAACAAGGCTACCCAACTCCCGTTGTAGGAAACCAAAGGCCTTTCTGAACCCTATGACAGGCATGAATATCCAACTTCCAGTTTCCCTCTTCTCCTTCTACTCATAAAACCTGTTACTCAGCAAGTCCTTCTCCCTTCAGCAAATGGCATCCCCATCCACTTGGTTGTGCAAAATAAAATGCTTCATCCATACTTCCTTGATTCTTCTCTTACCCTGGTACCCTATGTGCAATTCATTAGAAAGTCCTGTTGGTTAAAACTTGAAAAGTTCTTCTCCTTCTCCATTGTCACCACTGCAGACCAAGGTATTCCCGTATCTGCCTGGACAGGTCCAACAGCAAAAAATGCCCTAACTCTTACTATCTCCTCTTCTACCCTCCCCCTGTCCATTCTGGTCATGGTGACCAAAGCAATTTTTACAAAGAACATCAGCTTTGTCTTCCTTGTACTTGGAATGCAATAGCTCCTCCCAAACATAAGCACAAATGTCTTACCTTAGTCAGTAAGCACAAGCTAACTATTGACTAAACTGTTTGGTTCCCCTTTGGTACCAAGTCCCTTTATTTCCCTGTTCCCTTCTCTCCCAGCTACAGTGACACTGGCCGTTTTCACCTTTATAACCCCACCCCGCCAAGATCACCGTATATCAAAGTCTTTTTGTATCCACTTCTCCCTCTGCTTGGAGAATTCTCTCTAGCTCTTCACAAAGTCGACGTGATATTATTAAGGTCTCTGGAGTCTTTTCAGAACATGCCACTTACTAATGTCACTTTCCCCACCTCCTCTTAGAGTTACTCTTTGATTCCACAATTCCATTCCCAGTTTTATTTTCTGCACTGCCATTAATGCTATGTGGATTTAGACACTTTCTTTCTTTGCGTGCTAATAATTGACAATTATAACCATTCTCCCTCATTTAAATTAACAGTAAAGCAGGTAAGACTGCTGTCCAACATGAATCTCCAGCATCTAAAATGATGTTGGGAAAACAAGCATTCCATAAATATTTGCTTGGTTTTTCTCTAAAGAAACTAAAGGAATATAGAGTTTGTTTTTAACTAAGGAACTAATTTTATTTTGGCTCTGATTATGTCTCCTTCCAATCTCCAAGGACCTGCTTCACTCCATAGGCTACACATTAAATAAGAATCCTGTTAGAGATGACTGTCATCCCATTGGCTTAGTTGAAATCTACTTCTTGATGGAGGCATTTATTGCTGTAAACTTTCTGGTTAGCACTGCTTTTGCTGTATCCCACAGACTCTGGTATGCCCTGTTTCCGTTTTCATTTAGATCAACAATTTTTTTATTTTTTTTATTTTTATTTTTTTTAGAAAAGAGAGAAAGAGAGAAAGAAGGAATAAAAAGAGAATGAAAGAAGAGAAAAAGAAGAAGAAAAGAGGGGAGAGAGAACGGGAATCTTGCTCTATTGCTCAGGCTAGAATGCAGTCTAGAAGTGGATATTAAAAAGCTCTTTTATGCTAATAATTGTGTTACACGATGGAGACAGGGAGGAATAAGGGAGGAAAATAACAAACAAACAGCCAACCAATATTTCATTTAAACCTATAAATGCTATGCAATTGCTGGGGAGTGATTTACTCCCAACCATGTGGTCACTTTTAGAATAAATGTGATATGTTACTGAAAAAAAATGTATCTTTTGTGGATATGGAGTAGAGAGTTCTGTAAATGTTTATTAAGTTTACTTGTTCGAGGTCTAAGTTCAAGTCCTGGGTATCCTTGTTAACCTTCTGTCTTATTAATCTGTCCAATATTGACAATGTAATGTTAAAGTCTCCCACTATTATTGTGTGGGGCGTCCAAGTCTCTTTGTAAGTCACCAAGAAATTGCCCTATGTATCTGGGTGCTCCTATATTGGGTGCACATAGACTTAGGATCGTTAGCTCTTCCCGTTACATTGATCCCTCTACCATTATACAATGTCCTTCTTATCTCTTTTGGTTTCTATTACTTTAAAGTCTATTTTATCAGAGATGAGAATTGCAACTCCTGTTTTTTTTTTTTTTTTTTTGCTCTCCATTTGGTTGGCAAATCTTCCTCCATCCCTTTGTTTTGAGCCTCTGTATATCCTTGCATGTGAGATGGGTCTGGATGCAGCTTACCGATGGGTTTTTTGGAATGGCTGATACTGGTTGTTCCTTTCTGTATATAGTGCCTCTTTCAGAAGCTCTTGTAAAGCAGGCCTGGTGGTAATGAAATCTCTGAGTCTTGCTTGTTCGTAAAAAATTGTATTTTTCCTTCACTTCTGAAACTTAGTTTGGCTGGATATGAAATTCTGGGTTGAAAGTTCTTTTCTTTAAGGATGTTGAATATTGGCCCCCACTCTCTTCTGGCTTGTAGGGTTTCTGCCAAGAGATCTGCTGTGAGTCTGATAGGCTTCCCCTTGTGGGTAACCTGACCTTTCTCTCTGGCTGCCTGTAGTATTTTCTCCTTTGTTTCAACCCTGATGAATCTAATGATTATGTGCCTTGGGGTTACTCTTTTTGAGGAATATCTTTGTGGTGTTCTCTGTATTACCTGGAGTTGTGTATTGTCTTGCCTTGCTAGGTTAGGAAAGTTTTCCTGGATAATATCCTGAAAAATATTTTCCAGCTTGGATTCATTCTCTTCGTCACATTCAGGTACACCTATCAAACGTAGATTAGGTCTTTTCACATAGTCCCATATTTCTTGGAGACTTTGCTCATTCCTTTTACCCTTTTTTCTCTAATCTTGTCTTCTCGTTTTATTTCGTTAAGTTGGTCTTCGACCTCTGAAATCCTTTCTTCTGCTTGATCAATTCGACTGTTAAAACTTGTACATACTTCGCGAAGTTCTCGTATTGTGTTTTTCAGCTCCATTAATTCACTTATATTCCTTTCTAAATTGTCCATTCTCGTTAACATTTCGTCAAACCTTTTTTCAAGGTTCTTAGTCTCCTTGCATTGGGCTAGAACATGTTCTTTTAACTCACAGAAGTTTCTCATTATCCACCTTCTGAAGCCTGATTCTATTGATTCCTCACATTCATTCTCAATCAGGCCTTTTTCAATTGGTGATGAGGCACTGCAATCCTCTGTAGGAGGAAAGGCATGCTGATTTCGGGTGTTTTCAGCCTTTTTGCGCTGGTTTCTTCCCATCTTTGTGGATTTATCCACCTGTCGTCTGTGTAATTGCTGGCTTTCAGATTAGGTCTCTGAGTGGACGTCCAGTTTTTGGTGGTAAAGTTTTTTCTATTTCTTAGTTTTCCTTCGGTGGACGCCCCTCCCCCCACAGAGCTGGACCTTCCCGGGTTCAGCTGTACTTGCTGTGAAACTCTCAATCCTCAGCAGTGCCAACTGCTGTTTTTTTTGTGTGTGTGGGGGGACCAGCCTTCCCCTGCGGCGACTCACTACGCCAGCTGAAACAGCGGCGTTAAGATTCGTGGCACTTTTCTGCCCAGGAATCTCCGGGTCTGCTTCCCCACTTCAGTCCGTTTTTCAATCAGCTGAATAGGAGACTGTCTTCCCGGAGCTCCAACGCCAACCAAAAGGGCACTCAGTCCCGTATACTCCGGACTGAGAACCGCCACGCCGGGGCGCCTGCAAAACAGCCGCGCCAGCCAAAAGAGTCACGCTGGCGACCCGTGGGGCTCCTCCGCCAAGAATCTCTTGGTCCGTGGGCAATGAAAATTCGTCTGAAAGTGTGGCGTCCACTCACTCTCTGCGCTTTCAGTGGGAGCTACCATCCTGAGCTGCTGCTAATCGGCCATCTTGGATCTCTCTCTCAACAATTTTTTTAATTGCATTTTAGGTTTTGGGGTACATGGGAGGAACATGTAAGATTGTTGCATAGGTACACACATGGCAGTGTGGTTTGCTGCCTTCCTCCCTATCACCTATATCTGGCATTTCTCCCATGTTATCCTTCTCCAACTCCCTACCCCCCGCTGTCCCTCCTCTAGTTCCCCCCAACAGACCCCAGTGTGTGATGCTCCCCTCTGTGTCCATGTGTTCTCATTTTTCAACACCCCCCTATGAGTGAGAACATGTGGTGTTTGATTTTCTGTTCTTGTGTCAGTTTGCTGAGAATGATGGTTTCCAGGTTCATCCATGTCCCATAAAAGACACAAACTCATCGTTTTTTATGGCTGCATAGTATTCCATGGTGTATATGTGCCACATTTTCCCTGTCCAGTCTATCATCGATGGGCATTTGGGTTGGTTCCAACTCTTTGCTATTGTAAACTGTGCTGCAATGAACATACGTGTGCATGTGTTCTTGTAATAGAATGATTTATAATCCTTGGGATATATACCCAGTAATGGGATTGCTGGGTCAAATGGAATTTCTATTTCTAGGTCCTTGAGGAATCGCCACACTGTCTTCCACAATGCTTGAACTAATTTACACTCCCACCAACAGTGTAAAAGCATTCGTATTTCTCCACATCCTCTCCAGCATCTGCTAACTTGAGATTTTTTAATGATCTCCATTCTAACTGGCATGAGATGGTACCTCAATGTAGTTTTGGTTTGTATTTCTCTAATGACCAGTGATGATGATCATTTTTTCATATGTTTGTTGGTCTCATGTATATCTTCTTTTGTAAAGTGTCTGTTCATGTCCTTTGCCCACTTTTGAATGGGCGTGTTTGTTTTTTTCTTGTCAATCTGTTTTAGTTCTTTGTAGATTCTGGATATTAGCCCTTTGTCAGACCGGGTAGTTTGCAAAAATATTTTCCAATTCTGTTGGTTGCTGATTCACTGTAATGATTGTTTCTTTTGCTGTGCAGAAGCTGTGGAGTTTGATTAGGTCCCATTTGTCTGTTTTGGCTTTTGTTGCCAATGCTCTTGGTCTTTTAGTCATGAAGTCCTTGCCTATGCCTATGTTCTGAATGGTTTTGCCTAGATTTTCTTCTAGGGTTTTTATGGTGTTAGGTCTTATGTTTAAGTCTTTAATCCATGTGGAGTTAATTTTAGTGTAAGGTGTCAGGAAGGGGTCCAGTTTCTGCTTACTGCACATGGCTAGCCAGTTTTCCCAACACCATTAAACAGGGGAATCCTTTCCCCATTGCTTGCTTTTGTGAGGTTTGTCAAAGATCAGATGGTTGTAGATGTGTGGCGTTGCCTCCGAGGCCTCTGTTTGTTCCATTGGTCTATATCTCTGTTTTGGTACCAGTACCATGCTGTTTAGCCTTGTAGTATAGTTTGAAGTCAGGTAGTGTGATGTCGCCAGCTTTTTTTTTTTTTTTTTTGGCTTAGAATTGACTTGGCTATGGGGGCTCTCTTTTGGTTCCATATGAAGTTTAAGGTGGTTTTTTCCAGTTCTGTGAAGAAGGTCATAGGTAGCTTGATGGGGATAGCATTGAATCTGTAAATTAATTTGGGCAGTATGGCCATTTTCACGATATTGATTCTTCCTAACCATGAGCATGGAATGTTTCTCCATCTGTTTGTGTCCTCTCTTATTTCCTTAAGCAGTGGTTTGTAGTTCTCCTTGAAGAGGTCCTTTATGTTCCTTGTTAGTTGTATTCCTAGGTATTTTATTCTCTTTGTAGCCATAGTGAATGGTAGTTCATTCTTGATTTGGCTCTCTTTAAGTCTGTTATCGGTGTATAGGAATGCCTGTGACTTTTGCACATTGATTTTGTATCCTGAGACTTTGCTGAAGTTGCTTATCAGTTTCAGGAGATTTTGGGCTGAGACAATGGGGTCTCCTAAATATACAATCATGTCGTCTGCAAATAGAGACAATTTGACTTCCTCCTTTTCTATTTGAATACCCTTTATTTCCTTTTCTTGCCTGATTGCTCTGGCTAGAACTTCCAATACTATATTGAATAGAAGTGGTGAGAGAGGGCATCCTTGTCTAGTGCCAGATTTCAAAGGTAATGTTTCCAGTTTTTGCCCATTTAGTATGAAATTGGCTGTGGGTTTGTTGTTAATAGCTTTTATTATTTTGAGATACATTCCATCAATACCTAGTTTATTGAGGGTTTTTAGCATAAAGGGCTGTTGAATTTTGTCAAAGGCCTTCTCTGCATCTATTGAGATAATCATGTGGTTTTTGTCTTTGGTTCTGTTTATGTGGTGAATTACATTTATAGACTTGCGTATGTTGAACCAGCCTTGCATCCCCGGGATGAAGCCTACTTGATCATGGTGCATAAGCTTTTTGATGTGCTGTTGCAATCAGTTTGCCAGTATTTTATTGAAGATGTTTGCATCTATGTTCATCATGGATAGCGGCCTGAAGTTTTCTTTTCTTTAGTCTCTGCCGGGTTTTGGTATTAGGATGAGGTTGGTGTCATAAAATGATTTGGGAAGGATTCCCTCTTTTTGATTGTTCAGAATAGTTTCAGAAGGAATGGTACCAGCTCCTCTTTGTATGTCTGGTAGAATTTGGCTGTGAACCCATCTGGACCTGGGCTTTTTTTGATTGGTAGGCTGTTGATTGCTGCCTCAACTTCAGCCCTTGTTATTGGTCTATTCAGGGTTTCGACTTCTTCCTGGTTTAGGCTTGGGAGGATGCAAGTGTCCAGGAGTTGATCCATTTCTTCCAGGTTTACTGTTTCTGTGCAGGTTGTTTGTAATAATCTCTGATGATGGTTTCTATTTCTGTGGAATCTGTGGTGATATCCCCTTTATCGTTTTTTATTGCATCTATTTGATTATTCTCTTTTTTTTTATTAATCTGGCTAGTGGTCTATTTTGTTAATCTTTTCAAAAAACCAGCTCCTGGATTTATTGATTTTTTGAAGGGTTTTTTTTGTGTCTCTTCTCTTAGTTCTACTCTGATCTTAGTTATTTCTTGTCTTCTGCTAGCTTTTGAGTGTTTTTGATCTTGCTCCTCTAGTTCTTTCAATTTTGATGATAGGGTGTCAATTTTAGATCTTTCTTTCCTTCTCATGTGGGCATTTGTTGCTATACATTTTCCTCTAGACACTGCTTTAAATATGTCCCAGAGATTCTGGTATGTTGTGTCTTCATTCTCGTTGGTTTCGAAGAACATCTTTATTTCTGCCTTCATTTCATTGTTTATCCAGTCAACATTCAAGAGCCAGGTGTTCAGTTTCCATGAAGCTATGTGGTTCTGAGTTAGTTTCTGAATTCTGAGTTCTAACTTGATTGCACTGTGGTCTGAGAGACTGTTTGTTATGATTTCTGTTCTTCTGCATTTGCTGAGGAGTGATTTACTTCCAATTATGTGGTCAATTTTAGAGTAGGTGCAATGTGGTGCTGAGAAGAAGGTATATTCTGTGGATTTGGGGTGGAGAGTTCTGTAAATGTTTATTAGGTTTGCTTGGTCCAGGTCTGAGTTCAAGTCCTGGATATCCTTGTTAATTTTCTGTCTCGTTGATCTGTCTAATATTGACAATAGGGTGTAAAGTCTCCCACTATTATTGTGTGGGAGTCTAAGTCTCTTTGTAAGTCATTAAGAACTTGCCTTATGTATCTGGGTACTCCACTATTGGGTGCGTATATATTTAGGATCGTTAGCTCTTCTTGTTGCATTGATCCTTTTATGATTATGTAATGTCCTTCTTTGTCTCTTTTGATCTTTGATGGCTTAAAGTCTATTTTATCAGAGACTAGGATTGTAACTCCTGCTTTTTTTTGCTCTCCATTTGCTTGGTAAATCTTCCTCCATCCCTTTATTTTGAGCCTTTGTGTATCCTTGCATGTGAGATGGGTTTCCTGGATACAGCACACCGATGGGTTTTGGCTTTTTATCCAATATGCCAGTCTGTGTCTTTTGACTGCGGTGTTTAGCCCAGTTACATTTAGGGTTAATATTGTTAAGTGTGAATTTGATCCTGCCATTTTGATACTAGCTGGCTGTTTTGCCTGTTAGTTGATGCAGTTTCTTCATTGTAGCGATGCTCTTTACCATTTGGTATGTTTTTGGAGTGGCTGGTACTGGTTGTTCCTTTCTATGTTTAGTGCTTCTTCCAGGAGCTCTTGTAAGGCAGGCCTGGTGGTGATGAAATTTCTGAGTAATTGCTTGTTCATAAAGGATTTTATTTCTCCTTTGCTTATGAAGCTTAGTTTGGCTGGATATGAAATTCTTGTGTTGAAAGTTCTCTTCTTTAAGGATGTTGAATATTGGCCCCCATCTCTTCTGGCTTGTAGGGTTTCTGCTGAGAGATCCACTGTGAGTCTAATGGCCTTCCCTTTCTGGGTAACCTGACCTTTCTCTCTCGCTGCCCTTAGCATTTTCTCCTTCATTTCAACCCTGGTGAATCTGATGATTATGTGCCTTGGGGTTGTTCTTCTTGAGGAATACCTTTGTGGTGTTCTCTGTATTTCCCGGACTTGAATATTGGCCTGCATTGCTAGGTTGGGGAAGTTTTCCTGGATAATACCCTGAAGAGTGTTTTCCAGCTTGGATTCATTCTCTCCGTCATATTCAGGTATACCATCAAATGTAGATTAGGTCTTTTCACATAGTCCCATATTTCTTGGAGACTTTGTTTCTTTTTACACTTTTTCTCTAATATTGCCTTCTCATTTTATTTCATTGAGTTGATTTTCGACCTCTGATATCCTTTCTTCTGTTTGGTCAATTTGGCTGTTGAAACTTCTGTATGCTTCGCGAAGTTCTTGTATTGTGTTTTTCAGCTCCATCAATTCATTTATATTCCTCTCTAAGCTGTTTATTCTCGTTAGCATTTCATCAAACCTTTTTTCAAGTTCTTAGTTTCTTTGCACTGGGTTAGAACATGTTCTTTCGGCTCAGAGAAGTTTTCTTATTACCCACCTTCTGAAGCCTGTTTATGTCAATTCATCAGACTCATTCTCCATCCAGCCTTCTTCCCTTGCTGGTGAGGAGTTGTGATCCCATGGAGGAGGAGAGGTGTTCTGGTTTTGGGTGTTTTCACCCTTTTTGCACTGGTTTCTTCCCATCTTTGTGGATTCATTTACCTGTGGTCTTTGTAGTTGTTGACTTTCAGATAGGGTCTCTGAGTGGATGTCCAGTTTGTTGATGATGAAGTTATTTCTTTCTGTTTCTTAGTTTTCCTTCTAACAGTCAGGCCTCTCTGCTGTAGGACTGCTGGAGGTCCACTCTAGACCCTGCTTGCCTGGGGACCACCTGCAGCAGCTGCAGAACAATAAGGGTTGCTGCCAGTTTCTTCTTCTGCTGTCTTTGCCCCAGAAGGATACCTGCAAATGTCAGTCTGAGCTCTCCTTTATGAGGTGACTCTTTGGATATACGGGGGTCAGGGGAGCTGCTTGAGGAGACAGTCTGTCCTTTATAGGAGCTCAAGTGCTGAGCTGTGAGCTCTGTTGTTCCATTCAGAGCTGCTGGGCAGGTACGTTTCAGTCTGCTGCAGCAGAACTCATAAACACCTTTTCTTTCCCCAGGTGCTATGTCCCGGGGAGTTAGGGGTTTATTTGTAAGTTTCTGTCATGCTGCTGCCTTTTTTAGGGCTGGCCTGCCCAGCAAGGAGGCAGACTAGTCACAGTCTGCCTTCAGAGGCTTTGCTGAGCTGCTGTGGGCTCTGCCCAGCTGCCGTGTGAACTTCCCTGCAGTCCTGTTTATACGGGTATAGTAAGAACTGCCTCGGCAATGGCGGCCCACCTCTGTAATGGCAGACTCTCTCTGTAATGGTGGGCTGCCTCAGCAATGGTGGACTACCTCTGTAGTGGTGGACGCCCCCTCCCCCACAGAGCTGGACCGTCCCCGGGTTCAGCTGTGCTTGCTGTGAAACTCTCAATCCAGAGCGTTTCCGATTGCTATTTTTTTTGTGGGGGTGGGACTGGCTGAGCCTGATCACCTGGCTCCCTGCCTCAGACCCCTTTTTTTTTCAGTTGAATGGGCCACTCTGTCTCCTAGAAGTCCCAGTCACCAGTTGAAATGGTGCCCAGATTTGTGTGATTTCTTGTGCATAGACCTGCTGTGCCGGCTGAAACAGCTGCTGGAGACCGTGGAGATTTTTTGCTGGGTAATCTCTCCTAGCTCCCTGTTTCAGTCCTCCCCCGCCCCCGCTCTTTTTTTTTAATTAATGTGCTTTATTAGAGTCCTGAGTCAACCAACCTAACCATTCAACGTTAAAAGACAATCAGAATTGTTTACCAATGGAATATTTATTTCATGATATCAAGTACCTCTGGTTAATATTTTAAGTGTGATAATGGCAAGGTAGTTTCTTTTTAAAGGAGTTATTATCTTAAAGGACAAAATAGCTAAATACAGTTATTTTGTTTAACATGCAGGAGAAGGGAGATGTGGGAAATGTGATCAGCCTTAAGTTGGAGAAGCTGGGTAGAGGCCACAGGGGAGTTCTTTATTACTAGCCTTCCCACTATAAAGGTTTTTTTTTGTTGTTGTTGTTTTTAAATGTCATCTTGGCCAGGCACAGTGCCTCATGCCTATAATCCCCGCACTTTGGAAGGCTGAGGCAGGCGAACCACGAGGTTAGGAGTTCAAGACCAGCCTGGCCAATATGGTGAAACCCCATTTCGACTAAACATATAAAAAATTAGCCAGGCACGGTGGCACACACCTGTTGTCCCAGTTACCTGGGAGGCTGAGGCAGGAGAATCGCTTGATCCCAGGAGGCAGAGTTTGCAGTGAGCCGAGATCATGTCACCGCACTCCAGCCTGGGCAACAGAGTGAGACTCTTACTCAAAAAAAAAAAAAAAAAAAAGGTTATCTTGAAATAAAAAAGAGTGCAATTTCCTTTTCCCTTCCTCCTCACTACCTCTTCACAATCCAAGTAGTTCCATTAATTTTTTCTGTATGTATTTTAAGGCAATTTTATTAGGTGCATGCATGTTTAGATATTACATTTAGAAATGTAATATCTTCATGGTGAGGTGAACCTTTTCATCATTGGGCAGTGACTTTATCCCTGATGATTTTTTGTTTGAAGGTCTTTTATCAACAGACTTTATATTAAGTCTGTTAATATAGCCAAACCAACCTCGTTTAGCATCTATCTTAAATATATTTTTTTCTATCTTTTTATTTTCAACTTATCTCTGTCCTTATAATTTAGATGTGTCTTTTTTAAACAGCACATAGTTGTCTGGGCACAGCAGCTCATGCCTGTAATCCCAGCACTCTGGGAAGTCAAGGCAGGTGGCACACTTGAGCTTGAGACCAGGCTGAACAACATGGCAAAACTCTGTCCCTATAAAAAATATAAAAATTGTCCAGGCATGGTGGTGTGAGCCTGTAGTCCCAGCTACCAAGGGGGAAGTGGGGGATGGGGCTGAAGATAGCAGGATCATTTGAGCCTCAGGAGGTCGAGGCTGCAGTGAACCATGATCCTGTCACTGCACTCCAGCCTGGGCACCAGAGACCCCCACCTTCTCAAAAAAAAAAAAAAGTACATAGTTGGATTGGATGTTTTTCTAATCTGACATATTTTAGTAATTAATTGGTGAGTTTAGTTCTTTGATATTTATTGTAACTGACTTGTTTCTACCATCTTAGTTACTTAGAGTGCTTTATGATTTCTCTTTTTCTGTATTCCTTTTTAGTTTTTCTCTTTGAATTGATATATTCATATCTCCTTAATAGATAAGAACCATTTTACTAATTTCTTCTCTCATCTTTATCATTGCCTTCTTTTCATTTTCTTTGGGTTTATTCTTTTGCAGAGATATTCTCAATTTTGATCAAGTCTAGTTTATGAGAAAATGTTTTAATATATTTTGCTTTTATTGTATCTAAGAAATCTTTGCCTATCCCAAAGTCACAAAGATCGTCTTCTGTTTTATTTCTAGAAGTCTTATGAATTTAAGTTTTTCATTTAGGGTAATAATTCATTTTGACTTAATTTTTAATATAATGTGAGGTACACTCTGCAGTTCACTTTTTTTTGCATATCCAGTGGTTCCAGCACCATTTATTGAAAAGACTATCCTTTCTCCACTACACTGTCTTTGCACTTTTGTTGAAAATTAGTAACTCTCATATGTGTAGGGATGTTTTTGGACCTTTTCTGTCCCATTGATCTATTTGTCCTTTGGCACCAATGCCACACTATTTTGATGACTTAGCTTTGTAATAATTCTTGAAGTCAGGTGATGTAAGTCTTCCAACTTTTTCATTATTGTTTTAGTTATCCTAGGTCCTCTGAATTTTCATATGAATTTTGGAATGAACTTGTCCACTTCTGTTACGTAAAACAGCCTGCTGGTTTGATTGGGATGAAATTGAATCTATAGATCAATTTAGGGAGAGATGACGAATCCTAACAATATTTAGAGTATCTGGTATATGAACACAATATATATCTCCCTTTATTTAGGCCAGTTTTAATATGGTTTGCAGTTTTCAGCACATGGGTCATATATATTTTTTGTCAGATTTACCTCTATTTTATATTTTTGATGTTATTATAATTGATTTTTTAAAATTTCAATTTATGGTTGTTTCTCTGATTTATGGGTTATTTAGAATTTGTTATTTGGTTTCAAAATATTTAGAGGATTTTCCAGATATTTTTCTGTTAGTCTAATGTAACTATTGCAGACAGAGAACATATTGAACCCTTTTAAATTTATTGAGACTTGTTTTATAGCCCAGAATATTTTTTCTGTGTTGGTCAATATTCCATGTATGTTTGAAAAGAATGTGTGTTCTGCTGTTGTTGGGAAGACTGTTCTATAAATATTGATTATATCAAGTTGGTTGAGAGTGTTCTTCAAGTGTTTTATATCCTCATCAGTTTCTTATATACTTGTTTTATTGATTATTGAAAGATGGGTATTGAAATCTCTGCTATAATTACAGATGTGTCTGTTTCTCCTTGCAGTTCTATCACATTTTGCTTCACGTATTTTGAAGCTCTGTTACTAGGTATATAAATGTTTCAGATTAGTATATCATCTTGATAAATTGACCCCCTTATTACCAAATGACTCTCTTTTTCTTTGGTAATAGTTTTTGCTATGAAATCTACTTTGTCTGATGTTAATATAACCACATTAGCCTTCCTTGATTAGGTTTAGCATGGGATATTTCTTCGTCCTTTTCTTTTAACCTATTTTGTCTTCATATTTAAAGTGGATTTCTTACAAGCAGCATATATTTGGATACTGTCTTTTTTAAATTTCTTTTTAGGTTTCGGGGTACATGTGAAGAACATGTAAGATTGTTGCACAGGTACACATATGGCAGTGTGGTTTGCTGCCTTCCTCCCCCATCACCTGCATGTGGCATTTCTCCCCAACTCCCCACCCTCTGCTGTCCCTCACTTATTTCCCCTCATAGACCCCGGATGTGATACTGCCCTCCCTGTGTCCATGTGTTCCCAATGTTCAACACCCACTTATGAGTGAGAACATGCAGTGTTTGATTTTCTGTTCTTGTGTCAGTTTGCTGAGAATGATGGTTTCCAGGTTCATCCATGTCCCTACAAAGGACATGAACTCATCGTTTTTTATGGCTGCATAGTATTCCATGGTGTATATGTGCCACATTTTCCTTGTCAAGTCTCATCGATGGACATTTGGGTTGGTTCCAAGTCTTTGCTATTGTAAACAGTACTGCAGTGAACATTCATGTGCATGTGTCCTTATAATAGAATGATTTATAATCCTTCGGATATATACCCAGTAATGGGATTGCTGGGTCAAATGGAATTTCTATTTCTAGGTCCTTGAGGAATCACCACACTGTATTCCACAATGCTTGAACTAATTTACACTCCCACCAACAGTGTAAAAGTGTTCCTATTTCTCCACATCCTCTCCAGCATCTGTTGTCTCCATATTTTTTAATGATCACCATTCTAACTGGTGTGAGATGATATCTCAGTGTAGTTTTGATTTGCATTTCTCTAATGACCAGTGATGATGAGCATTTTTTCATATGTTTGTTGGCTTCATGTATGTCTTCTTTTGTAAAGTGTCTGTTCATATCCTTTGCCCACTTTTGAATGGGCTTATTTTTTTCTTGTAAGTCTGTTTTAGTTCTTTGTAGATTCTGGAAATTAGCCCTGTGTCAGATGGGTAGGCTGCAGAAATTTTTTCCCTTTTGTTGGTTGCCGATTCACTCTAATGACTGTTTGTTTTGCTGTGCAGAAGCTGTGAAGTTTGATTCGGTCCCATTTGTCTATTTTGGCTTTTGTTGCCAATGCTTTTGGTGTTTTAGTGATGAAGTCCTTGCCTACGCCTATGTGCTGAATGGTTTTGCCTAGATTTTCTTCTAGGGTTTTTATGGTGTTAGATGTTTAAGTTTTTAATCCATCAGGAGTTAATTTTAGTGTAAGGTGTCAGGAAGGGGGCCGAGCCTGATCACCTGGCTCCCTGCCTCAGATCCCTTTTTTTTTTTTCAGTTGAACAGGCGACTCTGTCTCCCAGTTGAAACGGCACCCAGATTTGTGTGATTTCTTGTGCATAGACCTGCTGTGCCGGCTGAAACAGCCACTGGAGGCCATGGTGCTTTTTCGCCGGGGAATCTCCTGGCCTAGCTCCCTGTTTCAGTCCCCTTTTCTTCAATTGAACGGGTTACTCTGTCTCCCAGGCGTTCCAGTTGCCTGTTGAAAAGTTACCAGGATCTGTGTGATTTCCTGTGCAGTGACCCACTGAGCCGGCTGAAACAGCCGCACTGCAGATTCGTGGCGCTTTTTTGCCTGGGAATCTCCTGGCCTGCCTCCCTGTTTCATTCCCCTTTTTATCAGGTGAATGGGTGACTATGTCTCGCAGGCACTCCAATTGCCAGCTAAAATGGCACCTGGACCCATGTATTTTGTGTGGAGACCCACCGTGCCAGCCATAACAGCCGTGCTGGTGACCCGTGGGGCTCCTCTGCCTGGGAATCCTATGGTCTGTGGGCAATAAAAATCCATCTGGAAATGCAGCGTCCACTCACCCTCTGCATTCTCGCTGGGAGGGGCAATCCAGATCTGCTCCTAATCGGCCATCTTGGATCCCTCCCCACCTGAAGTGTCAGATCAACAATTTTTAAAATGCCTTCACTGACCCAGTGGACACTCAGGAGCACATTGTTGAATTCCCAGGTATTTGTACAGTTTCTAAAGTTCCTCTTGCTATTGATTTCAACTTTTATTCTATTGCGGTCTAAGAAAATACTTGACATGATTTAGATTTTTTAAAATTTGTTGAGACTGGTTTAGTGGCCTAATATGTGGCTTATCCTGGAAAATGTCCCATGTGCTGATGAGAAGCATATGTATTCTGCAGCTGTTGGATAAGGCATTCTGTAAACGTCTGTTATGTCCATTTGGTCTAGAATCCAGCCCTTGAAAAATCACCTCTGCTCAGACTTACAGAGCTCATGTGGGCTTATGTAAATGAATGCAAATGACATGCAAATTGATCCACATTCCCTGTGACTCCTCCTAGTACCTGGAAGAGACCCTTGGGATAACCCTGCTGGAGATAAGAGCCTGAACTGTCAGGAAGATGAACAAAATGATCCCATTTTTAATTTCTTAGGCAGTTTGTGTACGTCCCCAGGCCTTGCAAATTCAGAGATTTTGATCAAGGACATTAAACCGAACAATGAGGCTTACAACAAAAGGAGAACGGCTGATAAGCCCCACTGCTCCCAGCCTCCCAGGGCCTCCCCCAAGCCCCACAACAAGGCAATGGAACAGAGACCAGATGTTTTGGGGTCTTGCTCCGTCTCAGACACACAAGCAGTTTAGAGAGACCCCTTTGTGGCCGGGACTCAATAGGCTACAACCGAATTGGCACTCCTCTCCCCAGATTTAGCTTGTCAAAGGTCAAGTGTCAGCATTTTTCTAAAACACGCTGGCTAAGACCTCTAGTGTTAACTGTGACTGTATTGGGTGTGAAAAGGCCAAGTCTGAGCGTGCACACAAAAAACATCACATGCTTTCTCTAGGGCTCTGCTGGGTTACATATCAAAGAAGCACATTCCCGAGAGCACCCTTAAGTACACTACAGGAGTTACAAAAACTGCCTGTCAATACTTTCCGAAGACATGTACTAAGGATGCTAGAGACCTGGCAGCCGACATGGTACAGGAGGCAGCTCTCAAATACCAAACAAGCAGAGGTGAGGTTTGTGTTGGGTACAGAGGGGTTTTCTTTGGGCTCACTCGGTATTCTTTTATAACAGCATGTATTTGTTGTCAAAATTTACATTCTCTCTAAAATACAGGATTTCTCTTTCTCTTGAAATATTGGTAGAAACGGCAACTTTAAGCTGCGAATCCCTCATAGACAGACTTACTAATCAGAGGTGGCCAGGGGCTACCGAATTTAACTCGCCACTTAGTCACATTTGCCACTGCTATCCCTTTTGTGAGCCTGATAAGGGAGATCCAAGGTTTGAGATCTTTTATTGTCACTTCCTGTTGTTGTTGTTGTTGTTGAGTTTTCCTAGTAGTGAAATATTTTGCTTTACTTAAGAAACAAAAGACTGAGTATTTCTTTTTGTTTGAGATAGAGTCTTTTCTCTGTTGCTCAGGCTGCAGTGCAATGGCGCAATCTCGGCTCACTGCAACCTCTGCCTCCTGGGTTCAAGCGATTCTCCTGTCTCAGCCTCCCGAGTAGCTGGGATTATAGGCCCCTGCCACCACACTCAGCTAATTTTTGTATTTTTAGTAGAGATGGGGTTTCACCATGTTGGCCAGGATGGTCTCTATCTCTTGCCCTCATTATCCACCCACCTTGGCCTCCCAAAGGGCTGGGATTACAGCCACTGCCCCCGGCCAAGACTGAGTTTTTCAAAGCCTCTCTGTGTGCTTATTTTACCTGTTCAGCCTCTTTTAGCACTTTAATAATCCTTAAACTAGTATCTATCAGGGAATTCAACTATCTATGACAGTAAAGGAATAATATAACTAATTACGCATAATCTCAATATTAAGTAAATACTGCTGCGTTATAAATAGTAGTGAAAAATCTTTCAGAGCACTTTGCATGCCTAGCATTGTGTTGAGCACTTTATCTTTCATGATTATCACAAAGAACTAGGATGCAGTTCCTGTCATTTGTACAGTTCTCACTAGAGAATTGGGATGTGGAGAGTTCAAACAACTTGCCTACAATTCAGCAGCCACTGAATGGCAGAACTGATAGTGGCAACAAAGTCTACCTCTCTCTAGAGTCTTGGATATGGGTGGGTGCCCCATTTTCATCCTTCCTAAGATCTCTAAGTAAGTGAAAAAGCCATGTCTAGCACCCGTGCTTCCCCAGCATCCAGGAAATGCTTGTGAATTCAGCTCTCAGTCTTGTATTGGAGATCCAACATTTGATCCCCAAAGAACACAGCATACCCCAACTACTCTGTGTGGGTAGGTTTCCTTGGGAGAAATAGCAAAGGAGAAATAGTCCAATCTTCTTTTTGTGGAACTTTCTGAGAGAATGTCTAGAAGCCTACAACTGATTCTACAGCTTTTCCTTATGTCATTGTTTAAATATCCTGAGAATATTTAGTTCCATGTTAGTAACTGTAATTTTCTATAATAGACAGGTATCCCATCACATTAAGAATTCAGTCTTATTTATCACTGGAAACTTTGCAGCTGCTAAAACTTTTTCTGGATACGTGATTGAAGCAATGCGGGAATGTGATGCTGACATTGATAACTATATTTCATCACCTGGAGATGACCTGAAACTTTGATGGCTCTAGTAATTTATAATTTTGCTGAAGTGCCATTTCTGTGCTTTGTGAGAATGAATTATGTAGCTAATGAGTGAACTTTACTGATGGCTTAATTTTCTCATTTCAGTGTGACTTTATTGGTCCTGATTTACCCTCTTTGCCATAACTCTATCCTTTTGCTTTTTAAGAACTTGAAAGAGTCCTATATTTTATCAGTAATATTGTATTGCCATTTAAAGGGAATTCATTTGTAGTGACGATACTCATGAGTTAAAACTTGGGACAGCTCTGAGAACTACCTTTCTCTGAATACCAAAGTTCCCCTATAACCTCCACTACAGAAGCCACAGTCTTTATAGAATTAGAATTCACACATGATTCTATGTTAGGAAGACCCCATTGTGTCAGCCCAAAATCTCCTGAAACTGATAAGCAAATCGATGTGCAAAAATCACAAGTATTTTTTAAAATTAATTAATTAATTTTATTTTAGGTGCATACTATATCTGGCATTTCTCCCCATGTTATTCCACCCCCACTGTCTCTGCCCTATGCCCCGCAACTGCCCCCAGTGTGTGATGTTCCTCTCCCTGAGTCCATGTATTCTCGTTGTTCAACATCCACTTATGAGTAAGAACATATGGTATCTGGCTTTCTATTCTTGTATCAGTTTGCTGAGAATGATGGTTTCCAGGTTCATCCATGTCCCTACAAAGGACACAAACTCATCATGTTTTATGGCTGCACAGTATTCCATGGTGTATATGTGCCACATTTTCCCTGTCCAGTCTGTCATTGATGGGCAGCTGGGTTGGATCCAAGTCTTTGCTATTGTAAACAGTGCTGCAATGAACATTCATGTGCATGTGTCCTTATAAAAGAGCAATTTATAATCCTTTGGATATGTACCCAGTAATGGGATTGCTGGGTCAAATGGAATTTCTATTTCTAGGTCCTTGAGGAATTGCCACAATGTCTTCCACAATGCTTGAATTAATTTACACTCCCACCAACAGTGTAAAAGCATTCGTATTTCTCCACATCCTCTCCAGCATCTGTTGTCTCTAGATTTTTTAATGATCACAATTGTAACTGGCGTGAGATGGTATCTCAATGTAGTTTTGATTTGTATTTCTCTAATGACCAGTGATGATGAGCATTTTTTCATATGTTTGTTGGCCTCATGTATGTCTTCTTTTGAAAAGTGTCTGTTCATGTCCTTTGCCCACTTTTGAATGGGCGTGTTTGTTTTTTCTTGTCAATCTGTTTTAGTTCTTTGTAGATTCTGGATATTAGCCCTTTGTCAGACAGGTAGTTTGCAAAAATATTTTCCCATTCTGTTGGTTGCCAATTCACTCTAATCACTGTTTCTTTTGCTGTGCAGAAGCTGTGGAGTTTGATTAGGTCCCATTTGTCTATTTTGGCTTTTGTTGCCAATGCTTTTGGTGTTTTAGTCATGAAGTCCTTGCCTATGCCTATGTTCTGAATGGTTTTGCCTAGATTTTCTTCTAGGGTTTTTATGGTGTTGGGTCTTACATTTAAGTCTTTAATCCATCTGGAGTTAATTTTAGTGTAAGGTGTCAGGAAGGGTCCAGTTTCTGCTTTCTGTACATGGCTAGCCAGTTTTCCCAACACCATTTATTAAACAAACAGGGAATCCTTTCCCCCATTGCTTGTGTTTGTGAGGTTTGTCAAAGATCAGATGGTTGTAGATGTGTGGCGTTGCCTCCGAGGCCTCTGTTCTGTTCCATTGGTCTATCTGTTTTGGTACCAGTACCATGCTGTTTTGATTACTGTAGCCTTGTAGTATAGTTTGAAGTCTGATAGTGTGATGCCTCCAGCTTTGTTCTTTTTGCTTAGAATTGACTTGGCTATGGGGGCTCTCTTCTGGTTCCATATGAAGTTTAAGGTGGTTTTTCCAGTTCTGTGAAGAAGGTCATTGGTAGCTTGATGGGGGATAGCATTGGATGTGTAAATTACTTTGGGCAGTATGGCCATTTTCACGAAATTGATCCTTCGTAACCATGAGCATGGAATGTTTTTCCATCTGTCTGTGTCCTCTCTTATTTTTGTCGAGCAGTGGTTTGTAGTTCTCCTTGAAGAGGTCCTTTATGTTCCTTGTTAGTTGTATTCCTAGCTATTTTACTGTCTTTGTAGCAATTGTGAATGGCAGTTCGTTCTTGATTTGGCTCTCTGTTTGTCTGTTTTTGTTATATAGGAATGCATGTGATTTCTGCACATTGAGTTTGTGTCCTTAGACTTTGCTGAAGTTGCTTATCAGTTTGACAAGATTTTGGGCTGAGACGATGGGGTCTTCTAGATATACAATCATGTCATCTGCAAATAGAGACAGTTTGACTTCTTCCTTTCCTAATTGAATATGCTTTATTTCTTTTTCTTGCCTGATTGCTTTAGCTAGAACTTCCAATTCTATGTTGAATAGGAGTGGTGAGAGAGGGCATCCTTGTCTAGTGCCTGATTTCAAAGGGAATGCTTCCAGTTTTTGCCCATTCAGTATGATATTGGCTGTAGGTTTGTCATATATAGCTTTTATCATTTTATGATACTTTCCATCAATACCTAGTTTATTGACAAGTTTTAGCATGAAGGGCTGTTGAATTTTATAAAAGGCCTTCTCTGCATCTATTATGATAATCATGTGGTTTTTGTCTTTGGTTCCATTTATGTGATGGATTACATTTATGGATTTCCATATGTTGAACCAGCCTTGCATCCCCCAGGATGAAGTCTACTTGGTCATGATGGATAAGCTTCTTGATGTGCTGTTGCAATCTGTTTGCCAGTATTTTATTGAAGATTTTTGCATTGATGTTCAACATGGTTATTGGTCTGAAGTTTTCTTTTTTACCTGAGTCTCCGCCTGGTTTTTGTATCAGGATGATGTTGGTCTCATAAAATGAGTTAGGGAGGATTTCCTCATTTTGTATTGTTTGATATAGTTTCAGAAGGTATGGAACCAGCTCCTCTTTGTACGTCTGGTAGAATTTGGCTGTGAACCTGTCTGGACCTGGACTTTTTTTTGATTGGTAGACTATTGATTCCTGCCTCTACTTCAGCCCTTGTTATTGGTCTATTCAGGGTTTCAACTTCCTCCTGGTTTAGTCTTGGTAGAGTACAAATGTCTAGGAATTTATCCATTTCTTCCTGGTTTACTGGTTTATGTGAGTAGAGCTGTTTGTAGTAATCACTGACGGTAGTTTGTATTTCTGTGGGGATCAGTAGTGATATCCCCTTTATTTTTTTTATTGCATCTATTGATTGTTTTCCCTTTTCTTTTTTATTAATCTGGCCAGTGGTCTATTTTGTTCATCTTTTCAAAAAACCAGCTCCTGGATTTATTGATTTTTTAAGGGTTTTTTTGTGTCTTTATTTCCTTCATTTTGGCTCTGATCTTAGTTATTTCTTGTCTTCTGCTAGCTTTTGAATTTTTTGATCTTGCTCCTCTAGCTCTTTCAATTTTGATGATAGGGTGTTGATTTTGGATCTTTCTTCTCTTCTCTGTCAGGCATTTATTGCTATAAATTTCCCTCTCAACACTGCTTTAAAGGTGTCCCAGAGATTCTGGTAAGTTGTGTCTTCATTCTGGTTGGTTTCGAAGAACATCTTTATTTCTGCTTTCATTTCATTGTTTATTCAGTCGACACTCAGAAGCAAGTTGTTCAGTTTCCAAGTGGTTGTGCAGGTTTGAGTGAGTTTCTTGATCCTGAGTTCTAGTCTGATAGACTGTTATGATTTCTGTTCTTTTGCATTTGCCAAGGAGTGATTTGCTTCCAATGATGTGGTCAATTTTAGAGTAAATGCAATGTGGTGCTGAGAAAAATGTATATTCTGTGTTCTGTGGATTTGGGGTGGAGAGTTCTGTACATGTCTATTAGGTCTGCTTGGTCCAGGTCTGCATTCAAGTTCTGGATATCCCTGTTAATTTTCTGTCTCGTTGATCTAATATTGACAATGGGGTGTTAAAGTCTCCCACTATTATTGTGTGGGAGTCTAAGTCTTCTTAAGAACTTGCCTTATGTATCTGGGTGCTCCTGTATTGGGTGTGTATATATTTAGGATCGTTAGCTCTTCCTGTTGCATTGATCCTTTTACCATTATGTAATATCCTTCTTTGTCTCTTTTGATCTTTGTTGGTTTGAAGTCCATTTTATCAGAGACTAGGATTGCAATCCCTGCTTTTTTTTGTTCTTGATTTGCTTGGTAAATCTCTTCCATCCCTTTGAGTCTATGTGAGATGGGTTTCCTGGATACAGCACACCAATGGGTTCTGACTTTTTATCCAGTTTGCCAGTCTGTGTCTTTTGATTGGGGTGTTTAGGCCATTCAATGTTAATATTGTTATGTGTGAATTTGATCCTGCCATTTTGTTACTGGCTGGTTTTCTTTCCCATTACATGACTCATTTTCTTCATTGCATTTTTGGTCTTTGCCAGCTGGTTTGCTTTTGCAGTGATTGGTACGTGTTCCTTTTCTGTACTTAGCGTTTCTTTCAGGAGCTTTTGTAGGGCAGGTTTGGTGGTGATAAAATCTGAATAATTGCTTGTCTGTAAAGGATTTTATTTCTCCTTCACTTAAGAAGCTTAGTTTGGCTGGATATGAGATTCTGGGTTGAAAGTTCTCTTCTTAAGGATGTTGAATATTGGCCCCAACACTCTTCTGACTTGTAGGGTTTCTGCCGAGAGATCTGCTGCGAGGCTGATTGGCTTCCCTCTGTGGGCACCCTGACCTTTCTCTCTGGCTGCCCTTAGCATTTTTTTCCTTCATCTCAACCCTGGTGAATCTAACGATTATGTGCCTTGGGGTTGGTCTTCTTGAGGCATATATTTCTTGAATTTGAAATTTGGACTGCCTTGCTAGGCTTGGGAAATTCTCCTGGATAATGTCCTGGAGCATGTTTTCCAGCTTGGATTCATTCTCCCCGTCATATTCAGATACACTGATCAAGCGTAGATTAGGTCTTTTCACATAATCCCGTATTTCTTGGAGGCTTTGTTAATTTTTTTTCACTCTTATTTCATTGAGTTGATCTTCAGTCTCTGGTCTCTGATATCCTTTCTTTCTTCTGCTCGATCAATTCGGCTATTAAAACTTGTGTTTGCTTCACATAGTTCTCGTGCTGTGTCTTTCAACTCCATCAAGTCGTTTATGTTCTTCTCTAAGCTGGTTATTCTACTTAGCATTTCGTCTAACCTTTTTTCAAGGTTTTTGGTTTCTTTGCATTGATTTGCATTGAGTTAGAATGTGTTCCTTTAGCTCAGAAAAGTTAGTTACTATGCACCTTCTGAAGCCTGTTTCTGTCAATTTGTCACACTCCTTGGTCAAGTTGATCCTGGGTTGTGAGGAGTTGTGAACCCTTGAAGGAGAAGAGGTATTCTGGTCCTTGATGGTTTCATCTATTTTGGGCTGGTTTTTTCCCATCTTTGTGCATTTGTTGTCAGGGAGCTGCTTGATGACGTCGCTTGTCTATCTGTGGAAGCGCTACTGGGTTTCTAGGGACTCCTTCAGGTTACTAGGGTATCTATCTTTTTTGTTTATACTGGGAGATCAGGCCCGCCTCTTCTGCTGACCTGTAGGCACTGCTGGGTTGTCAAGAATGCCATCCTGTTGCTACATAGGCTTCCTGTGGTTTTTGTTAAAACACGTAGCCCAGTCCCACCCCTCTAGTGGTGGGTTGTGCCCTTCCTCCACTGGGCTGTATAATTCAGGGTTCCTCTCAGACTGTGGCACTGGCTGCACAACCCACTAGAGTCAGAGCTTCAGCCCTCTGGGGTTTGTGGGGGGAGGGTAGGGACCTGTCTAGCCTCATCCTTTTTCAGCTTCCTCTCTCTCTGGTCATGGGGTAGGGGCCCACCCAGCTGCTCCCACTTATAGCTCCCTGTCTCTCTAGGAGGGGGCAACAGCTCAGTCCACAGGCACTTATTGAACTCCACGCTTGTAATTCCTGGCACTTGACTGGCAAAGATCCCCTCTTTTGTGTATTGCTGAGGCTTTGGGGGAAGCGCTGTATCTGGACTGGAGTGCTAGAGGGGGAGCCTCTGAGTCACCCGTCAGGTGCACTTTCTGGGTGAAACAACACCCCTCCTCGCCTCGGTCTGCCCTGAGTGGGCTTTGCTCACCCTCGGACCAGACCCGTTGAAATGCACCTGGTACCTTGGTTGGAGCTAGGAGATCTCTGGATTTCTGTGTCTCTCTCGCTGGGTGTTGTGTGCTGGAGTTGTGTCTAATTGGCCATCTTGGATCTCCCACAAGCATTCTTATACACCAATAACAGACTTAAAGAGAGCCAAATCAAGAACGAACTGCCATTCACAATTGCTACAAAGAGAATAAAATACCTAGGAATACAACTAACAAACAAGGAACGTAAAGGACCTCTTCAAGGAGAACTACAAACCATTGCTCAATGAAATAAGAGAGTACACAAACACATGGAGAAACATTCCATGTTCATGGTTAGGAAGAATCAAAGTAATTTACTGATTCAACGCTATCCCCATCAAGCTACCAATGACCTTCTTAACAGAACTGGAAAAACCACCTTAAACTTCATATGGAACCAAAAGAGAGCCTCCATAGCCAAGTCAAAAAAAAACAAAGCTGGAGGCATCACACTACCTGACTTCAAACTATACTACAAGGCTAAACAGCATGGTACTGGTACCAAACAGATAGACCAATGGAACAGAACAGAGGCCTCGGAGGCAACGCCACACATCTACAACCATCTGATCTTTGACAAACCTCACAAAAGCAAGCAATGGGGAAAGGATTCCCTGTTTGTTTAATAAATGGTGTTGGGAAAACTGGCTAGCCATGGGCAGAAAGCAGAAACTGGACCCCTTCCTGACACCTTACACTAAAATTAACTCCTGATGGATTAAAGACTTTTAAACATAAGACCTAACACCATAAAAGCCCTAGAAGAAAATCTAGGCAAAACCATTCAGCACATAGGCGTAGACAAGGACTTCATGACCAAAACACCAAAAGCATTGGCAACAAAAGCCAAAATAGACAAATGGGACCTAATCAAACTCCACAGCTTCTGCACAGCAAAAGAAACAGTCATTAGAGCGAATTGGCAACCAACAGAATGGGAAAACATTTTTGCAATCTACCCATCTGAAAAAGGGCTAATATCCAGAATCTACAAAGAACTAAAACAGATTTACAAGTAAAAACAAGCCCATTCAAAAGTGGGCAAAGGATATGAACAGACACTTTACAAAAAAGAAGACATATATGAGGCCAATAAACATATGAAAAAATGCTCATCATCACTGGTCATTAGAGAAATGCAAATCAAAACCACACTGAGATACCACATCATATCAGTTAGAATGGCGATCATTAAAAAATATGGAGACAACAGATGCTGGAGAGGATGTGGAGAAATAGGAACGCTTTTACACTGTTGGTAGGATTGTAAACTAGTTCAAGCATTGTGGAAGACAGTGTGGCAATTCCTCAAGGACCTAGAAATAGAAATTCCGTTTGACCCAGCAATCCCATTACTGGGTATATATCCAAAGAATTATAAATTGTTCTACTATAAGGACACATGCACATGAATGCTCATTGTGGCACTGTTTACAATAACAAAGACTTGGAACCAACCAAAATGCCCATCGATGAGACTGGACAAGGAAAATGTGGCACATACACACCATGGAATACTATGCAGCCATAAAAAAAACAATGAGTTTGTGTCCTTTGTAGGGACATGGATAAACCTGGAAACCATCATTCTCAGCAAACTGACACAAGAACAGAAAATCAACCACCACATGTTCTCACTCACAAGCGGGTGTTGAACAATGAGAACACATAGACACAGGGAGGGGAGTATCACATACTGAGGTCTGTGGTGGGGGAAGTAGGGGAGGAATAACATGCGGAGAAATGCCAGATATAGGTGATGGGAAGGAAGGCAGCAAACCACATTGCCATGTGTGTACCTATGCAACAATCTTAAATGTTCTTCATAATATGTACCCCAACCTAAAACGCAATAAAATATGTGTGTGTGTGTATATATATATATATAAATTCTACCATGACTATCCATCTATCCCTTAGGTTCCATACTCAGTATGTGTGATAGGAACAATTATTTTCAGTGCCTTTTTGTACATAGAGGGATAAGAGACCCAGATGACTTATTCCTAGAAACTGAGTGCACAGCTACCTGGAATGGGACATGGGATATGCATGCCAACATGTAGCAGGAACATGAGGTTGCACATTTAATAAATTTTTTGTTACTGTAGTTGGCTGCCATTTGAATGTAGTTCTACAAGAAGACAAAAGGAAAGTGATGCCTGATACACACAGGCATGGCCACAAGATTTTGTTACTTCATAATAAAAAGGCTAGGCCAGAAGTGGTGGCTCATGCCTGTAATTGTAGCATTTTGGGATGCTGAGACGGACAGATTGCTTGAGCTCAGGAGTTTAAGACCAGCTTGGGCAACATGGCAAAACCCCGTCTCTATAAAAAAGAAAATAAACTAGTCGGGCAATGTGGCACGTCTGTAGTCCCAGTTACTGGAGACGATGACTTGAGCCTGGAGATAGAGGTTGCAGTGAGCCAAGACTGCCACTGCACTTCAGCCTGGGTGACAAAGTGAGACCTTGTCTCAAAAATAAACTAAAAAGCTGTATTAATTACTTCATCTTCTCTAGCCTCAATGTTGCATCTCTAACACAGGGATAATGATGTCCTCTTTAAAAGACTTCATGTGTGTCCAGTGCACGTAAAATGCTTCACATAATTCATACCTGATGTTCCAGAAAGGCTAGTTATTTGTAAATTGGCTTTGAATTGTGTTTAAATTGTGTTTAAAAAACTCCTACAGGTCTAGCTGTCAGTCCCTGGGCATAAAATTGATCCATAACTCTTTCTTTAAATATACATGCATATGGCTTATGGAATAATATTGGACTGTTCTTGCTCCAGTTTCTCACTCAGCACATATGAGCAGCTATGCATATGTATGCAAGCACACGTGTGCCTGGGCAGCTGTGCAACTTCATAAGTAAAGAATATGCCCGACCATCAGGTTGATGTCACCACGTATTAAATCTGGCAAGTTTCAGAGTTGTTACTTCTACCCAAGCAGAAAGGCTTCATGACACATAAATCAGAGGTTTGCTTCAGTTCAGCACTTGGCATTTAAAGTCTGCTATGAAAATAGTCTATACCATTTAAGGGCATGTCTTACTAGATAAAGCTGAGAAAAACAGTCAGCAGAATAATTCTTCTGGTCTTACAACTTAGAGCCCTGTCATGTAGAAAGTTGAAAGATGCCCCCTTTAAAATTGAGAACAAACTGACTGTCGAATTGGTAGTCATTGGCAAAAGAAACAGGAAAAAAAAATCACCAATTGATAATCCTTGCTCATCCCAGGAAAATGAAAACAATTATATAACAATCAGTATTTAGTTCTGATTGAATCCATTTATCTGTTTTGTGTAATATTACGTAACCACGGAAATAGTCTAATCTGTATATATAAACATTGAAAGTACTCTATAAAAAGCCAATTAAAAATGACAGAGTCATCATATTTACATAAAAATGTATATAATACTGTGGATACTATAAATGAACACCTACTACATGTATAGGCATGAATATGCAAAATAAAACTATAGACAACAATCTGTAAAAGTGGCTTCCTCTGAGAGGGGAGGTAGGAAACTAGGGTGGCAATGGGGTTATTTTAGACATATCTGTAATTTTTTTTTTAAACTTTTAAAAAATCTGAAGTTTTAATTGCACATGGAAATACAGAAGTTTAAAATTCCATATATCTCCTTTGATGTAACAAAGTTGTATAACTTTTATAAACCTATAAGTCAAAGACAAAACATTGCCAGTCTCACCATTCAACACAACCATTAGCATTCTGACATGCTATAATTTATCTGAAGTTATGCGCTAAATATGTATTTCAATTTTTTATTACAAGATCCTTTATGGTCTTTATTCTGCTCATTTTAATGGGTATAATCTACCATGTGTATATACTTCAACTTACTGCATTGCTTTATTTTTTGGTACAAAAATTAAAGGGACAAAAATGACAACTATGTGATTAACATAGTGGCAGGTTTGTCCCCCATAGATCTTAAGAGCTACTTACTTTGAGAAGAAATAATCAAAATGTTTGAACATTTTTAATAACTCATGTCAATGCTTTTTAGAAGGTTTGAGAAGTTTGATTGATTAAAAACAGAACTGCATTGTCCTGATGGGGACTGCAATACACAGCCACATTCACAACTAGCCCAAAATAACAACATCAAGCAGCCCAGAGAGGAACAAATAACCCAATCACACATTCTGTTAACCCCGTGGAATTCAGACATGCGGTATCCTCCAAACCACTTCAAATGCCTAACCTCTCTGGAGAAGACTGAAAGCCAGAATAAACTCTGACTGTACTTCCAGGAATGATTAATAATCAACAAGGAGATGGTATTGAAAAGCAAAAAAAAACTAAACCTCAAATTCTCCCCTCAACTTACGATAATAACCAATCATATTACAAAACTAATTTCCAAGTAATTACTGCATCTCAGTCCCAAACAAGAATTACTCAAGAAAGAACGGAAGAGGACATGCGCACCTAACCTGAATAGTCCATTTGCCTTTGTTGTGAAAATGATCTTACTGATGTAGGTAGTTCACTGTAGCAGGTCAGTAGTAAAAACACAGTGTCAATGCCCAGGCAAACACAGCTTATGGTAACAGCATCTCTGATTACATTAAAAGATTCAGAGGTAGAGAGGATTTCTTGCAAAAGGCCGATCTCTACTTACCATTTGTATAAGGGTTGACGGTCTTTTTTATTTGTCATTACACGTGCTGTGGCATTATTTACCTATGTACATAGAAAACTCAAATAAGCACATATTCTAGGGCCAGCTCCCAATTCAATTAGTTGCATGCATTATGACCGTGTTTTACTTATTAAAAAAAGAAAACTAAAATGCATTTTAATTTATAAAAGGCAGTAGGTGCATAACAAAATCATACATTTTTAAAATTACATTTACTTCATAACCATTTAACTTACAAATCATTTCAATAAAGCAATGTCATATCATTAAGAGTTTAATAAAGAGACAGTAAAAGCAAATTAAAAAGATACTGCATCATTGAAGATTTAAAAGCATGCGTGTACTCCATGGTAACACAGAAACGATAAATATTTTTTAAACATAAAATAAAGTTCATATGAAGGGAGCATGCAGTGGAGGAGAGGGAAGAGACAAAGTACAAGGGAACATAAATGTCAAAAAAAGGGACAAACAAGTCTTAGCCGTGTGCAACACTTCAGGAGGAAAGAACCATCAGGAAAGCAACATCTAGCATTCAACACTTGGAACAAGAGCCTTTTACATTGCAAGAATTAACAAAATCATTCAAGCTTTAAAGTCACAGCTAACAAAAGGATAAAAGAGAAGGGTGCATTGTTTAACACAATATGGAATTAACAATCTGAGTAAGATGTGCACCGGTCATAACTCAATCCAGTCAGTGCCTCCCAGGCTAGCTTAGAACGTACACTCAATTACAGGCGTACCAATATCCAAAAAAATAGAGCATCAAGAAAACTTAATACAACAAGTCAAAAAAATTCACGTGGTATATATATATGTATATAGATATATCAGCACTAAGTACGTGAAACGGCAGATGGACTTCACCACTTACCATTCACCGCCATCGCCAGCATGGGTTTGTATACAGTTACCATGGTTACTGAGAGTTTGGTGAGGGGCCTAAGCGTTATCGTCGAAGGGGAAAATGAAAGGCAAAATATGCAACATCTTACTCCAAAGACTAAAGCATTTTTAACTGGTATTTAAAAAAAAAAAAAAGAAAAGTTTTAACAAATATGACCCTGTGGCTATGTTGTGGGAGATCCCAGTGGTACAAATAGCAGACTCCGAGTGTCAGCATTTTGGCATTTATGTTTTCCATGAACAGGGGCCAGATATTGAACAGGAAATCCTGTTTGATTGTTCACTTTGTTATCAAAAGAATACAGAAATTCAAACTGGCTTCTTTAAAAAAAAAAAAATGAGACATTTAGTAAAAACCTCTCATTTTTTTTTTTTAAATCTTTTTGTTTTCCCAATTTGGTTTAATTTGCAAACCACTGTGGATCCCTCTTCAACCCTGAAGTGGAAGAGAAAAAGAAAAAGAAACTGTTCTGTATTTTTTTGGATTGCAACCCTGTCTATTCTTTGGAACCTACTGCACCCATTGATTATAAAACATGGAAATTAACAAAAAGAAAAAAAAAAACCCTTTACAATTAACCTTTCTTTTGTCTCACGTTTGCCATCCACCTTTCAGCAGTAATAACATAATAAAGTAAAATTTTTTTAAAAAAAGTAAGGCCAGTTTTCCTTTTTATATATAAATATATATATATATAAACGATGAGGGGGAAATAGGGTCACATACAAGACGCCAGTGATGCATCTGGAACAACGAATGAGCGTGAAGCAGACATTTATAAAAGAGGAAAAGGAAAATATTTTGAACATGCACCTCGATTTTACGGCCCTCTACCACGGTGCCGTGTAATTTCTCCCTCGCCCTGTCGGCATCGGCACTATTTTCGAAAGTTACGAAACCAAATCCCTGCATGCAGGAGGGAGAAGGGGAAAACAACATGCAGATTATTATTTCAGTCAACGACCACTTGGAAACGTTCTCTCGCTTTAATTTCTATTTCTTGTCCTGGCTTCAGTTCTGTAACATGCAAATTAGAGAAATTATAAGAGTCCTCAGATGTGCAATAATTAAGCGACAAATGTGAACAAGATATTTTTTTCTGTCCCCAGTTAGCTGTAACCCCTGAAGAATTCAAAGAAGGATACCAAAAATACCTTTCTAAATGTCACTACGGAAGAAAATAAATCTAACAGAAAGAAAATGAGATCAAAATAAATGTACGGTGTCTTCACAGAGAATAAAATGAAATAACGAGGAAAAGAAAAGGGAACCACTTTTCTGACATGCAAATTAAAAATAAAATAAAATAAAAACGTGTGCACGAAATTCAACAATGAATGCCAAAATCCTCTAACATTGCCTACAGAGTCATGCTGTGTGGTTTTAACATCTCTTCTTCATGCAGTTTTAGGGTTATTCAAATTTGTCAATTCTACAGCCTTTACTTCTCAAAAACGAAAGTTAAAAGCCTAAAAAAAGGAAAGACCTTTTTTGGTAATAAATCTTAAGCTCTCTGGTCTAATAAACAAAAAACTCACATGAAATGAACAGAAATAAACTTCAGTTGATTCAAAATACAAACAATTCAATGTCTGTGTTCATACTTTCCCGCTCTTCAAATTGCATTTTTGCTTTGGATTTGACAACCTTCCATACTACTACATTAACCAGAAAGGGAGAGGTGTACCCACATTGCAAAGTTCTAGCATTAGGTCAGTATTTACTTCTCATATTAACAGGTAGCAAAGAAACTTTGTTAATGTAATATAATTTGTAATAACATTCTGGCCACTTCCTCTTTTACTGATTGATAGATAACAAATATACCCTTTAATTCACCACAGGTACATTTGGCTCTTAATAGCCCAGCCTCAAAAAACAACCCCACTAAACTGCATATTGTCAAAATCCATATTTTGTCTTCACTGACATTGTTCCTAAGAGTACAGAAAATGACACATTATTTTTAAAGCCCCTAAAAATATTTGTACATCTTGTTCAGAAATATACACCAACCTTTTGAACAATTTCCATGTAAATTTGCCCAGCTCTTTCTGATTTTTCACTGCAAAGTGGGTGCAACAGTGGAGTATTTTGGGGGCTCCTCTTAGCATCGAATAATCCTTGTGGGCTCCAGGCTTAGTTGGGACAGTATAATACTCAGTTTTACCAAAGAAATGCACAATAATTACAAAGGCATGGTAGTTACAATCACCTGGTATAACTCCTAATCCTATATTAGATCTCTATAATGACCTCCAAATTTACGGCTAAAGAGGTATTGTCCAATGGGCTGGCTAAGAGAAAGTTTGAACAGTCAGAACAGGCTCATCAGCAACAGAGGACAGGAGATATGGATGTATTCAAGTGAGGGTACATGATCATTTGTTGGGATTCTATAGACAGACACCTGTACGTCAGTGTCCACTACAGGTTAGTTAAAAACCCCCGCGCCTCAGATACCCAAATCCTCGCACATCCAGGTCCTGTAGTCATCCCGTGGAACGTGAGTATAGAGGAAAATCAGCTCTCTGTATATACGGGTCACACAATCCTGGGACTACTGCCTTTGCTTGAAAAACATTCACATATAAGTGGACCTGCACAGTCCAAACCCATGGTGTTCAAGGGTGAACTGCATCGAGAAAAAATAGTTTTCTTTTCTTTGGGGGAATTGAACCAAATTACCTTCCACAATCTTTCCCATAGTGAGGATCTGTGAGTGGGATAAGCCAGAATTGCCTGATTAATTTAAGGTCATTTGCTCCATAACAGAAGGGTCTTGCCTAGTCTTTTAGTATGCCTACACTGGGTACGCAAATAAACTCACTAACTGAATAGCTTGGAAATGATTGTTCTTCAAAGGGAAAAGAGATAGAATTTATGGAGATTTCACTCTATTTGACAGTTCTAACTCTTGGCCAGTATATCTCAAACTTAGCTGCACATCAGAAGGAACGTGGGAGCACATTAAACGTTCGGATTCCCTAGACTTGCTTTGTATCCACTGGATTAGAATCCCAGAATGGAGTCCAGAAGTCTATTTGCTTAAAATGTGTGGCCCAGTGATTTAATTTCCATGACCTCTCATTTCACTATGTGTGACTGAAACCACCAAAAGAAGGTTTGGGGCCAGATATGGTGGCTCACACCTGTAATCTCAAGCACTTTGAGAGGCCAAGACAGGAGGATCACTTGAGTCCAGGAGTTCGAGACCAGGCTGAGTAACATGGCAAAACCTCATCTCCACCAAAAAAAATTTAGCTGGGTGTAATGGTGTGCCCCTTTGATCCCAGCTTGAGCCCAGGAGATTGAAGTGGCAGTGAGCCGCGATCACACCCTACACTCCAGCCTGGGTGACAGAGCAAGACCCTGACTCAAAATCTAAAACAAAAATTAAAAAGCTTAGCCAGGTGTGATGGCCTGTTGTCTTACCTATTTGGGAGGCTGAGGTGGGAGCATTCATTGCTTGAGCCCAGGAGGCTGAGGCTGCAGTGAGCTGTGATTGCACCCCTGTACTCCAGCCTGGGTGAGACCCTGTCTCCCCTGTCTCAAAAAGAGAAGATTTTCATTCTTTGTAATAAGTAGACTTTTATATTGCTGATTTCTTTAGATTTTTGAGAAGGATATCTGACTGGGTTACCTGAAGCTTACAGGTAGAGGTAAAGCCAAAATCACATGTCCCAGGCTTCTTGGCAACATTCTCTTCCTCCCTGATAGGCCTGACTTCCTAGCAACCACAGCCATGCCACATGTTCCAAAGGAACTACATAAACTAGGACTGTGGATTTACAGTCTCTCACTAGGCAAGAAAGAAAATCCGTAGACCCAGTGTACAGCTGGAGGGCGAGCTGGCATCATTTCTGCCCATGGGAACTAGCAGTCACTGTTACCACAGCACCAGGAAGAACATAGCCAGGTGACACTGAACACTCACCCACCTGTCCAACATTATCCTCAAGAATCTTGCTCTCATGCTTCATGTCTGAACCCAAGGCAAACCTACTGCCCTGAAATCAGCATTATGTACATTTAGGAGAGAAAAAGGTAGAGAGGGAAATAGATTTTGAATACCAAGGAAGGGGCACACACTAAAAAGGAAATAGCCTAATCCATTCTCATTGAGTTCTCACTTTTTAAGTGAAGAGAATATATCGATTCTTTTTATTATTCTCATTGTTATTATATTCTGCAAAACTTCTCTCTTTTCTTGTCAGCTACTCCGTACTCCTCAAGTTGAGAGATGATTAGTTGAGATTTGACACAAAGTTGGGTCCAGAAACAGCTTGCTCCAGAAACAGTCCTTGAAATGCCAAACAGACTTTCCTACCTGTTCCTTTGGACTATTCTACCTCCCACTGAGACAAGGGAGTGGCATGGTCTCCCTGGGTCATCAGGCTATCAAAATTCTCACCTGGGTGTTGCAACGGAACCAGAGAGACCTCACTGGGTCCTCACCATGAGTGAGGAACTTTTGCTAAGCAGCACAAGCTGCCAGGCAACACTGAGAGCAGGTGCTAAGGTTGTTTCTTCTGACCTGCCTCATGGTCAGAATTCTAACTCAAGAAAACAGCAATTTGCAGTTTTAAAAAGATGATGAATATTTTTACCACTGCCTTAAAAAGCAGAACAAAACAAGCACATTCCGAGCGTGGCTTGCTGAGCATAGGACTGGGTGTGATGCTGATGTGTAACCGCTTAAAAAAATCCAGACTGCAAGAAAAGGGGTACAGAGAGGGGGAGTAAGAGACACACCTTCCCAGAGTTTACCTTCAATGCTACTAAAGAGAAGAAATCTGTGGCCTGTGCCCTGTCATGAGCAGGGACAATTAGTAGGGCAGATAATGGGAATCTTAAGAGAATTGCCAGACTGGCATGACTTGCTTACTTTAAAATATTTTTGCAAATCATACATTCTGATCCTCCTGTATCCTAGTTATTGTTCTTTTTTTGTCTTTGGTATTTTTAGGTGATAGCTTCCTTTTTTGCATTCATGCAAATACAACATTTTATCTTTTATTTTTTTTTTTTTTTGAGACGAGTCTCGCTCTGTTGCCAGGCTGGAGTGCAGTGGCACAATCTCGGCTCACTGCAACCTCCGTCTCCTGGGTTCCAGTGCTTCTCCTGCCTCAGCCTCCTGAGTAGCTGGGACTACAGGGATGTGGCACCACGCCCAGCTAATTCTTATATTTTTAGTAGAGATGGGGTTTCACCATGTCGGCCAGGATGGTCTCGATGTCTTGACCTCATGATCTGCCCACCTCAGCCTCCCAAAGTGCTGGGATTACAGGCGTGAGCCACTGTGCCCAGCCTGCCATTTTATATCTTAAATAAAGGCTTAATTAAAGCACCCTGACTGGGTGAATATACTGATTTTTCATCTTATATGAAAAATCCAGTCCTCTAGTTTCTTGTGCAGAGAACTCATATTTACAAGAGGGAAGCTGTTGATGAGCATCTGAAGATTCCTTTTCCAGTGGGACTCTGGGCCTCTCATCTCACTTTTATTCCAGTGACCTTTGCACATGCAGCTCCTTCTGCCTGCAAGACATCCCTTTTTCCCCTTCCTGGGAAATTCTTACTCATCTCTTACTCTCAGCCTAAATGATCCTTCTTTCCAGAAGCCTTCTCATCTTCTCACAGTATCAGTCTGCCTGTCTGGACTCTCAGCGGCCTCTCACATCACAGAAGAACAGCAAAGGGTACTGCAGTCACCCATCATCCTAGTCCATCTCCCCCTGCTACTCAGGAAAGGCCAGGAGGACAGGAATTACTTCCATCTTACTCATGGTTGGCCCTCATGAAAAGCAACAAACACTTACATCTACTGAATCCAAGATTAAACTGTAGATTTCTTTTCTTTTTTCCTTTTCTTTTCTAGCTGGAGTCTTGCTCGGTCACCAGGCTGGAGTGCAATGGCATGATCTTGGCTCACTGCAATCTCCGCCTTCTGGCTTCAAGCAATTCCACTGCCTCAGCTCTTGAGTAGCTGGGACTACAGACGTGTGCCACCATGCTCCACTAATTTTTTGTATTTTAGTAGAGATGGGGTTTAACCAGGTTGGCAAGGATGGTCTCAATCTCCTGAACTTGTCATCTGCCTGCCTTGGCCTCCCAAATGGTGGGATTACAGGTATGAGCCACCACACCCAGCCAGATTTCTTAAGTATATTCTCAGGGAGTAGCTATATCTGTCTATGGCCCCCAAATAAACTATATCGGAGGTAAACGAGATGGTTGAGTACACCTCCTAGAAAGGAAAAATATAGGATCATTTGCCCCTAAATGCTTACTAACTCTCATTTTCTATCCGATATATCTCTTTAAAATGTAGTGTGTCTGCCTTCTTGCTATTCATACATTAAATACTTATGTGATACATTTCCAAAATAATATAGATACTGCCTGTGCATGTATAGTTTTGGTTGATTGTTTTCAGACAAGTTCTCACTCTGTTACCCAAGCTGGAGTGCAGTCGTGCAATCATAGCTCACTAAAGCCTTGACTTCCTGGGATCAAGCAATCCTCCTGCCTCAGCCTCCCAAGTAGCTGGAACTGCAGGTGTGTATTACCATGCCCAGCTAATTTTTAATTATTATTTTATGAAGATGGGGGTCTCACTATGTTGTGCAGGCTGGTCTTGAACTCCTGGCTTCAGGTAATACTCCTACCTCAGCTTCCCAAAGTGCTGGGAATGTCAGGTGTGAGACACCACGTCCAGCCCTCAAGTACGTGTAAGGTGTATATGTATGCATACACACTCACACATATACACCCAACACACACAGCCTTCATCACTCAGCATAGAGTGGCCTGCCTGAAGGACTGCTATCGAGAATGAAAGGCAAGAAGGTGAGCTCCTGGCTCTTCAGGACCCACTAATTTCCTGGTTGTCTGTCCAGCACCAAATGATGAAAATGAGGTCATAGAAATGGTTCCGGTTTCTGAACCATTAAAATGAAAATGTTCCTCTAAATAAGGCCCTTCCCATAAAGGATAATGTCAAGAATGAAAAATATCCCTGTGTGAGCTGCCGCTCTCATTTAGCGGTTCCCAACTGGACGGTCTCAGTGCCATTCCAGCATAACCTAAACAATCAGCTCCAACACCTGCAAGACAAGCTCTTTGAGAGCAAGCACACCTACCGAGAGAGGCTATTTTGGATGTTGCCTAAACCAAAAGAATAAAGATCAAAAAAAGGCAGCCTCACGAAGTCAGGTTCTGGATGCAGCAAATTTAAATGGTCTTTTTCCTGAAGCCCCCCAGAGACAGGCTAATCATGGGAATGACGGAAGATGTCTTAAAAATAGCATAGCCATTGTACTTTCAAAATAGCAAACGATATTCTTCTAATGTCCCAAAACAGCTCTCAGAAGGAATTAAATAGCTTTCTTCAACTGGCAAAAGTTACAAAACAAAATATAAATTAAACATAGATTTTAAAAAAAACAACCACATCTTTGAAGGCAGTGCTGTTCTAGACAGACTTGGAACAAAGTTGGTCAACATTCGGGTCATCTACAATTTGCCAAGAATACAGAAGGCCCGAGTGAACAGGATTAGGCTGGGCACATTTTTTTCTCCAAATGCACTATGCTTTGCAGGTATAGAAATAGTCCCTGTAATAATTTTCATACAAGAAGCCGGAAAAGAGATAAGTTGGAGAATGATCATAAAATATCTGCAGCTATGGAAAAATGACAAGGTCCCAGAATGAACAGAATCACAAAGTATAATGGATTCTTTTTTGCTTTTGTTTTCACTCATCTGACACACAACAATATCACTTTAGCGACGGAGGAGAGAATACTGGGATCTTCTGTCCTTGATGCAATCAACATCATCCTAGTTAATTAGTACTAAATCTACTTAGGAGGGAGGAAGCCTGTCCAAGGAATAAAAAAATCAAAGGTTTGCTTCATGGGGGAAGGTGGTTACATATACCCCAAAGAGCTGGCACTGTGGCCTGCAACACTTCAAATAAAACCAGTACCGCTTAGTGACCGTCCATGATGCTGACTTGCCCCAAATTGCCTGTGTAAGGAGGGTCAAGGAGCCGAAACCAGTATCTCTCAACATTTGCATTCACAGTCTGAGGATGCAAGGAGAACGGAACTCGAAATTCCTGACAGCCTTGGGAGTGGCAGCCAGGAGACCCAACAGAGCTACTGAAAGCGTTCACTTTCTGATTACCAAGGTCCATATCTCTGTTCTTCTCCATCATCTCTCCCTGTTACGCCCCTGTGTCTGCTGATAAGCCTCCTGTGTCATTTACCTCAATGGGGTTTTCATGGGGTTCCTGAGTGCTGTGTGCATGCAGGTAGAAAGAAGACACCTGAACAGCAGCAACAACAAAAGCCAAACACTAGTAAGCAGCAGGGCATGTTACATTCACGGGGGAGGTTTGGCACTGGTCTAAAGGAAAGACACAGCATTGATCATTGATCGTTTTAAGGACAGGCCTGGAAGTCTGGTCACAACACAGATTACTGAGCCCCCAACTTGACAGTTTCGAATTCAGCAGGTCAGGGCTGGAGCCTGAAAACTTGCATTTCTACTCACTTCCTACGTGGTGCCGACGTTTCTGGTCTGGGACCACCGTTGCTTAATCACTGACACAGAGGACGCTTTAGTAGTTTGTGTTTCTTTCTTTTCCCAGCATATTTCTTTCTTTTGTTTGTTTGTTTTTGAAACAGGATCTTGCTGTGTCACCCAGGCTGGGGTACCGTGGTGCAGTCTTGGCTTACTGCAATCAACACCTCCTGGGTTCAAGTGATTCTACTGCCTCAGCCTCCCGAGTAGCTGGAATTACAGGCGCATGCCACCGTACCCAGCTAAGTCTTGTATTTTGAGTAGAGATGAGGTTTCACCATGTTAGCCAGGCTGGTCTACAACCCCTGACCGCAAGTGATCCACCCACCTTAGCCTCTCAAAGTGCTGGAATGACAGGTTTGAGCCACTGCACCTGCCCCATATTTCTGTTTTGAAAAAGAACCTCCCCCTGAACCTCAGCCTCTCCATAGAGCCCCTGACTTTTATTAGGCACTAGGGAATCTATTTAAAGATTGGTTTCCTTGAAAAAACAAACTCAAAGCAATGGCAAATTGCGAAATGTGGATTGGTAAACATACTAATGAATAAAATCATATTCAAAAGGTTGGTGTATATGAGATTTTTCTCCCCCTAAAACCCAGGAAAATAACTGCACTTTATTAATACAGAATAATCACATATTTACCTGCTCATGAGACTATCAACTCACTTTTTAATATAAAGAACATAATTATCACTGAAAAACAAAAATGTAGCAACATCATTTTTTTAAGCATGGATAATTTTCCTCTGGAAACTTGATAAATATATAAATATATGTATATCAAAAAAAAAACAGCAATTTAAAATTATTCCCTTATATGTTTTAAACTGAACCCGATGTCTTTCCCACCATTTTCAAAACGGAAGGTGGTCTCTAAAGGATTTCCCACTGAAGTGTATTTTCACAATGAGCTGATTAAGACAGTGCAGTTGTTTCCCCTTATTCATAACAAACATTTAAAAACAAACTAAACAATTCTAAGGTGAATTAAGTTGCTTACCTTTGAGCCTCGCTCATTAAAAATAATTTCAACATCTAAGATTTTACCAAATTGCTGCAAAGAAACAGAAATATCTTATAAGCAAGAAGAGAAATGCGGTAGTTATTATGTACACTGGTAATTGTTTCCCATGTCAATTTTTTTCCCCTCTTTGAATATCAAGGATACACATTTTATGTTTTATGGTTAAGTAATGTGCTTGAAATGAGAGAAAAGTACAACCACACATAGTATCTCCTTATAAACGACACCAGCAGGGACTTGATAGAAAATATTAATCAAGAGGTTAATTCTATTTTTCTTTATTTGTGTGTGCATGACTGCTTTCCCAGGCACTGGTGCAGCAAACATGAAAAGCGGCTAGTATGTATATACAATGAGCTTTCTGGTCTACCTAGTAAACACTAGGAGAAACACCCTTGATGAAGTGTGATTTTGATAATCAGTGTCCCAAAAGAATTTTAGGTGACTGGCCCCTAGCTCACATAAAATCTAGGAGCAGCTCAAACATGAGAAAGGAAGTATGAACACAAAAGCAAACTCCACTACCCAGGAACCCATCATAATCACAGTATCAGCAGTTGTGATCAGTGCTTGGGCTAAAATTCTCTCAAGATAATTCTCCACATTGCTAAACAAACAGATTTTAGGCAACTAGCATGAATAGGCTCTATCAAAAGTCCAGAAACAAAGACTCAGATTATAAATAAATTATAGACAAATAAAATGCAGACAGCCAGTTAAATTTAAATTTCAGAGTTTTCAGGATATGTCACACACAATATTTGGGACATACTTATACTTAATAAAATAATTGTTTATCTGAACATCAAATTCAATGATTGTGTTTTATATATTTTTAAATTAGTGAAATTGGGGAGTCCCAGTGAGAAATGCACATCAAGCAGTTGTTGATTCACATTTCGAAATGGGGAATATGGGCTCTGGAACTAGGGGCCTCAGATCAAGGCCGAAATCCTTTCCTCCAACCTTGGAATGTTTTCAGTTTTTCTGAGATCATGTGAAGGAGTGTAGGCATTTCCTGAGTATAACAGCCTGCCCTGCATACAAGCAGGTGAGAGAAGGTGACGTAAAATCATGTACCGTGGCCCAGGGAAAAATAAAATGGGAATTTTACCTACATGCAGAATGAGACCAAATACCCTTTGAGTGATTAAACAGGGCAACATAAATATTTCCATCCTCTTTTGTTTTGAGCTTTCCTATCATTCCATTTACTTTTGCATTCTGGATTTTAATTGCATCCTTTATGACCCTTGGAGGTTCTGTATTCCATCTCTCCCCTGAGTGGAGAGCAATAAGCGTGCTTCTGTGTAGCAGAGGACAGAGTGTGACTGGGGTAAGGGGCAGGATTAACAAGAGATAAACAATAAGACCACAATAAAAGCAGGGGGTGGCTTGCCCGACCAATGTGTTTCAGTCACAGAGTATCCAGAGACGCAGAGACTGAATGTCAAGAGGGTCCCACTCACATTCAAGAAACAAATTATTTAGAACATACAGATGCTATCCTCTGGAATGCACAAAGAAAGCTACACTCCCCAGAACAGCAGGAAAAAAAAATGTGTATGCCACTTGAATACAGACAGCTCAATCTTGAAATAAAAATAGTTCTGACTATGGGAAAAAGTAACCAAAAGTACGTCACTCTGTGCAATAGAAATGTGCCCATTCCTCAGGATCCATACACTGTCCACCCAGGGGAATCACAGACGTGCATTTTTCTGGTTGTGAAATAAAGAACTACCAGTACTTCTGCTCAAAGAAGCATACAGATAGGAAGAAACCAAGGAGAAAATACTCCGAAGAGAACATAGAAAGGGGTGACATTGCTAGCACGCACCATGGAAACATCAGAAAACATGCAGTGAACTCATCCTGCAATCTGTGGACTTGGATCTTTTGGTCAAGAGAATATTCCTTTATAGAGCATTTTCAGTGCCCTAGTTTTCGGCAGAGAAAAAAAATCACTGAAAATAGAAAACTTTCAGATTGGGGAAATGACGGATTTGCCGTTCAAAACGTGAATTGAATTTCATAGTAAAGAAACCTCCGGTTTTGTGAACTCCTCAAGCAGTAATTTTGATACAGTCACCCTAGAATATTCTGTCTACACAGACACCGTCATATTTATTTCAGGCATAAGAGCCTAGAAGCACATATATTTACTGAAAGAGAAGCTTGAAGAGGACTTCTTCCAAAACCACGATGCAACTGTCGTCTATGGAACCTTCTCTAGGCAGTCAACCCAAAAACATTTCTTTCAAAACAGGATCTGATGGAGAAAGAACCAATCAAACAGCAATCTTAACATGTGTCTTTCCCTAAATGAAACAATGACATCAGATGGCCTGAAATGGTCTCAAAGTTTGCTTCTGTGGCACTTGCTGTTAGGTTGATGGTTCACAAAGCCGGTGAAACAAGCCTGAAGAAGAATGCTGATGTAAGCCCCGTTTCCAAGACAGTTGTGTACTATATTTATAGTATCAACAGTTTAATTGGGAAGTTTGCTACTAATGATGTAAACACAGCTGGCACATTTTCAATTTAAATAGACACGACTCATTCGCAGACATAACTAGCATTTGTTTGCTCAACAGCAATGTTCAGCTGCGTTCAACAACGTCTCAAATCCACACAAGGTGTCTCAATAGCTGTTAGCCAGAACAGGATCCAGAAACTTACAGGCACACACTTGGGCAAATATGTGCCAAGCATTTTTAGGCATTCTCAGATCAAACAATATTTCTCTGAAAAACTGTGGAGGATGTTGAACGGATACAGCATAAAACATGAAAGTAAAGGTTAGTTCAAAGAGTGTGCGTAGAGGCCAAGGAAAGGCATTATCCCAGTTTTTCTTAGTGTCAGCTTCATGTTCAGAATGCAGAAGTAGAGGGAACCATGCCGTGCCCCCCATAATGGCTTCACTCCTCATAACATCGGGGTAGATGTAACTTTGCATTAACATTGTAAGTACAGGGAAGCCCGTCCCGTTACTAAAAAAATGATTTTGAAATCTTCATTTGCATGTGCTAAAAGTCATGTGATCTGTTTTTCTGTAATAATAAAGAGAGGCTTCAGTGGACCACTTTTCTGGGGTCCTATTTAGTTTTCTTGTATGTTTTGACATTATTATTATAGAAACAGGGTCTCCCTATGTTGCCCAGGCTGGTCTCAAACTCTTGAAGAAAAACAGTCCTCCCACCTTGTCCTCCCACCTTGGCCTCCCAAAGTGCTGGGATTACAGGTATGAGCTACCACCGTGCCCATCCAAGAGGTGTCTGTATTTTGATCCCTAGAGTAAGGCTGTGAAATCAGCAAGGTGGTTGTGTAAATTTGAGAACTGTAGTCATTAAGCCACTGTCTCTGACAATCCAGTTATGGTATCCAGAAGATCCACCCATCTGTCATAGCAGAGGTCTGGATACATCACAGTCCACTTCTCTCACGTAAAACCCAGAATGTTTAAATTTTAAATGTTGAGTTAAACATTCTTAATATTGCAATTAATTTAGTAGGAATCCATATGTTCTTCTCTTGGGGTCATCAAATATTTATTTGTAAGGAAAATGCGTGCTCATGCAAAATACCTAAGGTGGAGACACAGCTCAAGGGAAAAGCAGCAGGATGTAAAACTAATATTCCTTCCAGTGAAACATCCATTACCAGTGTCACTGCATATAACAGATCCATTCACTTGAACTTCAGCTGGTATTTCTAAAAGACTGTGACTTCTGCTTTGTATTTTGTAGCCATATAACATCTTGCCCAAGGAATGTTCCATCTCAAATGAAAAAAAGACATATAAGACGAGCTAAAAAGTTTAAAGCCAAACATAGGGGCAAATGCTTCCAAAGAGTAGAAAGTAAAGAATATGAAGCATGAGGTGGAAAAGGTAATCAGGATTCCGATCTTTATGAAGAAGTGCTGAAGATACAAATTAAAATAGGAGTCACCTGCAGTAACCCTCAGGCATGCAATGGCTGCAGATGGCATGGTCGAATTATTAATGATTACAGACATTGTGATGATCACTGCCAAGTTTTCGACAGTTTGAAAAAGGAGGTTGCTTTTGTGTCTTGTTTTGCTTTTGATTTTGAAATCCTATGCCTGGATTTAACAAGAGACAGAGCGGGGAAACGCACAAAGATCTTCGTGACTGTCTCTAATTGTCCTCACTGTAATCTCTGCCAAAGTGTGAAGAGGAAGACAGGGTCGAACACCAAAAGGAGAAAAGATATCTCATGTCTAGATGATGTGAGAAGCACGTAGTTGGAGTTAAACTGTAGCTTCTTGCAGGAACTGTGACCTGAAAGAGGAAACCCTCCTAAATACCCTGTACTCCACTGCAGGGAGCCCACGAGAATGTTTACAGATGCTTCATAATGTGATTCCTGCTGCTAAATGTATCAAGAATGGCTCTGTGACCACCGATATTTGGCAGGAAAGAAGAGATTTTTAGTGTATAAAATTCTATTTCTTTAGAATGGTGGTTGTAAACTAAGGAGGTTTGAGAGTCATTGCAAGGGAGTCCATGAATGCATACATTCCTGGTAATTTTATAGACAAAATTTACAGGAAAAAAATCTTGCATGTGTTTAAAATGGACAGAGATGCTGTTTGTGATGCGCAAAGTTAAGCTTAGTGCTGCTGAATGCATGGCACATTGTCTTAACTGATGGGTATTAAGTGTATCTATCATCTTGTCAAATGGACATCTTGTCAGCTGCTTGAAAATCTTGACTTTAAGTGGTGGTGCACGCCTGTAGTCCCAGCTTGTAAGGAAACTGAGGCACGAGAATTGCTTAAACACAGGAGGCAAAAGTTGCAATGAGCTGAGATCATGCCCCTTCACTCCAGTCTGGGCAACAAAGTAAGACTCTGTCACAAAAAAAAAAAGGGGGGGGGGTTTGGGGGGGGTGGATGGGTGCACTGGCTCACAGCTCATGCTCTAATCCCAGTACATTGGTAGGTCAAGGCGGGAGGGTTGCTTGAGGCCAGGAATTTGTGACCAGCCTAAACAACATAGTGAGACATCATCTCTAAAAATTACTTAAAAATAAATTAGCCTAGCATTGTGGCTTGCGCCTGTAGTCCCAGCTACTTGGGAGGCTGAGGTGGGAGGATCACTTGAGCTCAAGTACGTAAGTCTTCAGTGAGCCATGCTCACACCGCTGCACTCTAGCCTGGGTAACAGTGAGATCTTGTCTTTTTAGAAGGTGCTCAGAATATGGTAGGTTTGGATCAAGGTTTGATGACAGGCAGTACAGTTTTTTGGCAAGATCTCGCTCTTTTGGCAAGATGACGTCTACCCTATCCCTATAAGACTGGAGAGAGTCAGGATCCCTTCTCAAAATACTCTGAGTGTTTTGAATACCTCTGTGATTTAGCATTGTAGCCTGCCGTAACTTTCAAGATAACCGAGGCGACCAGGGGGGAAAAGTACCCTTAGGGATGGAACTTGGGGTGAGCTGCAATGAGTGACACCATGAAAGTGTCAGGATGGTCATTAAGGGGACCGAATTCAAAGCCAACATCACAGTAACACCTGATAAGAAAAAAAAAAAACTGCATAGCAGGACGTCTTCCTAACCTGACATGGCAAAGAGAATATAGCTCCTCTTATTGCCCATCATTCAAACCTGGTCTTACTGCCTCACACACACTTAACCTTGACTCTCACTTTGAAAGCTCTGCACTTTTCAAAGTCATCTTTGACCTGAAAGTGCCCGAGGGTATCTCTGTTCTGCAGGAGTTGGAGGGCTCAACTCAAAGTTATTACCAAATGAGAGAGATAAAAGTGCAAGAGCTGACCTTTTCCTCTGAAATGTCAGCATTCAAGGCTGGGTATCTTAAATATTAGGATGCTTGTTCTGCTTTTGTGGCAGATGCATACTTGATAAGCATCATGAAGAAGTAAAAGGTACAAGCTAATTCCCAACTCGCAGTGCCTTTGAATAGTGAACCTGAGCCTCCCATTTTTAATGGAGAACAAAACCAACTTGGCTCAGAATGAGGCATTCAAGTTGGGCATCTTCTTGTTCCTTTTTAGTATTTACATCCATTTATAAACTTAGAGGAAGAGTCTCTCCTCAGCCCACCTTTGCTCTAAGTCAAATGTTAAGGATGTAGTTCTTTTCACTGAATCCACAGGCACCTGCTATCATCGCTGGGATGTCATGGACAAATTGGCTACATTTGCAAACATGAATGATATTCAAGCCCTGTCATAGCTTTGTCCATTGGTGGAATGGAGCTCAAAGAAATGGCAAACTCATGGCTTCCTAAAGTGGATAGTGAAGATATCTTCCAGAAAAAAAACAATCAGGGACAAGATGGCCTATAAAAAAGCAATGCTATTACTTTCTCCTGGGTTAGTGGTAACTTCTGGCCTGTTCTGTGTTTCACCGTGGTGCCTGGGCAAGGTTACCCTTTGTGGTATGTGGCATATAGCACCATAGCAAGTACCTCTGAATCCTTGCCACTGACTTCAGGAGAATGTAGACTGCAGGAATCAACACGGATGTTAGAAACTGCTAGCTCATGTGGTGTTGGTGTTGGTGGTTTGTTTTGTTTGCTAAACTCAGCTTTATGCAGAATTGTTCTCTGCCGCTGCATCTGAAATCTAAATGCACAGTGCCTGGGAAAGACTAGGGAATGCAGGAGTACACCATGAGTCACCCTCTGGATAATTTGACAAGTGCAAGAGAAAGCAAAACAAAGAGGACTTGATGTGTATTTTAGCTACAGTATAATGTCCTGGGCCATTGAATTTGGGACCATCAGTAGGCTTTTTTCAACAGTGGGTCATCTAGGTGTTTGTTTTCCATTTGGGCCTTCGAGTTACTCATTAGAAGAAAACCACTTGGCAAAGGAGATACATGGTGAGCATACGTATAGAAATACATGCTAAAACCATAAAGAGATTCTAGTCACAAAAAACCCACAGACTAGGCTCTGAGATGTTTCTCCCTATGTAAACATCTAAACATAGTATTGTAAATACCCCAAACTTACACGAGACAGGGAGGTCTCTGGAACCTCCAGAGTGACCACAGCTGAGAAGAGAGGTGGTACTTACACCAAACATTTGTCTGAGGTCCGGATCCCGGAACCTGAAGGGGATATTGGAGACGTGCAGCCGCTTGGGCTGAGACTTGTTTTCCGTGTTTTCGGAAGGTTGTGTCTGGGGCTGGCCATCCGTCGGTGCTGCGTCATCTGTCTGCTAAAAGAACAAGGAGACATCGAAGAGGCTCTGAGTGGACCAAAATACTATGTTCCAAGGCACTTTAGCTTCCCTAAAGCCAGAACTCAGGAATCGGAGAAGGGAAGGAACTGCTGAGTCATGCATGCATTCATTCATTCATTCAGCAAGTGTTTTCTGAGCATCCACTGAGTGCTAATCATGAATCTGGGATTGGGCAGTGGGCAAAGCAGACAAAAGTCGCTTCCCTCAGGGAGCATCATTCTCATTGGGGCAACACAGACAATAAATCCACTGATAAATAGAGAGTTGGAAGGTAGAGAAAAGCACTAAAGGCTAGAAAAAGCAAAAGGAGGGGACTGGGAAGCGCTGTGGTTGGGAGGTGGGGAGTGGGAACCTCATCAAGCAGAGGGTAATCATCATTAAAGGTAGGAGAATGTGTATTTCTTAACTGATGCTCTTCAGAATCTTAAGATATGCCTACATAATTGTTCAGGGAGTTGTGCAGATAAAATATTATTAAACATAAACAATTTGAAAAGACTATTCACATTCTGGAGTTCAAATAACCAGCTGACTTATACTTTTAAAGTTCTGATTGCACAAACTTGCGCTGTCCACTACAGTTGACCACATGTGACAATTTACATTTAAGTGAATGAAATAAGATATTTAATGTTGTTTGCATTAGCTGCATTTCAAGTTTGCTCAGGAGCCACATGTAGTGAGTGCTTCCATATTGAATAATGCAAATATCAAACACTTCCATCTCTGCAGAAAGGTCTGTTGTGCTCTTTGCCTAGACCCTGTAACACTATCAGCCTAAGTCACTGGTTCATCACCCCTCTCCTCCAAATAAGGCTGTATAACACTGTGTTAAACTGATACCTGTATATAGGCAGGAACTAGGGGAAAAGTCACAGTAATATTTGGTATCATAGCCACTGTCATACTAGCAGTTCTAGAATTCTAACATTTCAGACATTGAGCGTTTGACACTTTCTCTGCAATTAGCATGTGTCGCCTCTGGGTGGCAGTAAACGCCATCCACATCAGATACCCACTTTGAAACTATGGTAGAAAGCTTATGCGGAAGCCTATCAAATTTATGAGTGAGAATCATCCTGACCTATTTATAAGCAATCTAGAAGTACATAACTGGACCAAAACTATCAATGCAGGCAGTCAGGTGTAAAATGCTAACAACTTCGAGAAGGAGACAGTCTAACAAAGTGAAATACAAAACAAACACCCAAGATAACATGGGCATAATTAGCAAGTTTCTCATCAACCCTGGTATTTACTGGAAGGTTTCATTTGCATTTTCCTTCCTAACACACCCTGAACTGCATTTTGAAATAAAGACATCCCGTTGGCTGCTAACCATTCTTCTAGGCTGATGTGGTATCAAAAGCCCTACCAGATGCTTTCTTCAACTTTGAAGTGCAAAGTCATGATGACAGCAATATTTAGTCATTTTGTCTATACTGTTGGATTAAACAGGAAGCAGTACCACCATACATTTTCTTAACTGGAAAATAAAAAATAAGGAGTTCACACCTTCCAAGGCTTTGTGATTAAATAAATAATGCGTACTAACTTGGCCAAGTTCCTGGCATGTATTCATTAAATGGAAAGTAATGAATTATTTAGACTGATGATAATTTTTTTTAATACCAAAAAGAGGGATAAACATTTTTGGGAAACATGCAGAAAAGGCTGTCATCTGCTTATTTTTAAAGTGTTTACACATCTTTACAGAGCAACTGCTTTGTGCTGGACACAGAAATCAGCCCTCCAGGTCACATGCAATTCCCACTTTAGTGAATGACAGCGATAGAGAAAGATGCTCGTAAATAGACTCATTTTGTTGTTGTCTTCTTAGAGTTGGGTCATGCTCTGTCACTCAGGCTGGAGTGCTGTGGCACAATCATGGCTCACTGTAGCCTTGAACTCCTGGGCTCAAGGGATCTTCCAACATCAGCCTTCCAAGTATCTACATCTACAGGCATGCACCACCATATCCAGCTAATTTCCATTTGCAGAGACAGGGTCTCACTATGTTGCCCAGGCGGGCCTTGAACTGCTGGCCTCAGATGATTTTCCTGCCTTGGCCTCCCAAAGCGGTGTGACTACAGGCATAAGCCACCATCCCCAGCAGATACAGACTGCTAAATGTTGGGATAAGAGGCAATCACAAAGGGCTGAGTAACCTTAAATCAGGGTCATACCACACTGCGGAAGGTTCAGCAAAGCTTGCCAATTCTGGAGGTAAAATTTTAGGTGGGAGATGTCTAAGAGAAGAGGAGGAAAGGACTGAGACTGTACCAGAGAGGCCGGAGATGTGAAATCATGTCCTGGATGCAGTAGAGTATGTGTGGACTTCAGCACCGCTGGTCAGAGGAAGGAAAGGCAGGAGGGCAGATTTCAGAGGTAGTCAGAGGGCTAGATAAAGGACCCTGTGTACAAAGCAAGAGTTTGAGCTTCATCCTAAAAGCAATGAGGAGCAACCTAAGGATCACAGCAGGAGTCTGGTATGACCAACTTGTGACACAAATGATACAAGTCTGTTTAATGGTCGGCTGACTCACTAGTGCATGAATCAACGAATGAAGAAGTGTGCAATCAATGTTGCCACCTTCATGTGATAGTTGAAGAGCAACATTGTAACACTGAAACCCAAACAGAGCAGAATCTGGGTTTTCTCCACTGGGAATATGACGTTTTGTGCCATGTCCATGACACAGACATGAGCTTGAATCATGCAACTGTCACTTTTCAGAGGGTAAGGAGTTTTAGTACTCTGTAACCAGACTCGGAGTTTGCAGATGCTGCAGCTGAAACCCCAAGCTTCTTGTCTATTTTCTTCCACCCTGTTAGACGTTCCTGTTTAAGTGCAAAAATGAAATGAGCTCCTCCTTATCCTGACAAGGAAACCTAGATTTGGATTTGTGTACAACTGCTGGATGTTTCAGTTTAATAAACCTAATTAGGAATTACAGAGATTATGATTAAACATATTAAATGATTAATAGCATTATGCCGCTCATGTGAAAATTAAAATTAATCATCTCTAGTCAAACAGGACTTTGGAGAAATCTTTGTGTTGTTCCTTTTGATAAAAACATACAATGCTCAATTAATCATTTTGCAGCGTATGCTTATATATAAATTGTTATGGAGAAATACCTGTGTGTTAAAAAGAATTCTTAAAGCATGTAAAATAAAGTAAGCCAAAAGTGTTTCAGACCACTGTGGGTGTATGGAAAGGGAAGACGAGGAGTGTCAGGAAGGAGAGGTTGAGTGAGGAAGAAAACAGAAAAAGGAAATCTCTTTAAGCCTGCATGCCTTTCATATGGTGAGACATAGCACAAAGAACCAGGATTTTGGAATCACACAGACGATCTCTGTTATTTGCTAATCTTATGTGGGTCACTTTTCCTCTGTGAGCCTCAGTTTACTCTTCCATCAAAGGACATTAATGGGGTCATGGGGCCAGGTGCAGTGGCTCATGCCTGTAATTCCAGCACTTTGGGGGCTAAGGTGGGAAGATGCTTTGAGACCAGCATGCAACATAATGAGACCTGTCTCCACTAAATAATTTTTTTAAAAACGAGCTGAGCATGGCCACATGCCTGTCATCCCAGCGACTTGGGAGAATAAGGTGGGAGATTGCTTGAGCCCAGAAATCCAGGCTGCAGTGAAGGAAGATCACACCACTGCATTCCTGCCTGGGCAATGGAGCAAGACTCTGCCTCTAAAACAAAAACAAAAAGAACACTAATGGTGGTAAGCTCACAGGATTGCGGTAAGTGCCAAATGTAGCAAGAGATGATGGAGCAGCTACCACGGAGCCTAAAGCCTGCTGCAGTTAATGATTATCACTAACATTTCCATCAGTGTGATTTTTTTCTCTCCCTTTTTCTGGGACCTTGCAGGGAAAACATATTTAGAACAAGCCTGTGTTTTATGTGTTTATATTCATTTCCTGAAAGATGACCACAAAACTGGTGGCTTAAAGCCAGTGAACTTCATTCTCTTGAAGTTGCAGAGCCCAGAAATCTAAAATTAAGGTGCCAGGAGGGCCACTGCCTTCAGAGGTTCTAGGGAGGAATCGTGCCTTGCCTCTTTGAGCTTTTGGTGACTCCAGGCATTCCTTGGCTTGGGGCGGCATCCTTCCAACCTCTGCTTCCATCTATACAGGGTTTACTTCCCTCTGCATGGCCAACAATTAAATTTCTCTCTTCTTTTTCTCCTTAAAAGGGTATTAGTTGTTGGCTGGGCATGGTGGTTCATGCATGGTAATCCCAGCACTTGGGAGGCTGAGGCGGGAGAATCACCTGAGCTCAGGAGTTCAAGACCAGCCTGGCCAACATGGTAAAAACCCATTTCTATTAAAAAATACCAAAATTAGCCAGGTGTGGTGGCGGGTGCCTGTAATCGCAGCTACTTGGGAGGCTGAGACAGGATACTCGATTAAACCCCGGAGGTGGAGGTTGCAGTGAGCTGAGATCATGCCAGTGCACTCCAGCCTGGGCAACAAATAGCGAAACTCTATCTCAGAAAAAAAGATAATAGTTATTGAGCCCACCCTAAATCCAGGAGGATTTTTGTCTTGATCCTTAATTACATCTGCAAAGAATTCCTTTTCTCCCCCTAAATAAGATCACATTTATTCACAGTCTATGGAGGTTAAGACATGGACATGTTTTTTGGAGGTCACCATGCCGTCTACTTCATCTCTTCACCAAACATACAACAGGTGCATGCTGTGCAAACAAGCAACTGTTATCCAGAAGGAACTGTGTCCTGGACCACTTCAGATAGCATGAGGTTCTCAAGATGAGTGGCCTCAAAGCAGATCCAGGAGACGGGAGAATGAATATCCCTGCCAGGCTCTCATCTGTCAATAGGAGTTGTGACGGTTAATACAGAGTGTCAACTTGATTGGGTTGAAGGATGCAAAGTACTGGTCCTGGGTGTGTATGAGGGTGCTGCCAAAGGAGAGTAACATCTGAGTCAGTGGATTGGCAGACCCACCCTCGATCTGGGTGGGCACCATCTAATCACCTGCCAGTGTGCCTAGGATAAAAGCAGGCAGAGAAACATGAAAAGACTAGACTGGCTGAGTCTTCCAGCCTACATCTCTTCCCCCAGGCTGGAGGCTTCCTGCCCTCGAACATGGGACTCCAAGTCCTTCAGCTTTTGGAGTCTTGGACCTTCTACAGAGTGAAGGCTGTAGTGTCAGCTTCCCTACTTTTGAGGTTTTGGGACTCAGCCTGGCTTCCTTGCACCTCAGCTTACAGGTGGCCTTTTGTGGGACTTAACCTTAGGATGTCAGTCAATACTCCTTAATAAATTCCCCTTTATATAAATATCTATTAGTTCTTTCCCTCTAGAGAACCCTGACTAACACAGGAGTCACTCCAATAAGACCCCCAAATGAACAGAGAGGAGACTTGAGTCTTCCTCTCTCCAGCCCACTCTCCCCAGCAGCCTTTGATTGTGGCCCTTGACGTCAGGGTGCCTGGATGGAAAGCCTTTCACCAGCCTCTTGAAAGGCCATCAACACTCAAAACCAGAGACGCTGCCCGTAGGTTCCCAGCGCCTACCACTGTGCCTCACTCAACTTGATAAGTCGTTACATCATCCTTGAGAGGCTTGCTGAAGGTTATGGCAAGAGCACAGTGTATAATTCCTAAGGAGAAGAAAATGTGTAAAAGGTAGGAAACCTGCTAATAGAACAAACCATCTAGGATGCACATTCCTGAAGGGCAGTGGCTACGGGATGCACAGTTAACAGTCCCTACAGATGTAGCACATCAAAGCTCAGTGGGAATTCATCTCCGTAAGAACTCTCCATTTATCTGACTTTTTTTTTTTTTTTTGAGACAGAGTGCTGCTCTGTTGCCCAGGCTGGAGTGCAGTGACACAGTCTCACCTCCCTGCAACCTCTGCCTCCCAGGTTCAAGAGATTCTCCTGCCTCAGCCTATCGAGTAGCTGGGATTAAAGGCATGTGCCACCGTGCCTAGCTCATTTTTGTATTTTTAGTAGACATGGGGTTTCATCATGTAGGCCAGGCTGGTCTTGAACTCCCAATGTCAGGTGATCCACCTGCCTGGACCTCCCAAAGTGCTGGGATTACAAGTGTGAGCTATTGCATCTGGCCATAAGAGATATGTTTTGCTCTAAAGTGACACCCACCTGAATGGACATGACCATATTTGGGAGATCAGAAGGTGGGATATAGCAACACAGTAAATTCGGAGAATGGAGGAAATTGAGGGCAGTCAGTAAAGCAAGGGTGTTAGAGGTAGAAGGGAAAGTGACCAGGGACATCCCCTTTTCAGAGGCTTCCAACCTGGATTCTCATTGGATCTCTGGGTCTATAAGCTTCAGTGTTCTCTTCCCTCACCTGCTGCCTGTCTTCCATTCTTGCTCATTGACCTCTTGGCTTTTCCTGGCCCCATCTTTGGGCTTTGCAATCATTCTGTCTTTCCCTGGGACACAATTTGCCCTCATGCCAGTACGTTCTCTGCCCAGGTGCCAATCAATGGAGAAACCGTCACTGGTCCTGTGATCCACAACAACTCTGCACCAGCATTCTATCTATGCTTGACCACTGATTTCTTCACAGCACACATCTCTTCTTGCCTTTTTATTATTTTATTCTGTGATTTTGTATATTGCCTATCTTTTCCACCAGGATGTAACTCCAGGAGAGCAGAGACTGTGGCTTTTCTGTTCACTGGAACACTACCACTACAGCAGGGTTCCTCAATATCAGCTCCGTTGACAACTGGGGCTGGTTCATTTGGATGGGGAAATCATCCTATGCACTGTAGAATGTACAAACACATCAATGGCCTCCACCCGCTACATGCTAGTCATCTACCCCTGAGCTGGAACCAAAAATCTCTCCTGGGTTTCACATGACTCCTGGGAGGCAAAACTGTACCACTTGAAACTGCTGAACTGAAGTCCATGGTGAGTTCTCAGTAAAAACCTGCAGTGTAAGTGACTAAGCCTGGTCTGACCATGAGTGAGCTGCAAGGCTGCTAACTTCACGTCTGTGGATCTCAGTTTGCATATACATAAAACGATAAATGGAGGCTTGTCCTCGATGCTTTAGAGTAAGATGACATCCAAGTCTTTGTGAATGGTTAAGTCCCGTGCATAAAGAGGGGATGTTATAATTATGATCACTATTAACAGTATTAATAACCATCAGCTTTTTTTTTTTTCCTGAGGCCCATGCACAACCCTGAGATGCAGCTTCCCCATCAAGCAGGAAAGGCTGCAGGACCCTACACAGATGGCAAGTCCATTAACCTCAAGAGGTAGCTTTCCAGGAGGCACTTGGCAAAGCTTCCCTCATAAGCTCATTAGGACCACAGTGGTAGCTTCTACCCAAGCCCAGTGTGAAGGTCCTATTAGGAGGCGGAATATGTGCTGCAGAATTTTTCTTAATAAACAAACTCCCCCAGGTATCAGCGCAGGTTATAAATGTTAAGAAAACACCACCGGCACTTTAATCTCCTGAAGATCACTTAGTGCTTCCACAAAGACCTTAATAAAGAACCACGGGGCTCCCTCTGCTATAATCTTTCCTAATTCAATGAATAGCTCTGAGCAACCCAAGGCTAATCCTGGTGAAATTGGATTTTGATATCGACCAATCCAGGGATGACTGAGAGAAAATGCATAGTCGTGTAGAGATACATGCCTTTGGATTCTGCCCCCGTCCTGAAATTTCCTCTGTCTGACCCTATGCAGACATGACTGAGGCCACCTGTGTGACATTTTCTAGTGATGATTAGGTAACTGGGTACAGAAGCACATGGAAAGAATTTTTTTCCTTAAGTTCTAGAGTACATGTGCAGGTTTGGTACATAAGTAAATGTATGCCCTGATGGTCTGCTGCACCTATCAACCCATCACCTAAGTATTAAGACCTGTATGCATTAGCTATTTATCCTGATGCTCTCCCTTCACCCCTTCCCCAGACAGGCCCCAGTATGTGTTGTTCCCCTCCCTGCGTCCATGTATTCTCACTGTTCAGGTCCCACTTATGAGTGAGAACATGCAGTGTTCAGTTTTCTGTTCCTGCATTAGTTTGCTAAGGATAACAGCATCCAGCTTCATCCATGCCCCTGCAAAGGACATGATCGTCTTCCTTTTTAGGGCTACATAATATTTCATGGTATACAGGTGCCACATTTTCTGTAATCTATCATTGATGGTCATTTGAGTTGGCTCCATGTATTTGCTATTTTCAGCAGTGCGCAATGAACATATGTGTGCATGCGTCTTTACAATAGAAAGACACATAGTCCTTTGGGTATATACCCAGGAATGGGATTGCCAGGTAAAATGGTATTTCTGGTTCTAGGTCTTAGAGGAATCACTGCACTGTAATCCACAATGGTTGAGCTAATTTACACTCAGGGAAGGAATATCTATGGTTAAGCAGCTCTGAGTGAAAACTCTAGTTTCATCACTTACTAGTCCAGCTATGTACATCCTTCTGAGCCTCAGTTTTCTCAGCTGCAAGCTCAGATAAATGACTTCTATCACAGGGTTGTCTGTGAGTCCAGAGTACTGGCGGCAGCCCTTACTCATCCAGTATTGGTTGAGAAAAGTCTGGTAGATGATACCACCATGAAGTTGTCAGTAGACATCAGAATACAGACAGGAACTAGAGATTTCAAAGTTCAGTGCTCAGGGAAGAGAGGGGACAATTAGAAATAGAATAAGACCTGTAGCAAATTCTATTTGATGGAAATGAAAACTACATGCACTCGTCACACAGCATGCTGGTGAAGAACTGGTGAAGAACTTTAGAGAAGTCTGTCCAATAAACTATAAGTGATATATGTCATTTTAGAATTTTTAGAAGCCACATTTTTAAAAGAAAAGTAAAATTAATTTTAAGAATATTTATTTTAACCCAATTTATTAAGGATATTATTTCAACATGTTATCATATAAAAGATAGTTTGTATTCTTTTTTTGGATGGTGTCTTGCATTTTACACATCTCCATATAGACAATGAATTGTCATTGGAAATACCTGATCTATATTTAACCTTTGAAAAATTGACAGTTGAAACATCCTCCAGACAAACTAATAACACAATCAGGTATCACTGCTTACATTTAAATTAAAGTTGAATAAAGTTCACTAGCCGTATTGTTTTGTTTCGGTTTTTTGGAGACAGGTTCACTCTCACTCCCCAGGCTGGAATGATCAAGGTTCACTGCAATCCCCCACTTCCTGGGCTCAAGTGATCCTTCTCCCTTGGACCCCAAAGTGTTGGGATTACAAGCATGAGTCACCGCACCTAGCCTCACTAGCTGTATTTCAGGTGCTCAACAGACACCTGTGGTTGGTGGCTCCCTGTGGTAGAAAACATAACGGCCCCTTAAAGATGTTAATATTCTAATCCCTGGAACCTTGAATAGGATACTTGACATGATGATGGAGAATTACGGTTGCTAATCACATGACCATAAAAAGATTATCCTGGATTATGTGTGTGAGTCCAGTAGAATCACCAGGGTCCCAAGAAGTGAAACAGATGCCAGTGGCATGGAAGAGAACCCCCAGTGTTGAGTGAGAAAAACCAAACCCACTATTACTGGTTTTGAAGACAGGGAAAGAGACATGAGTTCAATGTTACATACAGTAAACCCTAAGTTTCTCTTCAAAGAATCAGTGTGTCAGTATGTTCAGCTCTCTTTAATTTTCCATTTTAAAGTTTAACTTCCTTGTAGTTTCAGGAAAAAACCTTTTCCACCAGTTCTAATCAGTAGTTCACATCTGTTCCCCTGGTCCCCTTCTCCATCCTGACTCATCCCAGTCACCTGCTCTGGTCATCTCACCTGCTCTGACCTGTCCCATAACCATCCTTCTCACCAAACTATCCACCCTGCCACTCTGGCTTGTAGCCCTGCTCACTTTAAAATAGCCAATTGGAATTGGCCTAGACTGTACGGTCTAACATTAGCCAATAGCGGAACGACACAGCAGCAGCAGCTACCTGTATCAGGAATAAGTACCCCTTCCCCTCCCTTGTCCAGGTGTGTGCCTGCCATTGTTCCATCGGTGAGCCACACCCTTCTATAGAAGGAAATTGCCTTGCTGAGAAAATTCATATTCGAGTGCTACTTCTTTTGCAGCACTGAAAATTTACATATAACACCAAGAACGACAGTGGGCTTCAGAAGCTAGGAAAGGCAAGGGGACAGATCAAATTACAAGCCTACAGAAATAAAGACACTGCCAGCTACAATCCTTGTAAACCTGGTGACACTCACACTAGACTTCGGACCTCCAGAACTGTAACCTAATACACTTGTGTTGTGCAAGTTACTAAGTTTATGGTCATCTAGCAGCAAAAGAAAACTACTGCACTCTCATCAGAAAGCACAGGGATAGAACATTTCCATCCCCGTCAAGTTCTATGGGACGGTCCTGCTTTAGAGCCATGGTATGCTGGGGGGGGAGAAAAATCACTAATGGAAATTGGGTTTATAAGGGAGGAAAGTAGAGAAAAAGTCTTCCCTAGGACAGTGATCATAATGTCAGAGGCATGTGACCCAGAGCAACTCCATCTTGAATAGGGGCTCAGTTTTTGCCAGAGGCTGAGACCTACTAGGCTGCATTCCCAGTTATGGCATTCTAAGTCAAAGGATGATACAGGAGGTCAGCACAAGATACAGGTCATGAGCACTTTGCTGATAAAACAGGTTGCAGTAAAGAAGCCAGCCAAATCCCACCAAAACCAATATGGCAATGGAAGTGACCTCTGGTCATCCTCACTGTTCATTATACGCTAATCATAATGTATTAGCATGCTAAAAGACAATACCGCCAACACCACGACAGTTTACAAATGCCATGGCAATGTCAGGAAGTTACCCTATGTGGTCTAAAAGAGGGAGGAACCCTCAGTTCTGGGAATTGCCCACCCCTTTCCCAGAAAATTCATGATTAATCCACCCCTTGTTTAGCATATAATCAAGAAATAACCATAAAAAACAGGCAACCAGCAGCCATCAGGGCTGCTCTACCTATGGAGTACCCATTCTTTTGTTTATTTACTTCTCTAATAAACTTACTTTAACTCTGTGGATTTACCTCGAATTCTTTTTGTGTGAGATTCAAGAACCCTCTCTTGGTGTTTGGATGAGGACCACTTTCTGGTAATAACAGTATCCTTTGGAATGAGGAATATATTATTTAGTCAACTTTATCTAAGTTTCAAATATACCTATTTTTAAATGAAATAAATTTGGGATATTAACATCTTTCTTGGGCGATATTGTAAAAAGTAAATATCCATCTTTAATTATAGATGGGGTGGGTCTCTGAGGCAGTTGGTTCCATTAGCAGTAGGTGTCAGCTATAACTTTTGTTGCTGTCAGTATTGTTATTTGGTGGTATTTCCCTTTACTCTGTAAATATGTGCTTCTTAATCTATTTCTGTGTTTATGGATACACTGGGGGTTTTATGAAAGCTGTGAACAACCTTTTGGTGATGCGGGGGGGAATGCACATACACCTAAATTTTCCATACAATTTCAGAAAGTTCACAAACTCGCTGGAGGATACGTAGACACCCCCTGGATATGGATCACAACTACTGAGGAAGGCTTGCTTTTCCCCCTATGCTGAGTTAAGACAAAGGATTCTGGCTATCACTGATGCTGAATGTTACCTCCGCTGGTAGCTTATAAAGAAAGAATAAAACTGGATAAGCTATCTGAGCTAGATTATGGAAAAGAAAACTATGCTGAGGTCCTACAATGAGCTAGGCATCTCACTAGGTGTTTCCCATCCCTTATTTTACTGAGTTGCCATAACAACTAGGAAAACTGAGGCTCAGAGAGGTTAGACAAACTGTCCAAAGTCACACAGCCAGGAGATGGAAGGATTGAACTTAGGATGTCTAACTCCATATCCTGAACGCTTTTCACTCCTCAAAGGCCTTTTAAGGTCAAGGTGGAGATGCTCTGGAAAGTCTAAGAACAGTCACACAGAGAAGCTGCAAAATACAGAGAGAGAGAAGTAAAGATTCACAGAAACCCTAACTAACTGCCCATGCTCTAGTTCCGGGCTGGAACCAGAGTGGTGAGGTTGGGGAATTAGGCCCCACCTCACCCAACCAACCAAAAAGCAAACAAAAGCAGGCTGCCTCGAGGTGTCCTTTGAGCTTCTCCAGTCCTGGGTTGACCTCTGTTAAGACCTCATTGACGAGTTTACTTACTTTTCTTACTAGAATGAGCATCCTACGGATAAATCCTATGTCAGATGCACTATAGCAAAAGCCCTGTACCATGGTACATAGTAGATGCTCAGCAAGTCTTTACTGAATCATTCCAGGAAACTAATGATTTGGGCCCAGCTGCTGCTTTCTCGAATAGCATTCCCAAATTCACCATCACGGTATGGAAACCCAACACCCAAGACACGACGTGAATGCAGCATGATCCTCCACACAGTCCGCCTATTGAGTAATCAGCATCTTTCCCTTCCTACAGGCCTCCTCCCCTCCATGCACAAAACTCTTCACAGTGATAAATAAAAAGTGTACTTTGAATTGCCAGCTGCTGCTCCGTCCTCCACCAATCAACTTTTTCTCAGAGAGAAAAGCTTGTGAGTGTCTTCGAGGCATTATTTGATTAAGTTGACAATATTATGTGAGCGATGGTTGAGTACCCACTGCGAAGTACTCTGGACCAAATTGATTTGTGTAACGAACACTTGCTCTGTCTCTTCTTGCAGCCTGAATAGCGGTCTTGATTTAGCCAGTAATGCTGGGCGCCAAGTGAATTTACAGGGTCCATGGTCCCTCTCTCTCAATCTGCAGAGAATAGCAGGGCAGAGCATGGGCTGGCATAATTCAATACATTGTACTATAAGCTCAGAAAATAATATCACAGAGCTCTGCAATATACCTATTTGATTTGATTTGTAAACCTGATAAAAAAGCAATCGAGAAAAGTTTAGGGGAAAATATATACATTCTAAGCAAAAATGTAACTACACTGAATGTGTACAAAGAAGCCAAGGATGGTGGCAGGGGTGGGGGAAGAAAAAATCATGCATACTAAATCAACTTCATGCCCTAAATTAGACAATATTGCACATTCTCCATTTAAAACGAAGCAAGATTGTGAAAAGGTATTTTCCATTAAAAGTAATAATAATGGTAAGCCCAGGGAATGTGAATTAAAACCCACATTTCGGGTTTTCTCACAATCCTTCTTCAAAACGGGGCTCGTGCAGATCCTCCCAGCTTCCTGCTTTTTCATTTCAGCTCTGTCGGCAAACAAATAAGTTAATCACACAGCTTTGGATGTAGTTAATGCCTCATTCCGAGCCTGGCTGGGCTGATTCCACAGCCAGGTGACACAGATTTAAGAAATACATCACATTTCCTGCAACTCAAATAAATTCAATGCTCTGCTCAAATGATGAAATTCCTCTGAAAGGCGACGGGCTGCAGGACAGAGAAGGGCTGACTCCGAATTCCTTTGCTATTTTTATTCCTTGGGAAAAACTAGGATGAATGTACAAGGGGCCAGGGGTTTCACACATCAGTAAAGGAAACGGGCTGTTAGGTGTACGTAGTAGTCTTTGCAGGCTGTTATAACAAAATACCATAGGCTGGTGGTTAAAGCAACAGACATTTATTTCTCACCTTGCCAGATCAAGGTGCCAGACAACTCATTTCCTGGGGAGGGCCCTCTTCCTGGCTTGCAGATGAGTGCCTTTTTTCTTTTTTTTATTGAGACAGACAGAGTCTCGCTCTGTCACCCATGCTGGAGTGCAGTGGCATGATCTCAGCTCCCTGCAACCTCTGCCTCCAGGTTTCAAGCGATTCTCCTGCCTCGGCCTCCTGAATAGTTGAGACTACAGGCACCCACTGCCACCATGCCCAGCTAATGTTTGTAATTTTAGTAGAGATGAGGTTTCACCATGTTGGCAAGGCTGGTCTTGAACTCCTGACCTGGTGATCGACCCACCTCGGCCTTCCAAAGTGTTAGAATTACAGGCATGAGCCACCACACCTGGCAGTGAGTGCCTCTTTTCTCTGTTCCTCAGATGGCAGAGAGAGAGCAGCTCTGACATCTCTTCCTCCTCCGATATGGATACTAATTGCCTCATGAAGGTTCTACACTGGTGCCCTTAAATTAACCTAATTACCTTCCACAGTCCCCATTTCTAAACACTATCCCTTTGGGGATTATGGCTCCAAAGTATGACCTGGGATTGGGGCACAACTCAGTCTACAGATGTGTTAGTGAGGCAGAGCCTACAAACACCTGCAAATAAAGAAGCAGTGTTTGTCCTGGGAAAGGACTGGGCTTAAAATCAGGTGCTCGTTTATCCAATCATTCAAAATATGCTTCCTGAGTACCTTCTATATATCAGGCTCTGGAGGACAGAGGGGGCAGGGTTGGAGGTTGCTGTCTGCTTATCAGAAAGTGGAATGACAAGACTACAAAAAGTACTCTTTCTCTTCCTCTTCATGTTGCAAAGATTTGGCTTTGGTTCCAGGGATAAGTAGTTAAAATGTAAAACGATAATATAATGATAGTAATAATAACAAGACACATCTATAGACTTCAAAACACAATTACCTGGATTTGAATTCTAGCTTCACCACTTCCTATCTGTGTGAACTGGAGCAAGTTACTCAACCTCTCTGAGTCTCATTTCCTTTACCCAGAAAAGAGGGACACTATTGGCATCTACCCCAAATGAGTCAACACCTGTAAGTGCTAAGGATGGTTCTTGGCCCATGGTTATTATAATAACGGGCATCCAGAAGAATGGCTGATTAATACCTCATTGCCATTTAATAAATCCTGGTTGAGTGATTAGCATTCCATTAATCTCTTTGCATTGTCTGCTGACTCAGATAAGAAGATGCTATTATTGTGCCCACGTTATGGCAAAGATACTGAGGTTTCCAGGGCTCAGAGCTGCTTTGGGTTGTTTAGTCCATACATGGGAGGCAGTGTGGCAAAGTGGTTTAGGGCCCTGGCACTGCAATCTCCTGGGCCAAATCCCTTAATGGCATCTAAAGAAGATGCAACAGCTTTCTGGACACTTGGTTATTAAAACTCAGGCCAGTCCACTTTAAAGCTTCCAACGGAATGAGATTACAACTCTCTTCCTTTTGCTACAGATATGTGGCCCAATGTACTTGGTGGGCATAGAGTGTTTCTTGCCTTTAGCTCCAAACTCTCTAGCAGTTTGTAGGATCCATGGGCTCAGGTCCACCGCTGGGACCTTCTTCCTCCTTCCCCAAGTGGGGGAAGAGCTTCTTCAAGACTGGGGGCTGAGAGAAGGAATCTAGGAGGCAGAAGGCAGCTAATGAAGTCAAATGTGTCCTGGTGGTGAGAAGTGCCTCCCTTTGCCTCCAATTTCATTCTTTCTGCTGGGACTCAGGTGCCACTGGTAGCTTCCATGGACGTGGTGGGGCTGTGGAGTCTGCATTCTTTGGTTACTTGGGGCAGTGATCAGCCATCCTCAGTCATTCTCCATAATTGCCCAGGGTCTTGTGTCTTCAAAGGCTGCTGCCAATGGTCATTGCTTCTAATACTCCTTTTAGATGAGGGTCCTCTCCTTCAGCATTTGTTCCCCTGGACACCCTTAGAACTCCTGTCCTCTTCTCTAACCTTAGGCTCTTTCAAGATCCAGAGGAACCACAAGGAACAGGCAGCAGGTACCCTAGTGCATTCTCAGCAATAGCTCTTTCCCATCCTGATGCTTTGGATGACACCAGCAAGCTTCCACCTTTATAAATCCCCAGATAACAAAGCAGGTACACGTCTCTGTGCCATGACATTCTGCACATAACTAATTTAGGGAACATGCCAAGTATTCCTAAGAATGTTGCCACTGTCTTCTGTGTTAATGGTCTCATAAAAATAAGCTGCCTTGTTCTCTAGCTTAGTGATCTTCCAGCAGCCTCCTTTTCTGGCTTACGCCTCCACCCTTTCCCCTTGGAGTTTTTTTTCCTCACCCTCTCTTAACCTCCTAGTTTTAATTACCTGTCCCACTCAGAAATCAAGGCCAAAATATACATCAGTCTAACACAAAAGTTCATATTTTGTACTGAATCCTCAATTCCACTTAGCTCAAAGATTTCTCCCTATTATGCAAGATTTAAATGAACCAAATGGCAATTCTATACATTATGCTAATTTTCCAGACCTAAGAAAACTGTTGAAAGCACAATTCAGTTGCAGAAAATGGGTGATGAATTTAAGATGGCACTGAGCTCCGTGAACACCCCTGGGTTTTCCTTACTAATTACTTCTTTCTTTGTATTAATACAAATGCTTCAAACAAAGAGACATAGCACTGCAAGAGTTTTGTTCTAGGATTACTGGGGTTTCTCCAGGATACACTGACACATGGAGATACCATTCTTTGGGAACACTGATATATCTCTGAACAAAAATTTGACAGTGAAAGAATCCTGTCACATATAATGCACAAAGTCTGCAAATTCACACCACTCAGGATATTTCTGAGTTTCTCAGTAGGCTAATTTCTCCTGCATTGGCAGGTGGGGAGGAGAATAAGTATATGTTAGGAAATGGAAATGCTAAGAAATATACTCTGAAAATAGAAATGCCTGCATCTCCTTTCTAGTTGGCTCTTCATCTAGACAGGGATAGCATGCTTTTTCTTTGAAGCACTATGGAGTGAATAATTGGACATCATGAGCCATGCTGCACATAAAAGCAGCCACAGGGTAATATGTAAACAAATGAACCATAAATGTGTCTGTGTTTTGATAAAATTTTATTTATAAAAACAGACAGTGGGCCGAATTTGGTCTGAGCTCCATGGATTCCCATGTTGGTTCTTGGAGGGACAAATGCTGTGTCTACACTGTTCAACGCAGCTACCATTTTAAGATCTGCTTGTTTAAAGAACATTTGCTAGATGTGGGGAATAAAGAATGAAAAAGATATAACCTGAGCCTGTGGGGAGCTCCTAGCTTTGTGGGGGAGAAATTAATAAACCATTCAATCAAAAGACAATGGATGAGTTTTCTGATTGAAGGACATTTGGATACATAATTCGGCCAGATGGGAATATGTGAAATTTCTTGAAAAAAATCTTACCCAGAAACTCAGCAGGCACACATTAGCAGAGTTCAGGAGCAAACCTCTAAAAAAGTCCAACTCTTAAAATGAAGAAAGGGAAGCATCCATTATTAGTCTCGGGATCATCTCTTATCTAATTATGTCATCTGTGGCTCCAATGAGAAGAGGGAGAGACTTGAAATGATACGACTTTGGGGGGCAGACATGATACTAGTGGCTGAGCAAGTTACTCACCTTCTCTGAGTCTCCATTTCTTCGTTTCTGAAAAAGGAAGGACGACACTTGCCCCCTCTTGTCTTGGGTCATAGAGAAACAAATTAGGTTATGCTCCGGAAAATGCTTTGGCTGCTATAGAGAGTGCTGTGCATCTGCAGTGAACAATATTGGTTTTGTTTTTTTGATACTCCACATAAAAAGCAAGATTTCTTCCCGTAAATGGATGACAATGTGAAATCCAGGGCAGCAACAAGAAGACTTTGAGTCATTGGGGGGTACTTTCATTTAGGAGACTTTAACTGAAGCCCACCTTTTGTCAATTTCTCACTGTGTCATGTTTCTGGAATGAAATTTTCTGCAGCTGAATAAATGGGAGGCATTCAGTTTGGTAGGCTTGCAGGTACCTATCAAGTCTAAAAATGCAAGGCTCAGAGATGCAGAGAGGGTGGGTAAGCCAAGCGATCCACCCCCTAGTAGGGGAGTTCTTGATAGCCTTTAGCAAGATGCAGATTTTGCTGCCTGAAAGGTGACAGGTTTGCCTCTGTTTAGAGATGAAGAGAGATTTACATATACCACACTGGTCTTTCTCCAGGTATAGCCTGCTGAGCATCTCTAAGTCACCTGGGGAAGTGCAGTGAACACACAGATTTCTGGGCCCCATCCCAGAATGACCCATTCATACTCTTATGGACTCAAAACGAATATTTTACAATAATCTTCACAGGTGACAGATTTGATCTAATCTTTTAACAGTCATTGCCTGATACCTTAGGGAGGCAATTTGTGTAATCATGTAGCATTTGACCAACAGTTGACCCAAGACAACTATTTGACCTTGGACATGTTACTTCACCCTTGGAGGCCTTTCTTCCCACAGCTTTAAAATGGGGATTTGTGAATTCATTCATTCGAAGAATATTGATTAGAGTACCTCCTAAGTGCCTTAATAAAAACCAAAGACTTACGGAGGGTAGATTAAAAGTGAAAGGCATGCAAAGTTTTTACCCTGGCCTCTGGCACTGTGTGGGCACCGAGTACACACTATTCAGGAAAATTCATTCTTAACTACCCTCCATGTCCACCTTGGAAAGAAAAATCATGGTTTAGGGGACACAGTTCAAGCCTTGGATTGGATCTCTTGTGTATCAGGGCTTGCACACAGCTCCTAGACTGCTCTTAATTTGTGAGTCATGCTTTTTCCCTGAATTAAAACATCTACCTAGAAAAAAAATACTTTTATATTTCTAAGCAGATGGGGTTGGGGTTGGAGGCAGGTGACGTTTCAAATGGTTTCTCCGACTGAAGTCAAGCAAGAGTTCCTTATGGATCTCAGATGTGCCCTAGTTTCTATGAGAATATATAAAGGAAGAGAGGGAGAAAGAGAGACTGGGTGAGGAAGAGAGACTGAGAGAAAGAGATGTATAATGTATATAACATAACACAATCACAAGGTAGAATTTCATGGCAGATATAACATTCTGGTGGAGAGGCTCACCGCTGACTGATTATTTGATGCTTTCGATCTTTTATATTGAATTTGAGATTACAAACCTACTTTTCCATTCAGCCCTGCCCTGCAGCTTTCCCCGACATTTTGTTATCTTGGCCTAAACCTTTCAGGAAAGGCCTCTGAACCTTTCTCCTATGCTGGCTGCAAGGGAAATGGGATTACTGCCTCCTTCTTTAACAGAGACCAAGCACTCTTCATTGATGGGTAAAATAAAACTATAAAATAATTTTATTCCATTTTAAAAGTAGGGGAGAAAAAACTCTTTGGAAGAGTAACGGTGGGGTTCATTTAGCATAAATGCCCGCTAGCATTTGCTAGGAATATGAATCCCATCTTCATTTTTCAGACGCTTACCACATTATGTAGTATTTTCATGCACTTATTTCACAAGGGTTCTCAGAAAGGCTTACGGCTTTGGCTCAGTACTTTGAGTGTGCAGCAGAAGCAGCCGGGGTGCTTTTTAGAAGCACCTTTTCAGTGCTGATTTTTGTCAGCCTAGGGTAGCTGGTGGAACTGCTGGAGTTGGTTCATACTGATTTCTGAAAGCCAGTTGCTAACTTGTCAGAAATTCTGATTCTGTTGTTAGACACAATCTTTAATAAAAAAATAAAATGACATAAACCCACAACTAAAGTATATATGTAGTAAAAATATATGTGTATATATATACATATTAATATATATCCATATACACTGTTGTATATGTATATACATATATAAAAATATATGTATACATATATACTATACATGTATATATTCTATTTAAATATATAGTATACAGTATATATCAAATATACATATATAGTATAAATAGATACGTGTATGTGTGTGTGTTATATATATATATATATATATATATGTCTTATGTTGAGACAGAGCCTTAGTTTGTCACAAAGGCTACAGTGCAATGACATAATCATGGCTCATTGCAGCCTTGACCTCCCAGGCTCAAGTGATCCTCCCACCTCAGCCTCTCAAGTACCTAGGAGTATAGGTGTACACCACCATACCCAGCTAATTTTTAAATTTTTACAGAAAATGGAGTTTTGCCATGTTTCTCAAGGTGGTCTCAAACTCCTGGGCTCCAGTGATATTCCACCGTGGCCTCTCAAAGTGCTGGAATTATAGGGGTGAGCCACTACGCCCAGCCTCAATAAAGTATATTAAAAGGTAAAAAATATTCAAAACTCATTACTTCTTATTCTACCACACTTGACTATTATCTGTGCTCTTGAGGCTTTTACCGTTGAGTGTATCTGGATGTTGGAAATACTGTCTGATGGTCCACTTCTGCACATTTTTTCCTAATTCTGTATTCAGTAACGAGGCATCGGTATCCTGCAATTGACCATGGTGGGAGTATTTGCACCATGGAAACTGGCAAATGCTTCAGATCAGATCCCCAACCTTCCCCAACCAAGCTAGTTGTAAAGCATTTACCAGCACATCACTGTTTAGGGCCAGCAATATGTGTTTGTAACAAGCATACCAGGTAATTGTAATAAAAATGGTTTCTGGGTCACGGTTTAAGAAAATGCTAACAAAGGTTGTTTGGTTTTGAAACAGAGTCTAACTTTGTCACCCAGGCTGGAGGGCAGAGGTGCAATCTCGGCTCAATGCAACCTCTGCCTCCCAGGTTCAAGTGATTCTCCTGCCTCAGCCTCCTGAGTAGCTGCGATTACAAGTGTCCACCACCATGCGTGGCTAATTTTTGTATTTTTAGTAGACACGGGGTTTCACCATGTTGGTCACGCTAGTCTCGGACTCCTGATCTAAAGTGATATGCCCACTTTGGCCTCCCAAATCCTGGTGGGATTACAGGTATAAGCCACCACGCCTGGTCCTTTTTTTAAAAAAAACAAACAAAAAACAGTCATTGGAGGCATTGTATTCTGGTCATTTTTCCGGTTGCTTTAAAATTCTCTTTGGCAATAAAGCCGGGCCAAGTATGGATGAAGCCCTCAGCTATGGAATGGGAAACACTTGGGTTGAAGACCTGGCCCCATGACTGGAACATGACAGTAGGCAAATTACTTAACCTCCATGATGCCTCAGTTCCCTCATCTGTAAAATGGGTCCGCAATACTTGCTCTGTGGACTCACAGTAAAAAAATAAAATAATATTACAAAGACTATATGGAGCCTGCCTCCAAATAACTGTTAATAATGGGCATAACAGGTGTTTCCTGATGCCCCTGATGACTAGGAGGATGCCATTGTTGTTAACAGAGGCATTTGGGGGACATTTTTGGAAACTACAGAAACAGTTGATGGATATTAAAATGACTTAGCAGTGTTAAATTAAGTAGCTTTCAGAAAACAGTAACAGCCTTCATAACTAATTCACAAATAATTGTTTTCAAACAGTAACAGCAGTGTATACCGCTGTACCTGGGTTATATCATTTATCCCCCATGTTACCTCTATGAAGTTAGTGGTAAAATTATGCTCATTTTATAGATGAGGAAATTAAAGCCTAAGAAGAGATTCATATAGCTAGTACACAGGCGAGAGGGGCCTAGAACTAAGGACTTGGAACTGAGCCAGCCCCTTTCAACTAATGTTACAGCCTGCTTGGGAATGAAATTCCATATCCAAAAGAGATTGTTGAAACTGAAAACAAGGATAGGCCCATAAGGGGGAAATTCAAGGTGAAAGTTTTCTACTGAACTGTTTATATGAAACACCTTACAATATTCCAGAGTTACCTGTGGTCACCATGGGAAATAATATGTTTCATGCATTTCTCTTGGGTGATACGACCATCTAAGAAAGGGATCTGAGTCATGCAAACAACTACTGACTTGATGAGTAATGCTTTTTCTTTATGTGCCATGGTTTAATGAAATGGGAGGAAGTATGCAAATGTAGCAGACAACGTGGTGTACAAGAAGCAGAACTAACTGTAGCATTGGGGGATGCAAGTTCAATCTTGGCTCTCAGATTTGACTGAAGAGCTGTGTGGGGTTGGGCAAAACTTAAGGCTTCTCAGGGCCTTACAAATGGTGGTTATGAAACCTAAATTTTAGGCTATAATGGGGATGCCACAAAATCTAGATAATTTAATGTGCTTAGCACAATGCCCTGGTTATCAAAGCATTCAGAGTTAGGGTCACTACTTTCTTGTAGTTTAGAATTTCATATTGAAGTTCCACAAACATCCATTAAGCACTAAGTATGTACTGGGTACAATTCCAGGTGTTGGAAATGCATAGTGGAGAAAGTACGAAAAAGCCCCTCCTCTCAAGGAATGTAAGTTTTAGGAGGGGGAGGAGGAAGATGAATCATAATCTAATCAATAGGAGCACTGCAGAGCATGTTAGAAGTATAGGCACCATGAGATAAATACTGAGCAAGAGAAAAGGACCTTAGAGGTGCTAGGGTGGGCTTGACATTTTCAATGAATGGCTTTTATAAAGGTGACATTTGAATCAAAATTTAACAAGGAAGAGTGAGCCATGGGGAGAGCTCGGGGAACAATGACCCAGTCCCAGAGACAGCCAGTGCAAAGGTCCTGCGGTGAGAAAGTGATGAAATGTGAGGCTGGTACAGAACGTTCAAGGGGAAGAGAAGAGGAGATAACTTCAGAGACCTGGTGAGGGCACAGGAGCAGGTCACGTGGGTCTTTGTAGGCCGCTGTAAGAACTTTGCTTTTTTACAAAAAGTCTTTTTTAACAACTCTGGATTTACAGAAAAGTTGCAAGCTAGTACACTGAGTCCTCTCATACCCTTTCCCCAGCTTCTGTTAACACTAACATCTTACCTATCTACATACATTTATCAGAACTGGGAAGGTAACACTCGTGTATGACTATTAACTAAACCATGGATTTTATTCAAATTTCCCCAGCTTTTCTACTAATGTCCTTTCTCTGCTCCAGAACCCAAGTTAGGATATCATGTTGCATTTACAGGATTTTGCTTTTTGCTCTGACAGAAATGGGGAAGTCATCAGAAGGCTTTTAACAAAGGAAAAAAGATGAAATTATTTCTCTTTTAGCAAGTTTTCTAGATGTTTTCTTTCTATAGTTAAAGAGTAAGAGGGTAGGGAGATGCATTGTAATTTAATGAGCTTCTACTAAAACCCCCTTTACCCTACCCACAGCAAAAGCAAATACCCTTTCTCCAATTTATCCTGAAAGAAATGGCCCAAAAGAATTATCAGGTATTTAATAAATACACAATACTACCTAAATGCTAAAAAATGAACACAATATTCATTTCTTGAGTGTTCTACCTGGTTTTTATTACCACAAATGCTAATTGTTCCAACATCTTGAATTTCTGTTACTCTGTTCTCCCTAATAGCCAAGTATTGTCAAGTTCTATTTTCTTAACAGTCTGAACTAATAAGCTTGCTTGGCTAGAACGTGATGATAATGTGGCCAAGATTACAGGTTTGATGTCATGCATTTGGCTTTGTACAAGAAAAGGAAACAAGAGTGCAGAGCACTCGTAATTAAGTTATAGGTGTAAGGTGCGGCTAAAGAAAAATAAAAATTAGAGGCTCGAACTGCTCATCAAAGTGCTCAACTAAGTTCACTGAAGTTCACTGCATGGCAATTCTAAAGGCACACAGCTGACTTTGACCATCTCCATGTTTCTGATAGGGAGAAGATCTAGAGAAGCTAAATCTACTCCAACGATAACATGACTACAAGGCTGAGCTTGGGAACTTGGTTTTCTTTGGATCCTTTTCTCTACTGCATGCTGTGCAACCTTGAGTGTGTTAACTGACCTCTCTGTGCTCAAGTTGCTAATGACCAAAATGGACTTTCACCTAAAAGTATATAAAACACAGGATTGCTGTAAGAATAAAATAATGCATGGAAAGCATTTAGTACTGTCCCTGGAAGACAGTAGTTGATGACGAACTGTTCCTGGGATGACTATTTCTGTGCGTTCCTCTGGCTGCTACCCTTTGTTTCCCTAGCTCTATCCTAGAATACACGCATTAAATCGAAACTGTTAATTTTCCCATCAGCCCAACTAAGCTCTGGGCTCTGAGAGAGTACATCTGGGTCACTGTCTTTTGTTGAGACAGGATCTTGCTGTGTCGCCCAGCTGGAGTGCAGTGATGCGATCATGGTTCACTGCAGCCTCAACATCCCGGGATCAAGCGATCCTCCCACTGCAGCCTCCCAAAGTGCTGGGATTACATGGTGTGAGTTACTGGACCTGGCCTTCTTCTATTCTTTAATCCCAATGCACAGAGCCTGATATACACTAATGGCATTTGAGCAGAACTTGAGCTCTTCAAAAAGACCTGCCAGGCTGACAGCTAGACACAGCAGAGGTTAGATGTCACTATCTACTAAAAATATTGTCTCTTCTGAGCTCCAGAAACAGCCTTTTTGATTTGTGAGTTCATCAAGATTGGGCTGTGATCACCCTAACATGTGGACTGAGTCAGCTAACTCTATCCTACAGTAAGCAGTCCCTTGAAGCTGGGGGTGATGACACATCTGCATCTTGGCAATGCTGAGCAGCGCCTTCTGAAACAAGCTGTGCAGCTTCCAAGTGCACTGGCCACTTGCAGATCTTCACTGGAGCTGGGAATTTTGCCATATTTATCTCCTTTCTCTTGTGACTACTCAGCAAATTTCAGTAGCGCCTCAAAGTCCTGCATGTCTAACACTCAGTTTTAATCGTTATGGAAGATCTCAGGCTATGGATACTGCTTTTAAAATTGGAGATACTGGGCTGGGTGTGGTGCCTCACATCTGTAATCCCAGTGCTTTGGGAGGCCAAGGCTGGAGGATCACTTGGGGCCAGGAGTCGAAGACCAGCCTGGGCAACACGGAGAGACATCCCATCTCTGCAGAAAATTTTAAGAATTAGCTGGGTGTGCTCGTGGGCACCTGTAGTGCCAGCTACGTTAGAGGCTGAGGTGGGAGGATCACTTAAGCCCAGGAGGTTGAGGCTGAAATGAGCTACGACTGCGACACGCCACTCCAGCCTCAGTGACAGAGAGAGACTCTGTCTCTAAAAAGACAAATAGAAAATTTCTTAAATGTAGACGCTAGAAATTTTTTTAAAAAACAGGAAGGGAAAATAAAGGACGGAAGGAATGAAAGAAGGAAGGAGCACATACCTTGTTTCTCCTGAAATACCTTATTGCTTAGTGAGAGGAAAGAGGAGTTATGTTTAAGAGTGTTAAATTAGGCTGGGTGCAGTGACTGATGCATGTAATGCCAGTACTTTGGGAGACCAAGGCAGGCAGATCACCTGAGGTCAGGAGTTCGAGACCAGCCTGTTTAACACGGTGAAACCCCATCTATACTAAAAATACAAAAATTAGCTGGGCATGGTGGCAGGCGCCTATAATCTCAGCTACTCAGGAGGCTGAGGCAGGAGAATTGCTTGGGCCTGGGAGGCAGAGGTCACAATGAGCTGAGATCATGTCATTGCACTCCAGCCCGGGCAACAGAGCAAGACTCCATCACACACACACACAAAAGAGTGGCAAATTAGTCATGCACAACAAAGGATGGGTGTTGGAAATGCTTGAGATATATATCTTCCAGGGTCATGAACTATGGATTTCTTCTTTGCTTCCGCAGCGCATGTTAAGAATTGAGTTGACGTTCAGTTCAGATTTTGCCATAGAAAGCATCATTATCAATTAACATTGACCCAGCGGTCACTCAGGCCGTTCCATCAGACTCAACTCTGCAACTTCTCTGAAGACACCCTGCTGCTGAAGAAAAGGCTTCCAGAAAAGGTCTTCTGAAGTCTTTTCACCTTCTAGTGCTGCCGTCCTTTACCTCTAGATGTTAAATGGGTATCCTGTCTCCTCTCACTATAAAAGAAACGATGGAGTCTATGGATTCCATAAGAAACTATAGCTACTGATCAAAGCTCTCATAGACATGGAAATAAAGAAGCATACCTGGAAACAAGTAGTAAAATGATATGGAAAAAAAGTAAAAGAGAAGAGAAATCAGGAAACAAAATCTAAGGGTGAAGGTAGGATAACTGTATAATAATATTCTCTAATGTACCAATATGGGAATTAAAAAGGGGTGAAGAGAATGGGATAAAATGATTGACAAATGTGGGAGTGAAAATCTCCTTACGCAATTATAGGGAAGGATAAAAATCCCTGCCCTGAATGTCACAGAGAATGAAGAAATGCAGGTTGTGGACCCAGGGTCTTTGAACATGATATTTTCTCTGCTGGAATATTCCTCCTGGGGTTTGCCACATAAATGATGGGCTCTTCTTTATCCTGATGTCATACAGAAATGTGCACTTCTTTATAAAACCTTTCTGGACCACACCATCCAGTAATATGTTGGAAAAAAAAGGTTTTTTAAATACTGCCAATGTCTGTGGTGTAAATATTGCACATCGTGGCCTGTTTCAAGCTACCAGTGGGATCTCACTGAACACAGATTTGGCTAGTAATGCTCACAACTGGACCTTGTCAGCCTATTCCAACAGCTTCCCATATGCCACTGACCCAGCTAGGGTGACTCCTACCTGCTCCTCCAGGTCACAATATTCTATTGCATTAGCCTGTTTAGTTCTTTGTAACATTTCGCACATTCTGAAATCACCCCAATTTATTTGCTCACTATTTCCCACAAAACGATGTCAGCTCAGTAGCAAAGAGCTCTTGTCATCACTAAGTCTCTCCAGTGTCTCCTGGCTTCCACCCAGCAAGTGCTCCCCAAATATTCCTTATTCAGGCCCCCCACCCCTTGCCCTATGGCTGAGAGACCCTCTCCAGGCAGTGAGCTGGGACCCCCAGAGGATGCATCTCATCTGCTTCCCCTTTTGGGTGCTTCATGCTGTCTAAAGTCTCAAATCACCATTCCTAATATGTTGACCTTTTTCTAAACTTCAATCGTTTGGGGGGAACAGGTGGTGGTTAGTTGCATGGAAAAGTTCTCTAGTGGTGATTTGTGAGACTGACCTTTTTTAAAGTTGTTTAAGGTAGCAGTGAAACCAGTCCCTGTTACTCCATCGTGGTGAAAGCAGAAGTCTTGTATGTATTGCTTATTTAGATGAAAATCCCACTGGTGTTTCTTTTTGTTTGTTTGATTTTTTGAGACAGAGTCTCGCTCTGTCACCAAGGCTGGAGTACAGTGGCACAATCTCAGCTCACTGCAACCTCCGCCTGTCTGGTTCAAATGATTATCCTGCCTCAGTCTCCTGAGTAGCTGGGATTACAGAAACCCACCACCATGCCGGGCTAATTTTTGTATTTTAGTAGAGATGGGGTTTCACCATGTTGGCTAGGCTGGTCTCAAACTCCTGACCTCAAGTGATCCGCCAAAGGGCTGGGATTACAGGCATGAGCCACCGTGCCCATTAGTATCTCTGAGTCTGGGTGAAGGCAGGTAGTCATAGTGAATACTCAGAATTTTAAAAATTTAGGGTAATATCTGAAAACTCACTGTAGGTGCCCTCCAGTGAGTCCAGAGGCATGGTGCATATTCATCCAGAAGCATAGTGCATACCCTAGAAATTTCTAAGGCTTCCTACTTCAATGAGGTCGGAATTAAAAATGGCAATACTTTTTGAGCGCTGTTTGTTAATATGAAAACATCATTTAATTAGGACTAATATAAGATGCCCTGTAGAGTGATAATTTAATAATTCGGCCGTTTTATTTATACAGTGCCCCCAGGCTCCTCATTAAAAATGGAAGAGACATTCAATGGGACAACACGGCTCTGCTGCTACAAACATTCCATGAGCTCTCAGATCATAAAGGTCCCCCTCTGGGCATCGTCACAGCCGCCTCTCTAGCCCAGGAGCAGATATGTGTATTGCCAAATTAACCTTCACGAGCAGAGATACCAGAAGCCACTTCTTTTCTCTGGAACTCAAAGGTATTTCCCAGCCCAGCCAAAAATAGACTCTGGAGGGACTTACTCAGAGAAGGGTAGCCTGGACTTAGTGGCATTCCAGTGCCTTGGGAGGCCAAGGTGGGAGGATTGCCTGAGGCCACAAGTTCAAGACCAGCCTGGGCAACATAGCAAGACCTCCATTTCTACAAAAAAAATTAAAAATTAGCCAGGCATGGGATTGTGAGCCTGTAGTCCCAGCTGGGAAGGCTGAGGTGGGAGAATCGCTTGAGCCCAGGAGCATGAGGCTGCAGTGAGCTATGAACACACCACTGCACTCCTGCCTGGGTGACAGAGTGAGACCCTGCCTCTAAAAAATGAAAGAAAAAGAGAAGGATATGATGATGGTTAATACTGAATGTCAACTTGACTGGATTGAAGGAAGCAAAGTATTGTTCCTGGCTGTGTCTGTGAGGGTGTTGCCAAAGAAGATTAACAGGGGGTCAGTGACCGGGGAAAGGCAGACCCACCCACAATCTGGGTGGACACAAATCTAATCAGCTGCCAGCGTGGCCAGAATAAAAGCAGGCAGAAGAATGTGAAAAGGCTTGACTGGCTGAGTCTTCCAGCCTACATCTTTCCCCCGTGCTGGACGCCTCCTGTCCTTGAACATCAGACTCCAAGTTCTTCAGCTTTTGGACCCCTGCACCTTACACCACAGACTGAAGGCTGTATCGTCAGCTTCCCTACATTCGAGGTTTTGGGACTCAGACTGGCTTCCTTGCTCCTCAGGTTGCAGACTGCTTAATGGGATCATGTGAGTCAATTCTCTAGAAACTCCCCTTTATATAGACATCTATCCTGTTTGTTCTTGTCTTTAGAGAACCCTGACTAATGCAGGGACTCTTCCTGCTCCCAAACTCTCTAGTGGCATCCCCTTGCACTTAGAATTAAACCTAAACTGCTCACGTGGCCTGCAAGGCCCTACCTTTCTAACTTCATTTCAAACACTGCTTATTCACAGCCATTCAGCACTCAGCAGCCAGAACGGTTGTTCCAAATCGGGGGCTAGTGAAGTCATAGGCATTGGGAGATACTTTCACTCTGTAAATACCTCGAGGGTGTTTCCCACCTCAAGGCTTTGGCATATGTTGGCTCGTCTCTCTGGAACCTCTCCCCTTCCACTGTTTGCCAGACTGGGTCCTTCTCATACTTACTCATCAGTTTAAATGTCACCTCTTCAGAAAATCCTTCCTGTCCACCTTCTTGTCTGTTTCTCTGCTATCACCATCTGAGCTAGCAATTACTCTGATGTATTTATTTGGCCCCCTGGAAGGTAAGCTCTGGGAAGGTGGTTTTTCCTTAGTCTTCAGGTTCAACCTCCTTCCAGAAGCCAGAGAGGTCAGGTCTTCACAGTGACTACATTATTCATAATGAAGTGGGTCCCTAACTAATAGTGAGGCAGGAGCATGCCATCATGCCTGGAATTTTCTCTCTGCTTTCTGCCAGTCGGTAGCCAGGCTGATGACTCCAGACAGCGGTGAACATGGCAGTGTCAAGCAGAGAAGAGAACTCCGAGCAAAGCTGTCTTTGCTACCAGGTGATGGGAGTTATGGGTGAACAGCAGCAGAAACTGGCTGGAGGGGGAGGAGCTTTTGACTTATGTGTCTGACCTCCCACAGCATCCTGCTCATCCCTGGGTCCACATTTGTGAGCATTTACCTCTTGGATGGGTTTACAGCTCTAGACTAGGATGAATTCCTTGAGGGATGGAGTATGTGCCATTTACCTCTGTACTCCCAGTGCTCAGTGACAAATCTAAATGTTGTTTAAAACACAAGAAAGAGGACAGGTGCAGTGGCTCACAGCACTTTGGGAGGCTGCAGTGGGTGGATCACCTGAGGTTGGGAGTTTGAGACCATCCTGGCCAGTATGGTGAAACTTGTCTCTACTAAAAATACAAAAATTAGCTGGGCGTGGTGGCAGGCACCTGTCGTCCCAGCTATTCAGGAGTCTGAAGCAGAAGAATCCCTTGAATCCAGGAGGCAGAGGTTGCAGTCAGCCAAGGTCACACCACTGTACTCCAAGCTGGGTGACAGAGTGAGACTCTATCTCAAAAATAAAAATAAAATAGAAAAACTAATAAGAGATAGAGAATATGATGTGAATAACTCCTTGGTTTGGTTTAAAATATTGTAAAGGGCAAACAGTCACTGAAAATGTGCAGAATAAGTTGCTCAAAATGCACCCATCTAGCTTATGTTAGGTTTACAGAATGTACTCTTTTACAGCTATCCAAAACAGGCACTACACATGGGCAAAGGCTGATATGGGCCCACTAAAGTGTATCCTTAATACCTGGATTTCCTCCATGAGTAAGGAGCAAAGCCAAACGGGCACACACGGCTGGTGGTATCCACTCTGTTCTGTCTCCTACCAGGATAGATTACTCTTCTGCTGTTAAATACACACAAGCTCCACATTCATTAATCACAATAACAAGTTTCAACTTCATACTAGCCCATCCCAGAACAATAGCAAAGAACTATAAAACCTGTTTCCACCTGCATTTAAAAAAAATGGTAGGAGCAAGGTGCCTGAATTGCAAATGTAAAAACTCACAAAAAATTTAAAAGTCTAATTTGCAAATGCACATGCCTTTTAATGGTGCAGCTATGTGTCATGTCCACCTCAATTCTGATTCTAACACTGCCAGCGGTCTGGTCAACTCACGATGAAGATATGAAAAGGATTATCTGCTTTGTTTTTTCTTCAATAACTTACGTTGGTCTTTTAAGTAACCCTAGCTTGCAGAAGGAACTAAATGCACAGTCAGATGATCATTTTCTTCTTTCCCCTTCGCTTGTTTTTCTTCTTGTCATTTTTGGCATGTATCAGAAGGCAAGGTGCTCACTTAATAAATTACAGTTGCAGAAACTGCAGTGCCAACGGACACAATTATATACTTGTTGAGTTAGTGGCCACTTACAAACAGACTTTGTAAGTCATCACACTTGGTACTGAAAGGTGCTAATGCGTCATTATGATCTAGCAGGTTGCCCGCTGGATTTTACAGCATTGCACACTACATTAACCTTTGGTACCACCAATATTTATGACCTTATAAGAAAGTATTTATCAAGCTGAAAGCCAATATGCAGGGCCTGTGTGTTAGCCGGTGCTGTTTAGAAACCATTATCACTCCTTTCTTCAGGCATTTTAAATCACTCTGAGATAATGCTGGGTACTGGCGTGACTGAGGGAGCCAGGGCACTGCCGTGCAGTCTTGGTGGGAGTTTAGATTGGTATGATCTTTCTAGAGGGTGATTTTTTTTGGTTTTATCTGACTATCAAAAGCCTTAAAAAAATGTGCATTTTTACTCTTTGACCCGGAAGTTCTACTTGTGGGAATTTATCCTACAGAAACAATCATGGAAGGGTGCAGAGATTTTCGGAAAGAAATTCGTCATAGTGGTATTTGTCACAGTAAAATATGGGAAACAACTTGAGTGTCCAACTACAATGGATTGGCTAAATCAACTTTGTCCTATCCAAACAATCCCAGACAATAAGACACAAACAAGCCGTCGGAGAAAACAAAAAGCTAAAATATATTCAATAACTCAGAATTCTATGTATGACATTTTAAGTTAAACAGCAAGTCACACAACAGTATGGCAGGTGGCATCTTTGTATTTTTATCTATTTTCTAATTTTTTGTCAAATATTGCAAAGCCTCTCAAAAGATAAACACCCAGGTGGTCAATGAGGCAATGAAATAACTGCTTATTATTATTTATTTGGATATACTGTCTTTCATGTAATGAATACGAGTTTCAGCACATCATAAGGGATTGTATTGTGCTAGTGTCTCGATCTGCAACACCTAACGCAGAGTAAGTAACCGATTTTTTTTTTTTTTTTTTGAGACCAAGTTTTACTCTTTTGCCCAGGCTGGAGTGCAGTGGCACGATCTTGGCTCACTGCAACCACTGTCCCCTGGGTTCAAGTGATTCTCCTGCCTCAGCCTCCTCAGTAGCTGGGATTATAGGCCCATGCCATCACGCCTGGCCAATTTTTGTATTTTTAGTAGAAATGGGTTTCACTATGTTGACCAGGCTGGTCTCAAACTCCTGACCTTAGGTGATCTGCACGCCTCTGCCTCCTAAAGTGCTGAGATTACAGGCATGAGCCACCACGCCTGGCCTGATTTTTTTTTTTTTTTTTTTTTTTTTAATGAGCTAAGAGTCACCGAAAAATGGTAATAAGTGCTTCTATTTTTACAACACTTTCCAATTGCTAAGGCATGCTCTCATCTGATTTTGCATGTAAGTCTCAAAACAGTCCTATTAGGTAGGCAGGACCAACATTCGTGGTTCTGCTTCCCCCATGCAGAGACTGAGGTTCTGAGGATGCCTATGACTTGATTGATGGTCGCTCAGTGTTAGAATAGCAGAGCTGAGACCCAAGACCATGTTTTCTATCTCTGGGGCCCAGTTTCTTGCCCTCCACCTCTGTCTGGAAAGAACAGTCAGAAAGAATAGCACAGCCCTAGGTAAATCAAGTCACCGTGTAGGTCAACTCTTCACTTGGAGCGTTTGGCTTTATAACTCTAAATGTATTGGGTCAGAGATAGAAAGAAGTGGAGGCTGAGCTGGGGTTCAGTACAATAAGCCATAGTAGCCCTCTACCTAAGCCCCAAGAATAGCACAGTCCTGTCTCAGGCCTATTAACATGGCTCGAGGCTTGTGAAGGCTGCAGGGAACGTCAGGGGGTGCCAAGGCTGGGGTTTTGATGTCTCCCAGAATTATCGACTAATGTGCATCTGTTGGACAGGAAGGTGAGATCAAAGTCTCCCGACGAGTATAAAGGCGGAGGCTTGGTGGTGAGCAAGGGGCCAAGAGGGTTTCGAACAATGCCACCTCCTCCACCCCTCATGACCTGCGCCCTGCCTCTCTCACTTGAGGGCTTTGTGTCCGAAAGGGAAACTGCTGTTTCAGGAAAGCAAGGGCAGGGGCTCATCCCTGTCAATCTCTGCACAAACAACCTTTACTTTAACCGTGTTCTCTCAGTCCACATAACTAGTAACTACTCAAGTTCACCTTGGCACTCAGCAAGGCAGAGGGGCCCTAGGAAGAAGATAATTCCTGCCTCGAATGATAATCGTGATAGCTTTTATTATGCATGCTTGCTCTTGGGCAGACACTGATGCAATTTTGCTGTATTGCTCTGCTCAGTCCTCACAACAGCTCTAGTCACTCATTCATTCATTCATTCATACATTCCGTTTGCACATTGTAACTGACTTCCCACTTGAATGAAGCATCACACATACAGACGCAGGGATGAGGAACCATATGCAGAATTGCGCTGATATTCCAGTACATCCAGCATTGGTAAGCAAACAAAGAAAACTACTGCAAGTTGCAGTAAGTGCTATAAAGCAAAAAAACAAGTATCTCATGTATTATTAGTTTCCTAGGACTGCTATAACATATTATGATAAGCTGGGTGGCTAAAATAACACAAAGGTAATCTCTCACAGTTCTGGAAGCCAGAAGTTAAAAATCAAGGTGTCACCTAAAGCATGTTCCATCTGCTGGCTTTCAGGGAGAGTCTGTCCTTGCTTCTTCCTAGATTCTGGTAGCTCCTGACCATCCTTGGTGTCCTTTGCATTAGTCCAATCTGTCTCTGCTGCCCCTTGAATTTCTTCCCTTTGCGTGTCTTGACATGGTTTTCTCACAAGGAGAACACTCATTGAATTAGGGACCACCCTAATTCAGTATAAATTCATTTAATTTAATTAATTATATTTGCAAAGGATCTACTTTCAAATGAGGTCTCCTGCTGAGGTTGCAAGTGGATATAAATTTGGGAGGGGGACACTAATTAAACCAGTACATTAAACTAAGCCCATTTTATAAACCAGGTGACACAGCCAGCAAGTAATCAAACACACATTGGTCTGACACCAACATCCATTTCTCCTGAGTCAGAATTTCCCTGAAGACAACATCATCAAGTAACTTTCACTTCCAAAGGACAGAGGTGAGAAATGTAAGGTAGCAACCGAAAGCCTGATCTTTGGGAGGAAGCTTTGGGTTCAATTCAGGCTTTCCTGGTCTCTTTCTCCCTCTCCATAGAATGAGGATTCTCTCTTGCTTTATAAAGTCATTAAGAAGATAAATGGCAATAAAGAGTTTAGAATACACAGATACTGGCCAGCACAGTGCAGATTCTTAATAAACCACAGCTGTTAAGAAATCCTTAAACAACAGTTTTAAATTCTAATACGCCTAAGACTGGATTCAATCAGATGTTGTGTTACCACAGGCATACGCACACCTTTCAACTTCTTTGAGAGATTCCATTGTCTCCTCTAAAAATGAGAAAGACAGCTTCATCCAGCAGTTTTTGAATTCAGGTGTTACAAGGGACAGGTGCCTAGAACCCACCCAGTCCTCGGCAGTGACAGCTGCTGAGATCCCCAAGATCATGACATGGAGGCCTGTATAAAAGTCTTGACATTTAGATCAGATCTGAAATGTCTCCCGGAGTCTGACACCCTTCATTCTATGTGAGTCAAACCCTTGTGTGAAGTCACGTGTCAGGCCAGCTTTCTAAGGCTTGCCTAAAAACCTTGTTAAAATCATATTCTCACTGGCCATTTACCAAGGGTTGGATTCAGTAACTCTGGAGTTGTGTCCCTTAAACACCAATTCTAAGTGAGTTAAATGCATGGCGGGGTGCAGAAACAGTAGGAGAAAAGGGTGCTGCCATAGTACCATGCCTGGTCCACCTAACCTCTTTCCCCCTACCTACAGAATTGTTCAGAACCTGGAACGTTCACTGAGATGCAACCAAGAGTGTTGGGCAGGGCCGTGCAGCCTCAAATGTCAGTACCTATAATGATAATGTCACTTGTATTTCTTGCTGCCTATGTGTGAGGTGATGGTGGTGTTTCTAGGGAGACAAAAATTACGATGTGGGCCTCGCTAGATATTTCCCTTTCCCTTTTTCTCCCTCCCCTCCATCCCTCTATTATTTATTTATTATTTTTTTTTGAGACAGTCTCACTCTATCACCCAGGCTGGAGTGCAATGGCATGATCTCAGCTCACTGCAACCTCCGCCTCCCATTTCAAGCGATTCCCATGCCTCAACCTCCCAAGTAGCTGGGATTACAGGTACACACCACCGTGTCTGGATTGTTTTTTCTTTTTATTTTTTTGGCATTTTTAGTAGAGACAGGGTTTCACCCATATTGGCCAAGCTGGTCTCGAACTCCTGGCCTCAAGTTATTCACCTGCCTTGACCTCCCAAAGTTCTGGGATTACAGGCATGAGCCACCGTGCCTGACCCTATCCCTCTATTTCTATCTCCTTCTTTCTGTTTCTCTCTTTCCCCTTCCTTCCCGCTTCATGTTTTCCCTTTCTTTCTGTCTCTATGTTTTTAAATTTTATTTTGCCTCTTTCTCCATGTTCTCCTTCCTCTGCACTCACACCTGTTTGGGTAAGTCAGACTGGAATGTCACCAGCAGACCCAGATAATCCAGAAGAGGTGGGGCGGAAAGTCAGGAGGAAGTTACATGTCTGGCATATGCCTTCAAACCCTAGTTACATGCTCCAAGTCTGTCTTTGTCACAGGTCCCTGTATCAGAGAAGGTTTGCTGCTTGCCTAGATACTTAAAAGGGATTATTTTCTTTCCTCTTTGACTAGTCTTCTCTGTGTATATCCCTGTGGGCCACGTAGCCCATAGGGTTGAGGGGTAACAGTGATTTCAGAATGTTCTGGGCTCCAGCCCTCCTTGCATTCATCACGATCTCATCTGCCATACTTAACAGGGAACTGCTACTCTATTTTAGAGGCACCCCCAAGAAAGCTGCCAATACTCTCACTTCTTCCAAGCTCAAGTCCAGAAAGAAAAACCTCAGCTGTCAGTCAAGACCATCTCTGTAAGGTCAAGCTGAAGCACTGCCTTTAGGAATCTCTCTTTGCTGGAAACTGGGCATCTGCTCACCCAAGATCTCTTTGCAGATATGTGGTTTGGGAATGGCCTGGAAGATTTCTTAAGCACCCCAAAGCCTTCATATCATTCCACCTTGACCTCATGACACCCATCAAAATCATTTTCCAGAGGAAGAAACAGTGGCTCAGAAAATGTGACAGACCCAAGGCCCACGTGGTTAATGACTAGGAGAGCATGTCAGCTTGCAAGGGAAAAGCCTGCCTTCTCTCCACGCCAATGTGCCAATTCTTTTGAGCACTCCCAAAGGTTTTTAACTGAATTTTGATTTCAGAAATCGATGAAAGACAAAACATCAAACCTAACGAATACGGTGGTATATGGGAGAGCCTAGGTGGAATAAGCAGGATTTTCATTTGAAATGGACATATATTTTCTATCTTCTAAATGATAGTGAACACTGAATCCATTCTAAGTAAAATATAAGTCAGGAAAAAACACCTGATAAAAACAAACACTAATGAGATTTTTTGACACAGATGTGACAGCAGAAAGGAGGAATTGCCTATCAGTGGAGCTCCTTCTGGAGGTAAATCTGAATGAAGAAAAAAGTGCAGGCTGGGCATGGTGGCTCACACCTGTAATCCCAGCATTTTAGGAGGCTGAGGCACGTGGATCACAAGGTAAGGAGTTCAAGACCAGCCTGGCCAAGATGGTAAAACCCCGTCTCTACTAAAAACACACACAAAAAAGTTAGCTACGCATGGTGGCAGGTGCCTGTAATCCTAGCTACTCAGGAGGCTGAGGCAGGAGAATCACTAGAACCTGGGAGGTGGAGCTTGCAGTGAGCCGAGATCACACCACTGCACTCCAGCCCTGGTGACACACTAAGACTCTGTCTCAAAAAAATAAAAAAAGTGCTTCACATAGGGCTAGTCCTTTGCCTTGAATCTGCAGCTAACAAAGAGTAAGCACTCCCTTTTAGAAAGGATAAACTTCTTTCTGACGGAATGCACCCTGTGCAATTTTGCTGAATGGCTTATTTTTAAGCCTTGGTAAGAGTTCTTTGTACTTGTCCTTAAATATGTATTCTGAGTAATTAGAGTGAATTATCTTTCTGTTCAAGGTATATACAGCAGTCGGGGGCAAAAAGGAGCTTCTATGAACTGCACAAGCCTTAGATTTCCAGGTACAGGGTTGCAGATGCTTCTAAAAGGCAACATGCTGGGTCCTGAGCAAGGAGGTGTGTAATGTGCCTCTTATCTGACCCTCTGAGAGAACTATCCCTTCGGTGCATTGAACTGGGTCATCAAATTGAATGTCCCTAAAAGACACAGGCTTTAATGGTAAATGGTGCTGGATATGAATCCAGCCTCGGTCACATGAGGAGTTTAGGGTTTAAGGAAAGTTATAAGACTCCTCTGAGCCTTGGTTTCTTAAATCTGCAAAACAAAATCATTCCTAGAAGCCTAGCATGGGTGCTGGGATGACAACATGAACTCCCTTCTGTGAAGCATCTCATAGGTGTTTAATTACTGATCTCCTTATTTCTCATTCAAGAAGAGACAACCAGAAGTATTCAGGGTTAAGCCTGAAGAGGTTATGGCTATCATGAGCAGGTTTATAGACATCTTTTACATCCAAAACAACCATAGGGACAGCAGAGACAGACCAGTCAGCGATCATCAGAGGTGTCCTATAAACCTGGCACCAGGCTCAGAACCCTGCAATCATTGACATGTGTTGTCTTCACAACTATTCTCTGTGACAAATACTTTAATTACCCTAGTTGTGTAATTGATGATAAATAACGCACAGTAGTTGTATTACTTGCCAAGTCTTGCATGGGTAATACCTGAGGGAGGCTGGCTATGAAATCAGGCAATCTGTACAGGAGCCACTCTCTCAGTCACATTGCCCACATGGTGCCATATTGTATCATGTTCAGGTACCTTGAGTTATTAAAAATATTGCTACAGTCAGAGACCAGGGAGTTTCCAGTGAGGGAAACAGTGAGATCTGGAGAAAACAAAATGGTACAAGAAGGAAAGTAACATCACAAGCGTGGGAGTGCAATATGAAAGATAACTCTAAATTGGCAAAGTGAGCCTTGGACAGCAGTTAGAAGAATCCCATCACCAGAGTATAAATTAGTTCAACCATTGTGGAAGACAGTGTGGTGATTCCTCAAGGATCTAGAACTAGAGATAGCATTTGACCTAGCAATCCCATTACTGGGTATATACCCAAAGGAGTATAAAGCATTCTATTATCAAGACACATGCACACATATGTTTATTGCGGCACTATTCACAATAGCAAAGACTTGGAACCAACCCAGTGCCCAGCGATGACAGACTGGATATAAAGAAAATGTGGCACATATACACAATGGAATGCTATGCAGCCATAAAAAAGGATGAGTTCATGTCCTTTTCAGGGACACGGGTGAAGGTGGGAAACCATCACTCTCGGCAAACTGACCCAAGAACAGAAAACCAAACACCGCATGTTCTCACCGATAAGTGGGTGTTAAACAATGAGAACATATGGACACAGGAAGGGGAACATCACACACCAGGGCCTGTCAGGAGGTGGGGGGCTAGGGCGAGGGATGGCAGAGAGGTGGGGGGCTAGGGGTGGGATAGCATTAGGAGAAAATACCTAATGTAGATGACGGGGTGATGGATGCAGCAAACCACCATGTCACCTGTATACCTACGTAACAAACCTACACATTCTGCACATGTACCCCAGAACTTAAAGTATAATAATAAATAAAGAAGAATCCCACTACCAAGAGGCATATGCCTTTCTGCAAAGTAGTAGCAATAATGACATACACGATAATAACAGAAGTTCTAGCAGCTACAGTTTTTTCATTTATGCAGATCACCAATGCCTGGTGGCATCACCTCTATGTAGAAGACTACAAGTCACCCATTTAAGCATGGTACTTTGGGTGATCCCATTGAGAAATACATGAGAAAAGACATTATCTATTGCCTGAGATCACAGACAATATTTCACCTGGGCTTCTCAGATGTCCAAAAACACCCTCTTTATATTATCCCCTGTTCCAACTCCAAGAAGAGACTCCTATTTGGTTGGGGGGGTGGTGAGGAGGCTGCACTGAGAATACAGAGAGATGGCACCCATGGCTTTGTACATGCTCTTCACTATTCCTGGAATGCTGTTTCCACTGTCTTCTCAAGCTGGACTCTTTCCCATCCTTCAGAACACAGCTTAACTGACACCTGCTCAGAGAAGGCTTCCTTGATCTCATGTCCCTCCCTCTTTAATCTTCTCTTTTTCAACCTAGCATGTGTTTTCTTCAAAACACATCATGGTGGATTGAAGATGGTTGCACATTCTTTGTCATATCTCCTAGTCAAAGGTGGAGTCTTTTTCCCTCTCCTTTCATCTGAGAAGACCTTATTTTAATCAACAGACTGTGGCAGATACAGCACATAGTGAATGCAAAGGATGAGCTTTATGAGATAGGCAGCTTCTACTTTCACTTCTTGAGACACACCTTTTTGGAATTCAGCCACCACTGAAGTGTATGCATGCTGAGATGGTGCCCATATGAAAGTCTGATTGACCAGAGACTGCCATGCTGTGAGGAAGCTCAAGCTAGTCTTGTGGAGAGATTGGCTGGGTGTATATGCGTGTGGGGGCTGTCATATAGACAATCACCAAGTTCCAGACATCTGTGGGGAACTCTGGAACCTACTCCACAGTTCCAAGTGGTATACGTACCAGTGGTATATGTACCAAGCTGATCTGTACAGCTAAACTTCACCCAAATTCCTGAAGCATAGAATTATAAGTAAATAAAGTGTTTGTTTGGGTTTTTTTGTTAGGCAGCAATGCGTAACTGAAGCAAACATGACAATTTGTAAATTAGTTATATTGTTGATTTGTTTCAATCTCTCTTTCCTACAAGAAGATAACATTCAAAATGGAGAAACCATGGCTATTTTTGGTCTATTCCTGAATCTTCAGTGCCAGTTACACAGTAAGCACTGAAGAAATAGTTGTGAATGTATGATCTAACATTAAAATAATAGCAACACTATAAGAAGTAATACTAGTAACAGTAGGGTAGGGGTAGTTGTAGCAGTAATGATAGTAATCATCATAGGAATAGTAGCATAATGGTAGCAGCTATGGGCTAATGGGGCAGATGGACAGCACATACCATTGCTGGATAATGGAAGGCTTTAAACAAGGATATTGTTGATGAGGGGAAGGACAAATGAAAGAAAATCATTCAAGTGAAGCCCAGGCAGGAGATACACCCTTCCTCAGCAAACTCTCACTCTCAGATCTGCTGGAGGGTCCTTGTTCTCTGCTAGTATGTATGTCCCTCTAGGGCAGCACTCACAACTCCTTGTCTCCCAATCTCAAGGTTTAACCCAGAGCTGATCACTCCGTGGGTACCTCCATTGATTTCTGTCTCTTTCTGGGCACAGACAATGTCTGACTCATCTCTGTTTTCCAGTAAGAACCTGGCACACAGTAGGTGTTGATAAATGTTTGCTGAAATAAATTTAATTGGGATCAATGCCCAAAAGGCAGATTCTCTCATTTCCATTGTTTAAAAATACCACGGATTTCCCCTCATGCATTATGTATGATGGAAATTAATTTATCCAGAATTGTTTTCCAATGCATAATTTTCAGAGACTCTAGTCTGCATTTAACTGAAATCTGTACTGGTTGGGGGGAGGAGGTGGGGGTTTGGTTAGTCTCTGGCTCCTGCATCAATTCCAAACACCATTCCTGAGGTGGGCCCAAGCATAAGGGGCTGGGGGAAATCATGTAAGAAGCGAACATTTCCTGATTCCTAATTCCCTTGGCAACGTCAGGATGGATGCATCTCCTAGAACCAGGTAGGTATTTTAAAAATGTCTTCACCCCAGCTCAGTGGCTTCTCCATTCTTCCAGCCCCTTTGAAGAAGGTGGCAGGGGAAAGAGTGGGAAGTTGTGGTTACGAGTGCAGGTCTAGAGTCAGACATATCACTAAGTCAGACTTGTTAAGCTATGACCTTGAGAAACACACTGAGTAATGCCAAGTGCCCATGCCTCAGTTTCCTCACTGTAAAGATAGCATCGCCACATCTTCACTCAATGGTCACTCTCAGGATTAAATCACAAGGGACTATACCATCCCAAATTGTCATAAAAGTCCACAGGTGTGAATACTGTATATTACAGAGAGCTCCGGCAGGTTATTTGGTCATTTGATATTGACTCCAACTCATGTTCCAGACCACACTAGTTCATATCAACATCTCTCCTTAGCCCACAGCAAGAGCTTACAACATGTCCTTTCTGCCACTTCCCAACACCATTATTGATTTTCTCCAACCCACTGTCCACATGGCAGTCAGACCACTCCTAAAATCAAACCTAATGATGGCATTCTTTTGCTTAAAATCCTTCAATAGCCTACCATTGTACAAAGCCCCCAAATATGGCCTAACAGGCTCTACATGAGTGTTACCTGCCCATCTATTTATCCTCAACTTGGGCTACCTTCTCCCTGCCCGTCCATCCAGCCACACCGACATTCATTCTGTCACAGGAATACACCAACTTCCTTTCTGCCACTGGTGGGCTGGTAACTGATTAACAACCAGCTCTCCAGAAAAGTAGATGGAGAAGCCCTAATCTGTAGCATTACCAATGTCCATGGTGTAAATACTCTCGCCCTGGAGGCATCAAGCTACTGCCATGGCATCCCTGTCCTGTTGGGAAGATACGTGTACAACCAACAGACAGAGGCCATTAACAGCTGGCTTCCACACGCCCCTGTATCTTGCTTCCACATCTGCTGTCTTTCCTACCCAGAACATCCCCCACCTTTCTCTAGATGTCTTTCTCTTACTTTATTTTTATTTCATTTTTTTGAGATGGAGTCTGACTATATTGCCCTGGCTAGAGAGCAGTGGCATGATCCTGGCTCACTGCAATCTCCGCCTCCCAGGTTCAACTGATTCTCCTGCCTCAGCCTCCCAAGCAGCTGAGATTACAGGTGGCTGCCACCATGCCCAGCTAATTTTTGTATTTTTATTAGACATGGGATTTTACCATGTTGGCCAGGATGGTCTTGAACTCCTTGCCGCAAGAGATCTGCCCACCTCGGCCTCCCAAAGTGTTGGGATTATAGGGGTGAGCCACTGCACCCGGCCTCTAATTTTGATTTTAAAAGTCACTTCTTTAAGGAAGTCTTGACTGCATGATCATTTGGATTTCTGTCTCCCTGTTGCTTGTTTGCACATCACCCGACACTTTTCCTTCATAGAAGTTTTTGCAAATGTCATTACAGTCAGCCCTCATTTCCAAGGGTTCCACATCCACAGATTTAATCAATTGCAAATGGAAAATATTGTATTTTCTTATTTCCGCAGGATATGTAACCAGGTGGATACAGAGGGCTGGCTGCATTTGACTGTGTGAAGATGTTTGTTAACATTCTGTGTTACGGTAGACTGTACGTTCCTTGAAGGAGAAGCTATGTCTGTCTTATTCTCTCTTCTCTCTCCAAGGCCCAGTTCTGTGCCTCTCAAATAGTGAGGACCCAAGAAATATTCCTGAATAAATGAACAATACACAATTCTTGAGTATCTGCTTTGTTCCAGGTACTTCGCCTAACACTGAGAATAAAAATGATGAATAAGGCACAGTGGTATCCTCAAAAAGTTTATACATTTATGCTGAATATTAAATTTTAAATGGTTGTAAAATTGTTCATGTGCATTTAATAGATGAATGTATGTGTGAAACATAGTAGGAGTTCAATCAGTATTTTTGGATGCCAAACAAAGGATGGATTTTCAAAACACATAAAGTATACAAAGGAAGAACCAGCTCTGGTTTTGAAGTGGTGTCAGGAAAGAGTTTACAAAAGAACAAAGATTTGATAGACTGTCCAGCAAAGGCAATGTCAAATATGTCAGCATTTAATTTCAGCATGGAAGGCCTCCCTTCCCTGTATCTAGCTTCCTTCCTGATACCATCTAGCCCAGTTTATTTTCAAACTATGCTGAGGTATCAAATACTGTTTGCATCTCTGAGCTGCAATGTCCAGTGAGATATCTGGAAACTTGGTTGGCCAACATCCTCTCTGTGAATAAAAATGATGTGGACCAATTGCTCGCATCCATGAAACCCTAAGTGACTGTGAAGGCAGATTCCAGTCTCCCAGCTATGGAAAGGGCCTGCAGGCCCAGCAGCCCTGAGCTGGCCCAGGGAAATGATGGGAAATTCAATTTCATAAGGGCTGTTTGCAATGTAATCCAATACATTATGGTGTGTGCATTATTATTGTATTATATTGAGTAATATCACATTTAAGGAGATTTCATAGCATCATAGCCATGCACAAGGGAATATAAAAGCGGTTAATAAAAAAGAGAAGTACAATTTCCCTTCAATGTTAGTTATGCTCCTATTATACTCAGAATAATAATCAGAGGTCCACTTAGCCTGACTTGGGAGTTAACAGAGCTGTAATTACCTCGTGTCTACAGTGTCATTACCAAGGGCTCAGCTCCAGTGTCAGGACACTGAATTCTCAGAAAGCCTGCAGAACTCAGTATTAGAGCTGAAGAAGGAAAATCACAGGGTTTCCTTACACACACACACACACACACACACACACACACCAGGGCAAGTCAAGATGTTTGAGCAGCCCAGGGTGTATTCTCTGTTACAATTAAAAGCCCTTAAAACCTGGATCCTGCTCATTAGGGTTTTCCTCTGCTACGGGTGGATATTCTCCTACCTTATGAACTCTTACTCTGAAAATAAAACCTGTCATTCCCCGCACCCTGCACCAACTAAAAACATTACCGTTAGTTCTTCCTCTGCTGAGCCTGGTGAAAAAATTCTCTGAAAATTTGCTGAGAACAACAGAAGATGTGCTAATGACTTTACTCAAAAGTGACCTTGAGGGGATCAAATCAAGCTTTCAGGGGCTCTTTCTGGGATCAGTTATTCCAGCTACAGAGGAAGTGATCCTGGGGCTTACCGCATTCTACAGATGAGCTTCAGAGACAGGTATCAGTTGCCTATTTTAGTTAATTATTGGCTCTATTATGTGTGCTCACTGTTTAAAGAGTTGCTGTGGTGGCCAGGCACGGTGGCTCATACCTGTAATCCTAGCACTTTGGGAGGCTGAGATAGGTGGATCATCTGAGATCAGGAGTTCAAGACCAACCTGTCCAAGGGTCAAAACCCCATCTCTACTAAAGATACAAAAAATATTAGCTGGGTGTGGTGGTGGGTGTCTGTAATCCCAGCTACTTAGGAGGCTGAGGCAGGAGAATCGCTTGAATCTGGGAGGCGGCGTCTGCAGTGAACCAAGATCGTGCCATTGCACTGCAGCCTGGATGACAGAGGGAAACTCCATGTCAAAAAAATAAAGAGTTGCTGTGGTATCTTAGAGTGGAACCTTTGGCATGAACCAAGGCTTTATCTGAGTTCCATGTGCATCACTTCCTGGTGTCACTATTTGGAACAATTTACATAACCTTTCGGAGTCTCTTGCTCTATTAATAACAAGTGTGAAACTCATTAATTGAAGAAGAATGTAGCATTTACTAATCCTGCTTTTGGTTAATCAAGGTCAGTACAGATGATTCCTAACTTACAACATTTCAACTTAATGATGTGAAAACAATACACATTCAGTAGAAATCATGCTTTGAGTGCCCATACAACCAGGCTGTTTTTCACTCTCGGTACAGTACGGAATGAATTGCATGAGATATTCAACACTTCAGTACAAAAGAGGCTTTGTGTTAAACCATTTTGCCCAACTATAGGCTAATACAAGTGTTCTGTGTACCTGAAAGGTGTGTGAGGCTAAGCATTGATGTTCAGTAGGTGAGGTCTATCAAATCCATTTTCAACTTAAGATATTTTCAACTTACAATGGATTTATTGGAACATAACCCCATCATAAGTCAAGAAGCATCTGCGCTGACAAAGGTCTCGATTCTAAAGGTTTGTTGTTTTTTTTAAGGTGGAAGAAAATGCTGTATTTCTGACATAAAAACTCTGGCAGTCACTAAATTCTGGCATTACACAAACACATTTTTTGTTTTCTTTCTAGAGTTCCACAGGGAAGCCCAGTTTGATGGAGAGGAAATAATTTTAAAATGTAATTCATCGGTCTGGTAAGAAATACAAAATCTTGTATTAGAAAAAACCCAGAGGACCTGAAAAAGTATCATACTCAAGTGCCTATGAGGACCGGTCGAGGCAGGTGGGAGAGTAAACTTGGTAAAACCCTACAGGCAGTGCTGGCCACTGTGGCAAAGAGTCACAGGGGACGGACGACACATCCCCCAGTGTTAGCATATCCCTGCCATGTTTTGTTAGACTTCCAGTTTTTAATCAAAGCCAGCTTATTTTACGAAAACTTTCATTTTACAACGTAGGGAATTAATTTGAGTTCAATAAAAGAGGCCTGGTGCCTGAATAAAGCCAGCAGGCCAGCAATACATACACTTTGGTCGAGATCAAGGATTGACACACTTTTTTCTGTTGAGGGTCAAACAATAAGCATAATTGTGGCTTTGTGGGCCATTGATCTCTGTCACAGTTACTCAAAGCTGCTGTCATCATGCAAAAGCAGCCATAGGCAATATGTGAACCACTTAGTGTGACTGTGTTCCAATAAAACTTTATTGACAAAAACACTGCAGGCAGAAGTTGGACCATGAGCTACAGTTTGCCAACTGCCAGTCTAGTTACTTCTGCTGTTATTAGAAGCCTGGAGAAGGCTGGAGAGAAGAGAGGAAAGGAAGAGCTGCTAAGGGGCCCTGGGCCCCACCCACAGCTGGATTAGGCAAGGAGAAAGACAGCCAAGGCCCTGCATTCCAGGGTGTTCATCCAACTCCCCCTCTTCCTATTACCAGGTCCCCTCTGATCTTCTCTGTCAAGAGCTTCACTGTCTCCAAAGAGGAAAAGTTCCCAAATCCAACGATTAATACACATTATCCCCCCCTTGTCCCCAGCTTCTACCTTCTGGAGTCAAAGAAACTCTCTGGGGCTCATCCCCCCTAAGCTTGCCCCACCCACTGTTGTCTCTTTCCCTTTTGTGTAGCCACCAGATGAATGCCACTGCCTGGAATCCTAGACAACTCCTGGCATAACTGCTAACCGAACTCCCACTTGTAAGCCAATTAGAGGGAGAAGTGGGGGACGAAACCCACCTCCTGTCATTGGAACACTACATCTACTATTGCTTTTCTTACTGGAAAAAAAAAAAAAAAAAAAAAGATGGTTAATTTCTCCCCCTAAAAAAGGCCAGGGAACAATGTATTTAAATTAAAGTATAACAATGTGAAGCAAAGATGCAGAAATCAAATACAATTTGGGTTATAATTAGCGATTTCCTTGTAGCAAGTTTCTCTGGGAAATCCAGGCTTCCTTGAGTGAGCTTGCCAAATGATTTGAAGGCCCCTTTCACTCCATGGGGCCATTGGATGCCTCTGGGGAAGTGGATGGGGTAGGGATGGGAGGGGCGTGTGTGGGTTTAATTGTACAAATTGAGGGAGTTCAGAACTATATAGACTTGCAGGATTGTTAAGATAGTTGCCTGTTATGATGTTATCATAATTTAAATGGTTAGCAGGGAATGTCATGTAGCCAAAATAAACTACTAGTGGGGAAATCACACAAAATGGGTTGTAGAACCTGCCAGGCCTATGTTTGCATTTGCCACATACCTATGCCTCAGCTTCCTCATCTGTAATTTTGGTATGATCACAGCTAGCCCTTGATGAGTTATGTCAATGAAATGCATGGCATAGTGCATGGCTCGTGGAAGACCCGGCATGGACTAGATAGGAGAGTGGACCATGGTTGCCTTTGAATCCCATCTCTGCCCTTATCAATCTTGTGACCTTGGGTAACATCCTCGATTTCTTCATGCTCTGGTTTTCTCATCTAGGTCATAAGGGGTTATTTATAGTACCTGCCTCCTCTGGATGCTTTGAAAATTCAATCTGATTGTCCACAGAAAGCTGGTAGTACCACTGCCACTGGGAATCTAGTCGGAGCTCACTAAATGCTCATGATCGTTATCCATACATTATCAATAAATGAAAGCTGCTTCCTCTTTTTTTTTTTTATCTCCCTTTCAGCCAAAGAAGTTTCTATTTGATGCTCCCCCATCTGACAATCAGAATGTGCATTTACATTTCCCCTTTTTAAAAGACCAGGGCAGCCCATATTGTTTGGATTGTACAATTTGCAACTCCACACACTTTTTTTTTTTGACAAGAAAACTGCCTTTTCACTTTCAAAACAAACCTGCAACATGTAAGCCTTCACATTACACTGGTCTGGATGGTCTGGTTTGTTTCGAGCTGTACAGTCTGAAAACCTTGGTTACCGGAGAAAGAACTTGCCCATGGAGCTTCTGTCCTAAGGACACTAAGATGGCATACAAGTCGGGTCCTCAAGCCCAGAAACATTCTGCTGCTGATGTCAGAGTGAAGGCTTATTCTCTGGGTGTTGATGGCTTTCTCTCCAGGCCCCAGAAGTCAGAGAACCCATGAGCATCTCTCTGGAATCTCCAGACTGCCTGGCTCACTGTCTCTTGAGAATCTGGTTATTTTTCTACAGTGGACAGAAGCCAGCTTCTGAACTCCTGCAGAGTTTGTGCTGTAACTTGGACCTAGCTCTACATCAAATGCTATCATTTGACAATTTGGCAAGCTCCACATTCTTCAGAGATGCAAAGGAAGAAATCTAGACCCCCTCGTTAGTGTCCTGACCCAGGAGCAATGATTGGGACTGGAGTTGGTGGGAACACATGACATTGCTGAATTCACACAGACCCATTGACACAAGCACCAGGAGCAGCAGGAGAGAACTAGATAAATTGAAGACTTTTTTTTTTTTTTTTTTTTTTTAGAAGTCTGTAAGTCTTTGTGAGAGTAAGGCCCATTCATGGCTGAAACCTCTGGCTAGGAACCAAAATAGGATAGCGAGGAGAAACAGAGGCTTATAGTGTACAGCTCGGCATGCTCCTAAAGCAGTGCCATTGGAACTTTCTCTATTTCAAGGCAGAGATAACCCTGGGTATGTGTATTTTAAAAATGGCTGTAGAATCCAGGAGATAGAGGCAGAGGAAGAACATGGTGCAGTGGAAATTTTCTCCTAGGAGGTCCTGATGCTGGGTTCTGCTCTGATACACACTGTGTGACTTAGGCAGGTCACTCTCTCTCTCTGAACCTGAACATCATCCGTAAATGAAGCAGGAACATAAGGTGGTCGTTTCAAGCTCTAACATTGTATGAATCTCTGCACTGTCACACTGAAGCATCCAAGCTGTCTTTTTTATAAACCTGAAATATAGTCTCCCTTAAATGGTTCAGGTTCCTAAATTCACCTCTTATTGTTATTTTTTTTTTTTTTTTTTTTTTTTTTTTTTATGATGGAGTCTTGTTCTGTCACCCAGGCTGGAGTGCAGCTGGGTGATCACAGCTCACTGCAACCTCCGCCTCCTGGGTTCAAGTGATTCTCCTGCCTCAGCCTCCCAAGTAGCTGGGATTACAGGTGCCCGCCAGCACGCCCAGCTAAGTTTCATATTTTAAGTAAAGATAGGGTTTCACCATGTTGACCAGATTGGTCTCGAACTCCTAACCTCAAGTGATCTACCCGCCTCAGCCTCCCAAAGTGCTGGGATTACAGGCGTGAGCCCCTGCACCCAGCCTAAATTCACCTCTTGTTAAAAAACAAAACAGGTTCCAAGATTAGGTCAGGAGTTACAAACTCTGTATCTTCAGAGGCCAGACAGATAACAAAAATGAATAAAATAGTAGTGAACAGGAGAACCTGGAAAAATTAAAATTGCTGCTGTTCTTAAGAAGAAAGAAATCTAAACATTTACTATGGAAATATGTCCATAAAGTTGTAATAGCGGTTCAATAATCCAAAATGGCAATGATTAGATGGATAGATAGAGACCACGTCCTGTGGACAGATGATCTGTTCTCTAAACTACTACAGGGTCCCCGCCAAAGGATTGCATAGAATCATCCCTATAATTTTATAATACCTATCTTAATAGAGAAAACTAAAAACATATTTTGCAAATGTCTCCAACATAAACTAATCTATTTTAAACATGGATGTTACTTGCCTGGATGGGAAAGTATTTGAGATTTTTTTTTGAGACAGAATCTCATTCTGTCACTCAGGCTTGAGTGCAGTGGTGTGATCTTGGCTCACTACAACCTCCACCTCCTAGGTTCAAGTGATTCTCCTGCCTCAGCCTCCCAAGTAGTGAGAATGACATATGCCTACCACCATGCCTGGCCAATTTTTGCATTTTTTTGTGTGGAGACGGGGTTTCACCATCTTGACCAGGCTTGTTCTGAATTACTGGCCTCACATAATTCACCTGCCTCAGCCTCTCAAAGTGCTGGAATTACAGGCATGAGCCACCATGCCTGGCCTTGTGTTTTCAACCTGTAACTTATGTCATCTTGTTAAATATGTGCAATGAGAAGACAGAGTAGGTGAACTCTTTGGCTCTTCCAGCTCTAGCATTCCAACGTTCTGGCTGAGCCATTCCTGAATCTTCTGTTAAAAGAGCATAGCCAACTTCTTTCTCCAGCCTTGAATTCAAAAATGGTATAGAATTCACAGGAATTCACTATGTACCTAAAGAGTGTATGGCCATGATTTAAGAGCATAAAATGATTATTGGCTAATGCATGACCCAAACACTGCCCACAAAATAGATTAATGCTTATTTCTAAGTTGATTTAAAACACCTGTAGTCCCAGCTACTCAGGAGGCTGAGGCAGGAGGATCACTTGAGCCCCAGAGTTTTAGGCTGCAGTGAACTATGATGGTGCCACAGCACTTCAGCCTGGGTGGCAGAGTGAGACCCTTCTCTCACATAAATAAATAAAATGAAATTGCTTAATGGGGCTATAAGCTATGCAAAGGCAATTAGGTCCTTCAAACACTTAAATCAGTCCTTTGTATAGCAGTCTCTATGCACTATATAAAGGACGAATTTAGGTGTCTGAAGGCCCTAATCAAATATAAAAACAGAGATTGCTTAGTCATCTTGAGAGGGTAAATTGATGACAATAAATACAGGTATGAATAAGCACAAAGCACCAAATGAAGACAAAGTCAGGATGAAACTTGTCAGATGGCTGTAAGATTTGCAATGGAAGTATGCCAGTGAAGTCCCCCTAAGGAAACATTAAATCAAACCCTTAGAATATGCCTGAGCTATCATCATTTAGCAAAAGCAAGACGTCCTCAGGTCTTAAAAACAAAACTTCAGTGATTTACTTCTCTAATGACTCTCACTTTGTTTGCTCATGACCTAGACTTAGATCCATGAACAGCTTGTACTGATAATTTGTACTAAAACATGAATGATGAAAAACTATTTGTGTATAAATCGTTAAATACAAAATTACCTTTAAAAGAAATCTAGGAATTGGAGTTTTAGTTTGACTCTTGAAACAGGAAATTTCACAATTCTTACAATGAATTTATTGTCCTGGATAAAAGATTTTTAATAAAGAATTTGGAACCAAGGAGAACACTCTGATTTCTCATTCTAGGTACTATAATTATCTCATAATTATGATGGTCTATCTGGAAGAGTGTTTACTATGTGCCTATCATTGTGCTAAGACCTTCACAGACATCACGTATTAGGTTATCACAACAACTCTAAGCCTCACATATAAAAAAGAAGAGGCTCAGAGACATTATGTAATGTGCCTATGGTCCCACTCTGGGTCATAATGGGAATGAGAATGCCAAGCTCTGTACCTAGATTCTACCCCTGCTTCTCCTAATGTCTAAAGATGTTTAACCAGTGCCACTTTTCACCTGTCATAATAACCTCCAATTCTGCCAAAATCCAAGGCTGAAATCCCAGTCCAACAAGACCATCAGACACATGCGTCTTTGAAGCTGAGAGATATGCTGCTCCTGTCCAACTTATCCTAAGTTGGGATAAATCATTCATCTTGGCTCTCCAGAACTGGACACCTTTTGATGACCAGGGTTTTTGAAATCATATAATGGCCATGGTATTGGATCATAAAGGTCTTTAGTTTATCCTGAAAGCCAAAGGCCATTTATTGCAGAGAATACATCGGAGGCAGAAGCATGGTGCTCAGGCTCCTAAGGAAACAAGAGACAGTACCCGTGTCTTCAAATTAAATGTGAATCTCAGGAAAATAGAACTGGTATTGACAAAACAGCTCAGTCACACTGTCATCTGAAAAGACAATTTTGAAGCCACCGAAACATGTTATTGGAGTTTGCTCAAGGCACAGGTCTCAAACAAGAGCACACTCGAAGTCTGAAATATTGCACAGGCTTGGGTCTGCTGGGGCCCTCCCCAGGGTGAAATGAGTAATTCCTTTTTGCAATAGCAAGCTATTTAGAAAAGAGGCCAGTGTGGCTGGGCATGCCTGGGGGATGCCTTCTGGGGGATGCCTTAAGAATTTTGGTCTCAAGCCTGACATTCCTGTTTTTGAGCTCTGGCTCCTACTTCTCAGCCACAATGAGTGACTTGCCTCAGATTCTGCTTCTATAACATGGGATGATAACACTTTATACATGGTGGGGAGGGTCAAGATTAGCTGAGATTGTTCATGGAAAGTGCTTAAAATACAGTCTGACATTCAATGAGCAAAAGTTAATATTTTTGAGACGTTTTCCTGCTTCTCATTTAGATGTAACTATTCACCCTATTTTTAGACATGGCAACCTTCAATTATTTTGCCAAACTTTCAATGTAAGTACATGAGGCTTAAACCCTCCTCAAAGGAAAAGAACTCTGGTGTTCCGTAATCCATCGTCGGATGGTTGTTTGGAAGAAAACAGGGAGGAGATCTGGAGAAGGGCCACAGCAGAGGAAGGGAGTAATAGATAAAATAAGAGCAGAGAGGTCCAATGGTCAGCTTGAGCTCCTTCCGCTTGTAAACAGAACAGAGGGTCAAATCTTGTCAAGTTCAGGGGCTGGGTCTTAACTGACCTATTTATCTACGTTAGAGGGCAGCAATGAAGACACCAACTTTCGTGAGAATTCTAAGCCAGACATCTTCTAGGGCAGTTGTCCCTGACCTTTTTGGTAGCAGGGACCAGTTTTGTGAAGACAATTCTTCCATGGACAGGGTCGGGCAGGGAGGATGGTTTCAGGATGAAACTGTTGCACCTCAGATAATCAGGCACTAGAGTCTCATAAGGAGCACACAACCTGGATCCCGCACATGTGCAGTTCACAACAGAGTTGGTGCTCCTCTGAGAATCTAATGCCGTTGCTAATCTGACAGCAGGCAGAGCTAAGCTGGTCATGCTCACTCGCCCACCACTCACCTTTTGCTGTGCAGCTCAGTTCCTAACAGGCTACCAGACTGATACTGTGGCCTGGGGATTGGGTACTCCTGTTCTGGGACACAGCTGGAGAATGGGGAAAGAGCCTGGACTTTAACATCAGGCAGAGAAGACATGGGAGAGCATTACAACCTTAGCTGTGCCTCCTTTCAGATCAGTGATGGCATGAGATTCTCAGAGGAGCGACAACCCTATTGTAAACTGTGCCATTCCCAAACTCAAAGCATGTTCAACCTCTTTGTCCCTTTATTGGTGGGATTCTAACAGCATTTAAAAGGTTGATGTGGTAATAAAACAAGATGGCAACTAAAAGAGTACCTAGCATTGTCTGTGGACCACAGCAGGCCTCAACCAATGACAGCACAGATCAATTTTTCTTCTCCCGGACACCCAGCAATTCTATAAACGCTCTCTTTTGTCAAAGAGAGGGATAGCCACACCCAAACACAGAGTCCAAAGAGTCATGAGCCAAGAGTTGGCTAGCACACTGCGCTCGGTCAGGGTGTAAGCCTCAGGCCTTCTTAGGTTCTGTCCATGAGGGTGCAAATCAGTGCAAGGTCTCTGCAGGGTAATTGATCAATATCCACATCTTAAATCCATATACCTTTTAACCATTCACACCCAGAGACACACAGAGATGGACAGCAATCTTTGTACCTAGCTCTGTACTGTAGCCTGATGGTAAATATCAACCATGCAAGATTAAACTCAGAAACAACCTGTATTCCATCACTGGGATACTTCCGTACATAAGAACCCACACGTACACACAAAAATAATGAGCTGAACCCCTAAATATGATACAGAATAATCTCCCAGATATAAAGGGGTGCCAAAGGGGGTGTTCAGATTTCAATTGTGTAATTTTGAGAATGGAAGTAGTGAGTGGTTATAAGATATAAAGACTGAATTAGAGACAGACGATAGAGACAGAGGCAGATAAAGATAGAAATAGAGGACAAGCAGGCATATGCTTGCATTTGCATAAAACACTTCCGGAAGGAAATATAAGGTATTAGTAACTGTCATTTCTGGCAGAGAGGCTAAGAACTTGGGTTGTGGGTGTTAGGACATGTTAGTTTTCATCTTATATTCTTTTCCAGTGTCTGGCTTTTTAAACCCCAAGCCTGAATTTCTTTGAGGATGATAATAATAATTGCTAATTAATAAAAAGGAATGTCCTGACCAAGTTTTCCCTAAACCTTAGTGATTTCACCAGCTTCAAAGTCAGAACTGGCATGTAATGGGTTAAGAACAGGACACCATCACCAACCAATATCTTATCTTCCTAAAAGTATTAAGAAATTTGGAGGCACACTTAACACTCCAGTGGGAAGTGGCTGAGGACAAACAAGAACCTGGCTCTTTAAACATTTCTTTTCCCTGTAAAGCCTCCAACTCAGGAACCTAGCTGGGGCACCCACATTCTTTCTCCCATCAGGGCTTAGAGCTAGTAGGAAAGTGGTGGGAGCCTTTTAAACAGATTGCAGAAGTGTTAAAAATAGAAGTTAAGTTGCTATTGGAGATACATGGAGAATTCACCACTTGCAAATCTCTAATGATAATATGTCAAGAGTGAAATACCTTGTCAGGAGCAGTATCTAACATAATACAGTACTGGCTCTGTCAGCACAGTGATCCATGATGTGTTTGGAGGCCTACATGAAATAGAAATTCAGCAGAAATAAAGGCCTGCAGCGACACATCTCAGCCCGTGGGGAACTGAAAGGATGACCTGGTAAATCTTTTCTGTCTGCATTTTACTGAGCTCTGGTTGGGAGCTCTGGGTGCATCCTCCTTCCCTTTTACAGATTCTGCACTTTGTGTTAAATCATGTGCATATATTAGATGTTCTTGGAGGCCACCAGATGGATGGATGGTTTCTCTTACCCAAAAGTACTTAGTTTCTCAAAGAAATAATGGCCTCTACAATGTCCTTAGAATGATATTAAGCATCGTGGATACAAATGTCAAAGAAGACTTAGAGCTATTCCAGCTACAGCACTATCCTATGGGGAATGACTTAGGCATCTCCCAATAGTAACTTTTTGTGCAAATACAGGGTTGTGGATCTAGGATGGGGAGAACCATAGTTCTGACCCACTTTGAGGTAAAATTCGCTCCACGGGAAATTCAGAATCTGGAGTGAAGACAAGGTATACCCAACAAATGTAGGAGAAGACAGAGACAATCTGAAGTAAACTTGTCACAGACCATGTTCAGCTGGTATAGATTAGGAAAGGATAACTCAAAAGTAGCATCTTCTTTTCTGCCAAAGAAAGATAAGTATCCATACGTAATTGTTTGTAGCAAAAAACAAGATGGTTCCTTTATGATTTCTGCACTTACCCAATACCAGTTCAGAATGTAAGTCCTAAAACTTGTTTCAGGATCAGTCACAAAGCCCACCTGCTTCATCCTCATTAGGCTGTCTTTTCTTTAAAGTCCTACCTCTAAGAGTGTTTACCATTCAAATATTGCTGGAAAAGACAAAGTAGCCAGCTAACCGGTCCACCATACATTCACATTCTCTAAATGTGGGCACCCATGGCCATTCAAATACTCTAGAAATTATCTAAAGCAGATTTCTGACATGTTTGCCCAAGTTCAGGATCCTTCCTTCAATGATGCTGACTCCATTCAAGGAAAAATGAAGGCAGTATGGATGGAACTCCTCACCTTATCTCTTGACTTAAAAATTTCTCTGCATCCTCACACATTCACCCCTCCTCCTCTTCTGTTTCAAAACTGAAGTACTTCCAAATGTCAGCAGATTTATTTCTTGGTTACCCAAAATGAAAAACAATCCAAATGCCCATGAACAGGTAAATGGGGAAAGAAACTGGCATATCCATGCAATGAAGTAGTACTCAGCAACAAGGAATGAGCTATAACCACATGCAACAATACGGATGAATTTTAAAATGACACTGAGTAAAAGAAGCCAGACAAAGAGAGCACATAATGTTTGATGTTACCGATATAAAATTTTAGAAACTGCAAATTAAGCTATAGTGAAAGCAGCAGACCCACTGGTTTCCTGGGGATGAGGTAAGAAGGAGGAGGGGGAGGATCACAAAAGAGCAAGAGTAGACTTTGGGATAATGGAAATATGCCTTATCTGGATAGCAGTAATGGTTCTGCATGTAGGTACGTTTGTAAAAATGTATCAAAGTGTATACATTAAATATATGCAGTTTATTGCATGTCAATAAAGCTGTTAAAAAATGGTTTCTTCTTTCCTAGACTACCTATCGTAACTGAATGTCCTTGGTCCTATTCCTTCTTAGCTCCTGAGAAACACTTTATCACTTTCATTCCTGCACCATTATTCCCTATCTCTTGTTTCCTGTCTTTTGCACCCCATACAGGAACCTTATTGGCATAAATTAGTGAATCTAAATCAACTATCCTACCAACTTGCTTCTCTAACCTCTTTACTTCTCAGATGCAATTTCTTCTTTCTCCTTGTCACTCCAAATATTTATAATAGGCAACACCCACCTACTCCAACATATGCCATTTATTCCTCAACTCTTGTCCCTTCTGGAAATCTCTCCACTACTCCAGCAAAACTGCTTTCTTCTAGGTCTTCAAAGATGTCCAAACTATCACTTCAATAATGTCTTCTCAGTTTACACCCTCAGGCTCTATAGCCCAACATTCAAATGGATGAACACCCAATCTGAACATTCCATTGATGTCTTACTCAGCAGTTTCTCTTCCTTCAAAGCCCACCCCAGGAGCTCTCCAATGTGCTGTTCTTGTGTTTCTCTTCACTCCCTACTCTTAACAAACACCAATTCAAGCTTCTTTATGCAAATAGCTCACCATGCTACCTTTAGCTCTGACGAGGTTCTGTCTACTTACTTTCTGTAATTACTTGTTCTCAAGGTATCTTATCATTGACTCTGATGAAATGGTCTTCATTCCATGTATCTGGATAGGAAGCTCCTTGGTGACCTGAGGGCTGGGACATTCAGTACCAGCTCAGCCACTGAACGAAGATAATGCCACACAAGCCAGAAATGAAGAGGGATTCCCATGAGAGGGCTTATATGGGACGAATCAAAGAGCCTTTCACAGGGCTGCTGGTGGTGGTGACTGGAGCCTGAACTTGCAGGATAGAGCCAGAGAGTAGAGGTGAGGACAAGAAAGCCAACCCCAGATGGTTCCCATTAGAAGCTAATGGACGTGTGCCAAAAACCAAGCTGTGTCCATCCTTCTCCTGAACTTTTTGTTCTATGAGCCGACACACTTCTGAGTTTTCTCTTTCCTGTAACCAGAAGACTCTGAAAGGTATAACCCTCTGACTACGATTCTGAAAATGTTTTCTCCTACTGTCATCAGGATAGATAAAAGCTGTGAAAATCTATACGCTAGAATGTGGCACATTATCATAATTAACAGAACACATATCCTATATTCTCCTAAGGCTCTCCAAGGGAAGAGAGCTTGTCTGCACATCGGATTATCTCCCTGCAGTGCCTGGGGCACTGTGGACACCCGACAGGCTATTTAAATTCAATTGTGTTGATCTCTAAAGTGTTCTTTTCGCAGGGCAAAGATGTGGAGCATCTCAACTCCCCAAATGGATTAAATTTCCTTTAAGCTAGGCATCATTAGCCCTTTATTTTTATGTCTTATTTCATAACTTTTCTGGCTTAAACTCTTTTCAATGGTTTCCCATTGCTTATAACGTGGAATTTCAACCTCTTATCAGACCCACCAGGCCTGTAGGATGTCAAATCCTTGCTAATCTCTCCCAGTTCATCTTTTGCCACATCACCTTTAAACCCCCTTCACCATGCCCTAAACATACTGGCTTCTTCTTAGGACTTTGAATGAGCCCAGGTCTTTCCAACTTTAGGACCTCCGACTGTGGTATTCCCTCTGCCTGGGATGCTTTGTCTTCCCACCTTAAACATTATCTCCTTAAGGAAATGCTACCTGACTACACATTTGCAGGTAGCACCTCTGTTCTTGTTTAATTTTCTTGTGGTACCCACATTTTCCTTAAGAGCGTCTATATGTTCATTGTTTACAATAGCAAAGACCTGGAACCAACCCAAATGCCCATTGATGATAGACTGGACAGGGAGAATGTGGCACATACACACCATGGAATACTATGCAGCCATAAAAAACAATGAGTTTGTGTCCTTTGTAGGGACATAAATGAACCTGGAAACCATCATTCCCAGCAAACTGACACAAGAACAGAAAATCAAACGCCACATGTTCTCACTCATAGGTGGGTGTTGAACAATGGGAACACATGGACACAGTGAGAGGAGCATCACACACTGGGGTCTGTTGGGGGGGGGACTAGGGGAGGGACAGTGGTGGGTAGAGAGTTGGGGGAGGGGATAACATGGGGAGAAATGGCAGATATAGGTGATGGGGATGGAGGCAGCAAACCACATTTCCATGTATGTACTTATGCAACAATCCTGCATGTTCTTCACATGTACCCTAAAACCTAAAGTGCAATAAAAAATAAATATTAAAAAAAATAATATCCATCCTAAAAAAAAAAAGAGCATCTATCACCCATGCTATTTGCTACATGCTCAGTCTCTGCCTCTCATACTAAGCCACAAGAGGGAAAGATCATGTTGTTTAGATCAACCATGCCAGCTAGTATGAGTCCTGGCCCTAGTAGAAGCTTAATAGATATCTGTGAGTAAATAAATGAATACATAAAATTTCCACAGCACTTAGCTTAATCAATAACATCTGCTTGGATCTTTCTTTCAAAATTTGGAAATAACCTATCCAGGCACTACTACTATTGATTATCACAAAATAGCCAATAAATAGTAAATCATAACTCAGCACCACTACCCGGTAGTCAACCCAAAAGCCACAAACACCTGCTCAACCAGCCAACTCATTTAACAGACCCATACCTAAGGAACAGCAAATAAATACAAAAAAATCAGTAGCAGCAGTGTTCAGAAGAAACAGAATGTGGAGACGACCCAAATATCCATCAATGGACTACTGGATAAATAAACCTGGTCTAGCCATACAGCGGGGTACTCAGCATGAACGAACCTGGACAACATTGTGTTACGAGAAGGAAGCCAGACACAAAAAGCTATCTCTAAAGCAGACTGGTGGTTGCCAGGGGCTGGGGGAGAGGGAGAATGGGGAGTGTCTGCTTAATGGGTATGGGGTTTCCTTTTAGGGTGATAAGAACATTCTCAGACTAGATAATGGTGGTCGTTTGGCAGTACATAGTGAATATACTGAATCTCACTGAAATGTATATATCATTAAAATGGTTAAAAACAGTTTTATGTTATATGTATTTTACCACAATAAATTAAGAAGGGAGGAAGACAATTTAAAAATTACAGAATGTATACTATTTTTTAAAAAAATCTCCAACACTATCCTCCAAATGAAGAAGGTAGCAAGTAGCAAAGTTAGTCAGCGGTTGCTTTTATCATAAGAAATGTATGATGCTTCAAACCCATACACTTCTTCATAAATACTGGTTTTCCAGAGGTCTTGGGACAGGAGGAAGAGGCAGAATTGCCTTGCACTTAAAAAATGTTCCAGACAAGAGGTTTGGGGTGCCAAGCTTCTAAAGAATTACACAGAAAAAGGTTCCCAAATGCATGTTCCATATAGGTTTTATGGTATCATGATTACTTTAAGTGGCACACAAATGAACATTGTTTAATTTTACTATAATTCTTTTTGTTTAGAGTTATATTAGATTAATGGCCCAAACACCAGTTTTCATTTACAGTGATGATAAAATATTTCTGTTGTTTACATGCCTGTTTCTAATCCATTTAATCATTTGTATGCAATAAAATTTACTCTTTATGGTATATCAAGTCATGTAACCATCACCATAAAGACATAGGACAGTTCCCTTATTCACTCAAATTCTCTCACCCTGAGCCTTTCTAGCCCCTGCTCTTTGGTCCAGCAATAAAAGGAAAAAAAAAAAAAAACAGAGAAAACAGTGCAACGTGTAGGAATTTCAAATGCATTAGGCTAAGGTAAGGAAGCCAGGTTCAGAGCTCTGAGGGATGAATGAGGAGTAGCTGCAAAGGGGCACAAGGTTTGTGTTTAGGCTGATGGAAATATTCCAAAATTAGATGCAATAGTCACACAACTCTGTAAATCTGCTAAAAATTAGTGAATTGTACACCTAAAAATATACAAATTTTATGGTATGTAAATTATAACTCCACAAAGACTTTATTTTTGTTTATTTAGAGACAGGGTTTCACACTCTGTCGCCCTGTTCAGTGGAGAAATCTTAGCTCACTGTAGTCTTAAACTCCTGGGCTCACGCCATCCTCCCACCTCACTGAACCTGTTCAGGCTAGAGTTCAGTGGAGCAATCTTAGCTCACTGCAGTCTCAAACTCCTGGGCTCACGCCATCCTCACACCTCAGCCTCCCAAGTAGCTGGGACTACAGGCATTACACTCAGCTAAATTTTAAATCTCTTGTAGAGATGAGGTCTCACTTTGTTGTCCAGGCTATTCTCAAACTACTGGCTTCATGTGATTCTCCCACCTCAGCCTCCCAAAGTGTTGGGATTACAGGCATGAGCCACCATATCCAGCCTTCACAATGACATAAAAAGAGATTATCCTACATCAATTTTTTTTTTCCAGAAAAAAGGATATTTCACTGGGATGGCATTCTGGAAAAGCAAAAGTATAAAAACAGAAAATTGATCAATGTGCCCCTTTGCACATAAATGAAATCAATGAAAAAATATATAGATTTAAGTGAATATTATAGGTTTAAATGAAAGCTAAGAAAGAATGCATGGAGGTGAGGTAAACTTCAGGAAACTGGTAAGATGAGGATGAGCTCAGGGACTGATCCGTTTGCCAGAGTCCCTGGGGTGGAGGGCCGTGCACCCCCGCTGCCATTCCCAGGGCTGGGGCACCCCGCCCCGGCGCAGCTTTGCCTATCCCCCCACCTGCAGCGAACGCGTCCACTTACTGTAGCGGTGCCGGAGACGGTCTGGGCACTCGTGTCCGCCGGGCTCTGCTCGGAGTGCGACTGGGCGGGAGGGTATAGGTTTAACGTGTGCTCGGGAACCGTGGTCTGGCCTGTGTACTCTGGCGCGGGGTGGGGATGAGGGGGCCGTGTATTCCGCGGGGATACCGTTTTGCGGGGGGAGCAAACTGGGCCGAAGCATAAGGCTGAGCCATTGTGTCAGGGGCAGCGGCTGCTTCCTGATTACCCTGAAAAATCAAGGAGGTGGAGAGAGGGAGAACATCATGAGTAGGCACCCTGCAGAAAGCTTCCTCCCAGATCCCAGGATGATCGTGCACTGCCTCCTTTCTACGGGTCACCATGACATCACCAGCCTGAGATGGACCAGTCTCAGCTCATCTTCACCAGAACCTATAAGGAAAGAGTAACCTTCACTTCTCCCCATTTTAGAGATGCAGAAACCGAGTCTTGGAAAGACAAAGTCGCTTTCCCAAGTCACTCGGCCTAATATTCAAAGACAACGAGGGTCTGTGGCTTACTAGATTAGATTTTTTTTTTTCTGGCAGATCCTTTTTATTTCATTCCCATTTTGGAAGCTGTGAACATTTAGTTGTCCACAGTGACAGCAGAACCTTGATTTGATACTCAAAGTGCCAAGAGAGATTAAATTGAACCTGTGTGTTCTTGAGAGGAGAGACAATTTATGTAAGCATTTGAATTTAATCAAAGTTTTATGTGACTTGGCTCAGACAGTGGGAAGAGGGAGGATCCTTTTAATGCTCCCAGTGTCCGTGTGCTTGTGTGTTTTGTGTGTGTGTGTGGTGGGGGGGGGGGGTGTATGATGTCCCCAGTGCCAAAATGAAGCAGCTAATAAAAATTCAGGGCCTAATTTGGACAAAGATCGTTCTCTCTGACATCCACATTTTAAGCATTTCTGAAAAATATTGAATTTAACTCTTAGTCTCATTAGTCAATGCCTCTCCCTCCCTGCCTTATTTTTTTTATGAGCACGGAGTATTATATAACAATTCATTCTTCAGATCTAGGCAAAACATGCAGTGTGACAATTACAGCCAACTCAGAAGAATTTAAAAAACACACACAACAAAAACCTGAATTCAGATGCTTCCATTTCAGGAAACATCTCTCTCTCTACTTCCTCCTCCACAGTTCTACCACGCACACACACACACACACACACACACACACACACACACACACACACACACAAACACAGCATAAGAAATTGTAACCCAAAGGTCCAAATTTTCCATGGTCTCAGGAGAGGAGATTACACAGTCAGAAAGACAGAGATAGGAAAAAATCTTAGCAATTAAGCACACCAAATAGCTGCCTCTCCCATTGTCTATGGTCAATTAGATGTGACTTTAGCCCTCGTATAATGATACTAGGGCAAAAATGTCAGAATTGCTCCTCTCTTTCAGTACTCTCCACCAACATCTGAAATCCTCTTTCTCTAAAGCAATTTCAGTGCAGCAAAAACATGATGATAGAAAGAAGGAAGAAAAAAAAAAGTTCGTTCTCAGAGAAGCTCACAGACAGAACTGGTGCATTTGTTTAGAAGGGACCTTAATTAGAATGTTAACGATGACACTTGGAAGAGAACGAAGCTTAGGATAAGTTTAAACATTTTACAAGGAAAAACATTCCCATCAGGCTCTTCCCTCCTCCGGACAAATTTCTCCAAATGTCTGTGCCACTGGAAATAAAAGGGCACAAGTGTTTCTTTCTGTCTTTCTAACATGTTTCCGTAGCACTGGGGCCATGGAGGGTGTGCCTACCCTGAGGCTGAATTGCTATCCATGAGCAGTTAACCCTGTCTATCCTTGGGAAGCCACAGAAGACATGTGCTAATACTACTGGTCTATCTCCACTCCTGTTTCTTCAACAAGACCCCAGTCCCACTCTCAGCCTGTATGGTGCAGATACATTTGAACCCAGCTCCCAATCACTGAGAGATGAGCCATGGGACACCAACCTGGCCAATCAGAAGGTCCCACTGAGATAGTCCCATGGAGTTGGATTCATGCCCATCTATCTAGTGAATCGATTGGTATGTTAAGCCCTAGTCACACCACTGAGTCCCAGTCGCCCTGGAATTTTGCCATAGTTTTGGGGAAGAAGTTATCTTTCCACTGATTGGCAGCTGCAAAAACAACATAAGCCTGAAGCTGCCAAGAACTGACACTTAGGTTGGGCATGTTGCCTCATGCCTGTAATTCCAGCATTTTGGGAGGCCAAGGCGGGTGGATCACTTGAGGTCAAGAGTTCAAGACCAGCCTGGGCAACATGGTGAAACCCCATCTCCACTAAAAATACAAAAATTAACCGGGCATGGTGGCGCATGCCTGTAATCCCAGATACTTGGGAGACTGAAGCAGGAGAATCGCTTGAACCTGGGAGGTGGAAGTTGCAGTGAGCTGAGATTGCACCACCGCACTCTAGCCTGGGCCATAAAGCAAGACTTCCTCTCAAAAAAAAGTAACAGAAAAACTGCCACTTGAAGAGGACCTGCCTACAGGTAAGGCCAACCTAGAGGAAAATGAAGAGAACAAACTGAGGAACAGAGAGGTGTCTACTGAGTCCCGGTGACATCATTTGAAGTCTTGAAGCCAGTTTTAGCTGCAGTTAGTACCACCCCTATTTGTTTTAGTTACACAAGTCAGTAAATGTCCTATTTTTTAACAGCTTTATTGAGATATCATTAACATAAATATTATACATGTAAGGTGTATAATTTGATGTTCTGACATATGTATATATTGTGAAGTGACCACATTCAAGGTAATTAGCATATCCATCACTTCTATATGATTTCCATTTGTGTGTGGGGTGTGTGTGTGTTGAGATTTAATTTAAGATCTATCCTCTTAGCACATTTCCAGTATATAATACAGTATTTTTAACTCCTGTTCCCATGCTGTACTTAAATCTCCAGAATGTATCTGTCTTGCAAAACTGACACTTTGTACCCTTTGTCTCATTTTTTAAGCTAGTTTTTCTGTTACTTACAACTGAAAGGGTCTTGACTAATTAAAAAAAAAAACAACTTCTGCTGTTTATAACTAAACTAGCATCTTTTCTTTTTCTGGGCTGTTCAAGGAACATATCCTTCTGTACAGAAATTCCATAGTGATGCCACTTCTCCATGGGTGATGAAAAGCCCCAGAAATGTTGGGATCTTGGGAACCATCTGATGAGAAATTCATTGTGCCAGAGGCGGCTTCTGCTCAAAGATCTGTTTCTGCCTCCCCAGTCTTCTACCTGGCCCATCTCTTCATTGAAACACAGACTTGTGTGAGCCCTTACAGGGAAGAACAGAATAATCACATGAGCAGTGGTCCAGACAAAGATCAGATGAAGATAAAGGCTTCCCTCCTCCACCTCCAGCAGAAGATACTTTTGCCAGGAACATATATAACCCTGGGGCTTTCCATCAGAGCAAAGCAACCTCAAGAAAAGTGCCCCATTCCCACTAGTTCCTGCAAAAGAGCTAAGACTCCTTGTAGAATTGGAGCTCTCTCTGTATGGAGCAGAGAAGAGCCATGCCCTCCAAAAGCTTATGGTCAGTTAAGGGAGAAGAGCTCCATCCTCCCAACCCCATGAAGTCTTCACATTCACTGGCCCTCAGCTTGGAAAGCCTCACCTACCCACTTGCCCAGCTAGTTCTTAACGCTTTCTTCAGTCTGCATTAAGAGTCCGTCCTCCAGCAGGCCTTCCTTGATGCTGAAACCTGGTCAGTGGCCCATCCCTTCTGCTCCACTACAGCTGGTGGCCATAGCTCACACAGCTCCGAGCACTGCCACTGTCTTTTTATTTGTTTGTGAGCTTTCTGAAAACAGGACACTGTGTCACATTCCCTGCCCCATCTCCATGGTCCAACAGCATACTAGCTGCAAAGTGGACATTTACAAGTGTTTTCCAAGTGAATATGTGCTTGACAAAATGAACTCTGGGCTCTGTAAAGCATGGTCTGGCAGCTGGAGACAGGGTAGGGGGATGAAGAGAGGACCTGGCAAATGACTCACGGGGCAAACCTGGCCCCCATTTTGTTTTTGTAAATAAAGTTTTATTGGAACACAGCCATGCTCGTTTGTTGACTGTCTATAGTGGCTTTTGTCCTACAACGGCAGAAGTGAATAGCTGTGACAGAGACTGCCCAGCCCACTGAGCCTGAATGATCACTATTGGTTCCTGGTGAAACATATTTTCTAATAGCTATGGAAGAATGTCATTAGATATGGAATCACCAGTTAAGAAGCCATTACTGCATAAATAGTTTGGGCAGGAAATAAAGCAGGCAATGAAGCAGAAAGAGAAAGGGGCTGTATCTCTCTAAACCAAAGAGGAGTGATAGCTAGTCTGGGAGACTGGAAATATGGAGAATGGTACAAAAACAGCGAGTCAGAATCTTTTTGGGAATTTACTTTCCATCACCAGATCTCTGTCCTGTAAACACACATGCACACAGCCTTGAAATCTGCAGAAGAGAACATACGGTGCTTGGCTTTCTGTTCTTGGGTCAGTTTGCTGAGAATGATGGTTTCCAAATTCATCCAAGTCCCTACAAAGGACACGAACTCATCGTTTTTTATGGCTGCGTAGTATTCTATGGTGTATATGTACCACAAAAGTAGGTAATATATATCAAACTGTTACCCAAAAAAATAAAAAAATGAAATAAACAAATAAATCTGCAGAAGAGGGCTTATGAGCAGAAGGTTCATGATGGCCTCAGGCTTCAATAGAAAGCAGCCCCTTCTCCTCACTGGTCCTCAGAAGAAAACTTAATAGGTGCCAGGCACTGTGCTGGGTGCTTCATAGGGGTAGTTCTTACAAAGGTGTGACTGCTTTACACAGGACATTAGGCAATGACTTGAGACCATTTTGACTGTCACAAATGAGGGAGGATGTACTACTGCCATCTAGTGGGTGGAGGCCAGGGATGCTGCTAAACATCCTGAAGTGTACAGTACTGCCCTAAACCACAAAGGACTGTCCCGCCCCAAATGTGAATAGTGCCAAGGTCCAGAATCCCTACTTTGCATGCATTTCATCTCTAATCTCAATTTACTTTGTCATCAAAGAGGCTCCAGCCCAAAACTTGGAAATAATGATGCAAGGTCACAGCCACAGGTAGTTCTCAGGGGAGCCAACAGTTAAACCAAGGCCTCTATGTATCATGTGTTAAGGCAACTCTCATCTAGCAAGAGAATCATCTGGTGGGGAGTTCACTTCCTATTTTTAAATAAGCAATTCCCTCTCTATCATGTGCACCATGGAACTGTGTTTTAGCTGTTGGGGTGTTACTCCCTGTGAGGAAGCCAGGGGGATAGGGTATGTGATTCAAAGCTGCCAGCAATTCCAATGGCCAGATTAGGTGGGTGACCCTTCAAAAGTAGTGGAGCAGCAGTCTGGGAAACTTCTGTACTACCTCAAGCCTTAGGCCTGACTTCAAAATGTTCTGAGGCTATCCCAGGAAAGACAAGGGCCAGCTGGGGCACCACTGGTGCCAATGCAAACCACCCACCTCTATCATGAGTTGTGCAATTCTGGCAAATACAGGGCACCATGCTCTAGGGAATGATTCCATGGTAGCCAGGGAGACTGCGGTTAGCATCTAGGAACACGGGGCTCTGGATTTCATCCTGTACCTGGAGTTCTCAAACAGATGTTGGTGGGACCCCCTGCAGTTACTTATTAACACTGACAGCCGTTCCAGAGAGACCTTAATTAATATTCCCAACAATTTGTACTTTAGGATAATTGCAGCTAATATTTAATTAAGACCATTGTACTTCCTATGGAATTATTTTTCACCTTCAAATGGCTCCAGAGATGTCTTTGTTTCCTCCCCGGTGATGTTCCTGGATTCCTAGCTTGGCTGAAATGTATTTTCTGGAAAAATACATTCACATTAAGGGCACCTTTTCCACTCCAGGTCATGGCAAATCCTAGGCACATGAACAGGCTCCCGAGTTGGAAGCTGAAGCCAACTTCATGTAGGGGACAGTGACAGGCAAAATTATTTGGAGCATCCTGACTAGACATTCCCTCATTTGCAGAAGCTGCCTTCTTTCTTCTACTCCAATGCCAAACCCCCACCTTTCCCTAAATAAACGGAATGATCAGGGAGTTTGTGATATCTGCAGAGTCAGGGTGCTTGTGGGTGTTCCTAGCTGATGAGGAGGATGATCTGCTCTGCAAGTGTTCCCCACATCATCAAGCTAACGCTTCAAGAGCATTTGCAAAGTTAACATTTAATTTCAGTGCCTGGACTTCTTGAGTTGTTGCTCAATACACAAAAGGGGGATGAAACAAGGCCAAGATCTCAGGCTTGAAATCCCACTATCGCTGCTGCAGAACTGACTGGAAGCTTGAAATAAACAACATTTATTAGGATAAAGGTAGAAGAAACTTCCTTGTCTTCAGACACCAAACGTCTCAGTCAATGAGAGTAACTCAACGACAGCAGGATGATGGAAACCTGTCATTACTCAAGACACCCCAACGTGTAGCTTTCACTCTAGTTACAGAGAGCAAAAGGATTATCAAAATGCAACCAAGTCTGATTCCTAAAATAAAAAAAAAATGTCATTTCAATTTAAATATTTTACTGAAGCATGAAATAGCCTGGCTATCATTGCTATTTTAAGACAAATACTATAATCTGACTATTAGCATAGTATGTGGACTCTCGTATGCACACATTCAAAGGGCCACTCTTCCAATGCTCAGAGAATTTCTTTGGTCACTGAAATACTCTGTACCCTTAATTTTCTCCCTGAAGTGGACTCAGAAGACAAAGTCAGAGAGAAATAAGATGAGAATTTTTTTAAGACATTGCCTTTCTCCCATTTGTTGCCATGAGTGCTTTAATAGAGTAGCTTTGAGAAACTAGTAAGAGAAGCAAAAGCAGTAGCCAGTCAGGTTTCACAAAATATTTTGGCTCAAAATCTAATGCAAACCATATTTCAACTGAGAAATACTCTTTAAGTGGCAGAACATGAAACAGGTCTATTCTTTTCCATATAACTAGCTGATTCTCACTGAGAAAGCAACGCACCTGCTTTCATAGCTGTCCAGGTAGACTTTAAAAAAAGCAAGTCTTTTTGTGTGTGGGTATGTGTGGGTGCACACTCACACACCTGCATTTCCCCACCTTTATACTCAAATTTCTTGAGCACATCCTCCCTTTCTGCATCTGGAATTTATTTGTCCCCCAGTTTATTTCTTGCTGCAGAGAACCTCCTCTGGCCTAAACTCAATCCTTATAATGAAGAAATGCACAGGAATTGTCAAGATCTAATAAGCCAGCTAACTGCATCTGTCCACACACCCCAGGAAAGCAGTGACTCCCGCAATGGGACCCCCGCCCCCAGCATGGACTCACTGGAGGAATCTATCCATTCTTGGTGTTTGCCTGCAGTTTTCAGTCTTGCTGACAGTTTGTTTTACTTTAGTTTAGCAGCATGGTCTACGCTACTTCTCTGGCAAGAAATCGCGCATATTCAGAGAAAGCCTCTTGTGCTGCACTGAAATGAGCTAAACTGCATCATGCCCCAGGGGCATTGAAACAAAGAAGAAAAATGCAAAATGACACCATTAACCTGCTGGTTCTAAGACCAGCTCAGTTCTACACATCAAACAGAGGCGTACACACACACACACACACACACGCACACACACGCATACACACACACACACACACACACACACACACACACACTTTGCTGAAACTCCTCTCCTTTCCCCGAACAAGATTCAAGGAGCAAGCTATGTATCACAGCCAGCACAGACTTAACGCAAGGAAAGCTTTCAGCTTAATTCAAATCACAATTTTCAGTGAAAGATTAAATGGAAAAAAAAAATACCTGCTGCACCATCCTGCTTCCTTTCTCCTCCATAAACTTAGCAGCTGTTCCTGTCCCACACCACAAAGCATCTGCCCAAAGCACGCCTCAGTTACGAGCGAGGGTGTGCACACTGTGCAATGTGTGGATGATCGGGGTGTTGAGGAAGGTGGGGGGCTGAGGCCGCCTGGCTGACCTCCCCCTCAACATCTGACTGCTCCCAAAACCAACCCAGATGGGACTTTTTCTGCCAGCAAGGCCTGGCCCATCAATCACAGCTTGCTCCTCCTCTGGCTCCTACTCTCAGTTTCACAGCGCACCACTGAGCAGATGATTATATAGAGGAGGAAGGAAAAAAAAAACAAAAAACAGTGCTCTACCACATTAATAGCTGTTTAAAAAACATTAGAAATGCGATTCTATGCATCGCCTGGAGGTGGAATTTTTCATTACTAAACTAAATATATGGTATGCAAAGTTATAAAATCCAGCAGGGAGCTTGCTACTCTCTTATTTTATTTTTTCTTAAGAGGGGAGGGCAAACATTCAGGGATAAAAAGGAAGAGATAGAGGAATGATGGAAAAAAGCTTAAAGAGATAGAGAGATAGCAATAGGTAAATTTTTTAAAATACTGTGAGAACATCAGAGAGCATGGATTTGTAACAAAGCTGTGTGGTTAACTGCAAATCGATCTTAAAAATACCATAACTGATAATTACTTGGAAGATTTTGAAATCCAGCTCTTTTATAGACTGGCTGTGTAATCTTACACAAGTTATTGTGATACACCAGGCACTAGTTTTTGCTTCTGTTTAATGGGGCCAATGATGAGGAGCTTCACCATATTATTTTAAGGATCTAATTAAAAATCAAATCACTGAAAACCACACACACACACACACACACACACACACACACACAGCCTGGCTCTCATACTATGCATTATGTAAATGAATTCATTCATTCACATTTAATGAAATGGTAAGCAAAATCCAAAACCATCTTTGTCTCTGTAGACTTCATAGTTAAGTACAGCAGCAGACCTCAAGAAATAAAAAAAATAAATACTAAGATGACCGCAATATTCCAGTGGTGATAAATGCTCTGAAGAAAAAGTACAGGGGTCTGGTTTTCTCCTTTTCTTGGATGTTTGTCTTTTCATGGCTTATTGTTTTTTCTGTCTCCCAGAGAGCAAAAATAAGAACTCATACAAAAAATTCCCCAGTGAAACCCCACATCAATGCCAAATGCAGCCTCTTTATTTAAAGCTGCAAATACTTTGTTCTTCCTTTATTATGAAAACTACAACAACCAGAGTGAAATGTCAAAACAATTTCAGTTTTTATTTGCTCATGTCTTTCTTGCTTGTCGAGGGAGAGGTTTTGAGAGGCCCATCCACCCTTCCCACAGATAGCTGCTTATCACCAAGGCTCCTTGCTATGGAAAGAGAGATCATTCGACTGGAGGGAATGAATGGGGTTTCTGAAGTGATTAAACTTGTAATTCAGTTGTATAACAGAGGAGGAGGTGAGGGTGGAAGAGGCTGCCTGGTTGAATTCAACCTTCCTGCTGGTCTTTTTTTGCAGGTTCTAGTTCAGGTGGCCCCTGGGTGATGTTTTTTTTTTTTAATTCCCAGCTCTTCAAGGTTGGAAAAGAAAATCTGGATACACAGTATTTGTGCCGTTCTTACATTTCCATTTCCAGTCATACCTTGGGGGATCTCTGCAATGCATCACGAAGTGAGGGTTAAAACAAGCAGCATTTTCAAGGTTCCTTAAAGGGACGTATCAGCTAACCACATAACCACAGAGGACAAGAGGCCCTATCTCACAAGACTCCAGCTCAGAAAACGAGAACAGCAACCATTCTCACACACCATAAGCTCTTGTCCTCATCTGAGAAGCCAACTTCTGTCCTTCAAGCTAGAAAAGAGGGACAAGACCAAGATTGACAAATTCTCTGGTGGAAACATTAATGTCCTAGGGAATGATGAAGAGAAGACTCAAAAGCAACCAGCCATAAAATGACCGGCAGGGCACGGTGGCTCACACCTGTAATCTCAGCACTTTGGGAGGCCAAGGTGGCTGAATCATTTGAGGTCAGGAGTTCGAGACCAACCTGAGACCAAAATATCTCTACGAAAAATACAAAAATTAGCCAGGCGTTGTGGCAGGTGCCTGAAATCCCAGCTACTTGGGAGTCTGAGGCATGAGAATTACTTGAACCCGGGAGGTGGAGTTTGCAGTGAGCCAAGATTGCACCACCACACTCCAGCCTGTGTGAAAGAGTAAGACTTCATCTCAAAAAGAAAAAATAAATAAATAGAAAAAGAGTGAAAGAGTTTCAGGTGGAAACCATCTGAGAGATGCAATAGAACATGGTCCTTAGTCAGAAGAACATGAGTTCCTTGGGTATTCTTTAAAAATATCAGATGCCAAGGCTTCATACCAGACCTCCTGCCTTAGAATCTCCGAGGGTGGGATCCAGGCATGGGCACTGTCAAAAGGTGCCCCAGGGAGTTGTGATACACAATTCTAGAGAAAAATGTTCTGTGTATTTTATTCTGTCAGTCTGGTCTCTTAGGCTATAAGACCCACAAAGGGGGTCGTCTTACCAACATTGTTTAAATGAAATAAACTACATACATGAGAGAAGAATAAAATAGTTTCAGGTTTGTACTGTTTCATGAAAACTTTATGTGGAGGAATGGGTTCAGAATGTAAAATCTTTTATGAATTGTGGTAAAAATAAATAAAACAAAAAACACTATGTTAGGTCAGGTAATTTCTAGTGTTAGTTACTATCTAACCTTTTAATGCTGTGACTATGAAATCAAAGACAAGTATTGAGGCATTAAGAGCATAATGGTAAAACTACTGGCAACTCATTCAACCTTCATGTGCCTCAGTTTCCTTATTCATAAAATATAAATAGTGATGTATATTATTCTCCACAGGGAGACTCTTATGATGATTTAGAGAGAAAATCTATTGGGATGTATTTTATAATCTAGAGAGTCCTCTATGCACATATGTCCCATTAGGGGGATAAAATTGGTCCCCTTCTAGTCCAGTGAAGTTCTTCCTCTGGAGAACCCAGGAAGAAATGACATGTGTTAGACTACTCTAACCTACTGTATGTCAGGAGATTAGTATTCACAGTCACCCCATGCAGGAGTCATTATGTTTCTGTTGGCAGATAAGAAAACTGAGGTGCTAAACAAATGAAAAATACTTCCCAGTACATAAGATCTAGTACATTTGTAAGAGAGAGAACTAGAATTTTAAGATAATCTGGTCTTATTGAAAAATTCTTGTTACTGAATCCATACTAAGATAAAGATGAAGATGGTGGTGGTGGTGGTGATGGTGACGGTGATGATGATGATGGTGATGGTAATAATGGTGCTGGTGACGGTGATGATGATGGTGATGGTGATGATGATTTCTGGGAATAAGGATAAGAAATCTTTTCTTGAACACCAGTTATGAGCTGATTATTGTTCTAAGCACCAAGCATACAAAATTCAACAAAGTAGCTTTGCCTACATTACCTCGTTGAACAAGAATCCAATGTGCTGCATATTTTTATCTTCTTTTTCAAGCTAGGTGGGATTACTTGCTCATGCTCACACAACTTGTTAATGCTAGGTACCCAAATCTGTCAGAATCCTGCAATGTATATTCTTCTTTTTTTTTTTTTTTTTTTTGAGATGGAGTTTCGCTCTTGTTACCCAGGCTGGAGTGCAATGGTGCGATCTCGGCTCACCGCAACCTCCGCCTCCTGGGTTCAAGCAGTTCTCCTGCTTCAGCCTCCCGAGTAGCTGGGACTACAGGCATGTGCCACCATGCCCAGCTAATTTTTGTATTTTTAGTAGAGATGAGGTTTCACCATGTTGACCAGGATGGTTTCGATCTCTTGACCTCGTGATCCATCCGCCTCGGCCTCCCAAAGTGCTGGGATTATAGGCGAGAGCCACCATGCCCAGCCCTGTATATTCTTAAATACTTGGAGATGGATTCAGATCTGACATCATTTAGATAAACATATAAACCTTTGTTCTGGTAACTATGCCAGTTTACAGAAAATCATCTCTTGAACAAAAAACTCTGAAGTTGTGCTGAAGCCATAATTCATAAAAATACAACAAGCAACGAAGACGATGAGAATCCATGTTATAGATTCCAGCAACACTACTGTCTCAACTGTCTCATTTCACTTCCCCAGCCTCAGTAGGGAAGCACAGAGAGAGGGTGGAAGCCATCTTGCCATGGCTGACAAACACCAGCCCCAGAAACACAAGCCAACTGAGTGGGTGGCAGACTTGCGGTGAGGAGGTGTCATGTTTGCAAAATGTTCCATCCTGATTTTCCATTTGGAGTTACAGAAGGCAATGTAGAGGTTGTTTTTCTCAACTCTTTAGAAGTTACTGACAATAAAATATTTACAGTACTTTGTACAAGTCAGAGGCTGGATCTGGTCACTTCAGAGGTTTTAATTTCAAAGGGAAATGTGCTCAGCCCTTAAAAAATCAGCAACATACAGAACAAGTGAAGTTTCCAACCAACAGCATCAGGCACTTAGGAAGACAGAGGTTCTCCCTTTTCCAGCATCTCAGAGGACCCTGTCTTATCATTTAAAACCCTTCTCAAAGTCTGACATTATATGCATGTTTTGGTATCCATCCCAACAGGAATGTGAACTCTATGAGTAAAGGAATCTCGTCTGGTTTCCTTTTTTTTTTTTTGTCTATCACTGTTGCCTCAAACACTGTCTGAGGTGCACACACACACATGTGCACACACACACATATGCACACACACACATATACAAAAGCATTCAAAATGTTTTGTTAAATAAAAAATGAATCCCAAGCTAGTCCCTTCGTTTTTACTAGTACTGAGACATGTTCTGACTCACTTAGCACCTCAGGGCACTGAGAACAAGGTCAAAACCATACACTGTTGCCGTGCATTATTGAAAAAAATATCCCCATTGGAATATCCCAACATTGCACTGAAGCTTTTCTTGCTGGAAAGGCATGCTGCATAGGGCGCCACCTGTCTGTGAAACTGCTGCAAATGCCTTATTATTGCCTGTTATTAATATAAACTAACACCCAGAGCAGCTGGTATGCTTCGAGCACCTTCTAAGTACCGGACAATGTTAGCCACTGTATATAGCCACTATCTCACTTCATCTCCACAGGACCTAGAGTAATAAACTCATTTTTAGTACACCCACTTCACAGATAAGGAAACATAAGGTCTTGAAGTGAGTAAGTGCAAATCCAGACCTCAGATCTAAGTCTTTCTCCAACAATGAGGTCCTTTCCTTTATCTATAATTGACCTTTTTGTGGGCTAACAGGTGGTATTTGAGGCGAACGTGATAACCACTACACTACGGAAACCAAGTAAGAGGTGGTATTTGTAAGAGCTATGGTGGAACAATTCACAATAAAATATTTTTGAGACATTCTGACAAAGCCTTGAAGTATCCTAGGCAAAATGAGAGGTTGCCACAAGACTTTGTTCCTAGCACCCTAAGATCCAGGACCCAGGTAAGTTAATTATGTTAATGATGATAGTGTTACTGATAACATTATTGATATTAACAATAATACAATTAGAAGAGCTTAAGCCATATGCTTGCCACTGCTCTAAATGTTTTATAAATAGAACTTCCATCCAGGGAACTCACAGCCTGATTGTATGGGCACAAACGTTATCTTCATTTGATAAATAGTACGTTTTGAGAGGCTAAGAAAATTATCTCAGAGTCATAATGGGTGCATGAAGAAATTTGTACCAACTCAATTCTGAACACAGAGGCTAGCCTATGATTACCATTATTTTTAACTTTTTATTTTCAAATAATCATAGATACATAATTATGTAGAAAGTTTCAAAAAAAAAAATGTAGGAGAAGATCTTCAGTACCCTTCATCCATTTTCCCCAGTGATAACCTCTTACATAACTATAGTACACTGTCAAGACCAGAAAGTTCAGCCACTGTGACTACTTTGCTATCAATACTAACCGACCATCACCACTGCCATCCATCCCTGAGTGACAGCTGGAGCTGCCCATCACTGTCACAGATACACTTGTAAGACAGAAGGGCAGATAAACAAGCAGAAAATCAAACCATGCAAATAAACATTGGCAAAAGTAAGATTTTGTAAGGGAAAGGACAGATGAATTTTGAATTTTAATTCAACAGGGATTCTTCCCCACCTGAGTATGCAGGAAACCTCAATCCTGGACAGACTTTCACAATCCATCTTCTTATTCAGCCCACTGTCTTCTAAAGGGGGTGAGTTCTTACAACTACCACCAGAGTAATGTCAGTGTCAAATTCACATTCAAGATAAATTTAGATGACTTGCTCCATTGCTAATACTACTGTATTTAACCAAACCCACAAGAGGAAAAGGATGGATTCTGTCCCCTTAAATAGCTGGCTTGCAGTTACCCTACAGATATAATTTGAGATAATATTGCTGTTTTACTTATTCCATCATAGCTGTCCAGAGTATTCTCTGCCTGCTTCTAAAGTAGGAAATTGATAGATTTAATGTGAGACAACTTTCTTTGTAAGAGAGGAAGTCCTTATACATACAGACAGAACCAAATAGCCTGGAGGGACAGTAACTCCGCTATGAATGCTGCTGACTATGGCATCCCGCTAAGAATGTCACCAAGGGTCTCTTGCTAGATTTGGAAAATTGGGAGTATTAGGGCACAGATGATGGAATGTTCTAGTGAAGAGAAAAGTAGGCATTCTAGATACAAAGTAGTGCAAGGAGTAGATACCATCATCTTGGACATGGATAAATTCAGAACAATTTCTTTTTTTTTTTTTTTTTTTGAGACAGAGTCTTGCTCTGTCGCCCAGGATGGAGTACATTGGCACGATCTTGGCTCACTGCAACCTCAGTGTCCCAGATTCAAGTGATTCTCCTGCCTCAGCCTCCTGAGTAACTGGACCCTGCCACCACACTTGGCTAATTTTTGTATTTTTAGTAGACAGGGAGTTTCACCATGTTGGCCAGACTGGTCTCAAACTCCTGACCTCAGGTGAACCGCCCACCTTGGCCTCCTAAAGTGCTGGGATTGCAGGCATGAACCCACTACTCCCAGCCAATTCAGTCATTTCTTCTTATACCACATTATAAAGTTTTCTACCCATTATAAAAGTTTATGCCCCGCTTTTATCAACATATCTTCTATTTCTTCTTCAGCCCCTTCTCAAAGCTGGATACCTAAACATAAGCCTAAATAGTGCAATGGCTTTGTGGAGGCATATATAGTGAAAACTTAGCAACTACCTGCCACTCTCACATTGTTTATAAAGAATGTACAAAGCCAAACATCTGTCTGTATTTTTAATTACTTAATTTTCTTACATGAAAACCACAGACCTCCCATAATGTTGTAAGCTCCTTAAGGGCAGGTGCTTGTCCAGGTATCTTTAATATTTCCCTCTTTTCTTTTACACGTTGTAATCAGGTGTTTGACATGATAAATATCGGTTGGCTTGCATTCACCTCACTTGTAGAAAGATGTCTAATCTGGTTACTGCAACAGGCAAAGATGATAAAATATGACCTTGTCTTTCATTGTATGTTGCATAAGTTTTAGCCTCTCATAGTTTGCCAACTGGAGAAAAGGGCTGTCATAAAATGAATTATAGTTGGACTTGGAAGAAATGAAATTAGGAGAGACTGCCAGAAAGCAAGGGCAATGAACTATTCAAATAGGCAAGAACATGACACTCATGCAATTGTTTCTAGAGTTAAGTATTGAGTATCTGTTGGATGGCAGGGATTGTGCTAGGTTTGGGGGCCACAGTGGTGAATAAGATGGACAAAGCCCAGGTACCTCTATAGCTACAGGCTGGCAGGAGTCAAGGGATAGCCTAGAGTTTTACAGTGCAATAGGGTACATGCCAAGAGAAGAGAAATGTAAGAAATGAAAGGATTTATCAGGTAAGGTTTTCCAGAATTGATGTCTAACCTGAGGGTCTTGAAGGGCGAGCAGGAAACAGCTAGGTGGTAGGATATAGGTGGACAAAACAATATGGAGAAAGGCCAATTGTAATGTCAAATGTTAGGATAGAACATCTCATACTCAGAGTGGCAGAATCAATGAAAACAAAGTAGAAGACAGCAATGAGGACATTTTCAGAGTCACAGGCCCTATAAAACATAGAGCTGGTTTAAAGACCTGGAGGTTACTGGATTGTAAGGCTCTTAAAGGCAGAGATGTACATCTGTCTTACAGAACACCATATCCCCAGCACTATCAGAATCGCACGCACAGAGTGAATAATCAAACATGATCTGGTTAAATCAAAGCGTAAATGCAACAATGAATGATACACGCCAAGACAAAGCTGTCTTATGCATTTTCTTGTCTTACGAAAGGAAAGAAAGAGGAAGGGCAAGAACAGAGAGGGAGCTGATAATTTAAGCGACATTATGACATTACCTTCTCAGTGGAAGTAACCCAAATGCTTGAAATAGAAGAAATAAACAGAGGAAACAAGTAGTCACTTTAAGTAACTAGGATGGAGGATGATTCTCTTCTCCATCACCATCATCACACTCTCTCAGCTGGGGTGCATTCGTCTGTTCTCAGTACTGCAAGTGAGGACATACCTGAGACTGGGTGATTTATAAAGGAAAGAGGTTTAATTGACTCACAGTTCAGCATGGCTAGAGAGGCCTCAGGAAACTTACAATCATGGCAGAAGGGGGAAGCAAACATTTCCTTCTTCACATGGCGGCAAAAAGGGGAAGGGCCAAGCAAAGCAGGGGGGAAGTCTCTTATAAAACCATCAGATGTTATGAGAACTCACTCACTATTAAAAGAACAGCATGGAGGTAACTGCCCCCACGATTCAATTGCCTCCCACTGGGTGCCTCTCATGATACATGGGGATTATGGGAACTACAGTGCAAGATGAGATCTGGGTGAGAACACAGCCAAACCAGATCATGAGGATAGGTTGTAAAGGTTATTGGGAGCATTTAAACACAATCTTTCTGAGCCTTACATACAATATTGAAAGAAAGTTAGGATGGGTATCATTCACATCCATTTAATGGAAGAAGCTGAGGTCCAGGTAACCAATGCTCAAATCAAATCTAGTGATTTGAATCCTACATGTATTTCCAGTGCATCAGACTGTTCCCTTAGTTTTTCATCCATATGACCCGACAAGTCTACTTACAATAGGCTTAGTTGCATGATGCATTTCTAGGTTTCCTCCATTTCTATCACATAAACTTTTACAGCGGGGAATAAGAAAACTGAATATGGACATTATGACAATTGAAACACAAAATGGCTAGACCTCTCATAAGAACAAAGGGGAAATACAACTTCACTGGCCTTAAAATTCACTACAACCCAACTAAGAAGCAGCAGGCAGTATTGAAGTTCCTACTATTTTGTAAGTATGTTCAAAGGAATTAAAACCAAACAGTTCCATCTTAGCAAGTGAAGAGCCAAGTTCAGCAACTGGCCTTGTCCCCATATGAGGATCTCTAAGCCCACACATCAACCAGTGTCTCCACTTGAGACTGGAGAACCTATAATTCTTCACATGATCAGTGCATAAATATTGTTCTTCTGTAGCTACGGATGTGTGATCTCTTAAGGACATCTGCCTGACTGAATGCTGAGCCCAGTGGGTTGCAGCTTACAGTACAGCAGAGCCTGACTGACTTGAGGAAGAAGAGGTTTTGCATAATGTCAAGGTACACTCAAGGAAAACGGTGGGTTTTCGGAAATATGGAAAATGTTTACTTGATTGGTAAATCAGAGGGGAAGGAGCACAGCGGTGAGCTATCATTTGTATAAGTCTGGCCCACTAACTGTATGAAACTCAGGACTTTGTAGTTAATTGTCTCAACAACTCCGAGATAGATAATCATAAGGAAACTGAGGCCGATTGATATTAAGTGTGCCTAATTCAAAACACCGCCAAAGGAGAGCCTTGCTATATGTTGAATTGTGATCTTGGTCCATTGGTTTTTGCATAGTCTAACTGTCCACGGGTGACATTCATCCTCTTCACTTACTGGTTTTGCTTATTTGATTTTTAACATGTCTATCTTCTTTAGACAGAGTGGCATATTCTTGGAATCAATGTAGCCAAAAATTACCTTTATATTCAATTTTTAATTTTTCATGTATGTGACTTAAATGTATTGAACACATATTGTTTGTTATTGGTTACATCGTCTTCTTTTCAAACTCAAATACTGAAGTTCCAGCTCCCATTATCTCAGAATGTAACCTTATCTGGGAATGGGTCCATTGCAAATATAAGTAGTTAAGATGAGGTCATGCTTGAGTAGGGAGCAGGGCTCTAATTCCATATGACTGTATCTTACAAAATGGGAAGATTTAGACAAAGATAAGCACAATGTGTGAAGATGAATGCAGAGATCTGGGTGAAGCTTGTACAAGCCAGAGGATGCCAAAGATTGTCAGTAAACTCCCAGAAGATAGGAGAGCAGCATGGGGCAGATTCTCCTCCCAGCCCTCAGAAGGAACCAGCCCTATCCACACCTTTACCTTAGACTTCAGTCCTCCAGAACTGTGAGCCAGTAAATTTCTATTTGAAGTCACCCAGTTTATGGTTCTTTGTTTTAGTAGCCCTGGAAAATCAGTGCATCTATTATGTGCTAGTCACAGAAGACATAGTACAGAGCAATGCCATTGTCTACTTCATGGAGTTTGAGGTCCAGCGATAGAAATGCCAACATTAGGTAGACAGCTAAGGATGCTGTGACATCCTCTCAGTCTGTGGCTTATACAGTTACACTTAAGAGGAGAAAGGTGGAGCTCCTGACAATTTTCATGCAATCTAATTTGCTCTCCATGAAGCAGATATTGTAATCCTAGTCAGAGAAGTTTAGGAGCTTGCTAGGTCTGCTCAAGCATTGTGTTTTCACCCTGCTGTTCTGACATAGTAGCCACTAGCCACATATGGTCATTGAGTGTTGAAATGTGACTGGTCTGAAACGAGGTGTACTGTAAATGGCAACTGCACACCAGATTTCAGAGACATCGTACAAGAGAAAGAATGCAACGTATCTCTTTAGCAGTATCAGTTTGATTACATGTTGAGTGGTAGCACTGTGGATACACTGGGTAAATAAAATTATTCTTGGTTAATATATTTGGATATATTTGCTTGAATAAAAAACCGAAATTAAAGTCACCCATTTTGTTTTGCCTTAATATGACTACTAGAAGATTTTTAAAAAACACTACATAAGGGATTCATATTTGTGACCGATGTTTAATTTCTGTTGGACAATGCTAGTTACACTCATGGGTTCAGGTGTCACAGAGGCTGGGTGGGACCCATGGACACCATTATCTAGGTGATTAACAGAGCTGAGATTGAACTTAGACTATTTAAATTGGAAGCCCCCATTCTTTTACAATAGCAAACTACCACCTTGGCACCAAAGGTGAACATTTTTAGAAATGGACTCACAGATACATCCAAAACAGGGAAGCTTGATCCCTATCCGACCCCACACCCCATATTTGTTATCTTAAAATTCTTCATTTTACCTTTCTGCACAATTACAGCATCAATCCCCAAGACAGCCTTCACAGAAAGCTGCTTTGGAACAGAACATAACTTTCATTTTACCAAATCCAACAAAGCTCCCAAGGCTCTGAGAATCTGTCTAAAGTACCTATTTGGGGACAGGAGAGGTAAAAGGCTTTTAAAGGCTTGTTTTAACTCTGTGTGAAATCAAATGACTAATATTTATACCGGGCAGCTTTGTGCAAAGATGAAATAAACTCTCTACAAATAGCCTACAGAGCTCAGACATTCGCTGTGTGTGAGGTCAGAGAAGAACTCTTGAACATGCTCCAGTACGCAGAATGCTTAAGGCATCCATAGACATTCTGAGTTAGATCTTGCTCTGCAAGATTATCCATTGAATTTGATCAGAAAGAAACTAGTTCTTTTTAAAAGTCTCAGTGACACATGGTAGAATATCTTGCATTCATTGATTCATTCAAGATGTATTTCTTGACTATGTTTAGAAATGCACTATAGGTACCTTTATCCACTGTGTCTGCCCCCCAGTAGGCTCACAATAAGCATTTGTTTTTGCATTAATATAAAATACGTTCAGAGATAAGAAAACACTCCCTGCTCAGATGCAGATTAAGATCTGGATAAAGAGAGATACCAAAAAATCAATGATCAAATCAAGTTTCAAGGGTTTAATAAGTATAAATGATTATAGGGGGCAAAGAAAAAAGCTCTCAATTCGGAGACAGACTATCAAATGCTTCTTAAAGGATGTGATGGTTGAGAGGAATCTTAAGGAGACGTTGCAGTGAGTTAGGTGCAAATTCGAGGGAGAGGAAAAGCACGCACTCTGCATCAGGGCATAAAAGAAAACAGAAAACAGGATGATATGGCTGGAGTATATGTGTGGTGAGGATTTAGCAGGAACTGGGGCTAGAAAATGAGGTTGAGGGCATAGGAAGAGAATGAGAAAATGACATATAAAGTAGTTTGGATTTCATCCTTGATAAGTAATGGGAGGACATTGAAGAGATCCAGGCACAGGATTTGCATGGTCAGATTTGCGTCTTAGAAAGACCACTCTGGCCACTAAATGGCTGGTAGGCTGGAAACAAGAAAGGGTGGGGACATGGAGAGAGGCACAAAGTGACTGTGGTCCCTTGTGGGAGACATGACAAAGCCAAATGGAGACAGAGAAGCACAAACGAAACCAGAGGCTCACTCTCAGGACAATTGCTTTGCATCCTTACAGGTACCAATGGCTCTAATCCTAATTTTTTCAGTCCATCCTGTGTCCATTGCAAAACAATTTTCAAATGTGTATTTCAACAGGATTCTAGTGATTTTTTTTTCTCTAAAAGAAAATACAGCTTGGAGCAATTACACAATGCAAACTCTTTTTTTCTGCTCTGGATTTTTTTCTATGAGAACACTGTAGTGGACAAATTTTTTTTAAATGTCTTTGTTAAGGTTTGCATTATTAGAATGTAAATATATTCAAGTAAACTGAGGCCTGCTATGAACATTGAATACGGACAAGTACTTCAATACACATTGGGGGTAGAGAAAAGGTATTGATTATGATAATAATGATGATTAAACCCATTTATACACCCTAAGTGACTGACATCTACTACCTCATTACATCCCCATAAGGGTTATGAGTTAGAGATCACTATCCCCATTTAAAAGGTAAGGAAACTTGGCCAGGTGCGGTGGCTCACACCTCTAATCCTAATACTTTGGGAGGCTAAGGTGGGTGGATCACTTGAGGTCAGGAGTTCGAGATCAGTCTGTTCAACATGGGGAAACCCCATCTCTACTAAAAACAAAATTTAGCTGGGCATGGTGGCAGCATCTGTAATCCCACCTACTTGAGAGACTGAGGCATGAGAATCGCTTCAACCAGGATGCAGAGGTTGCAGTGAGCTGAGATCGTGCCACTGTACTCCAACCTGGGAGATAGAGTGAGACCCTACCTCAAAAATAAAACAAAAATAGAAACGGAGGCCCAGAAGAAAAGCAGAACTTGTGCACTGACTCACTGCTAATAGCAGATAGAGGCAGAATGTGGACCCAGTCTAGTATCTTCTCACCACACAACGTTCTGTAGGATTTCTCTGAGATGTTCTTATTGGCTTCTTCTCTGTATGGGAGTACTTACTAAGAATCTACAGGATTCAATTATACATTTAAATGAGCAACTTCAATGAGATTCTGCTGATTTTTCAAAAAAAAAATCTAGTATCTTTGAGGGGATGAGAAAAAAAAAGTAATTTATTTCAATAGGTTTTTGGGGAACAGATTATGTTTGGTTACATGAATAAGTTCTTTAGTGGTGATTTCTGAGAGTTTGGTGCACCCATCACCCAAGCAGTGTACACTGTACCCAATGTGTAGTCTTAAAAAAATGTAAAAACAAAAAAATATTTCTGGGACTTAAAGATAGAATTATATTAAAATTTCAATAAATTCTGTACATGCACAAAATGGACAAAGGACACAGATAGATACTTCTCAAAATAAGACACACAGTCAACAAACAGGAAAAAATGCTCATAATCACCATCACTGGAGAAATGCAAATCAAAACCACAATGAAATACCATCTCACGCCAGTCAGAGGGCTATTATTACAAAGTCAGGAAACAATAGACGCTGGTGAGGCTGCAGAGAAATAGGATGGATGATACACTGTTGGTGGGAGTGTAAATTAGTTCAGCCACTGTGGAAAGCAGTTTCAATATTTCTCAAACAACTTAAAACAGAGGTACTATTCAACCCAGCAATCCCATTACTGAGTAAACACCCAAAGGAAAAGAAATTTTCTATCAGAAAGACACCTGCATGAGTATGTTAATCACTGCACTATTCACAACAGCCAATACAAAGAATCAAGCTATGTGTATATCAATAGTGGACTGAATAAAGAAACTGTGGTATATATATATACCATAGAATACTATGCAGCCATAAAACAGAGTGAAGTCATGCCCTTTGCAGCAACATGGATGCAGCTGGAGGCCATTATCTTAAGCAAACTAATGTAGGAACAGAAAACCAGTATTACATGTTTTCATTTATAAGTGGGAGCTGAACATCAAGCACACATGGTAATAAATATGGGAAAAACAGACAATGGGAACTACTAAAGTGGCAGGAGGGAATGGAATAAAAAGCTACCTATTGGTTACTACACTCATTACCTTGGTTCAATATACCCATGTAACAATCCTATGCATGTACTTCCTGTAACTAAAATTAAGAATGAAGAATTTTTAATGCAAAAAATAAAAGTAGTTAACACAGTTCCTAATATTAAGGAGCTCAAGCATCTGGGAAGGAGAAACTTCTGCTGAGTTTTGGGATGCAAGCCACCTCCAGAGTCAGGAGACCTGATGTTCAAACGCTGGGTTTGCCTCTTACCAGCTGTATGACCTTGAGTAAGTATCATGACCTCTTCAAGTTCTGGCTCTTCTCTTGCAATAGAGATACAAACTGCACACCGTTCATGGGTTATTTCTACAATAAATTAAATTAGGTCATGCACGTAAATTTCCTATCACTATGCTGAACATCTCTGTGCTATAATTGTTATTTAAGAGAAGTGACTTGGATGGCAGTGTGCAGTGGGTTAAGGAAAATTTTCCAGAAAAAAATAATCCATCAAACCCAGCCTGGGAGGAAAGGATCAAGTTGAGGGAGCAGAGAAGGAGTTTGATGCACCACATCCACCATTGCAAGACAGCATGGAAAATAACACACTAGCCCCCAATGGTAGGAAGGGCAGAAATGTTCTCCCCAAAGTGTGCCTTTAAAATATTGAACCGAGCTTTGGTTCTGATTCACCTAGAAGCATTTAATGGGATGCTCACCTGTGTCTTCAGCAATGCCAATCTCATCAGAACACCAGGCTCAAAACCAGAATTGCAATTGACAACCATCCCAGTCCAAAAAATCAGAAAGTGAGACCATGTGAATTATCTCTTCTCACCTTTATCTATTATAGCTCCCCTACTAGACATCGCTAACTCATGACATACTGTTTAAACCTCTATAACCGCCCTCAGAGAAGAAATCATTCATGAGCCAATATGAAAATCTCAAAGAAAACAGGTGCCATTGCTTATGAGTGTGCTTCTTCCAATAACTAAGAAATTGTATTGACTTTCTATTCAAGAATGCAAAATTATAAGAACCCAAACTAAAAGCAAGAGTCTACTAAGATGATGATAATGATGATGATGATGATGATGATGATTTTATCAGTATTCTACTGTTGTTGTAACACATTACCAGAAATTTCATGGCTTAACACAATGCAAACATATTCTCTTTTAGTTCTGATTTTTCACTAACATAGTCAATGTGTCACCAGGGCTCTGGAGGCTCTGAGAGCATCATCTGTTTCTTTGTCATTTTAGAGCTTCTAATGATCACCTTGTGGTCCCTTTCTCCAATTTCAAAATGCATCACTCTAGTTTCTGATTCTGTTATCATATTGTCTTCATCTCTAACTCTGACTCTACACCTCTGTGCTCCCCTTGTGATGACACTGGACTCATCTGGATACTAGAGAATAATCTCTCCAATTCCATATCCTTATTTAAATCATGTCTGCAGAGTTCCTTTTATGATATAAAGTAACCCAGGTTCCAGTGATTCTGATGCGGATAGATTTGCTGACATTACAGAGTCTACTGCAATGATTCCAGGGAAACACTGGAATCACTGCAGTAGACTCTGTAATGCCAGCAAATCTATCCGCATCAGAATCAATAAAACTTTCCTAGATAACAGAAATATTCCATATCTGTACTGTCATTAGACAGTGGCTAATGAGCACCTGAAAGGTGGATGGTGTCACTGAGTGTGTTAGTCTATTTTTGAAATACATGAGACTGGGTATTTTGTAAAGAAAAGAGGCTTAACTAGCTCATGGTTGGTGCCAGCATCAGTTTGGCTTCTGGAGGAGGTCTCAGGGAGATTTTACTCATGCTGGAAGGTGAAGCGGGAGCAGGCATGTCACATGGTGAGAGTCGGGGCAAGAGAGAGTGAGGGGGAAGATGCCAAACACTTTTAAACTGTCAGTTCTCACAATAACTATCGCGAGGCACAGCACCAAGGGGATGGCACTAAACCATTCATAAAAATCCACCCTCATGATCCAATCACCTCCCACCAAGCCATACCTCCAAAATTGGGTATTACCATTTGACATGAGATTTAGATAGAACAATATCTAAGCAGTATCACTGAGAAACTGAATTTTATTTAGTGTCTTTTTAAGTAGCAATATGTGGCTAGTGGCTGTCATATGAGACAGGACAGTTCTAGGGTAGGTGACAGGCGGCTCTCATTATGTCACCAAGTTTCCACAGTTCTAGGAAATTAAAGAATGATGATAGAGAAGTACCTGATCCCTTGTCCCAAAGTCATTTAAATACAATCAGCACATCATCAAGTTCCCTAAGGTAGGAAAGCTGACCCCCATTTTTCAGCACCAAGGACAGAAACAAAACTTGCTTAAAATTCTCTCCACTAATCTGCATTCCTCTTATTTGAATTTTTACAATATTCTGATTGGTAAATGAGTCTTAAGGAACTGAATTTTATGCCTGCATAGATGATGCTGGGAATTTCAAATGCAGAATGCAGACAAAATCATGCTAAGTAGTCAGTTTATTGCAGAGTCTTTTCCACCTTTTGGCATGGTAAATTTAATGCTGAAAATTGAGCTGGTTCCATAATATATAAGCATGGAACACAGGATTCTGATGCCAGAAAAGTGAACAAAGCAGGCTGAGTAGAGTTTTATCAGCCTAGGCATTAGGAACATAGACTATACTCATCAATATTCAGAATGACAAAAATGAAACACACAGAGTGGCACAATGAAAATTAGCCAGATATGGAAGATTGGCCAGAAAAGTTGTAAATTACTAACATTAAAATTCTTCCTTAAATTTCTGTTAAATACAAGGATGATGTTATTCCATTTGTTATAAAATATTTTTGAATGGAAATGAACACTGTGTCTGTTAGGCCCGTTAGGATGCAGCACTTCAAGGGAGAGATTTAACAAGTCTTTTGTGGACCATAGAACAAAATGTCCCATTGTCTGTTAAGAATAAAGACCCTGAAGACTGGCACAGAGGTTCATGCCTGTAATCCGAGCACTTTGGAAGGCCAAGGCCGGAGGACTGCTTGAGCCCAGAAGTTTGAGACCAGCCTGAGCAAAAAAGGGAGACCTCATCTCTACAAAAGTTATATATATATGCATGCTTGGCATGGTGGCATCTCCCAGCAGTCCTAGCTACTCAGGAGGCTGAGGCAGCAGGATTGCTTGAGTCCAGGAGTTTGAGGCTGCAGTGAGCCACGATCATGTCCTTGCACTCCAGCCTGGGTGACAGAGCAAGACGCTGTGTTAAATAAAAAATAAAATGAAATAAAGAGCCCACCTGAAGTATGTTCCTATTACATAAAATAATTTAGAGAGAGACAGAGCTAATTCAAAAGATTGCCTTGACTCCAGCCAAAAGACCAGGAGGGGAAGGCTTATGTGATCTCTCAAAGGAATTGTGAAAATCAGAGGGATCATACCACCTGTCTGGCTGACGTTTGGTGTGTCAGATCCTTCTCTCCCAGGCTGCTTCTGCTTACAGTGGAGTCACATACCTTCAGCAGACTCAATCTTAAAGCAAAACCCAAGAAGAGTCCCTTACTAGGATATCAAATCAAGGCCAAAAACAAGATGTCAAGTTGTATTAAATAGAATAGCAGTAGTGCAGGATTTAGAGTCAACCAAAGTCACAGATAAAGAGTGTTCTTGCAGAGGAGACCCCAAGAGAGAGGGATGTGACACTGCCCAGAAAGCAAACATGGGTGAGTGGTTTAGAAACTGGTTTCAGAAGGGCTGGGCGTGGTGGCTCACGCCTGTAATCCTAGCACTTTGGGAGGCAGAGGTGGGTGGATCCCCTGAGGTCAGGAGTTCAAGAAATTGGTTTCAGAACGAATCTCATGATTTGAATATCTTAGCATAATTAGAGGGCTGATGACTTTATTGAAGAGCCAGATTTGGCGATGCAGGTTCAGTGAGAAGTATGAGCCATTTCTTTGTCTCTAGAATCTGGAGTTGATGGATTTCTAGGCCTATGACAGCTTTTGGAGTTTTCCAAGGGTGCTATGAAAAGAGATGTTCAGCGTTAGATTTTAGGCACCTAAAGAAGATAAGGCACTGAAACAGTCTGAGAATCTATATGTTTTCAGGATAATAAAGATGCCCTACTGTCGGAGCAAAACAATCAGAATCAGAGAGTAACAGGAGGTGCTGCTTCTGGAGAAGGTGGGATTTGATTACACTTTTTACACAGTTTCTTTTTTTTTTGAGACATGGGAAAGCTTGTTTCACTAAGACTGGAAGATAATGAACAATATGAGGTTTGCTGAAGGCTATCAACACCCCTCACCTCAACCAGAGTTGAACTTGGACTTACGAACTAGCAGAAACCATAGTTTCAATCTTTTTTCTTGCTCACGGTTCCTTCCCCAAAGTAGAATTTGCTCACCAGAGTTAACTGGGGAGTTTACTGGAAAGAATTTATTTTAATTCTTTTCCCATTGATAGATGAAAATGGAGAGTAGAGGTACATCATCCATTCCTTCTATGTCAGACTCAATCCCTCTAATTAAGAAGACAGCCTGGCTGGCTAGAAAACTGTCAACTGAAAACAGTGAAACTAGAGTCACAGACCCATCCACTCTGGTGAGTAGCTACAAGTCCCAACAGAGACTCTGCAAACCTAATCTAACCAGGGATAGAGCCCCAGTAGAGCTGAACCTTTCCAAGCCTAACAGAGCTAGCAGCTCCAAGATCAGAAACTGCACAGCTATTTATTATGAATGCCTGAGCTCTTGGAGAGACAAAGTGCCATTCTTTTCTCAGTAATGAGAAAAGCATCTGCCTTGAAGAAGGGGGGAAAAGAGTCAAATCAGACATTTCTACCAATTTATTGTGGCTCAGAAGACTGAAGTTCTACACCCTCCTGTATTCAGAAGCCTCATGGCAAAGATGTTCACTAAATGTAGCTGGGACCCACATTTAAAGGGGGAGCAATAACACAGAAACACGGGGAGACACAGGCCTACCTTTCTGTCCATTCAAAAGGAGCATTTTAGAGAGAGACATATCTGGGGTAAGATCCCTAGAACGTCATTCTTTATTATCTCTGACCAGGGACAATTCACTAACTTTTAAAACCACTGTACATGCATCATTAAAAGGTGGAAATAAAATCTTATCTTGGTGTGCTAAAGTGTGGATTAAAGAGAATATGCATAATTTGGCTGGGCGTGATAGCTCACACCTGTAATCCCAGTGCTTTGGAAGGCTGAGGTGGGAGGATCACTTGAGGCTGGGAGTTGAAGATGGGCCTGGACAACATAATGAGAAACCATCTCTACAAAAAATAAAAAACAATTAGTTGGACACACTGGTGTGTCCCTGTAGTCCAAGCTACTTGGGAGACTGAGGTTGGAGGATTGCTTGAGTCCAGGAGATGGAGGCTGGAGTGAGTGATGATGGTGCTACTGCATTCCAGCCTGGGCAGCAAAGCGACAGAGTGAGACCCTATCTCAAATAATAATAATAATTATTATTATTACTATATCTCTAAACCTCAGTTTTTTAACCTTCAAAATGGGAACAGCAAAAGTAGCTGCAACATAAGACTATTTTGAAGATTAAATGGGATTAATACATAAAGTTCTTAGCATTAGGACCTGGCACACATTAAGAGATTGATAAATGTTTGCTATTTTAAGAACGATTAATAAATACTTGCCAAAATGTACCTCAGGCAATTCCTGGCATTTAGTAAATGCTTAACAAAAGACCTGCTTTTACATTGCTCAACTATTAATACTCTTACATAAAAAAAATCAGGTATCAGTTTCAGGTTCCCTAAAGTTACCTAACAGGGCAGGCCTAGAAGAAAAAAGGAGAAACAGTGAAACAGAGACAGACAGAGGCAGACCAACAGAGGGATTTGGACAGAATGAGAAAAATGAAGACAAAGCCAGACACAGACACGGAGAGACAGAGACGCTGAGATTCACAGCAAGATTTTATAAAGATAGACACAGATAGATAGATAGGTAGACATAATGACAGAACAATAGAGAAATAGATAATAGCTGAATGTATAGATAGTGGACATGTGAAGTATATAGTATTGGTGGATTGATGAATATATAGACAAAGAGAATGATAAAATAATAGACAGTAGATAGGTAGAGGATGAATGTATAGATGGATGGATGGATAGATTGATGGATAGATGGATGGATAGACAGACAGGTAGGTAGGTAGGTAGATAGATGTATATACAGACAAATAGAATGATAGGTAGGTAGTAGATAGCTAGATAATGGATGTAAAAATGCATATATAGATGGGCAGATGGATGAAGGGATGGATGGATAGGCTAATGCATGTATAGACAAATAGAGTGATAGGTAGATAGTAGATAGGTGGATAATGGATGAATGTATAGATAGATAATGAATGTGACAATGGATAAATAGATGACAGATTGATATACCAGCTACTTAGGAGGCTGAGGCAGGAGAATCACTTGAACCCAGGAGGCAGAAGTTGAGTGAGCTGAGTACAGACAGACTGAACAACAAGCAGACAGTAGATAGATAGACAATGGATAGATGTATATATAGATAATGAATGTGTAAATGTACCGTGATAGAATGATAGACAAACAGAATGACAGAAGGATAGTAGACAGAGTGATAGACAAAGAGCAGATAGACATAGAGAGGTCCATATATATCTGTACATAGCTATATATCTTAACGTATATCTATCTACCCACCTAGCTATAATAAAGGACAAAAAGAAGAGGAGAAGAAAGCAGAGTGAGAAAGGGAAACTGCATAGCCATCCCTTTCACCAGCCCAGAACAACACCAGGCTAAGTGCGTGTGTGGAGGGAGCTGGAGCCCCTCCTACCTGCGGGGATGAGCACGCTGCAGATGAAGATGTGAGCAGGACCAGCTCATCAATCACAATCATGCCGGGACATGGGAGCACGGCAAGAGGATTAGCACTCCAGCCTGCTCAGGTCTCTTCCTTCTAACAGCGTCTCTTTAATTAAACATCACCTCCAGTGATTACTTCCTCTGAAGTGCCCCCTTCATTCACAAGGCCGGCCTCTTGTAATCTAGGCTCCAGAGTTAATTAGAAAAGAGGCCCTGGAAAAAAAATCCATTCCAAGGGTGGGAATCCCTGAGCAGAAATTATCGGATGCTGGTAATAAAGATTTGCTTTTCCTTGGAATTGAGATTGACTGTTAAACGGCCTTCATTAAGCTGCAGCTTTTTTCTACCCAGGACCTCTCCAATAAAACTATCAGGATCTTACTGAGGAGGCTGTTAGCTTGTCCAAGTGGTGAAGGAGGAAGCACTTTTACAAGCTGCATCCAGATTGCTCTGGAGAAAGTGGAGAGGTCTGAGTACCTGTGTGTGAGAGAGTGTCTGTGAGTGTGGTGCTCAGTTTCAGTGGGTGTTTCTGTTTGTGTGTGAACAAGAATGGGAGTGGATAGTCTACTGTTTGTTTGGTGCATGGGAGGAGAGTTAACAGGTGAGAATTCTGAAGCATGGAAAGAAATTCGCACTTTAAGGAATATTCATCCATTCATTCGTTTATTCAACTAATATTTAGTGTTCTCCTATTTCAGGCAGGCAAAGTTCACTGTGCAGGACATATAACAAGATGAATTTCTCACTGCATGGAGAGTGCCTTTCAGTATAGGAGACAGGACACTGACACATAAACACATTGATATGAAGTACGATGACCCTTAAATGTGATGAAGATGAGGGCCTGGAACAAGACACTGAGGGGCCTGCTATTTGAGATAAAGTAGCTGAGGAAGGAGTCTGCCATGTGGATGGTTATCTTGGAGGAAATCAGCTGAGGCAGTGGGAACAGCAAATTCAAATGCCTTGAAGTGGCCAAGCGTGGTGGCTCACACCTATCATCCCAGCACTTTTGAAGGCCAAGGCGAGCGAACCATCTGAGGTTAGGAGTCCAAGACCAGCCTACCCAATACAGCAAAACCTCATCTCTACTAAAAATACAAAAAATAGCCAGGCATGGTGGCAGGCACCTGTAATCCCAGCTACTTGGTAGACTGAGGCAGGAGAATTGCTTGAAGCTGGGAGGCAGAGGTTGCAGTGAGCCAAGATTGTACCACTGCACTCTAGTCTGGGTGACAGACAAAGACTCCATCCATCTTCAAAAACAAAAGCAAATGCCTTGAAGTGAGAAGTTTGAACTAACTGTAGAGTGGCAAGGAAGGTGAACAAAAATAGGAGTTGATGGAAGCTGAAAGGGCAGGCAACGTTGGAACTCTGACTCTCTCATGGCTTGTCTCCTGGTAATAGACCTGGATCTCTGTCCAGTCCCCTAAGCCTCAGCTTAATGACTTGCTTCTTAGCCTCTGCTCCAGAATGGCAGGAGATACCACCCAGGTCATAAAAGATGCCTTCTATCAGGCCTTGGTGCCATTAAACAAGCTCATTATACGAACTGGACACTGTGAATGCCAGGTGGTTCACTTGCCTTCCCATGAATCCTCAAGTCACTCTACAGAAGAGTTGGGCATTATTATGCCTAAGTTATGGATGTAGACATAAAACCCAGAGAATTCAAGTGATTGGCTCAAGGTAAGATTAACTGGACAAATCTAACTATCCACATAGAAAAGACACAAGGCCAGGCGTCATGGCTCACGCCTGTAATCCCAGCACTTTAGGAGGCCAAGGTGGGTGGATAACTTGAAGTCAGGAGTTTGAGACAAGCCTGGCCAAGATGGTGAAACCCCATCTATACTAAAAATACAAATATTAGCTGGGTGTGGTGGCATGCGCCTGTAATCCCAGCTACTCAGGAGGCTGAGGCAGGAGAATCACTTGAACCCCGGAGGCAGAGGTTGCAGTGAGTTGAGATTGCGCCACCGCACTCCAGCCTGGGTGACAAAGCGAGAATCCATCTTAAAAGAAAAGAAAACAAAAGAAAAGACGCAAAGACACAAACACACAAAGACCCACAGACAGTACCGTGAAGTTGCGAACACACCAACTGGTAGCACAGAAGAAGAATCAGAACTTTTTTTTTTCTGTAAAGGTCCAGACAGGAAACACTTTTAGCTCTGTGGGGCATATATTTCTGTTGCCATAACTCAACTTCTCCATTGTAGCAAAACAGCAACCATGAACAATATGTAAATGACTGGGTGCGGCTATGTGCCAATAAAACTTTATTTACAAAAATAGGTGGTGGGCCTACAGACTGACACCTGCTATTAAGTATAAGCTGATAACCAAATGGACCTGGAGAGCCATAAAGGATAGTAACAAGATTTAGCATTCAGACATGAGAGAGTTGGGAAACATTATATATATGTACACACATTATGGATACATATACATTATATATGGATGTGTTTCACATAATTACAAAGTAGATGTCAGTTGGGCACATGTTTAGAAAGAACAGTCTTCTATTTAAAACCTCTCTTTATAATCTTCAGGTGCAGGCTCTTGCCTGGGGGAGTAAGGACATCCCATTTGGGGGTTGAGAATTGCTTCAGCCCAAGACAAAAGCCACGTTCTCAGTTCATTCAACTCATTCCCTGTCATGGTGCAGAACGAAAAAAAAGCACACGTGGGAGGCTGAAGCATCCAGCTGGATTCAAGGAAAACCTATTAAGCATGTTAATGTATTTGTTATTCAACAAGGAGAAAATAAAAGTACAAGGTAAACTGCAGAGGATGGGAAAATGTCTTCCAGAAATGTATGAACAACAGCACATAGCAAAGCAAAGCATTAAGTAATCACTGCATAGTCTGCCTGGAAACATGAGGGGAAAGCAACACGCAAGTGTGCACCTGTGTGTGCAGGCATAAACAGAAATGGTCATTACAGATGTAAAACAAAATCACAGGTAGGTCATACCTGTCCCTCAATTATTAACTAATATGTCTACAGCAGGTGGAAACACTTTCCTGCATGACAGAATAAGACTTCTCTACATATCTATGTCAAATCCTCTGTTATTAAAAAAAAAAAAAAAAAAACAAACGTGGATTAATGCTGGGGAATGTAAGCCTGCACACATATTTTGATGTGCAAACGTAAAAATGCAACTCAGTTATGAAAACCGAGACAGTATCTCACTCCTCAATAGTTCCGAATGAGTTGGGGCTACTGAGTTGGGACAAATGTCTTCTTTACTTTCCTGATACTGACAATATCCTTGTTCATCCGACAGCTCAAAGGTGGCCACTAAATGAGAAAAAACAGAGCCCAGAGGCTATCCATGCTAGTTAGATTGTAATAATCTGAACATCTGGGAGCTGTTAAAAAAAAATACCCAAGGCCAGCCATGTGCCATGGCTCACACCTGTAATCCCAGAACTTTGGGAGGCAGAGGCCAGCAGGTCACCTGAGGCCAGGAGTTTGAGAAAAGCCTGACCAACATAGGGATACCTCATCTCTTCTAAATATAAACAAAATTAGCCGGATGTGGTGGCATGTGCCTGTAGTCCCAGCTACTCAGGAGGCTGAGGTGGGAGAATTGCTTGAACTCAGGAGGTGAAAGTTGCAGTGAGCTGAGATCGCATCACTGCACTCCAGCCTGGGTAACAGAGTGAGACTCCATTTAAAACAAAACAAAACAAAACAAATACTCAATGCCCACAATGCTGGTGGAAAAGGAAAATGGCACAGCCACTTTGGATAACAACAATAAAGGTATCTTACATGTTAAAGCTGAACTTACCATGTCACCCAGCGTTTCTACTTTGAAGGTTTTACCTCCCCAAAATGAAGACATGTGTCCATATAAAGATATGTACTCAAATTCCACAGCACTCCTAATAGCCAAAAACTAGAAACACATGTCCATTAATGGGTCTGTTGAATGGATAAATACATCTTGGTATATTCCTATCATGACATGCCACTCAGCCATAAAAAGGAACAAAATGCTAATACGTGCAACAATTATAGCTGATTCTGAAGACTTCTATGCTCAGGGAAAGGACTCAAACACAAAAGACCACATACAGTATGATTCCATTGAGATGAAATTCAAAACAATAGGGACAGGAAGCTGATAAATACTTGCCAGGGGTTAGGGAAAGTGGGGCGGAAGAAACTGAAAATAAGGCATAAGGCAACTTCTTAAGGTCAAGGAACTGTAGTGGCAGTTGTGAGATTGTATATGTTCACCAAAATTCAAACTGTACACTTAAGTGGATGAATTATATTGTATGTAGACCATCACTTAATTTTGAAAACACCTGATGCGCAGCCTCTGCTACAAACCAGTTAAAGCAGAATTTTCCAGGATGAAAAGTATTTTAATTATTTCCAGGCCTGGCTTTTAACCCTGGATGCAAAGCCATATGGCCCCAGTAACCTGTTGTCTTGGGTAGCTGGACTTAGACCCAACTCTGGAAAACCCACCTTTAAAATGCCAATATTTCTCAAACTGTAGGATAAATAAACAAGTATTCTATTATCAGCCATCCCAATAAGAACACTGCCCTTTCTACATCCTAAGTCCAAACCTGCACCCTCAGGCAGTATTATGTAGATGACAAGGTTGGCATTCTAGGCAGTGTCTGGGTATCAAAGGTACACAAGGTCCACTATGCACTAAGTGCTTCTTAGGTATAAGACACCACAAACTGCTTATCTAATATACTCATATTTTCACATGACACACATTATTGCCATCTTTTACAGGTGAGGGAAATGAATCTAGAGAAGATAAATAACTTGCCCAAATTCACAGGTTCAGTAAGTTTGATCTGGGATACAACATCAGGTCTGCCAGATTCTGAAGCCAATGCTCTTTGTCAATAATCCAAGTATCGCAATGGTTTAAGTCTCTCACAGCATCCAGAAGGGACCCAACATAGTCGGGCAAGCCTATTTCCACAGTCACATAGTAGACGGTTAATGAATATTCCTCACTGCTTCTGAGATCCCAATTCCAGCACAGCCCTGGTACAGTTGGAGGAACAGTTCCCTTCTAACTTGGGGAAGGTGAATAAAAAGGTAGCACCTTTTAGTGATGGGGGTGGCTTCCCTCTCCTCCCACGGTGTTCCAGGTTGAGGGGCCCAGGTTCATGACGTGGGAAAATCAACTGTCAGTGATAGGCACATTTTCAGATCTCCTAGCCAGGGGAAAGTCAAAGAGGGAGTTAACTGCAGGCAAAAGATGCCCCCCTCTTAGCCTTTGTTTCTGCAACCTCCAAGCCCATCTCCAGTACATGGTGTTCAGGATTTGGGGACAGAACATCCCGAGCTTGTGGGAGGACTCATTTACATAGAGGTGGGTAGGCAGGGGCTTACCAGCACATCCAAGAACATAAGCAAATACGCCCAAGAAGGAAAATTCCTTCATCACTTTGGGTTCTAACTGCAAGCAGGGGGAGCCTCTCCCTGATAAAGAAGTGCCTGTCACGGCATCTTCTTCCTCCTGGGCTCTCTTGGAAAGCAGATTGAGAATTTGTGTACTTGGAGCTAGGCAATATCTTCATGACTGCTTTCCAAAACAAATCCCAGGCAATCAAAGGGAAGATGCATGCAAAGTCTTAATTTAACAAAAAAGAAGAACTACTGGAGGGAAATGGAAGGAGGGCCTGAAGAGGTACAAGAATTTCAGGAACAAGGCTACGGTTGGAGCTGATGCAAAAATCACTATCAGCTGTGTAGACTTAACAAGCCTCTTTGAGCTTCATTTTCCTCATCTATAAGGTGGGACTGTAACACCTCCCTAAAGCACTTCACAGAGTTACTGCAAAGATGGAATTAATGAGGATGATTGTAGCTGACACTGTTTGAGCTCTTACAACGCAATGCACCAGGCACTGTGCCCAGCATTCGGCATGTATTAGATTGTGTAACCCTTCATGCCACGCAATGGGATAGAGGCTACAAAATATTATTGTTATTACTACAGAGCAGGAGGGCTTCTTGCTACAATAACCATCACTAGCCCTTAAGATGTGTAGACACTGCACTGCTTGATTTATAGGCAATACAAACTGCCCTGACTCAAGACTTTTTGACTTTACAATGGTGTGAAAGCGATGCCATTCAGTAGAAACCATATCTGGCGTTCTCACAATAACCATTCTGTTTTTCACTTTCGGTAATGCATTCAATTATTATAGGAGATGTTCAACACTTTATTATAAGATAGGTTTTGTGTTAGATGCTTTTGCCCAACTGTAGACTAATATAAGTGTTCTGAGGACTTCTAAGGTAGGTGAGGCTAAGCTATGATGTTCAATAGGTGAGGGGTATTAAGGGCATATCAAGGAGTATCTGCAGTTGATGTCATACTCAAAGTACTCTTATAAGGTTGGTACAAGGAATACCACATATGTTTTCAATAGAAGATACTGCTATTTGTTGTTATCTGCAAGATTCCTTTAGGGATTTGATAGCCCCTAGTCGTCTGAAGGGTAAGTTATTTTCAGATCAGCCTAGCAGCAAGTAAGATCAAATTAACGTATGATAGATTCTTGCTAACTCACCAAAAGAGAGTAATCTGCACTACAGAGGCATCTCAATATTCCACCAAAGAAGAACAATTTATATTATGAAAAGTATCTGAATAATTTAGCAGCAATTTATACCTAATATCACCTGAAATATGTGCATAAATTCTACAGTAGTATCTACAGAAATATCCACAAGTTTACATGTTATATAGATAATGTGATTTATATTATTACAAAACTGTAAGTACCCTGACGATGGGGGCTGTATCTTTCTTTCTGTATATTTCATCCCAGGTACCTCTGAGTCCTTACTCTGTTCCATTTGTGTTACTCAGTTTCTAATCCAGACAGACTTGCAGAGTACGTGGCACCATCCTCATTGAGCAAACAGACAAAACTGAGGCTCAGAGGGGGAGGGAAACTGTCTAGACAGATAAGGAGCAATAAGAAGAGCTAAAATTCAAGCACAGGATGTTTTGTCTCAAGAACCAGGGTTCTTTGTCCATATCACTTTGATATCATGCATGGCAGGCAACAGCCCTAAAAGCTATAGGAGAGACAGTGCCCCTTGAGTCTCCCCCTGCCCCTCCCTCCCAGGTCCCCCCACTTCCCCTCAGAGAGAAGCAGCCCCAGGAGGACAACTTTTATCTAAGAGGCTGTTTCAATTCCCAGCGGCTTTAGGCTTCCTCGATAAGTGCCAAGGCCCAGCAGATCATTAATTATGACTTCTCACAAATGGCTTCCCACATCCCCTCGCAGGCAAGCCTGTGCCCTTGGAGGGAAGAGGATTTCTCAGCAGCAGAAAGTGGCCTGCACTTCCAGCTCCACACACAGCTCTCAGCACTGAACCTGCTCATGCGGCACCGAGGCCTTCAGGCAAGAGGGAATCCGCAGCTGAAAATGAGTCTACGCTTGAAACAAGGAGGTGATGGAAACAGGGCTTGCAGCTTTCACAAAGTAAATAGCATAATTAAAAAAAAAAGAGCTGGTGACAATTAGAACAAAGAACTAATAATTCTATCACATTTATTTTTCTCAAAGGTCTATTGAATTCACTTTCTCATTTGCGGAAATGAGAAATTTTGTGAGCAACCACTATGTACTAGGCCTTATCTCTTTTTTAAAAAAAAATTTCTTTTCTTTTTTCCTTATGGAGACAGAGTCTGGCTCTTGTGGCCTGGGCTGGAGGGCAGTGGCGCTATCTCGGCTCACTGCAACCTCCGCCTCCCGGGTTCAAGTGATTCTCCTGCCTCAGTCTCTCGAGTAGCTGGGACTACAGGCACAAGCCACCACGCCCAGCTAATATATATATATATTTTTGTATTTTAGTAGAGTCGGGGTTTCACCATGTTGCCCAGGCTGGTCTCCAACTCCTGAGCTCAGGCATTCTGGCTGCCTTGGCCTCCCAAAGTGCTAGGTACAGCTGTGAGCCACTGCACCAGGCCAGCGTTCTCTCTCTTACTCCTTTAACCAGTACAAGGATAGCGTTACTAGCTACGGTTTACAGAGAGGGAAACTGAGATTGACAGAACACAGAGTAAGGACTAGATGTCTAATCTGTCCTAGCTCAAGCCAAAACCCCAGCTTGCTTCACAAGGCCCAGTGTTGCAGGCAGAGCAAGACGAACATCCCCACCCACCACTCAAAGTTCAGAAAACTGAAACTTAGAGACTGTGCGTAGCTGCCCCAAGACACACAGCCATAACAAGAAAGACGCCAGGTATTCCATCTTCCTTAAGAACATGATAATGAGTAGTGCCTATAGACTGTTCAGAAGAAAGGCAGCTGTTTACTGAGTAGACACAGGGCCATCAGGGGACGAACATCAGGCTGGAACTGGCACCAACGCGTTGACCTCACTTCTGACCAGGCTCCAACATTTGCATTTTCCTAGGAATTTAATAACCATTGCTGACACAAATTGGGAAGGGGGACCTCTCAGATAAAAACTCATATTTAAGCTGAAAATGTCTACTATTAAAGCAAAGTATTGAGGGCTGTTCTGGGGAAGACTTTTCACATCTAACTTTGCTACAAATTCGACATGTTGGGGACAATGTAGAGCTGATGCCATTATCACACTAGAGCATTCCAGCTCCAGTCACCTACACACGCTAGAGACCCGAGACCCGAGTGGAACAAAAGCAGAAGGAGCTACGTCCTTCCATCTCTGAGCTGTGGTCAGACGCACAGAGCCTGTTTCATGCTTCACGCCCCAGGCCCAGCTGGCTGCCTTCACCCAGAAAAAGGCAGGCTCCCGAATCCTTTCCCATAGACAGAAGCTCAAGGGACTTCAAGTGTCCTGCAAGCAAGGAAGGGCTGAGGGAAGAGCAAGCATTGTAGAGTAAAATATCTGGCTTTGTGCCAGGAACCATGCCTTGTACCTGTAATCCCAGCACTTTGGGAGGGAAAGCCAGAGGATATGTTAAGCTTAGGAGTTGAAAACTAGCCTGCGCAACAGAGTGAGACCCCATCTTTACAAAACAATACAATAAAATAAATTAGCCAGTGTGGTGGTGAGTGCCTGTAATCCCAGCTACTTGGGAGGCTGAGGCAGGAGGATTGCTTGAACTCAGGAGGCAGAGGTTGCAGTGAGATGAGATCACACCACTGGGCTCCAGCCTGGGGGACAGATCAAGACCCTGTCTCTAAAATTTAAAAAAAAAAAATCTGGGTTTTAATCCACTTCTCCCCATCACTATCTGAGCGCACTCCTGCCTATAACTCCACTTTCCTGTTTTCAGATTCGGTATAAACTCATCTACTCTCCCACAGTGACTGGCAGGTCTAAGTGAGATTGCATCTGCAGAGAGGCTAATACAGTGTTTGGTCCATCACAGCAACCAAGGAAACGATGGTCCTCTCCCCCTTCACTCATCAAAATAACAAATTAGACCAGTTCAAGATGCAACAGAGCTATTTCAGGTTCTGATTACAAACTAGAGACCCAAGCAAAGGAGGTTTTCCACATCCCCAGGGTATCACTGGCATCTAGACAGGATCCATTTGTTTAGCAAGTAGCATACAAATCCGGCAGTAACCAGAGTCAGTTTCGGGTTAATTTTAGCTAAAAGGAAAGCAAATTGATTGAATGTTTCATATTCAGAGGTTTAGGTTTTTGTTACATTTAGTGGAAAGCTGGCAAAAGTGGCTTCTGAAATAACCTGAATGATTTATAATGGTGACCAATTCAATTTGCATCAGAAATCACCTCACTGTGGGGTGCGCCAATGCCCAGCATCAAGGATCTCAGGGTTAGAAGGAACTTCAGACATGGTACCAGGGACTTGCCCTTTCCAGCGGCTGCAAGCTGCATCCCCTACTGTGAACACTAAACCGCTTTCTCTTCAGCAGCTGAGATTGCTACACTGTTTCTCTAACTCTCCTCCCACTCCTCACTCCCTTAAAAAATCTCTCCCTTTAGATATATTTTTTCCCTGGGCCACCTGGAGTCTATCTTCCTCTTGCTATCCGTTTTAGCTATCTGAACAAGGTGACTCTGCCCTCTTTGAGTTCTCTTCCTTCTACTCAATGATAGTTTTGTCAGAATGTGGAAGACTACCTTACATGAAGGTAGCAATGTTTTCTATATATCCTGAGTAAAGTGAAAAGCTGTCAAAAAAACTTTCTCTTACAGATGCATTCTCACAAATTCTCATTATTTAAAACATATGGGATTCAGCTACACTCCTTAATCATTGGGTTGCGAGTGCTCATCCATTTGAAATGCACTTATTCGATTTGGAGTTAATTTTCTCCATGGCTTTAAAACAGTGTAAGGAGAAGGAGGAGTTCAAATTATATACTTATGAATCAAAGTCAAAGTCTCAATTATGTGTGGGAGTGCAAAGGTTCAGATCAAGCAATAAACAACGAGATGCTTTGAGATGTCTGTGTTAGAACCTGCTACCAGCCCTACGAAAGCCCTCTGATGTTTCCTTTTTCGAAGATTTTCCTAAGCTCAAGCTCTATTTTCCACCTACCTTCCTCCTAGCTGTGTGGTTATGGGAAGGGAAGGGAAAGGTCATATTTGCAATGGATGACGCTGCACCCAATGCCACCTTGAAGTCTGAGGCTAGTCCCCAGGACCCAAGGAATTAAAACCCACGCAGTGAACTTGACTTGCATGTAGTTACTGCCATTCTAATAAGGTGAGAGCAGCTTGGGGGTCCCAGGAACATGTAACTCAGGCCTTGCCATATGGAGCCAGCCGGAATCTGTCAAGTTCGCTTAGTACATTTTCTCTTTGGGGAGTCAGCCAGGCAATCACATTCAGGGGGGCAGGAGGGAGAGGCAAGAAACGTGGGCAGGAAGGGGCTGTTGAAATATTGAAGTTAATGCTGATGTAAAGCCAGATGCACAACCACCCGCCTGCCCCCAGGGGGAAACCCTCTTTTCATAGACCCAAACCCGAGCCCAGGTCCTGACAATGATTTAAGGCTGTTTAGGGATAGGAACTGAAATAGATTATATGAATATATGTATTTCAGGAAGAAGTAATAAGCATGTTTCTCATTGTCGGTGGATGAACCACATTTACATCAATGTCTGATTTCTGCCCTGAACAACCCAAGAGACAGATATACCAAATTTAGCATCCACAAGAATGCCATTTTTTTTTTTGTAGTTGGTTTTGTGATTCTCATGTGTGATAGATCTTAAGAACAAAAAGTAGTGAGAAAAAAAAAAAAAAAGGACAGAGCTGTAGGGGGGAGGAAAATGAAGAAATTTCCTGTTAGGGAACACATTACCTACGGTGCCAGCCTGACAGCAAGTGGCAGATACACTTCCCAGCAAGGAAAGGAGGGCCTGGGACTCCTCACCAATGCAATTCCACTGTGATGGATGGGTGAGGATGAGGGCAGCTCCGTAAAGCTTTGGGGGAAGAAGCCAGAATTGAAAATGTAATCTCCATTTCATAGTTTTCGCCGATATTCAGCATAAAAGCAATGCTGGTCCATTCAATGCAATTTATATGCAGCCTCATACATCTTTGCAGGGATTTTGTGGAAGACCAAATCCTACCAACATCCCCTTGTCTCGTGGTACAGATTTGCAAGGATAGAGAGCAGTGCTTCAGAGGGGTCTTTCTGGGGAAATGAAGTGGGGGATTTAATTTTGTACAGTTTATAGAGTGTGCCCCAAAAGTGAAATTTCCGGGCATTCTCATCCCTTAGAGATGACAAAGACTTCATTTTCGGAATGTTTCTCATTTAGGCCCCTACTTCTACAAAAGAATTGACAAAACCAACTCAAGTTTGCCTCTCATAACTTCTGAGTTATGTGAACCTTAGCAAGTTATACCATCTGATAGTTGGGATGTTTAATACAGTAAAAATAAGCAACATTTATTAAGTGATCTTTATGTGCCAGGCATTTTTCAAAGCGTGATATTTATGTATATATACATCATCGCACTGAATCTTCACGTATTCCAGATGAAGAATCTGAAGAAAAGAAAGCATTAAGGAAATGGCTAAGGCCACTTCTTATAATTGTGAGAGTGAGAATTCAAACAAGTATTCTGACTCGGCCAGAAGTGATGGCTCATGCCTGTAATCTCAGCACTTTGGGAGGCCTAAGTGGGAGGATCGTTTGAGCCCAGGAGTTCAAAACCAGCCTGGGCAACATGGCAAAACCCTGTCTCTAGTCTCTACAAAAGCTACAAAAATTAGCTGGGTGTGGTGGTACACCCTGGTACTCCCAGCTACACAGGATGCTGAGGTGAAAGGATCACTTGGGCTCAGGAGGCTGAGGCCCCAGTGAGCCATGATCAAACTACTGCACTCCAGCCTGGGTGACAGAGTGAGATCCTGTCTCAAAAAAAATTCTTACTCTAGTGGCTCTTGTATGGGTTACTGAACTGCCAGATGTGGTGTGAACTTCTTACCCCAGTTCCTGGGACATACTAAGCACTAAATAAATGCTACCTTGTAACTTTATAATCTGTTACCAACATATATTCACATTAACAACTTTCAGGTGCTCTGTTAGCTACCCTAATACTTTAACACAATCCAGTTCTCCTATGGGGAAACTGAGGCCCAGATAGATTCAATAATTTGTCTAAGGCCATTCACATGGCAAGCAGCAAAACCAGAATTATAACCAAGAGCTTAGATGCCAGAAACATGATCTGAGCTATTTCTCTCTATAAGAATGCCCATCCTTCAAATCTATTAATCAGTAGCTGCATACTCCTCCCTTTGAAGGAGTGTTGAAAATAGAACTACATACTCCTCCCTTTTGGTCTTGAGTAATCTCCCTCCTGAGTTGCTATGAGTCAAGAGAAAATGAAAGAAAGGAACAGAGATGTCTCCTGGGTCTCCACGTGAAAGACAACCTCTACAGAAAAGCTCAGGGTCATGAAAGAAGTACCCATCTGTCTCTGTTAAACTCTTTGGAACTCTCAAAGGACTCCCTGCTTTGGTGAACAACCTGTCTCTGTTGTAAACAGCTGGACTGTGTGGAACCACCTAGAGTACCATTCTGGGACATTCAGGAATCACAGGGGAAGATGCAGCTCAGCAGTGGTGCTTTGACCAACACAGGTGCTCCATAAGTAATGGAGGAATATCTGAGAGACAATAGATGAAAGGATTCAGCTAACTAAATGGCATTCACAGTAACAGCCAACCCACACAAAGAATGCTTACTCTGCTAAATGATTAGAACCCTCATGGTGAAAGCTTTATACTCATCTCATCTAGTCCTCACCAGACATTCTAGAAGTCCATTTCTATGATTATGCCCATTTTACAGAGGAGAAAATTAAGAATTGGAAAGGTCAAGAATTAGTAAGTTACCCAGAGTCACACAAGTAATAAGGGATGAAGCCAGTCTGACTGTAGAGCCAGACTCCTTAATATTAGGTTGGTGCAAAAGTAACTGCTGTCCTGCCAATTTAATTTTGCCATTTAAAAAAAAAAAAAAAAGGTAAAACTGCAATTACTTTTGCACCAACTGAAATAGATGGCTGCTCATCAGGTCACTGGGGGCGCTGCAAAGTCTCATTAAATTCATCTAAGTGGAGATGCCATCCTTAATTGTAAAACATTACAGGCATGAATGCATGACCTTCATAGTGAAGTTGAAGGGCACTATTGGACATAAAAAGGTGAGAAGAGGCCATTTATTCAGTAGCATAACAGCTGAGCGAGATGGGGGGAGGTTGTTTTTAATGAAAAGATAATACAGATTTTTAAACAACTTCTGGAATGCTTGCCAGTTAATGGGTAGTTCAAAAGGTGCTTGAGGGAGGTTAGAGAAAGTGTGAGACCTCGATGGTACTTAGGTACTTGGCACATCCCCTAGAATCACCGCCTCTGTAATCACTAGAATTGTCTACGAAGGAAGTGACTGGGAGATGAGAATGAATGTCTACACACGCCATTCATGTATGAACACAGCCAAGAAGTGAGGATGGGAGGGAGAGTACTAGTAAACCAGAAGAAACTCCTCTTGGAATCCATCATATTCTCTTTCTCTCTTTTAAACATCAAATTTAGCCAAATAAAGCACAAAAAGATATTACTGTTTGAGGATGCGCTCCTGTGTAAGGGTAGGTAAAGAGGAAAGTAAGCAAATTGCTTTCACTGAATATTACTATATTCGAGGTCATATATATATATATTTCTCACACACACACACACACACACACACACATATACATATTTTGAGACCAAGTCCCGCTCTGTCACTCAGGTTCTACCACAGTGGTGTGATCTCGACTCACTGCAACCTCTGCCTTCCGAGTTCAAGCGATTCTCATGCCTCAGCCTCCCAAGTGCCTGGGATTACAGGCACCTGCCACCACGCCCAGCTAGTTTTTTTGTTTTTAATAGAAATGACGTTGCACCATGTTGCCCAGGCTGGTCTTGAATTTCTGGGCTCAAAGTGATTCACCTGCCTCAGCCTCCCAAAGTGCTAGGATTACAGGCATGAGTCATTGCACCTAGCAGAGGTCCTTTGTATCTTATGCTATTCATCTTTTGCATCGACCCTTGGACAGAGACATTCTTCTCCTTTTTGAAGATAAGGAATGTGAGGTTCAGAGGAATGGAGAGCTTGCTCACATCGCACAGCTAGTGAAAGGCATAGCCAAAACCTTGTATCTTTTTCAGATGTCTAAACCTGTGATATTAATATTGCATTTGCTCTAAAAAATGCATACATAAGAGAAATGCCACAATTCCATGGATTCATCCTATCCTAATATTTTTATCTAATATTATTATCTAATACACTCTGCAAAACAAGTGTACTTTCCGTGCCTTTTATTCTTAATGAAACAATTTTGCCATTTTCTGGGACTTGGTTTTAATGTAATACAATCACTTGCTACTATTTATGAGAATATGCTTGTTTACTAATTGACTGTCTCTGGATTAATGCACAAAAATAGCCATAGCAGGATCTCTGAGGAGAACAGAATCGCTGGGGAGAGGAGTGGAAGGAGGCATTTCACAGTAAATCCTATGCTGTATGTTTGCACTGTGTACTGCATAAATATTATATTCTAAAATAAAGATTTTTATATCAAAATAATGTAATATTTCCTTTGCAAGTTTCATAACACTGGTTTCCAGACTCACAGTTCAGCCATGGTGGAAAAAATTGACTTCCAAATGAGTTAACACATAAAGAATCATGTGTTACAGTGCAAGAGGGCTTTACTGTTAATGGAAAGTTTATGTTGTTTACAAAGATCCTCTCCTCCAAATAGTACCATGTATTTAGACTGAAATTTTATAAAGCCCTAGCCACCTTTTACCCTGAAGGAGAATAATGACATACATCTAGGTCTATATATTTCATCTCTTAAAAGAAAAGCTACATTTCTCCCTTTGAACTATGGATAAAAAGAAGAAATTATAAACATATTATATATTCTTCAATTTTTTAAATGATAAATACAAGGGAGGAAATGTTGAAGGAGAGATGCCAGGCACAGCAGCTAAGTTGTGTCAAATATATGCTAAAGCATTTTCACCCATTTTTCTACTACTGCCTCATTTGTACTCTGTGAAAGATCCAGTCCCAAACACCTTTTTGTCAGCTTCTTCAGCCTGCATTGAATGGTGCTGACATTTGACCCATGGAAGCAGGAAATGCCATGGAATTAGGGCATGCTAAACTAGTGACACCTCTTCCCAGCATTAGTGACAGCCAATCTGTGGGTCAGACCCTGGAGCTCCCAGACAGTAGAGAATCACGCGTCACTCTTAAGGGAAAGAGACTGAAAGTCTTAACCTTTCCTGTCTCTTCTACTTTAAATACATCAATCGAGGGCAAGAAAATGGACAGAATTTCAAGTCCTGCTTGAGTTCAACATTGCTGGATTCTCCCCCTTTTTTGATCTAACCTGCATAGCTCATGGGTAAAGAAGCCATCTCCATCCCCTCTCAGAATTTATTATAAATTAGAGAATAGCATGACTCATTTTTTGAAATGTCCTACTGATGTTCAGAAGCAAACTAGACTATATGCTCCAACCTTATGTGTTTTAAGCAGGGTGGCTCCCCAACACTACATGACTGACAGCAATAAAAGTGAGTCATGGTAACACCAGGTGGTGCAAACTTTGGGGAAGGGCATCTAGGAACATCTACCGAAATGTCTAAGTGTATGTATATTCAAAAAAAATTAGCCCAGCAGTTTTCCTTCAAATAATTTACCTTATGGATATACTCACAAGATACTTTAAGGAGGCTGTAGTTCTGTTGGAAACAGCCTAAAGCTAAATGTCCCCCTCAATAAGGAATAGTTAAGTGATGTTAACTCTATGCAATGAATAAAGAGGTATTCATTAATAAGAGCATGGCAGACACATGCAAATCATAGAAAATCCCCCCCAAGAATGACTGCAAACACACAAGATGTAGTTGCTGTGGTTATCTTCATAGAAAGACTGGTTGGGAAGGAAATTTTCATTTTCTTACTTTTTTTCTCCTATAAATTATCTGTTTTGTACTATTTTTGTATCTAAAAGTTCAATGGAATCTATCTTGGCAGTAGGATCATGGAAAATATTGTCATTGTTTAATTTACTAAAACACAGAACAAAAATATTTTTAGATAAAAAAATGTAAAGCAAAATATACTCTCTCACCCCACCCTGAGATCCACTCTTTCTCTATGCTCAATTTTACTTTAACCTGGTGTGTTTTCTTTGCCCTGAACCCTTGTCTATAATCACATGATCACTCCATTGAAATCGGTAGCATAAATCAAATTCTGCTCCTTGAAGAATCTGCTTGGGCTCATCCTCTGAATATATTCATCTTTCCCCTCCATCTGTATATTCATCCACTCTTCCATCTAACCATATGTACATATATACATACATCTACTCATCCATCTATCCACTCACTCATCCACCCACCGAATCATCCAACCATCCATCTATCCACCCATCACCTCATCTGCCCACCACTCACCCATCCACCCACTCATCTATCCAACCATCCCTCCATCCATTCAACCATTCTTCCATCCATTCAACTATCATCCACTGACCCATCTATCCATCCACTCATCCATTCAACTCCATCAATCCATTCATCCACTCATTCATCCAAAGATCCATCTATCCATCCATCAAACCAACTATCCATTCATTCCTCCTACAATCACTTATTTCAAGTATTTGCTGAGCATGTCACACAAACCAGGAACTCTTCTACATCATGGGGAAACAATGGCGAAAAATTAACTGACATGGAACCTGCACTAAGGATATGAAACTCTAGCGTGAGAGGTAGACGTGGAAATCAGCTCTTATACTCTGTGAGATAAGTGCTGTGATAGAGATGACCCAAGGATGTACCTAGGGTACATAGTTAGGTTAAGAAAGGCTTTCTGAGCAGAATCATGCACACTAATCAAAAAGTGTAAACAAACCAAATGTCCATTGACATATGAACAGATAACATGTGTTATATACATACAACGGAATATTATGCAATGTTAAAAATGAAAAAACAAAGCTGACACATGCTGTAGCACCTTGAAGATATCAATGTACCTTGGAGACATTCTGCTAAGAGAAATAAGCCTGTGACAAATGACAAATAATGTATGATTACATTTATATGAGGTACTTAAGAGCAGTCAAATTCACAGAGACAGAAAGTAGAAAGCAGTCAGGGGCTGTGAGCAGGAGGAATACAATTTGTGATTAATGGGCACAGAATTTCAGTTTTGCAAGATGAAAAAGTCGTGGAGATGAATGGTGATGATTGCACAACAATATAAATATACTTAATGCCACTGAATTGTACACAAAAAATATTTAAAAAGGGAAATTTCAATGTTCAATGTTGGTTCATTCGTTGTGACAAATGTACCATAATGATATGAGATATTAATAATAGAGGAACTGGAGTGTGGGTACATGGGAACTCAGGGCTATAGTTACAACTTTTCAATAAATCTAAAATTATTTCAAAATAAAATATGCATTATTTTAAAAAGCTTCGTGGACAATGCTACATGCAAGCTGAGATGTGAAGCATGAGCTGAAGTTGCCCAATAAATTGGTGTCATTCTAAGGTCACTGCAGGTGAGAAAACCTCATAGACAAAGGTCTGAAGTTGAGACAAGCATAGCCTGGTAGATTTAGGAATTAAAAATTACTCAGGATGGCTGGGACCACGGCTCAAGACCCCAAATTCCTGAATCATGTCATCTGATGGGACCCTATGATCCTAGCAACCTCCCAAATCTTGACTCTGGGTGAGACATCAGTGGCATCCACCAAAAGAAAGAGTTTGCCCTTGATGCTTGGAGAAACAAGGGTGAGGGGCCAGAGAATCTCCTAAGTCTCTGCTCAGAGGCTGGCCTGAGACCTCCTGGCACAGTTTGCAACAACCGATATTCGGGAGACTTTAAAGCATCCTGTGCATGCCTGTGCCCTCTGGCATTTTCACCAACACACAAGTTCCTCAGATTCCAAAATGGCTCATGCTGAGACTGATATCAACACCAAGATAAAAGCTCTCCCATTCCCGAAATTCCATGTGGATCAATGTTAACAACTTGATAGAGACGCAGAAGGAAGGAAACCCCAATGTGTTTTAATTTGTCCACACACACACGTCGCACACACACACACACACACACAAAACCCTCTGAGTGACTCAAAAATAAGTGGCATGTTGAGTGCAAGTAGCAGCGTGAGTTTATCTCCCTAACAGCTTGACACAGTGTCAACAATCTAATCGGTACACACGCAGGGGAGAATAATTTATTGATTTAATTATAATCTAAAGCACAGCCTTATTTTTTGATAAGGTGCCAGAGCATACACTCTTTGGGGTGTTCCCAATGGTAAAGGTCGGGCGGGTGTGCAGAAAGGAGTCTGCTCATTGCCTCCTTACCCTTTCAGGTCTTTTGATCCTGTGCACCAAGCAATTTTACTGTGGAGATTTAATCCCGGGGTTTTCACACACAGCTTGTTACCTTCTTGCCAGCTCAACCAAGTTCTGTGATGCTCGCTTATTTGCAAGCAGCTAAGCTGATTCTCTTCTTAGAAGTTCAGCGGCTAACAAGCCGGAATTAGGCATTTTCCTCCTGCTTCACTTGTTGTGAATGTATTGGATTCAGCTAAAGTTTTCCCTCTTAGCAATAACCTGTTGTCCAAAATGTACAAATTGTGGACATACCAAGTGAAGTTCAATGACCAGAGTTCTTGGACTGAATCAGATCAGGTTCATTACTTTGGGTATAGATGGAGCTCTCAGGAAACAAAGGAGGACCCTGTAAAGATTGAAGTCAGCCAGGACAACAGTGGTTTCCAAAAAGATATAGTGGGAATGGGGGAGGAGGCTGCATGTGTGCGTCGAAGATATGGGGTGTCCTGGCAGACAGAGCCGAGTTCATATCCCCATTTTTCTGCAGGTATACAACCTTATTTAATCCTCAAACACGCTAGCAAGGTCACTCTCATTATCATACCACAGTTTTAGAGTTGAATTATCTTGCCCAAGGTCCCACAGCTACTAAACGACAGAGCTGGGATTTGAACCAACGTTTATTCGATTCCAAAATCCATGTTCTCACCCATTACATTATACTGCCTTCTCTAACATTTAAGGGTTGAATGTTCTCTCTGGGCATTTGGGGTTTTTCAACCACTGTGGTTGTTATATTCCACTGTCCTCTTTGTTCAAAGTGCATGTCTTCAAGAAAACCCTAGAAGGCAGATGCGTAAAATCTAGTTGACCTTAAAGATCGTCAGATCTATATGACTTGGTATGTATGAGGCCCCCCATGGCAGTCATACCCAGCAGTTGTCTGTCTTTAGCATTTGTTCCCTACTGAGAGGTCGCCTAGGAGACTCCTTCCAAAGTTCTCCTTGTCATTATGCTTAAGTCAGAATTCTTATTCTAGCACTTAGGGATGTGAACAAGTCTGATATCCTCTCTAGGAGATACTCTATCAGTTACCTCTGTTAGACACGTGTGTTACTTATCCTTCGTATCGCAATTTAAAATTATGTACATATTTATATGGGTTGCTTGCTAAATATTCTGAAGCTACATAGAGATAAGACCCGTATCTGTTTGGTTCACCTCTGTTTTCCCAGTGCCTAACACAGAGCCCTGGAGCAGAGCGGTTGTTCTGTAAATACGTGATGATTCAATCAGTCTCTCCTGCCGCTGAAAAAATCCTCAAACTCACAGAGGCCATTTCTAGTCATTCTACCATTTTGGTCTCTTTCTGCTCCAATTGGTTCTTATTCCTTTGGAAGGATGATATCCCCAAACTACCACTGTGTGTATAATCAGAGCAGCTTTTTAAATAAAATAACTCCCTTGATTACACACCTCTACCTATGAATGACGTGGATTTCTGGTCACCATCCTTTAATAACTCATGCAGGTAAGCATCACTCTTGCCATTTTACAGATGTGTACACTGAGATTCAGAAAGTAACATGCCTCGCTAAGGATGGACAGCTAGTGAGCTTCCAAATCTTGGAAACTCCAGATCAATGACATTTCCCAAATATTCCGAGCCCGGTCTTCCTGGTGAGGCTCAGATGAAGGCAAGACACCTTGGCATTGAAGCAAACTTCACAACTGGCCTCCATTATCTACCCTAGGACCTGGGGTGACTTGTAAAACTAAGCTACTAAGCCCCTCATTTCTTATCCTTAAAATGGAAACAGTAGTACCTGCCTCACAGGAGTGTGGTATGAATTTAATGAAATAATGCAGTTAGAAGGGCTAGCCTGGCACAAAATAAGCATTCACTTAATTTAACCTTTATTATCACTATTAGATAGTATAGGTCTCATAAACCATGAACAGCAATGACATTATCTCTACGTGCAATACTTCAGAGTAGAGCTGTAAGGATTCTTGTTCTATAAATCCACTTTTATTAGATGCAAATTATAACTGTGCTAGCTTCTTGAATCCTTTTGCTGACCCAGACAGTGTTCACTGTTGCCTAAAACCAGGCATCTTTCCCCTGTGCTTAGTCCCAGGGCTACCTAAACCTGGAGAAGTCTCTGAGCAAGTTTGCTCCAACCTAAGCTTAGGATCAGAAAATGGAGCTGATGCATTTTCTACTTAAAACTGGAACGATGAGATGTGTTAGAGAGATGTCTGCTTCCAGTTATCCAGTCTGTCATTCTTTTAAATAACAAAACTGCTTAGAGGAGCACCATGAGAAGCCTTTTGGGCAAGAGAATGTATTTATGAACAGATAACAGTTAACACCAAACACTCTACTTCAGTTATTCTAACACTTGAGTGTAGACAGGGATTACCTGGGTTATACCTGTTATGAATGCACGGTCCTGGGGTTCAGCATTAGTGATTCTGATTCATCGGCTTGAAGAGGGACCCACAAATCTGCATTTAATAAGTGCTGCTACTGACTGAGAAACCAGGGATCCCCAGGGTATACGCTGAGACTCCAGTAAAGAGTGGGCTTTAGAAACGCAGACAGAACATTCCTGACAAATCTTGGAAGCTAGTGAAATATTACCACCGCTATTAACTCTTATTTTCTGAGTTGACACAAATAGCCTGCAGTCCTTTCCGAGGGAGTTGGGGACAGAATATGTGCTAGGCCACGCAGAAGGCTTCTTATAGTAAAGTAGAGATGATGGGGTCACTCCTAAGTCATTCCACAAACACCTGTTTTGCTTACCTGTACAGCCGAGGCACTAAGACACAAGAGCAAATTAGTCTCTGCCCTTATTGAGTCTACAGACTCATCGAGGAACCCACCCAACACAAGAAGGCAGGCCAAAAAACAAAAAACAAAACAATTAATGAGAAGTTGTAATGAGTTTGTACTTCACTTGGGGTTGTCAGAGGATTCTCTGAGGATATGACATGTGAGCTGAAAGTTTGTTGAGAAGACTGAGCTAGGTTTGTAAAGAATGTCAAAGGAAGGATTCTAGGTGGAAAAAGTAAAATATACAAAGGCCCTGAGGTAGGAAATAACTTGGGGTTCTAAGGCTGAGCTAAGTAGACACCAGGCAAGAGACAGGAGGAGCCTTGTCAGGCCCAGGAAGAGACAACATGTTAGCCTGAGACAATTCCAAGGGATAGGAGACAATACAAGGTGTATATAGGGGAACCAATTAAAAGGCAAGAGAAGACATTATAGACATTGCCTCATTGAACAGAAGAAGAAATGGAGTGCTACACACTCAGGGATTATTAGCAATAGCTTGTAGATGTCCCTGAAAGGGGTGAAATTACTAGAAAAGAGGGCCAGGAGGCTTGGCCACCCCAAATGCTATTCTGCTATAATGACTTTCTAAAGCCTGCTGATCCATTTTGCAGAAGTGGCCACCATCTTCCAGCGGCCAATATCTTGTTGGATCTTGGATGCTACTGTTTTATCAGCTTCTGTGATCTTTCTTTGGAAAAGTGTCAGCATGCAATTGCCATGGTGATCATTCTACTGTGTTTCTAGATGTCACTAAGCAATGTCACTGACTCCTACCGGGGAGCCCCAATGCCTAAACTGTACGCCATTATATACATGTGCACAGGTGCACACACAATCACAGTTCATTGAGCAAAACACATGTCTTCGAGTGGGGTGTACTGGATGAATAATGCATCCCTATCTTTAAGGAAATCAGAGCCATTGAATGCAAGAAGGGAGTGGCAACGTGCAAGTAAGCAGATCATAAAGGTGGAAGACTTGGGTTATGGCAATGTCTAAGTACGCAGATCATAAAGGAAGACTTGGGTTATGCAAAAAGATTAATCACCAAGGCTCTGAAGTCAGACTTCTTGGGTAGGGTCTCAGCTTCACACTTTCCTTCTGAGTCACCCAGTGCAAGACATCAAGGCATTCAGTGTCTTAGCTTTTAAAAACATATACATGTAAAATGAGATGAATAATACTCCCTACTTTGTTGTTTTGTGATGGGGATGAAATGATCCAATCAATTTGAAGTATCTATCACAGCGGCTGGTATAGAGTGACACTTAAAAAACAGCAGCTATTGTCATTATCAGGGCAATGTCTGCTAACATTTATCATTGTGATGAGATCACTGCGTCAAGCAGGATGACCCCCCAATTATTCCCAAGCCCTAATCTCTGGAACCTATAAATATGTTACCTTACATGGCAAAAGTGACTGCTATGGTTTGAATGTTTAAGTCCTCTCACCCCTGAATCATATGGTGAAATCTTAACACCAAGTTGATGGTATTAGGAGGTAGGGCTTTTAGGATCTGATTACATCATGAGGGTAGAACTCTCTTGACTGAGATTTGTACCCTTTTTTTTGAGACCAAGTCTCGCACTGTCACCCAGGCTGGAGTGCAGTGACGTGATCTCGGCTTCCTGGGTTCGAGTGACTCTCCTGCCTCAGCCTCCAGAGTAGCTGGGATTACAGGTGAGTGCCACCACATCCAGCTAATTTTTGTATTTTTAATAGAGAAAGGTTTTCACCATGTTGACCATACTGGTCTCAAACCCCTGCCCTCAAGTGATCTGCCTGCCACAGCCTCCCAAAGTGTTGGGATTACAGGCATGAGCCACCATTCCTGGCTAGATTCATGCCCTTTTAAAAGATACTCCAGAGAGCTAGAGTCCCTTCTGTCATCTGAGGGCACAGCAAGAGGGAATTCTCTATAAGCCAAAAAGTAGGCCCTTACCTGATATTCACTCTGCCCTGAGTTTGGACTTTCCAGCCTCTAGAACTGTGAGCACTGAAATTCTGTCACTGATAAGTCATCCAGTTCTTGGCATTTTGTTATGGCAGCTTGAGCAGACTAAGACAAGGACTTTGCAGATGGAATCCAAATTACAGATTTTGAGATCAGAAGAAGACCTGAATTACCTGGGAGGGCAGAGTCTCATGGCATGAGCCCTTCAAGGTAGACAACTTTCTCCAACTCGACTTAGAGTAACCTGGCAAAGGAAGAACTTGGAGAGATTCAAGGCAAAAAGAGGTTTGAGTAGCTGTTGCTGAACAGAAGGAATATAGGTAGCTTCCGAAGGCCGGGGCTATCTCCCCCACCGACAGCCAGCAAAGTCGTGAGGGCCTCAGTCTCACCACTGCCAGGGACTAAATCAGGAAAAGCTGAGTGAGCTTGGAAGCGGATTCATTCTCACAACTCCTAGAAGGAAACACAGCCCTGCTAACTTCTGCCTTTCTGTCTTGTGAATCTCTAAACAGAGGGCCCAGTTGAGTAATGCTGAACTTGGACTTCTAACCCACGGAGCTGTGAGATAATACACAGTGGTTTTGTTTGTTTGAAACAGAATTTTGCTCTGCCGCCCAGGCTTGCATGCAATGGCGTGATCTCAGCTCACTGCAACCTCTGCATTTCGGGTTCAAGTGATTCTCCTCAGCCTCTTGAGTAGCTGAGATTACAGGAGGCCACCATCATGCCAGGAAAATTCATGTATTTTTAGTATAAATGAGATTTCACTATGTTGGCCAGGCTGATCTTGAACTCCTGACCTCAGGTGATCCTTTTTTTCTGCTAAATTTGTGGTGATTTGTTACAGCAGCCAAGAATACAGCAACAAATGCAATCATATAAACATGGAAAACTCTCTTTATGACCCATTATTTCCCTCCGAAGGCTGGGAAGGGGCCCTCCACAACTTCACAAAAGTAGTAGCTTCCCTGGTGTGTCAGGCCAAATACTGAGGAAAGAACCCCAGGAGATCTTTCACAGTTCTAATTTGCCCATGGCTCACTGGCCTGTCCTTAGGCATGTAAGGGGAGAAAATAATCATGTTTCATTCTTTAATCCCCCTTGACATCCATTCACCTCACAGGAGGCTGAAAAATCGAAAGAGAAGAACCAGCAGGAGGGGGAGAAGTGTCTCTGGAGCGGGTACCAAGGTTTGTGTGATACCGAGAGCTCTCACAGTCACTGCAGGATGCCTGTGCCCCTCACATCCTGGAAGCTGGCTAAGAGACACGAGGCGATGCGGCTGTAAGTTCTCATGCCAACACTCTCTACTTATGGGTGCTGGGAAACTCTTAACCTCTGTGAGCCCCAGGTTTCTCCTGCTGGATGTGGATTATCATATTATCTTCCAATAATACTTGCTCAACCCCGTGAATAGGGTAGCTATGAGTTCGAAGAAAACGTATGGCTCTCGGAAATGCAAAAACAAACAAACGAATGACATGGAATACTGCGTTAAGTTGAATGTCAACTCTGAGTTCTTGGAGGGTGTCTGACACACAGTTAAACACAATTCAAGCTTCCATTCTACGTTCATCCTCAGTCAATTTTTTTTACACAACTTAAAACTTTTTACTTTGGTCTTTGCTTTGGTTTTTGTCATCCTCAGTCAATTCTTTTTTTTCTTTTTTTTTGAGATGGAATCTTGCTGTGCCACGAGGCTGGAGTACAGAGACCCGATCTCGGGTCACTGCAACCTCCTCCTCCCAGGTTCAAGAGATTTTCCTGCCTCTGTCTCCTGAGCAGCTGGGAGTACAGGCATGTGCAACCACATGGGGTTTCACATGTCGTTCAGGATAGTCTCGATCTCCTAACCTCATGATCCACCCGCCTCGGCCTCCCAAAGTGCTGGGATTACAGGAGTGAGCTGTCAATTCTTATTAACCACGAGAAATATAATGTTATTGCCGTAAGATATCAGTGCTATTACTTATTGTTGGCTAACTAAACAAAAGATAACTTTCTGGCTAACAGAAACCTGAATATTTCACTCACTTCAGGGCTTTCTTGTCCTTCAAGGGAGCTCAGCTTCTTCACAACGGCAAAGGGATAAATCTTGATTATTCTATGTTTATGAGTCTCAAAATGTGGTTCTGGAACGAGGAACCTTATCACCTGGGAACTTGTAAAACTTGTAGAAAGACAGACTCTGCCCAAGACCTACCAAATCAGAAACTCTGGGAGTGAGGCTGGAAATGCAGTCTTAGGGACCTAATGATTTCTTTTTCTTCAATACAATAGCTTTTATTTATTCATTCATTTAGATATCTCATTGTCTAAAGTTTTTTAAGTTCAAGGGTACATGTGGAGGTTTGTTACACAGGTGAACGTGTGTCATGGTGGTTTGTTATGCAGATTATTTCATCACTCAGGCATGAAGCCTAGTACCCACAGTTATTTTTTCCTGATCCTTTCCCTTCTCCTACCTTCCACCCTCTGGTAGGCCCCACTTGGTGTTGTTCCCCTATATATATTTTGCTAAATGATTAAGACAAATGATATAATCTGGCCAATAAAATGCCAGAAGTCTCTGGAACAGATATGTGGCTGCTAGGGAGATCTTCCTAAAAAGGAAAATCAAACGGGTATTTTATGTTCTTCTTCTGGATGTTGCAGTTTCTACATGATATCTGGAGCAATGGCAGCTATAATAGAACCAGAAGGAATGGCAGCCTAAGAGGGTAAGCAAACACAATGATATTATCATAGGAGAAATATTGCAAAAATCTGAAGCCTGAATTATATTTGTGAATTGATGAATTATCTAAATTAGCTAACCCTAAATCTGCCTCACCCCCAGAATTCTTGCTAACATTTCTGTGAGATCATACCTGCTTCTCTTGTTTAAACGAATTTTAGTTCCATCTTCAATTACTTGTTGCTAAAAGTAGCAAACCAATAAACTATTCAAACATAATTTCTGTCTTTAACAAGTTGTCGGTTGAATAAAAAAGTCATTCAGTGGGTTGATAAAAAGTAATAGTAAATGTGGATACATTGTGGTAAGAATTTAAAAGAAGATGGACCAGAATAAAAGTTAAGTCCCAAAACTACATTTATTATATTTTCCAAATCAAACTGAATCTGGGAAAGATTTTCTGGTGCTATTTCCAGGTGCAAGCAATAATTTGAAATGCCAAAATGATGTGATTTCCAGGTAATTTTCATGATTTACAGACACAGCATAGTAGAGTATTTTAAACTAGAACTGTCCCCCCCCCCCCGCAATATAAGTTGAATGGCTGCAATATCAATAACTTTTCTAATTAACAGATGAAATTTTAAATTATTCCACACAGTAGATGCAATACTTTAATCTGGCAACAGGAAATGTACAATAATCTGTGGCTTTGCTTTTATGTCTTCTTTCACCCCCCACAGGTTTTTGGAAATTTTTATTTCCATCATAATTTTCAATTTGCCAGAGAAGGAAGGAAGGAACAGAACCAAACATACTTTTGTACAAAATGACAACTGTAAGGTAATAACTGCCCATGCCAAGTGAGATAAAAGGATCTCTGGACTTTCCCCAGAAAGTCTGTCTCAAAACATAGTAATTGTTCGTATCTATCCTAAAACTCAGTGTCTAGAAAGCTGAGATTGCTACTGATGTTAAAACCCAAGGGCAACTTCTTCCTTTTGCCCATCCATTCACCCACCCACCTATTCCATCCATTCATCTGTCATTCATCCATCCACTCACCCACCTGTCTATTCCATCCATTCATCTGTCATTCATCTATCCACTCACCCACCCAACTATTACATCCATTCCTCTATTCATCATCCATCCATCCACTCACCCTCCTTTCTATTCCATCCATCCATCCATCATCCATCCATTCATCCATCCATTCACTGGTCTAATTATTCAACAAATATTCAGTAAGTACCTACTTTGTGAAAGGCACTCCAGGGATACAGCGACAAACAAGCATGCTAAAATATCTACCCCAGTGAAGCTTACATACTAGTGCAGAAAGATAGACACAAATAAAACATGTAGTATGTCAAATGGTGATAAGCAACATGGCAAATGTCAGACAGGAAAGGAACACAGGGTGTGTGGGAGTGAGGAGGGGTTCTGACTCTAATGGAGGGGTCAAGGATGTCCTATCTGAAAAGGTATGTGAGCTAAGCTGAGACAGACGAGAGGGAGTGAACTAGGAAATAACTTGGAAAAAAAATGCATTCGAGACAGAAGACATAGTAGTTGAAAAGACCTCAGGGGAGTATATTCCTGCAAAATTCAAGGGCTTCCAAAAAGGCCAGGAGGAAAGGGAAAGGATGCTAGGAATGAAAGGGAAAGGGATGCCAAAGAAGTCAATGTTTTTTCCTTTAACGATGATAGAAAATAAGGAATAGTAAAATATTTTTTTAAAAAACAACAAATAGAGGCATGGCACATTTTCTGCCTACTTGGAAAGCTAAGCATGAGATATTTTCTCTCTCAGAACATGAGCAAGGAGAGATTTGAGGAGCACATGCCCTGGGACAGCCTGGGAAAGTGAGCATCTGGGTACAAAGTGGACTGGTCCAGGGACAGAGCATCCTCAGGGGAAGGCAGAGAGACACACAATCACGCAATTCCTGCATTCACATGGTCATTAGATGCTGGTCCTTTGCAAGCCTTGAGGATGCACTTAGGGCTCCAAAGACACAAGGTCCCTGTCTTTGTAATGCATATGACTCTGGAAGAAGAGATACGTGGCGCACCCCATGAGAAAACATTCAGTAAGTGAGCAACTTACTGGAATACAGCCTAGAACAGAAAGTCTTGTTCTGGTTTGGAAGGTGAATCAGGAAGTTTATCCCTAAAGAGATGATGTCCAAGCTGAGCAAGGCTGAATGTAAGAACCAAGCAAGGACCAGGGTAGGGACTGGGGAATGTAGCGTTCCAGGAAACAGCATGTGCGAATGTCCTGGTGCAGCAAGATGCTTGTTGGAGGGACTGAGAAATATACCTGAACTGGATATTAGAATATTGGGAAGGGGCTGATGAATCTGCCATGGCCGAGTGGATCATACCAAAGATGTTGATTTTTTAAAACAACTTTGGCGGCTTCGAATAAGGCTAGATGCTCATAAGAAGAACCTTCTGGACTGCAGACAAGAAGATAAAGGTTTGTTTTTAGATGTCCCTGGGAGGACTGAGGAGGACCCTCTTAGACTAAAAATATGAGGTCAACAGAGCCAAATCCCTCAAACCAAGAAAAGTAGATTTGATACCTGCAATTGAAAACATTTCACAAGGAACACTCACAATCAAATACAGCTTGAAGAGGAAGAAACAGAGGCTCAAAGAGCTCCAGGGACTTCCCCAAAATCACAGCATGAAAAAACCCAAAAATCTTACCACATAAGCAAGAAACAGGAATGCAAGGCAAGGCATATTTATACATAAATAGATGTGTCTGTGTGCAGTGCATGTGTGTGTGATTTTCAATCCATGCAACGCTAATGCCATAAAAATGAGATGGACAAACAAACAAAATCTAGTTTTAAAACTGTCATTCTGGAATTCAGAACTGGGTCACCGTTGTCAAGGGACCCAGTACCCAGGACACGGATCGGAAGATAGCGTTTGCTATTCGGTGACACGACAGTCAACTGTGTAACCTCCTGGATATCTGGGGACACTGCTCACAATCATGGCACCTCTGTATGAATGATAAAAAAACGCATACCCTCCCAGTGGAAGAATACCCAAAGCATGCCCTTTCCTCCAGGCTGATGTAGCCCTGCTCCAGGGCTCAGGGCCTGAATAAAAGGCTTGGAGTAGATATCCTCCCGCAATTGCTACCTCTGCAGGCCTGCTTGCTCGGAGAACAACCATAGATGGTGATCCTATGTGCATCCATCAAGCTCAGGAAGGTGAACATCCCAGGAAGACCATTGGGAGATGCTGAGGCAGGTGAGGGAGGCAAAATGCATGTGGAGGTGTGTTCTCCCAGCCACAATACCCTCTTGCCTGCAACTCTTGAAATCAATTTGGAAGTAACTGCTCAGACCAGATTATACAAAGATTTTGTTACGCCAAACAGGATAAGGCACAGAGGGACTTGCAGCCTTGGCAAACAGTGCTGGGAGTTGGAGATGCGCATCATGTCTTGTGTTTACAGCTTTTCAGCTGAGTACTTAGTGTTTACTTTGGAATTAATCCAGGCCCATAAAACAAGTGATATATCAACATAACAGATGTACTTGGGTGACTATACATTAAAAGGTGATTCACTTCACAATGAGAATCCACACACAGCCTGGAGAATGAAGCAGGTACCTTCTGTATTTGTATAAAGAGGTCCCTCCTGGATATGCAATGTTAGGAGGAGGGTCCTAACATGGAGGAACTGTTAAAGGGAGAGATGCTGTGGGTTCATCGACCCTCCGCAGAGCCCTGCCCCGCCCCTTAATCAGGACTGGCCACATAATTTCTGGGGGAAGTGCAAAAGGGAAATGTAGGACCCGGTGTACAAAAATTATTAAGAATTCCAGCTACAGTATGAGACCACACGTGCGGCTGTTCAAAGCCTGGGGCCCTGCATGACCCTGCAGGGAATGTGCCTTTAAAGCTGGCCCTGCCCTTAATAAAAGGGCCTGAACTTGACATTTCCCAAAAGGGGATGTTAATAGTATTTACCTAATAGGGTTGTTGTAAGAATAGAAAGAGAGAATGAATCTTAGACACGAGACTGGCTCATAGTAAGTTTCAATAATTAGTTAGTGACTATCATTGATTAAAGTGTGAATAATACTTCTTGTATCATCCCCCACAAAATGTCCATATCTATGTAAATACTTAATATTTTCCTGCCAACAACTCTGGAAGCTGTTAAATTCTTGCACGAAAACTCTGGATAGAAACCCATGATACATGTACACAGAGACATACATGCACATGTATTCCAAAGAGATGAGAAGAAATGAGGCTGTTGAAATGTGAAGTTTCTGAATACAGGGAAGGTGAAGTACCCACGGAATGCATATTTGGGGTGTTACAAAGGATATAAAACCACCATCTATTTTAGATAGAACCAAAGCATTTGGTAGGCTAAGGGACTCAGAAGGGAGAATTTCCAATCAAAATCTAACTGCTTCTAATAATATTCATTCCAGCTGTAATCTGAGGCTTCAAGATTGCAGAAAGTACAACGGTCTGGCTTGCTATGGAAGCTGTTGTGTTTAGCATGGTAGCTGACTCACTGTTAGTGTCCCACAGTGGTTCAACAACTGAATGAATGAACCCATGAGTAAATCATGGAAAAATGGGGTTCATTATGGGAAAAGGGGTTGACCCAGGGCTGGCCAAATATAAAATGTGGGGAACAAATAGTGATCATCACCCTTTAACACTGTGGTACCTGATATAATTTGCCTAGGTCTATCCTTTTCCTGAGGACTTCTGCAGGACCCAGAAGGTCAAGAGGAAGTTCAAAACAAAAGAAAACACAGATAGGCAACTGCATGTCTTAATGGTAGAAATGTGTACATCCAGAGATGGTTGGATCTTGGCTTGGATACAAACTCATTCCTCCATCATATCCCTTCTCAAGTTCTTTCCAAATGTTTGCTATTCTATAGACAGAGTCTTGTCTCCATGAGTTGATATCACACATCTTTGTGTAGCTTTCTTTCATGCACCAAGGTAGAATATATAACCCAACAGGTGGCTTCAATTCACACTTTCTCACATGCATGGGAATTCTATACTTTATAAATTTAACTTGATCATATCTATAATAGCCTGTAACACACATACGATGGAAAATAGGGTGAGGTACAGGGCTAGAACATGAGTTTGGCTTGATAACTTGGGAGATGATCTGCCTTTGATATGGTACAGTTTTAGGAAAGACACTGGTCCAGAGGGCCCACCCCATCAACTTCACCAGCATTCTGTCTATTGATCCTGGGAATCTTCCTTGCTTCCTTGACTTCCTGGGAAGTCACTGGCTATGGCTTTCTTAATATCCCTACCAAAAGACCAACTCTTCCTCCACTCTTTCTTCGACAGGACAACTTCCAGCTCATGATTGCAATTTTAGAGGACATTCACTCTAGGAATGCAATCCTAAGGCTGAAGGTGCTCCTCTGTGCTTCATAATCTCATCATGGTGCCCAGCATTTCAGTCAGTGGTTACTATGACTTCTACCTCCTTCATCTCTGCATTGCTCATAGGCAAGGATGCTGTCTTACACTTAGACATCCTCAGTGCTTGACATAAAGTGGATGCTTTATACATCCTCTATACATGCTTTAACATGTATATGAAACTATCTGCAGTTCCTGTTCAGAAAAGTGGCATGTGTCTTCCCAGAGCTCCTGGCTTATGATAACGTGAAGATAATACCTTCTAAAGGATGAGCCCCTATCCGTCCTTTTAAGACTAAACTGCTTAAAACATTTAATGACTCCCTATGCATAGGATACAGTCTTAACTCCTGATCATTACCAGCAAGACCATATAGGCTCTTGGCTACTTACCCTCACACGACTTAGGCCATTCTCCACCACTCCAGCTCCACTAGGGGGATAATGACCTCTTCCACTCTTCATACTAATGTCCTCCTACCACAGGATCTTTGCACATACCAATCTCACAGTCTGGAATGCTATTTTCATTTTTCTCTGTTTAACTTCCTTTACCCTTTGATCATAACTCTAGCATCTGTTCCTTCAGGAAGACATCCTGGCTAGCAAAACCTGTAGCATGTGTCATGACTTTTTTTTTTTTTTGAGACAGAATCTCACTCCATCACCCAGGCTGGAATAGAGTGGTGTGATCCCAGCTCACTGCAACCTCCACCTCCTGGGTTCAAGAGATTCTCCTGCCTTGGCCCCCCCAAGTAGCTGCAATTATGGGTGCACGCCACCATGCTCAGCTATTTTTTATATTTTTAGTGAAGACAGTTTCACCATGTTGGCTAGGCTGTTCTCTAACTCCTGGTCTCAAGTGATCCACCCACCTCAGTCTCCCAAAGTTCTGGAATTACAGGCTGTGCCACCATGCCTCACTACTGCAATTTTACATTTATTTTTTGTGATCATTTTACTCAGGTATTTTTTTCTTTCAGCAAACTCTAAGATTCATGAAGTCTGGGCCTATACATCTTTTTGTTCACTTTTTTAGATCCTTTGCACCGCAGCAAGTGCTTGATGCATTTCATGTGTGAATAAATAATGATATTGATCCATACATTTCCACAGGTAAGACCCTGGGTCTGGGGCATTCATCATTTATTTATTTTCCTGTATTACCAATCAGAGAGAAAACGTACCTTCTGTGACAGGAAAAACAAACACTTGCAACCCAATGCCAGAGAACCAATGAAGCCTCATGGAATATGAAGCAACTGGCTGTTCTAGGCAGATGGGAGATGCACCAGGCATCGTGTGTTGTTCTAAGATCTTAGCAAAATGCACATCACCTACATGCTAATGTAGGCTGATTCATTCTCCAAGGATGTATTTTTTGTGGAATTGTCAAGCTACATTGTAACCCTAAATAGAATATTACTAAAGTGCTTTAACCAAGCCAGCTGGAAGGTCTGACATTTCATCCATATTGTCATTTATATACATATTTACAGCTGCCACCTGCCTGTAACTTGCCTAGATCATAAAGTAGTGATGTTCCTTGGTTTCACTATACTTTGACATTTTACTGTAACTACATTGCTTCTCATTCCTTAGTATCCAATTGCTTTGCGGCCATTCTTGAAATATATTGCTTTGGTGATGGAATAAGAATCTTTCTCTTTGGTCGTACTAGGTACTAGTCGCTCTCTTTGTCTCTCTCTCTTCCTTTCTCTCTTCCAACTCACTTTACCCCACCCCACCCCATACCCAGACGGTACAAGTCGTTGTTGGCACATGCAACAATTATAGCAGACCTTCTGCTACTTAAATGAACCCCCACAAACCCCAATGAGTTAAATTAGATTAGGGAATTGGGAAGTGAGCAGGAGGGCTGGCCAGTGGTCTCAGCTGAAGCTGATGCAGATTTGGTCTTGCCTCTACAAAATGAGAAATAAATGTTTCCTCCTTTAGAAAAGTGCTGGAAGCCTCTACTTCAGAAAGAGAATACTGGGGGTGGGGTGGGGGGGGGGGGGCAACAACTCAATTAAACACAGGTAGGTTTAATTTCAAAATGTTAGCATAGTCCAATTCAAGAATATTTGCAATTCACTTGGAATTTAGAATCCAGGCTCCATGAGCAGGAGGGAAGAATGAGTGTAGGGTTGAGATCTCCTCCTTCATTGTTTATAAGTTGAAACATAAAGCTGCCCTTTGCAGTGGGCTTGCATTATGGTCCCAAGCATAAAATGTATAGAAAAGTCAACTCACGCAAATTAACTTACCTACTGCCTCAACCTGCCAGGTTGAAATACTTGGCTTTCACTGCTCCGCAATTTCCAAAACTATCTCAATCTAAATAAATTACAATGCAAGAAAGAAGCATGCATTCAAGACATCCCCTGCAGAATTTGTACAGAATAAATACACAGCAAAAGCTCATAGAACTGAATTCAGTATCACATGAATATATTAGGTCCCATCCAAAAAGCCTCCATAGAAATCTGACGTTCCTCACCTGGACTGTGCAACCTCATCCCCCAGAAAGCTGGATGATTTCTGAGCATGATTCTTCTCCCTCCAGAGCCTTAACCCTCAGCCTGCCCTTCCTAGCTTGCCAACCGCCTCCTTGTCACTCAGGGACTCCCAGCTGCCTCTGAATTTACCACTCAGAAGGAAAGCCCAGGTCTTATCTAATCAGAACAATGACTGAAGTAGGCAGTCGCTTCTATGTTTCATGTGGAGAGGCCTCTTCCCCGGGCTGGCCTTTGAGCTACCAACCCATGCTCTTTATGCATGCCCTGAAACCCACCATTCTCCTGCCCTTGCACTGCTGATGCTGGGCTCCATCCGATGCCATCCACCCCAATCAGACCCCTGAATCCTCCTGCTGTCATTGAGCCTCTTCAAGGTCTAGTGGGGTCACTGGTTCCTCCTTCTCAACACCCACTCAGCAACCTACAGACCTAACCATTAACATCCGTGCCTGGCACCCAGTAGGTAATTAATAGATGCCAACATCCATCTTTTCACTTTCAATCAGGAGGAAAAGTGAAAAAGGGAGAGGTCTGGAAAGGAGCCTGAGAGTCGCAGATTGACAACAATGCTCTTTTCCTCCTCAAGGCACTCAGGCAGCCTCCATGCGCCACAGTATCTTCACCTGTAACCTAAGTGGGAGTCGGGGGCGGTTATCTTCAAGTCCTTACAGAGTTAACATTCACAGTGGCATAGAATTTATCATCCTCAGTCCTTTCTTTGTGAACTTTCTTTCTGGGAGTCTCTTTTTTCTGTGAGTCCCTTTCATTTATACTTTAGATTGAGTTCCTTCTTTTCTTTCTAGGATGACAGGGTCTGAAATGCACACCCAGAAAAGCTCCTGCAAGGCTCTCCTCCTGAGTACCTAATCTTTCTGTAGGGACACCTACAAAACATTGGTTTCAGGGCCCACTTTAATCCAGTATAATCTCATCTTAACTAAACACATCTGCAACAAATAGATGCCAACACCCTTTTTTTTTTTTTACCCACTTTGTGGAAGGGCCTGAAGCGCCCTTCTCCCTCCCCTCATGTTTCACTGTCCTTGTACTGCTGTCAGAGACACAACTCTTCGCTTCTCACTGCTCTCATGTGTTTCTGGTGTCCCTTCACAAATGTCTTCAAGTCCCTTGCATTTGAGATTCCTTCTCTTACACCTCATTGGAACAACTCCTTACCCTGTGAAGGTGTTCTCTGTATGTCACAGAGGCAGTGTCTTCTATTGCAGGATGGATAGGGAAAAAAAAAACAAACCCACATACACGTTTCTTTTTCTCTAGCTAAAATTATCCATCCAATAAATGATCACCAAGACCTACTATGTAACAGCCATGGTTCCAGGCACTGCGGAGGTACAGGCCTGAGATGAGTACAGATTTCACGTCTAATGAGAGGGAAGAAATGGTGCTAAACAAGTAAACAGCACCAAAATTACAAAACGGGGCAATGTCACAGACCACGACCCTGAGCCACACTGCATGTTGGCAAGGGGCGCTCTAGTGAAACCTGGATGATAACTAAGCCGGGCTGACTCCTGCCGAATCTCTTCAAGTTTTCAGTTAGTTCTGAATTCATCCATCTCTTTTCACTGCCATTCTTTCCCACTGACTACTTTCACTTGGCATAGTGAATTGAAGAGTGCCCCCCCCAACCCCAGCAAAAATAAATGTCCACCTAAGACTTTATAATGAGACCGTTTTTGAAAAATGTCCACTAAGAACACTGGAATATAACCTTGTTTGTTACAGATATATTTAGTTAAGGTAAGATTGTACTGAATTCCTGTAATCCTGGCACTTTGGGAGGCCGAAGTGGGCGGATCACCTGAGATAGGGAGTTCAAGATCAGCCTGACCAATAGGAGAAACCCCATCTCTACTAAAAATACAAAATTAGCTGGGCATGGTGGCACACGGCTATAATCCCACCTACTCAGGAGGCTGAGGCAGGAGAATTGCCTGAACCTGGGAGGTGGAGGTTGCGGTGAGCTGAGATCACGCCACTGCATTACATCCAGGGCAACAAGAATGAAACTCCAATTCAAAAAAAAAAAAAAGATTATACTGAATTAAAGTGGGCCCTAAATCCCATGGCTGGTGTCCCTACAAAAAGATTAGCTGAAGACAGACACACAGAGAAGGAAACTGTACATGTGACAATGCAGGCAGAGATTGAAGCAATACAGCCACAAGCCAAGGATACCCAGGATTCCTGGGAGCCACCAAGATTCAGGAGAGGGGCGAAGAACAAATCTTCTGCTATAGTTTGGCTGTGTCCCATCCAAATCTCATCCTGAATTATAGCTCCCATAATTCCCAAGTTCATGGGAGGGACATGGTGGGAGGTGACTGAATCACAGGGGTAGGTCTTTCCCCAGCTGTTCTCATGATAGTAAATAAGTCTCATGAGATCTGATGGTTTTATTAAGGAAAGTTACCCTGCACATGGTCTCTTGCCTGCAGCCATGTAAGACGTGTTATTACTCCTCCTTTGCCTTCCACCATGATTGTGAAGCCTCTCTAGCCATGTGGAACTGTGAGGCCATTGAACCTCTTTTTCTTCCTACATTTCCCAGTCTCTGGTATTCCTTTATTAGCAGTGTGAGAATAGACTAATTCATCCTTCCTTTAGAGTTCTCAGAAGGAATCCACCCTATCTACAACTTGATTTAAAACTTCTAACTTCCAGAACTAAGAGAATAAATTTCTGCTGTTTTAAGCTGCTCTGCTTGCAGTAATTTGTTATAGAAGCCGTAGGAAATGAATATACCTGGCAGCTGCCATTCATCCTTTGATCTCAAGTAAATGCTGTATCTTAAGATTAAGAGTAGCTTTCACTGGCCCTGAGAATACTCAGTCATTTTCCAACTTTCATGTGCTTCAGAAGAATGCGGGGCGGGGGGGGGGGGGGGCAGGTGGTTTTAAAAAATGGAAATCCCTGTATCTCAAGCCCAGAGATCCTGCTTCAGTAGTTTGGAAGGGACCTAGGAATGTACATATTTAACAAAACTGCCTGTAGACCCCTCCCCTCCAGGAGGTTGATGCTGATACAGCTAATTCATAGAACACACATAGAAAAATCTGTTGTAGGCTAGGTTAATTCAACTACATTCCACTCCTGCTTTCCCATAAGAAGCACTATAACCTTCAACAAATGCATTTAGCTCTTACTAGACTTGGCTTTTAATCAATACTTAATTGCTTAATTAAGAGAGGAGGATAGTGAGAGATTAGGCCAACAGAGGCAGAGGTCCACAGACAGGAAGAGCTGAAGATGCAAGGAAAAGTTTGAGATACAGTTCTTGATCACTTTATAAAATCATCTTTATCACTGCAAAGTTTCAATTGGGAACAGAGGTGGATAATGAGAAGGTGACTGGGCTGACGTTTCAGAGACCTTCACTTAAGGCAATGTGTTTTTATGCTACCCCTAACTCTGCACTAGTAATTTTGAATCTTTTTCTCATGGAGGGCTCCCAAATTGTGTATGTCTCACACTTCAAAAGACCTAGACCTACCTTTGCTTGAGAAATGTGAAAAGGTGACTTTAAGTTGACAGGGGAGGGTCTTGTTTAGGAAGAGAAGAATTCTGGGGTTTCTCTATGGGGTTGCCCAATAGGGAGCTACTGAGGCTGCTGGTGTAAAGGTAAGACAGCCTCGTGTGGTTCAGGAAGCTTGATCTGACCTTGAAAGAGAAGTATGGGAGACTAGTCATCCTGAATCTGCTCACTGCTTAGTGTATGGTACAAATGCAACTAAAATCAGTCTTCTCAACCTTCCTTCTTCTTCCAACCTCATGGAAACATAGCTCAGCCACAGGCAAATGTGAGCACTTACCCCACAGCAGTGAGGGAGAACTTGCTGAAAATATGTGTCTAGTTATACTAGAAAAACATACCCTCCTTGTTCTACTCCTCCTAAACTTCCGAAATTAGATTCACACCATTTTCATACCTGGGACAGCTGGGGTAAAGTGATTCCTGAGGTTACGAACTCAAGTGACAAGCAACTCAATCACAGAGGAAACTAAAAGATCCTCCTTCCTGTTAATTCATATGAGTCTGGGGGAGACTTAGAGCTGGGCAAATATTTCCAGGAGAATTGCTGGTTACTAAAAGCCCTATCTGTCAATGACAATGCTATCTCCTTCTCTGGTGTTAATTAGTCATTTCACACAGCATCTTTGACAAGGAGTTAAGCCCCAGTTAACCCAGGTTTCAGACAAGATGGAAAAGCAGGGGAGCAAAGGGGCTGTAGCAAGACCATGCTACAAATTATTGGGCAGGCTGAGATTAGAGAGAGAAGATCCCCAATTACTGAAATGGGCTTCCTTAGGCAAGAAAGCAAAAGGCATAGGAAGGAAAATGAAGCTTCACAGCTAAATTAAAATGGAAAATACTCTCCATTCGATCGTGAGCATTCAACAGACATTTATTAACTCACTTCAATGAGCAAACATTGAGATAAAGGTTCTGTAAATATTTTTTGTTGGAGATTAGATACTTATGGGACATCAGTCTTTGGGCATCTCTAAGTCACCCATGTGAAAAGACAAAACAACCACCACAACAAAAACCACACAACAAAAACCACACAACAACAACAACAAGAAACTGTGGTACCATGCAGATCTTGTCTTTTGAATTTCTAAGGGACCAAAGGAAAACGTTCTCTGCATTCTGTGCAGGGCTTCATGGCAAGGAGATTTCTGGGCAGGGAACATTTTACGTTTGAATCAAATGGCCCCAATCCCTTGATTTATGGACCTGTCACTACTCTTTGATGCTGTATCAAATGCATTTTGAGAAGTTCATTTACAGGCCTTTCCACTTTCAAAAGTTTGTCCTAATTATGCAGATCCGGGGCAAATATTGTGATTCCTGCTTTCATTTCCTCAAATGGAGCTGGTGCATAAGGGTACTGGAGACCTACGGGCCTCCAGATTAAGACAGGAGAAGTGGGGGAGTGTTATTGTTAAGAAGCTAAGATTACAGAGACTTTATCCAAATTGAAACACACGGCATCACTTTTTTCCTATAATTAATTTCTGTCCACTGTTCATTTTACTCATACTCATACTGGCACTAATACTACCATCTTTCCTTGGTTTAATGCTTACTAAGTGCCCACGCACATGCTGTACCTTTTAAAAGGGACTATCCCTTCCCTGTACTACGTTCCTCATCAGCACCAAGCATCCCCAGCTGACAAGACGGTATTTTTCTGGGCAGTCAAGAATGTTGCTTTTTCTTATTCCCAAAAGAAAAAAAAAAAAAAAAAAAAAAAAACTTCAAAGTCAGGCTCAGCAATAAAAATTAGAAAAGGTTCTTTATAAAACACATCATGATTATGGGTTTGTTGAGACTCAGAATCCATGGTAAACTGTTAAGGGTAGTAACCATCTACATTCACCCAGACCCTTTAAATACAGACCAAAATTAACAGTAAAATGCCAGTGGGGCATGGTGGCTCACGCCTGTAACCCCAGAACTTTGGAAGGCTGAGGTGGGAGGATCACTTGAGCCCAGGGGTTCAAGACCAGCCTGGGCAACATAGGGAGCCCTCATCTCTACAAATAATTTAAAAAAATACAATAGCAAAGACTTGGAACCAACCCAAATGCCCATCAATGATAGACTGGAGAAAGAAAATGTGGCGCATATACACCATGGAATACTATGCAGCCATAAAAAAGGATGAGTTCATGTCTTTTGCAGAGACATGGATGAAACTGGAAACCATCATTCTCAGCAAAGTGACACATAAACAGAAAACCAAACACCACCTATTCTCACTCATAAGTGGGAGTTGAACAAGGAGAACACATGGACACCGGGAGAGGAACATCACACACTGGGGTCTGTTGGGGGGTGAGGGGGGATAAGGGAGGGACAGCAGGGGGTGAAGGGATCGGGGGAGGGGATAACATTAGAAGAAATATGTAGGTGACAGGGGGATGGATGTAGCAAACCACCATGGCACGTGTACACCTACATGACAATCCTGTACAATCTGCACATGTACCCTAGAACTTAAAGTATATACTAAAAATAAAATCACCCAGGTGGGCGGTATGCACCAGTGGTTTCAGCTACTCGGGAGACTGAGGTAGGAGGATTACTTGAGCCCAGGAGGTTGAGGGTACGGTGAGCTAGGATCATGCCACTGCATTCTAGCTTGGTAGACAGAGTAAAACCCTGTCTCAAAAAAAAGTCTACCCAGGTCAATCAGAACTCGATCAGAGGAATTTTTGCAGAACAACTTCATTATTCATACAGCTGCCTTTGCTTTCTGCTCTCCTGCTAAGTTGTTAAATCTTTTCCTTTTTCTTTTTGAGACAGAGTCTCGCTCTGTCTTCCAGGTCGTGCAGTGGTGCAATCTCACCTTACTGCAACCTCCGCCTCCTGGTTCAAGCGGTTCTTCTGTCTCAGCCTCCTGAGTAGCTGGGACTACAGGTGTGCGCCACCATGCCTGGCTAATGTTTTTGTATTTTTAGTAGAGATGGGGTTTCACCATGTTAGCCAGGATGGTCTTGATCTCCTGACCTCGTGATCGGCCCTCCTCAGCCTCCCAAAGTGCTGGGATTACAGGCGTGAGCCACTGCACCCGGCCCCCCTAGGCTGTTAAGTCTCTAACTCTGTCCTCTGTTCCCAATACTGCCACCGACATCCCTCACTGAAGCCCCATCTCTAGACTCTAACATCTAGAAACTAACTTTTGAATATGTACATCTTCTTACAACAATGACTCTGTCCCAATCCTGGGGACTCTATTCCAGCCAGGCCACACCCACATTTTCTGGATGATCCGTTAGAAAACAGGTTAGAACATAGATAACTACATGTGTAAGCTCCCTGGAAGATATTTACATGACACTTAATCCTAAGACTTGCATAACTATAATCTGAACTAATAACCCCAGCTACTATTGCTTCAGTATAACGTTGGTTTAGCATAATAATGTGATTCATCAAGAGTTTTGCACATGTGTGGTCTTGTTGAACTTCCATGTATATTAGCACATCTAACTTGAGGCAACCACAGAAAAGAATTCTAACTATTACTTCCTAGAAAAAGTAGAAGTTTCTCTTGAAGATAAATATGTACAGTTTTGGTCTCTGCCAGAGGAAGGAATGCCTTAGGCAACAAAGGAATACAAAACCAGTAGTGCAGGGGAGGGATAGTGGGGGGGTGGGGAGTTGGGGAGGGATAGCATGGGGAGAAATGCCAGATATAGGTGATGGGGGAGGAAGGCAGCAAATCACACTGCCATGTGTGTACCTATGCAACAATCTTCCATGTTCTTCACATGTACCCCCAAACCTAAAATGCAATAAAAACAAAACAAAACAAAAAAACCAGTAGTGCCCTATTGTAGGGAGTTTAGACGCTCCAAATTTCCACTCCACGTGCTTCCCTTACTTGCCTCAAGGTCTTAAGACGGTTAATCTGTCCGTACTTTATATTTAATGTATAAAATAAGACAATAGATCTACTCTGGCTAATTCTCAAGGTTTTTAGTTTTTGCGAGGTTCAAATAAGACAACACATGTAAAATGCTTTCAAGTTTGTGAAAAGTAGATATAGACAGAGGTCTACGTCTACAGACATATATAGAAATACACTGCACTTTTATCACATTATTACATTTAACTCTATTAATGAAACGGCTTAGAAAAACAATGCTTCAAAGAGCCACAAAAATATAACATGAGGATACTTATTCCACCAACAAGGTTGTTGGGTTTATATCTGGCAGGATTCAAGGTTCTCAGCATATCAGTCAAATGCTGAACTGAAACCTTGTAAGAGAGGGGGGAGGGGCAGAGAAAGAGGGGAGGGGCAGAGAAAGAGGGGGAGGGGCAGCTCTTGAAACCAGAGCTTATTAAATCAATTACATGATTAATGTGAAAGAGAGTCTGTGAGACAGGAGGAAGATGGGGGGTAGGAGTTCACTGAGCACAGTAAAGGCTGCTTATCAAGCATTTTCTGTAACCTTCTAAGCCACCAAGAAAATTGCCTCTTGGTGTATGAATCAAACTGGAGAAATATATTTGTTGGCAGCTTTTCATATTAAAAAAAGAAAAGGTGGTAGTATATGAAAATCTCCTGTACCGCTCAATCCTAGAATTGACAGGTATTAGAAACATTAGAAACATCTCCATAGAAATCGAAAATGACATCTTATGCTTGGTAAGAGTTTGCTCGTGCAGCTGAAGGATAAGGTTTGAGGTTTCGATGTGCAAAGGACTGCCCAAAGTAAAAAGCATGTTAATTAAAGTGTCTGATGGAGCTTCCCTCCCAGTGCACCATGGGAGAAATGTGCCCATCCTCAGTATGGGTTGAGTTCCACAAAGGTCATTAGTCAGGAACAGGCAATGGCTCAGATCATCTCCTTGCTGGAGTTTTCAGATAAATCCTTCTCAGGGCCCATAGGCCAGGTCCTGAATCAGAAAACAACAACAACAACAACAAATCACCCAGCTACCCTGACCAAATTAGCTGATCTGGTGGGTGACGGTGGATGTCTGAGGCCAGGGTTTCTATTAGCAACCAGGTCCTTCTCGTTCCGGTTGACAAGACGGACAACCATCCACCCTTGTAAAAGATTCATGACCCAACTTTGCACTCTCTACTGCTTGCTTTCTCATAAAAACAGTGCAAATCCTATCAAAAATTTAGCAGAATCCCTGCCTCATCTGTTTAGGCCTGAAGCTAGTTGCAGGGACAACTCATTAGGGACAGGCTCATTAAAACCAGCCCTTGGGCAAAAGCAGTTTGCGGCCTCTTCATTTTTATTCACTCTCACCTCCCTGCCCAACCTCCTCGAGCCCTGAGACACGGGGCTTCTAATAATTTTGTACAGTGTGCAGGTCTGTTCACAGAGTTGCAGGGCCCAGGGTTGGACAAATGCTGCTCCTTACGTCTGCCAAAAATGATCTCTGTCTTCTCCTTTGTGTACCTCAGGAAGGCTGTGCTGGGAGAGGGGGGTGTGATGGAGAAGGCAGAGGAGGGAATCTGGAAAGCTGGGCAGCTTCTCACCTGGGGATGGCTGGGGACAACACCTGGCATTGGAGTGGCCAGGGGACCCCTTAGGACCAAGCCGGAGCTCTGGCAGAATGAGGGCCAAAAGGTAAAATCTTTGGGGTCTCATTCATGAGTCATGTTCAGCCCAGCACTCAGACCCCTGGGCACCTGGAGCCTGAGTAACAGCCTGCGTAATGGATTCATTACCAGATGTTTTCTGCTATGTGCCAGGATGCCATTCTCCCCATGAACTAGGGGAAAAGCTCATTTGTGCTGACAAAGAGCTATTGAAATCTTCAGGCATGGTGGGAAAGAACAGGCAGGCCCAGTGCAGATGCAAAGCTTCCAGGCTGCCAGCATCTCTGGGCACGTTTATTTTTGGAAGGGTGGGAGGAGAGCGCTGCAGAGGCAAGTGCCGGTGACAGCCAGTGGATAGGTAAGCAGGCTGGGTGAAGGTCAGTCCTGAGTAACAGGGACTGTGTTGACCTGGGACAAGAAAGCTCACGCTCACCCTGAGGTGTGCAGGTGCTACAGCGCTCCAGCTGGTGGTTGTAGTGTGGGGATGTTGCCCAATATGCAAGATCATCTGATTTTTTTGCAAGAAGCCAAAAATTTGGATTTTAAGTGAAATCTTTACATATCTAAATGTTGGCAGCTAATAACCAGGGTTGGGGCGGGGGAGTGGGGGAAGCAAAAACGAACTGTATGGGTGAAACAAAAGTATAGATTTCAGGTTTACAACACCTGATGTAAAAAAGATACTATAGGGGGAGGGAAACAGATACCAGTCTTAGTTTTTACCACTACCCAGTGACACTGGCATGTCAATGAATCCCTAGAGGCCCCTCTCTGCTTTTCTGTAAAGGAAGGCTTAGGCAATATGATCTCTCAGAGCAAAACTCTATGTCTCTAATCCTTTGAAAATAAACTTTATTAGGTAGGGTTTTTAGTTTCCACAGCATTTCACCATCTCAAATGGAACTAATATGCTAACAGCTCCACCAGTGCCAAAGCCTTTGATGCTGACTGTTCTTAAAGCATAGATTACTAGCCTTACAGAGCTTTCAGAGGTAGAATCGCCAAGTCACGCACATGCAGCATCAATTTCCTAACCGAGTTTCCTGGGCCAGTGGTGAGCTGGAGGACCCTGGTGTGAGCCCCATCTCATGGAGCACAAGGCAGTTCATTCTACCATTTCTCTTTTAAAAGGATATATTAAGAGGATAATAGCTGGCCTTTTGTTGTTGTTTGTTTTTGTTCTTAAGAAAGAGGTCCTCATTCTGTCACTTAGGCTGGAGTGCAGTGGCATGATCTTAGCTCAATGCAACCTCAAACTCCTGGGCTCAAGTGATCCTCCCACCTCAGCCTCCCAAGCAGCTGGGACTACAGGCATGCATGACCACATCAGGCTAACTGAGCAGGACTTTATCAGAGGTTGGCATATTAGGCCACAATGGACCCTGAAGATTTCTTGTAGCCCCCTTGGGGCTGCTAAATGTGAGGAATAGAGAGGAAGGGGTGAAGCTGAAGAGGAAGCTGCAAAGCCCTAGGTTTCATTTCCTTTTCTTCTTCCCTCCTCCCCAGACCTGAACAGAAAAGCTCTACTTTATCAGTATTGTATTGTACATTCATCTGAGTCCTTGAGTAAAACCTGTGAGGCTAAAAAGAAATGAATTAATAAAATAAAACACTTCCAGATGAAAAGTATGAAAATCACAACAGGATCTCTAAGTCCTAATTGTCTAGACGCCTGAGGATTCACTGACTCAGCTCAAATGGTGCCTAATACTGCCACATGTCTCTGGCTCTCTGTGCCTTCATGAGCCATACCCATCATTAATTGGTGTTGGGGACATACAAAGGGACACAGACTTGGGAGAGATTTTCTTCCCTAAAATCACCATATTCATCTTTTACCCCCTTTCCCCCACTTCAAAAGTTTACCTTCAAAACCATCTTGCTTTTTTACAATGTTAGTTCACATAGCCACCTGCCTCCACCCTAATATGCTGTGGCTGGGGTAAAACAAACTCACTGTTATTTATATGGGAATACCACCAGGCCACAGTGGCATGAATTATATTACCATAAAAATTTGGGGCCAGGCCGAAGTATCTCACATCTGTAATCCCAGTAGTTTGGGAGGCCGAGGTAGGAAACATTGCTTGAGGCCAGAAGTCTGAGACCAGCCTAGGCAACATAGGAAAACACCAGCTACTTGAGAGCCTGAGGCGGGAGGATCACCTGAGCCCAGGAGGTGGAGATTACTATGAGCTGTGATCTCACCACCGCACTCCAGCCTGGGTGACAGAATGAGACCCTGTCACAAAAAAAAAAAAAAAAAAAAAAAAAAAAAAAAGAAAGAAGAAAAAGAAAAAATATATATATGTGTGTATATATATATATTTTTGTGGTTGAGGAAACCTGGAACCTTGACTATTAATACAAAGCAACCATTTTCCATGAGCTTTGAACACACCACGGCTTTCTTTTCCACCGATATCATTGTCACCTCTTCCTCAAACCCCATCCCAATTTGACAAGCAAGGAATCTGTAAATTTGGGAGTAGATGCTCAGGAAAGAGTATGCATGAGGAAAAGACACATCCATTAGCAATGCAGATACAGTCACAAATGAGGCAGCGCTTGCATGAATAGTGCCTTTAAAACAGTTATTTAATCCAGCTAAAATTTATCTTCAGGAAAAACTGAGCAGTGTTGGGACTCAAGACATTTTGCATTTAAAACATGGATTAAAAGCTCTCCTCGTTGCCTTTCTTTAAGGGAGATATTTGCAAATCTCCTATCGACTTGCAAGGCTTGGAGATGGCAGGGACGAGGTGGATCGTTCTGGGTTAAAAATCGTGCCCAGACAAGAAGAATACAAATGATGTGTTTTCGTCTTAAAGTGAATGGATGTCTTTTCCTCCATCCAGGAGGAAAGGTGAGGCCGGATTTTTTTTAATCTGCCTTTCACAGCATTCTTTAGCCAGTACAGACTCATGACATGCCATGAAGAGAGGGACGCGAAGGTTCAAATCACTGTCACTTGTAAAAGGGCCACCGGGGTACGGTCATGTGATTCAGGTGATTTGCTCCTTCAACTGGATTTTTCGGGAGGTCAAGGTCTCCTGCAATGGGACGAGCACAGTGCGAAGGCCTGCATAAAGAAGACTTAAGCAGAAGGACAAGGCCATCCATTCGCCAGCACCAGCGCCAGCACCGTGCTCCTCTGCGAGCCCCGAGTGTGCACAGAGACACCCAGCATTGGCTCAACAAAACCAAGTGCGGTGGTTTCCGCTTGAACTCCGCTCCACCACTGCCCTTCATTAAAGATTCTCTACAAACAGGTGCTTCTCACTGGGCTGACTTCTGAAATGACTTTCTTTTTATTCCCAGGGACACATCAAGAGCTGAAGTGGGGGATTCATGCAGTATAGATCAGTCGGCCATTGACAGAGCATCAGGCTTTGACAAGCTGCTTGGCACGGTTGAAAGTCTAGGTTGGGCTTGGGCCCATCAAGGCTACGCTATTGAATTATTGACAGGCACTCACTGTGGTGTAAGAGGAGAACGAACCACAGCCTCAGCTCAATAAAGATGAAATGGAAACCCTCTCTGAAGCCGACTTTAGCACGTTAAAGGAGTTTTAATGGGCTGGTTTAAAATTCAGTAAGAGAATGCATTAGGCTGATTATATTTTCAATGGCTAAATGCAGGCATGCACACAAGTTTGGGATTCAGAGGGGTTTACTAATGAGTGGGGGAGCCTGTCAGGAAGAATTATGCCCTTCTAAAGGAAGACTGGAGTCCGTAGATGTTCCAGCCTGATCCCCAGAGGAGTTCTTTTCCTGCCCTCTCTCCTTGATTTCCTTCTTCTGCCCTCCCAGGACAGTGCTAAATGGCTAATCTGAATTTAAGAAAATGAACTTGTCTCGCCATTCTGGTCACCTTAGCCCCAGAGGACCCAAACCATGGACTGACATCCACAGTAGCACTTTTTACCCCCCCTGCATCCCCTTCGCAACCTCCCCTCCCCATCCCTGGCAAGAATAAGGTGTTTTCTTGTATCAGCATCTTATTCGAGAGAGGGCATGAAGAACAGCATCTTATTCGAGAGAGGACATGAAGAACTCTCTGTAGCCAGTGTCCCCTGGTTAGTAAATTAATATTAACCATTCTGATTTTTTCTTATATAATCTTTTCTTCTTTAAATTCCCACCTGCCAAGATTTACTTGTATTTTAATAGCTGATGTCAGACAAGCATCGCGGAGCAAGTCCCATCTCAGAACTATAATTTTAAATACAATGAGATTCGCATCAACTGACGCATTGACATGCAGGGAATTATTCCACGTGGACTTTTAAAGTGCATCCTAAAAGCTTCAAAGACCCAGCACATTTTAAAAGAATTTAAATTGATGATCGCGGTGTGCTTTTTTTTTTTAAGCAATTTGTCTAATGTGACCCTATATTCATTTTTTTTCCTGACTTTGCTTCCAAGGGGCTGCTTCCTGTCAAGTTGCAGAGAGGCCGACCAGCACATCTAAATCTGTGTTCACTGGCTTTCCACTAGATTATCATTGCCACGTTGAGCAGTATAAGTAAATCAAAGATGCTTCTCAGGGCTGCAGGAGTAGGCTAATCTCCAGACAAATATTTAGAAGGCAGCTTTGCCTACTCTGGCCTTAATCGTTTCCAACTGATTTGACTTATTCTAATTACAGCCTTTATGTTATAAAAGCCATTTTTATGTTGCCGGGGGAGCAGTTTCATTGCAAATACATGAAATTTTGCTGAGTTTCCGTTCCCATGTTGATTATGGAAATGGTACTCTGCAGCTTGGCTCTAATTAGAAAAACACACTGCATGGAACGTCAACAATTTTTAACATTAATAACGCGCCAACAGTGTCCTTTTGTCTCTTTTAACATCCTATCCACAGAGTCTGACACCAGAGAGCCTGTGATTCGCTCTGCGATGGAAGTAGGACTCATTTTCCCCAGGTTTGATGGACAAGAACTCCTCCCCCACCCCAAAAGTGGGAGCTGCCTGTTTGGAGAAGAAGGATACTAATTTAATATAACAGAAAAGCAGGGGGCAAAGGTAATTCTAGCATAGTTGAGGATAGTATGTTTGTGATTATGAACTTGGAAAATTCTAGTGCAGTATCATAAAACACGTTAAATGGTTCCATGGCAAATCAGAAAACACTGTGATGCATCTGCTCCATGGCTTCTTTTTGGTATCATGAGATTTGTTTTTATTTTTTGAGACAGAGTCTTGCTCTGTTGCCAGGTGCCAGGCTGGAATGCAGTGGTGCGATCTTGGCTCACTGCAACCTCCACCTCCAGGGTTCAAGAGATTCTGCCTCCCAAAGTACTGGGATTACAGGTGTGAGCCACTGCACCTGGCTGAGATTTTAAACTATGTTACGAAAATCCCAGCAAGGAGACCAAACAATTTTCTAGATATTTCACTGAGACACGAGGTGGGACACCAGGAGCCAGAGCTCAGGACATCACATCCTCAAAGGTTCCTGAGTGATCCTCTGCAAATGCCTGATGGCCAGGAAGCAGTTAACCCAGGGCCAACCCTTTAACTTCATGGAGGCTCAGTTTATTCATCTTTAAAGTGGGAAGACTTGTGCCTACCCTGTAGAGTTGATGGATGGATGAGGCATAATGCCTTGCTGTTACACTGGGTTGTGAATACATGTTTCCAACTGTGTTTGACAGTGATCTGATGGACACTGTCCAAATTTCACACATCTCTAACCTTTGAACAGGCAATTCCAACTATTGTAAAATACATGACACATGCAATATATGTTCAAACATGTTTGTTCAAGTTTGCCTACCGTAGTACTTTGGGATACAAATGTAAGAAGATGGAAAAACTGACTGGAAATAACATAAACATCCACCCGTAGGAAAGATACTGTGATTCAATTTTGTTGTTGTTGTTATTGTTTTTCTGAGATGGAGTTCTTTCTTGTTGACCAGGCTGGAGTGCAATGACGGGATCTCAGCTCACCGCAACCTCCGCTTCCTGGGTTCAAGGGATTTAGCCTCCAGAGTAGCTGAGATTACAGGCATGCGCCACCATGCCTGAGTAATTTTTTTGTATTTTTAGTAGAGATGGCATTTCTCTATGTTGGTCAGGCTTGTCTTGAACTCTGGATATCAGGTGATCTACACACCTTGGCCTCCCAAAGTGCTAGGATTACAGGCATGAGCCACCGCACTCAGCCTGATTCATTGTTAAATGGGAAAAATAACAACAAACAAACAAACAAAAAACCAAAACCAGTAAGAATAGAATGACTTCTATTAAAATATATATATATTACTCAGTCAAAAACAGGAGGCTATAAACTGGAAACGTACTTCCAATCTGTCCTCCAACAAGGCTGTCTTGAGTTACGCTCACCTAAACAGAGTTGTTTATATATGTAGAGAGAAGGTTTCAGTATGTTCAGGAGCTTACACGCCCTGCCCTCCCTAAAAAAGTAGCTGAAGATCACAATACAGAGAGAAGAAAAGAGGCTGCTATGTCATAAAAGGAATGACCTGCTTCAGTGATGATGACATACTTCAACAAGTACCGCCTGCTTTGGTCATTTCCATGGGGAAACACACACACACACACATGCACACGCATCGTACCCAGCGTACCAACCCCTACAGTTACAATGCAACTTAGTGCATGGAGGAACGAACCTTTACTTTCTTTGAGACATGATCTGGCATTGTGGCTGTGATGTCTGCCTGGATGATGAAGTTCTTCAAAGAAAATTATTGAGTCCTGCACCTGAATCCACCTAAAGGCCAAAACCCACAGCTAAATAGCTTCGGGGACAGGCACTTTTCCTGGTAGTGAACCAAATTCTCCTTCAAGTTGGCTTGCAGTAGTTCATCTTGCATTTTCCACCTGGTGGTCTTTAACGAAAGTCCTTCCACTGAAAAGCCTCATGGATGTAGATGCTGCTGCTTCAAGGAGTTGGAACCTAACACCTCACCCTTGGGTGTCAACTGCTCATAGTGATTTTCTTCCAAAGAGCACACTATGCAAAGAGAGGAAAAATGAGCTACACTACAGTGGAGAAACCTGACAGGCACTGCTTCGGCCAGATGATAAAGGTGAACATCAATAGTGATAAGTCATTTTCATAATATGTACCATTGACATGATGAGATGCAAATAGCAGGCTGTCACTGTGGTCCCCTTCTCCATAACCCATAACTCCAATCTCATCATCAGACAAACCCCTCAGTGGTAGGATGTGCTATGAAACACTTGCTTAGTAGTCCAAAAAAAAAAAAAAAAGAAAAGAAAAAAAAGTCAAGGTCATGAAATACAAGGAAAGTCTAAGAAATAGTCACAGACCAGAAGGAACTAAGACAACATGACAATGAAATGGAATGTAAGATCCTGGAACAGCAAAGAACGAGGTCAACACTAAGGAAATCTGAATACAATGCAGACATTAGTTAACAATAATGTATCAATATTGGTTCAGTAGTTGTGATAAATGTACCATATCGATGTAAAATGTTAACAAGACAGCACTTTGGAAGGCCAAGGCAGGTGGATCACTTGAGGTCAGGAGTTCAAGACCAGCCTGGCCAACCTGGTGAAACTACTAAAAATAGAAAAATTAGCAGGGCATGGTGGTAGGTGCCTGTAATCCCAGCTACTCAGGGCTGAGGCATGAGAATTGCTTGAGCTTGGGAGGCAGGAGTTTCAGTGAGCTGAGATGGCACCACTGCACTCCAGCCTAGGTGACCAAGTGTGACTCAATCTCAAAAAAAAAAAAACAACTGTTAACAAGAGGGCAAATTAGATACTGGGCAGATGGGAACTCTCTGAACTGTCTTTGCAACTTTTCTATAAATCTAAAACTATTCCAAAATAAAATGTTTATTAAAAATACTAAACTATAGGGGTCCTGTAGGGCCTCTGAAGGATGCAGTCCACTTACATGCTGGTCCTCGTGTTTGGGCCTCTGTCTTATTTCCCAGGTCCATCCATTGCTTCGTCTCTTACACTACCATGTCTGTAATCTTCTGAGCTCTTACCTGGTTTATGACACTTTACTTCTGTGCTCTCCAGAATCAGCCCTGATCTTTTTTCCTTTTACCTGCTTTATGTCTTCTAGTGTCTTTCTGATCATTCAGGCTTGACTCCTCCAAGAGCAGTTTCCAACAGTATTCTTCCCCTCTCTTCATTCTCACAAATACCCCGTCCAAAATTACACTTACCTATTCAGTTTATAATTAACTGTCTAACAAACCTATCTTCTACCCTTCTCTGAACTCCTTCGGAGATGGCCTCATCTACCTTTTCTCCCTGTCATTTGGCTTTGTCCATGGCACATACAGGTGTTAAGTAAGTATTTTTAGAAAGACTGGCTGGCTAGCTGTCCAGCTGGCTGGATGGATAGATGGACAGTTGGATGACTGGATAGTTAGATGGATGGGTGGTTGGGTAGATGGGTGGTTGGGTGGATCAACAGATGGATGGACAGAAGGATGGTAGAAGGGATGCATGAATTTTTCTATCTCTGATATTGTAGAAACTAAATTGATAATCTGTGTCCCAGACAATTCTTCAACAGGGGGAAGTCAGTGTGCTTCACCTGTGTCACATGAACCTCTTAAGACCCAACTCAGATGCCTCCTCCTTCATGCAGTCTTTCAGCAAGATGTCACTGCACATTCGTCTGTACTCCAACACAGGGCTATGCATGCATTCCACTGTTCTGTATCTGCTCTACGTGGGGCATTCATTTTCCCCTATTAGACTTTAAGTTCCTAAGAACAAAGGCCATGCCTTTATTTTCCCCCTGTTAGTCTTGAAGTTCCTAAGACAAAAGGCCATGCCATCTCTCTATGATGACTTGGGGAGAAGAAAATGTAGTAGTGAGAATTTCCTTTAGGGAGACTGTCAGGTCTCCATATGCAAGCCTAGAGCCTGAAAGTCTGAAGTCCTGCATGCCTTGGCTAATGCCTCCCACCCCCTGCCTGCGTTTGCCATTGTCCCTGATCGCCCAGCGGAGTTTCCCCCGGACAAGCCCTTCACCCAACCCTGCCTGCCATCTTAACTGTTCTTATGATAATGTAAATACCTCTCACCCAGCCCTGCCATCTTAACTGTTCTTATGATCATGTAAATACCTCTCACCCAACCCTGCCACCTTAACTGTTCTTATGATAATGTAAATACCTCTCACCCAACCCTGTCATTGTAACTGAACTTGTGGTCATGTATACTCCTTTCCCCCTATCCCCCACCACTGTAACTGAACTTACTCTGCACCACCCCTGCCCCCCAAAAAACTACCCAAACCTGTAAAACCAACTCCTATCCCACTGCCCTTTGTAAATGCCCTTATCGGCCTTAGCCCACCTGCACCCAGGTGAATAAACAGCCATGCTGCTCACACAAAGCCTGTTTGGAAGGTCTCTTCATTCAAAGCGCGCGTTTTTCAACAGAGACTGCTGCCTTTATTGTGGAGAATGCCAACGTAAGAGCTTAGTCTTTGAATTAGAACTGGACCCTTACTCACCCTCTCTCCCCACTATTTATTTTTACTGGAAGAGGTGAGAAATCTTTTTGTATACTAAAGATGCAAGACTTTAAAGACTTCCTCCTAGAACTCCCAAGAGGAAGAAGAGAGAACCAGCAAAGTTGAGTACTTGGTTGGGAGATTTCGATGGGCACACCAACCCCCAACTACCCCACTTCCATAGCTGTGGAGAAGAATCCTGGGAAAACAAGACTACGTGGGAATTTTGCATGGCGTCTGCTGGGGGCTGCCAGATATAAACTTCCTTCCCCTGTTGCCCTCCACAGAAGCTGCAGAGAAGTCTTCCACACAGTTCACAAATGTCACTTGACACATTGAATTCTCTGGGGAAAACACCATAAGGCTGTCGATTCTGTGTTGTGATGGCCTGAAAACAAAGATGACCACGAATGCAAATTCACAAGCTGGGAAGCAGGAGAGACAGCAAAGGAGTAGTACTTCCAGGAATCGACAGAATGCTTGGGGGGAGATTCCACACATCATGGAAAAGGGGGTTCGCTGGCATCTATGACAGGGCTCTCAAACTATGGCCCATAGGCCAGATTCACCCAACCATCTGTCTCTGTAAGTAAAGTTTTATTAGAACACCATTACCCCCATTTGTGTATGTATTGTTTGTGACTGCTTTCACACTAAAATGGCAGAGCTGAGTAGTTGTGACAGAGACCAGATGGCCACAAGCTTAAAACTGTTACTATCTGGTCCTTTATAAAAAATGTTTGTGCATACCTGTTCTAAGACAAGAAATCCTATGTCTTTAAGGCGCAATGCACCCTGAGTGACTATCTTTCCAAGGAGCCTCAGTAAGCACAATGACAGCATTCACAGAATTCACAAAAATATTCTCTTCTGGGATTGGGATCCCAAATTTTTCAGAGTAAAGATGACTAGGGTAGTGAATCAGCCTTTTCTCTAGGAGTTATCTGTGCAGAGAATTTTACCAAAATCCCACAGTTCAATTCTCTCCAAGCACTCTATCCCACCTTGGGAGACTCGTCCCACCTTTAAGACAAGGATTCAAACTAAGAAGAGTCTGACAGCCACATTTCCACCCTAGGCAAAAGCTCTGGGTGCCAGTAGGCACCCCCTGCTGACCTGGAAATTTCTTTGATGACCAACACAGTGTGGGGGCATCCTGTAGGATCTGAGGACCCATCTGCCCCCACTGCTGAGGTGACACCTTCCTTCCAACTGGGCTGGGTGGAAGGAGAGGACATTCCAGGTGCCACAGGCTGCCCACTGGTGGGAATGACTGGAATCCTCTAATGAGGCCTCAGAGAAAACCGTCTTTTGTGTTAACTAGAAACAAACCCCTGTATTCTGTGAATTGGGTGGTGGGGGAAAACTCTCTCCAATGGGGAGCTAATTAGCTTAGCAATTAAGTGCTCTGCACCAGGGTAGCAGACTTCCTGGCCTCAAATACTAGCTCTACTCCTTATTAAAGCAGGCCACTTAACCTCTCTATGTCTGTTCTGTAGCAATTGCCAGAGGCTAAGGAGAGGACAGAATGGAGACGGACAGCTTAATGAATATGGGGTTTCCTTTTGAGGTTATAAAAATGTTATGAAACTTGATGGTGATGGCGGTTGCATTAAATATCACCAATGACAGATTTAATGTTATACGTATTTTACCAGAATTATTTATTTTAATCAAAGACATATTAAGCAGGGCACAGTGGCTCAGTGGCTCATGCCCATAATCACAGCACTCTGGGAGGGCAAACAGGAAGGATTGCCTGAGTTCAGGAGTTTGAGACTAGTCTCAACAGCACAGCAAGACTCCATCTCTTAAAAAAAAAAAAAAAAAAGAAAAATTAACTGGGCATGGAGGCACACACCTATAGTCCCAGCTACTTGGGAGGCTGAGGCGGGAGAATTCCTTGAGCCCACAAGCTTGAGGCTGCAGTGAGCTCTATAACTGCACCACTGAGCTCCAGCCTGGCCAACAGAGTGAGACTCTTACTCAAAATAATAACAACAATAAGACAAAATATTAGGATCCCTTGTTAGAGTTAAGGAAAGGAATCAAATGAGATAATCACGTAAAACACTAGCACAGTGCATGCACACCGTAGATAACTAGTCAGTTTGGGTTATAGGTTGTTGTGATGGAAAAGCTCATGCTACCTGTGCCGTAGTAGAATGCCAGAGGACCATGGTGGGCTTAGACTCCTGTTGATGATTGTGAAAGCAAAACCACCACACAACAGAGATTCAAGTACATGTGCTTCTATTTATCCAAGAAACTAACAAATTAATATTCTTTGGCATATCCCTACGCCTGGTTCTTTTCCAGTCATATCATACATATGTTGTTTAATATGCATGATAACCAAGTCCCCTTCCTACAAATAAGTATACTTAGATTGTAAAAAGCTAAGTGACTTGTACACAGCCATCCAGCTAGCAAGAGGGTCCAGGTTCCTATGTGGACCCTGGCCACTGAAGTTGAAGTCCAATGTACTATTCCATACCATGCTGGCAAATGTTGATGAAACACAGAACGATGGAGTGCCATTTTTAATTAAAAGAAGGAAGTTGTTTCCAAATATTCTCAACAGTAAGATGCTGCAGCTTTGCTTCTGGGAATTGCATAAACAAGAAGCACTTTTCCAAACAGGGAATCAGTATGAGTAAAGACAGGAGGCTGGAATAGTTACTGTGGGCCAATGGAACATTATTTCTTCAAAAAGATTTATTTAAATGTGCTAGATTAATGATAAGTTCATTTGGCTGGCTTATAGCCTTAGTGTCAAGAAAGCAGAACAAGTTTTTAAAAATCAATTCCTTCAGCCAATTTGTTTTCAGCATGTACACTCTGTAAAGAATCATGTTAGGAGCTGGGGAAAAACTATGATGACCGATGGCCCTTGGCCAAGAGAAACTCAAATATCACAGGAGGAAAGTTAAGTAGGTAAATGCAACACTGTAACATAAGTTCCACAAAGGCAGAGATTTTTGTGTATGCTGTTTACTGATACATTCTCTAGCTTCTAGAAGAGTGTGCAACACACAGTGTATCTCAATAATTATTAGTTGGAGTAATGCAAAACGGAAAGGAATAGTTTGATATAACAGGGTCTATGGAAGCACAGAAAGAAATATCTGAGTGGTACTCTATCTATGCCCTTTCCCAGTGATAAAAACTATAAATTCCCAAGGGAAAAGATGTAGTACCTACCTTGGCCAAGTCCCATGATGGTTACATGGCAGCTTTTATGAGTTCCTCCCATCCTATGTTCACCCATCTAATGACTATTTTCTGCTCACCTACTCTAGGTCCCACTCTTCTAGGTACTGGACATATGAGAGGACAATATAGGTAGTTTCCTGCCTTCCTGAAGCTTACTGGAGACTAAAATTCAAGATAAAATCATTGCAGACAGCTCTGAATGTGATGAAGGAAAGGTACAGGGTGTTGACAGAGAGATTAAAAGCTGGCTGGGCAGGAACACTTTTGATGGGCCAGCCAGTGAAGGCTTCTCAGAGGACATGACACCTAAATCAACTGCTGATGAATGAGAAGGTGGTAAGGCAAGGAGAGGCAGGATGTCTTGTGCAAATTCCTTGAGATGCCAGAGTGTCTCTGCACAAAGAAGCAGCCATCATGGCTGGGGATGGGTGAGCAGGGAAGGGGTAACCAGAGAGGGGATGTGCCCGTGCCTCTGTCCACTGTGTTAGATATAGTGAACCCCAATTTTCCCTTCAAACAATCAGTATGTCAGTATGTTGAACTCTCTTATTCTTTAATTCTCTATTTTACAGTTCCACTTCCTTCTAGTTTCAGTAAACAACCTTTTCCACCAGTTCGAATCAGTAGTTCACATCTGTTCCCCTCAGTCCCCTGCCCCATCCTGACTCATCCTGGTCACCTACTTCGGTCACCTGCTCTGGTCACCTGCTTTGACTCCTGCTTACCTGATCTGACCTGCCCATAACCGTCCTTCCTGCCAAACCACTGGCTTGCGGTCTAACTCTAGCCAATAGGGGAACAACACAGCAGTAGGGGCGACCTCCATCAGGCATAAGTACCCCTTTTCCTCCTTGTCCAGGTGTGCACTCCCCATCGATCCATCTGTGAGCCACATCCTTCTATAGAAGTAAATTGCCTTGCTGAGGAAATGGATATTTGAGTGCCACTTCTTTTGTGGGATTGAAAATTCTACTTATAGCAACTGGAAGGTATCCCCTCCAGTTGCCCTGGTTCACAAGATTGTATTCACAGCGTTCACATCAGGGGATGTCAGGGAAGCCTTACTCCACTCCATTTCTCTCCAGCTCTGGAACAGTGTCCTCTCCACCTCCACACATTAATTTCCACAGGCAGGTCACCTTTCCACCAGTGTAGGCATCTCACAGCAGAATCAAAGAAAACAACAGAAATCCTCCTATTGATTTTTTTTTTTTTTTGCAGAGTGCCAAGCATTGTACTGTGTTGTATTTTATTATCTACATGTGCAGAGGTGAAAGGTATCACTCATTACTAACACTGCTGCTGCTGCTACTTCTACTATTGTTATCATTATTTTTATTCCCATTATAAAGTTGAGTCTGACGGAGTCTCAGAGAGGGGAAATGCATTGTCCTCAAAGCCAAAAAAAAGAAAAGAAACAAATGGAAACTCATATATGGGTGTGTGAACATTCAAACATAAGTTGTCTGACTTCAATGTTTGGTCTTTGCTTATTAGATATTAACCCTCTGGTGAGGCACACTGGCTCACACCTGTAAACCCAGCACTATGGGAGGCCGAGGCACGTGGATCACCTGAGGTCAGGAGTTCGAGACCAGCCTGGCTGACATCGCGAAACCCTGTCTCTACTAAAAACAAAAATAAAGCCAGGTGTGGTGACGCGTGCCTATAATCCCAGCTACTCAGGAGGCTGAGGCACAAGAATCACTTGAACCCCAGTAGCAGAGGGTGCAGTGAGCTGAGATCATGCCATTGCACTCCAGCCTGGGAAACAGAGCAATACTTCATCTAAAAAACAAAAAACAAAAAAGACAATAATTCTCATAGGTCAAATATATCTCATACAAGACTTCATTCAATAAAAATATTGACTGTGCAGTGACTATATGCCAATTACAATGCTAGGTATTAGAGAAACTAAATGAATAAAAGGGATTCCTGAGTTCAAGGAGAAAGACACGTAAGCACTATCATGCAACATGGTACATCCATCACATAAGAACATATAAGGAGTTCAGATCTGGGGGAAATGACAAATGCAGCTGGGGCCTCCCAGTGGCGGCAATACTGGAACGATAACTTAAAACACAGGTAAGAACTTCTAGGATGAGCAAATAGGAGGGAGGAACATTCCTGGGATGTAAAAAGATATTTGACGTGGAGGCACTGAGTACGTTCAAGAAACAGTTAAATTAAGGCTATGTGCAGTGGCTAAGCACAAGGCAGGCAGATCACCTGAGGTCAGGGGTTTGAAACCAACCTGGGCAACATGGTCAAACCCAATCTCTACTAACAATATGAAAATTAACTGGGCCTGGTAGCACATGCCTATAGCCCCAGCTACTCGGGAGGCTGTGGCACAAGAATCACTTGAACCCAGAAGGTGGAGTTTGCAGTGAGCTGAGATTGAGCCATGGGACTCTAGCCTGGGAAACAGAGAGAGACTCCATCTCAAAAAAAATAATAATAATAAAAACAAAAAACAACAGTTAAATTACCTTGTGCAGGGGATGGGAGAGAAAAGAATGACCTGATGTCTTAGACCTTGGTTAGAGATTTGGGACTTTCTCTTGCAGAGGGAGAGCTACATGTAGTAGTTAAGCAAGGCAGTGGAGGGTACATTTCACACTTTTGCAAAGACCAAGCCTGTCCCATGTCAGCAGTGGCTCTCAAAATGGGGTTCTCAGACCAGCAGCATCAGCAACTCTTGGAAATTTGTTAGAATGCAAGTTCCCTGGTCCCACCCTATATTCTACAGAATCAGAAACTCAGAGGTTTTAACAAGCCGTCCAAAAATGCTGATGCACACTCACCTATGATAACCAAGGACGCCCCACCGCCCACCTACAGCCTGCCTTGCCTCTGCTTACACCCCAGTAAGTGTAGCCTCGTGTCTCCAGACTGCTTCACTCTAGCTTCTAACCCAAGATCCAGTCCCGTTGCTATTTTCAGGTCCTTCCAGAGGACAGATAAAATAGGCAACATGTCACACTCCCTTCTTGTGTCAACCCACAACCTCCAGGACCAAGACAGCCACGCAGCACAGCATGCCTCTAATTTTGTTGGGGGGGACCCTCTCTGGGTACATCTATATGATTTGAGGAACAACACGCTTTCTCCCTCTCCTTCCTGATTTTCCGAGCTGCAGGCTGGAGAGTCAGATAACCATGCTGCTCAGTATACTCATGCTGCTGCTTGAAAACTATCATTAGGTAAGAGCTGGGCTAATGCATTCAGAGGTGGTGAGTTAATAGGAAAACAGGCCCAATTCGGCAGCCTGTGCCCATGGTGCCCCCAGAGCTGGGTGTTAAGTGGTGACTGGCAACTCCCCTCTCTAATCACCCCTTGTTAGCTGCAACTATAGGCAAATTGCTAGCAAGGATTAAGCGGGGGAGACGATGCCAGGATCACTGTCAAGCAGAAAAAGACTCAATTTGTACAGCAATCATGACGCTGTAATCACTTCTTTAAGAGCTCTTTCGGCTGCGCTTGCTTCTGAAAGGTGTAGACCCTGCCTAGGCGAGGGTGGGCCAAGAGCCTGCACGCTGGCTTTTTCCCGAGCATATTAAAATGATTATTCCCCTAAACGAGATAAGCCTTTCTATTAATAGCGCTTTGCCTCAACGGGTCTCTCCCGACATCCGAGGCCCAGATGCCGCCTTGAACAAATGAACACCAACGTGCATAAACAATTGATCTGAGCTCATGAATAGAGCACATTTCTGTAAACACTAAGGAGAATCTGGGAGGAAGCTTTATGGGAGAAAAAAAGATACATTTCGTTTATCACTGTTTGCATAATGCTCATGTAAAATAGAAACAAATTAACGAGGCAGTATTTTAAGAACTGTTACACAATAGAGTCAGGAAAGGAAAAAAAAATTCCTGGAAGGCGATCCTTTCTCTCCCCAGTATAAGAGATGATTGGTTAAAAGAGGGAGGGGAGCTTCTTCCCCCGTAGAATATTCTGGAGCTTTTGCCCAGGTAGGTTAATTGCTATTTTCCAAGCTCATTCTCAGGGCTTAACAACTTCATTATTTTCACACATTTATCCAGAGAAGTTTAGAAAGAGAATGAGCAAGAGGAACCTATGTAATTCCAGAAGAAACATTTGCCACTTGGAAACAAGAGAGACTGCCAGAAATAAGGTGATATTTAAAGTTGAAACATGATTCATTCTGATGCAAATGTAATTTTAAGTCCTTCAAAGAAGGGTTTCCATCCTTTGAAATTTCTCAAGTAGGAACAGGTTTTGAGGAAGTTTTCTATTACATGATGCAGTTGAGGGAAAAATGAACCAATGAAGACATGGAGAAGGTTAGTCAGAGGTAAAAGTCCACTCAACTATTACTCATCAAACAGACCCCTTACAGGTTTATAAGAAGTCATAATGAAAAAATTAAACCCCACTTCCCTCATTAAATGTGTTGAAAATCCACAAGCTCTAAATGAAGCAATAAACAATACCGGAGATTTAGTATTCTACAGCAAAAACGCTCTTCAAAACACAAATTTCACATTTTTTTTCCTCTAAATGTCTAAATGAAATAATTTCCCAAGAGTATAAGCCTTTCCCTAGGGGGGGGGAACAAAGTATATTTTAAAAAATCAGTACTCTTTGCTATAGACAATACACTGAGATTTAAAATAAGTTCCTCTTTTCATGTCAAAATAATAATAATGCAAATTTGTACTATATTCATACCATCTTACGACAACATTCTTTTTGGTGCTTAAACTGCCAAGCATCTTATCATCTTTGGAATATAATTTGTATTATGTTCTGCTCTAAATTTTACCTCACTAGGGGTTCATTCAGTCAAAATAACACCTGTTATTTCCAGAGGGAGACCTAGAACCTGAAGAAAAGTTAACTAGAAAGATGATTATGGGATCCTTTCGACTGGCATTGTTTCCTATTTGTTTGTTTGTTTGCTTGCTTTAAGGATAATACTATACTCCCAAATTGTCAAAGTTGAAATTGTATCCCCTTCCAAAGGTTCTTTCATTTCTTTCTTATCCTGGGCATTACATAAGAAACAAAACAAATGCATTACGTACCTCGTAAACAAGTATGATGTAAACAGAGTCCTTACGGTAATCTCGTATTTAATAAAACATATTCAAGTGTATGGCCCGGTGAGGTGGTTCACACTCGTAATCCCAGCACCTTTGAGGCCAAGGTGGGTGGAACACATGAGTTCAGGAGTTCGAGACCAGCCTGGCCAACACAGCAAAATCCTGTCTCTACGAAAAATACAAAAAGTAGCTGGACATCACGATGCACTTCTGTAATCCCAGCTATCTGGGAAGCTGAGGCAGGAGTATCGCTTGAACATGGGAGGCAGAGGTTGCAGTGAGACAAGACTGCATCACTGTACTGCAGCCTGGGTCACAGAGCTAGACCGTATGTATGAGGGTATATATATGTATACATATGTATGTGTATATATGTGTATATATATGTATGTGTATATATGTATATATACATACACACATTCTTATATATATACACACACTTGAATATACATATATAAAGAGACATATATACACATATATGTCTCAATATATACATATATGTATATTCAAGCATAAATTACACAAATAAAATTCATGGCTGCTCTGTGCACTTCTTTAAAAAATGACAAAAATCTGCTACTGGAGTCATTATATCATTGCATGGCTCTTTTCCCTAAAAATTCGCTACTTAAGAAGCTCAAATGCTTCATAATAAAAAAAAAAGGCTCAGAATAAACCAAAGAAATAATCAGCTTGGAAGATTTTCCCTGCCTTGTGCTTAAGTTATATAAATAAAGAGAACAATTAATGTCAAATGCCTTTAGTTCTCCATCCTATTAGCTTTTGGATGCTTCAAGGTAATCTTCAAAAAGGATGACTTCTTGGGATTAAAACACAAGGTTTCCTTCAGACATATGGACAGGCTGGTAAAGACAGCTCATGTGAATAATGCATGCCACCACCCCCACCCTTCTGCTCTTTAGTCATGCTGATTTACGAGAAAGGAGAGATCTGGAGAGAAGCGAAGAAATGCTTCAAAACAGGTGAGGAGAGACCCAGAACAGAGCTGTGCAATATATAATGTGGAAAAGAAAGTGGCCCAGCCTCCTCCTCTGGGCAGGTCAGCGAATCAGAACCCAGAAGTCCCCCCGAATCACATGCACCATATAAACAGCACAAGCAGCAATTGCAAATCATTCGCCTGTGCCCACAGTCAGCAAGAAACTCTCCTTCCCAGGAGTGTGAGGGGAAGGACTGGTAAATTGAAAGTACAGATGGTGACAGAAGTTTTAATGCAAAGTACCCCAACTCACAAGCCACCCCAAAGCCTTCCAACTCTCCCCTTTCCTCCATTCTACCATTCTGCTGGCAGATGAAACTCCGGCACCCCAAATTATTTTAGTATGACAGCTTGCAATTACCTGTCATTATCTCCCCACCCCCCAGCAATTTTTTATATTTTTGCAAGATGCACTCTTTGTGTTTAGAACGGGTGAGAAAATACCTAATCAGTTAACTATGAGAAATCCTATTTTTCCAGGAGCAGCTGAGATGGGGTTAGATACAGGTACCCCATGAACTGGTCTTGCTTTTTGGATCACTCCTGAAAGAAGGCCAAGTCTATGCTTAAAATACAGCAAGGCTCCAACACCATTGGACCCATGTTCTTATTCTCTCACTCTCTCTCTCTCTCCCTCTCATTCTCTCTCTCCTGGTTTCAGAGACAGAATCCCCAACGGGTAGAGATAAACTCACCCCAGGTGTGAAGCCAGCCTGTACGAGGTTGGGCGGCCAGGCATCAGTGTGAAGGGCCAGTGGTTAGTTCCATGGGCAAAAGTGTGGGCCACAGGAGGGAAAAGGAGGGATAGAGAGGCTTTGCAAAAGGCAAAAGAAAAAAAAAGGCAGAAGGAAAAGCATCAGGAATATGTGCAAAGAAATAAAAATAAGGCAAAGGGAATGGGAAATTAATAATCCAACAAGCAGGTTTCCTCCTTCTTATTAATCACACTGCTTTGCCTGAGCTACAGAGAAACTCAGTGCTACACATGGGAGGGGAGGGGTTTGCACACCATTGGCTGCCTCTCCTCACTCCTATACATCTCAGCCAATCCTCCCCGTGCCTTAAGGTACAGATATATCTAGGCTGCAGTTACAAACCCCTGGAAGATGAAAAATTGTGCTCAGTGGGTAAGGTACTGCTCCATCCAGTTAATGCACTATAAACTTTATTTGAGCTGACTTCTCATTTGATCCCCCAGTGACGGGGTCAGGGAGTGCAAGCAATTCCACCCCAAATCATGCCATAATCGAATTGCTGCCTATTTCCCGAACCTATAATGAAAAAGGCAACCGAAATAATGCAGGTAATGCTGGCAGCCTCCCTTGCCTGTCGGACATTATTACCTCCGATTGCTTGCCACCATTTCCCCAGTACTCTAACTATGAATATATTTCACAGCTCACTTGCTCTCCTGTGTGGGTGGCATGGTATAGACACCTACATGATATGAAAGGAAATCTAAAACAATAAGGCTGTTTCTGAGTGCTGTGCCTAACAGCCTACTGGTGGGAGAGGCAGTTGTATCCAAGTGTTTCTCCCTGGCACATGCACACGCACACACATGAACACATAAGCAAACATACACACAGAAATACGACGTGGCCGAGAATCACGGGCTCAACTAAAGCCAACTCCATTTCTCTTTGTCTATTTATGTCCCAGCTTCATCACCTACAGCATAATAACTGAGAGTGTGATTCCTTTATCACGCAGAGGCTCTGAAGGTTTTTATTCTATTTTCTCCCTCTGAAAAATATGGAACAGATATGGCTTTAGGGACCGGGCATGAGATAAAATAATGCGTGTACACTTCCTACCTGAAAATGCCTTTTAAGGGCTCACTTCTCCTTCAAAAAGGTTGAAGAAAGCAACACTCTCTATTTGCCTGCCCTTACAAAATGTAATTCAGTGTCCTATCATTATTTCGCATCTGAGAAAACTGCTGACAACAGCATGATGCTATGGTACAGAAACTCAGAGTGAAACCAGAAGCAATGTGGAGTTGTTATTTCTATGACTGCCTTTTGGCAAAGGCCATCTCCAGGCCAGTGGAAATATGACAGTGGACACTGAGTGTGGCCTGCAGTCTCTGGAAGCAGCAACCAATGGAGCGCCTCGGTGGGCTTGCAATCTACCTTTTATTTCTCCATCCTGTAGGTTCAGTTCACTCAGAGCAGTGACTTCGATATCATCCAACATCAGACTTCTGCCTTAGAAAACTCAGCCATGCCTGGAAAATGTCACTATTGCCAAGGCCAGCCTCACCTAACATTCAGTCTGGTGTTTATTTACCCTTGGAAATATGTGTATTTATGGATGCCTGAGCAAAACAGTCATAGAGAGGAAAGTGTCCATTAAACTGGCAAATGTATGTACAGTAGGAGAAGAAAAGTGAAATGAAGAAGAAATGGGTGACAGAAAGAGAAAGATTAACAAGCTATGCTATAAATACATGCAGTTTAAGAATCAGCCAGGAGATACTGAGATAACATCAGAAACAAAGTGTCCAAGGACGGTATTTTCTTAAACTTCAATTACAGCATAGGTTGTTAATCTTTCTCTTTCTGTCTCCCATTTCTTCTTCATTTCACTTTTCTTCTCCTACTGTGCTCTACAATTTCTATTACACACAACTTTCCTGGTCAATGCCATTGCCTTCTCTGCCTCGGCCCAACCTGTAGCAAGAGAAGCCAGCTGCAGAAACGACCCTGCCGCAAGACTGCAAGACCAGCAACACAGTCAGGTGCAGTTTGTCAGGTGAAGGCGTCACAATTTCATCTCCACCTCTGTCCAGCCCCAGGAAAGGGCAGGACCATAATTTTTTTAAAAAAGATACGTAGGTTTGAAAGCGCATGCTGATATACATGGACAAAGAATAAGTCTTTAAAATACTCAGCACCATGGGCTATAGAGAACAGATCTTATAAGGAAAAGAAAAAAAGATCAATATAAAGGAAAAAAATGCTCCAGACGTAACTGAAGTCATACATTTGTACATGACTTCTGCTATATGCCCAATTACTGCTATTTATCAAAGAGTAGACAACATTGAACCTGGCAGCATGAAAAACAAATTTTACTAAGTCAGAGGGGAAAAAAAATCATCAGAAAGGAAAAGAAAAAAAAAAAGATACAAATAATAAATAATTCAATATTCTTGAGGAAAGCTCTTGCAGAAAAGGCCTGGTTGATTCAAACATCAGACATGCGTCTGACAAGAGATGTATCGATTTAGACAATTCTATCATCATTATTCCAGCCGGAGTCCTTCACAAAAGCTGCTCTTTTTGCTCCTGTTTTTATTGCTGTAACTACCAACCTCCTTCTTACACCTCCAACTCTTTGAACCAGTATTCATTACAGCTTAAATCTTAAGCCTAAGCATAAGATGATAAACAGATTCCATGTCTCATGTTTGGGAGGCAAGCTTAGCTTCCTTAAAATCTAATAGGATGAGAGGCTATTTACAATCTGCTGAGAATATCCACACTCTACGGAATAGGTCATGTGCCCCATCTGTATAATTACCACGGCAGAATATTTAGATTGGAGAGAGAGCATATATCCAAAGCAAACATTACCCACATCTAACAAAGAGTTGTCAAATGCTGAGCAGGAAGGCTGACAATAAATGTACCCTCATTTGTTACTTTAAAGGCTATGAAAAGAAACAGTGACAACATATATCAGTAATGATTTCATTCTCTTCCCAGTTTCTGCCCAAACTGGGTTGTAAAGCCATACTTGCTCTTCCAACCAAAACAATAAAAAAAAAAAAAAAAAAAAAAGAGAGGAAGAAAGGAAGGAAGAAAGAAAAAAAAATATCCTTTTAGGTCAATGCAGATCACTAAAATACAGTGGTATGATTAGTGGAGAAGAAAAAAAAACATGCCTCCATCAGGCATCTGCAAAAAGCAGAACTATTTCTTCAGTGTGCGGTGTGTTAATTACAAGCAGATAGGAGGTACCACGGAAAATTAACAGTCTTGCAAAATGCAGGAGAGGTAAACAGACAAAACGGGAACTACTGGAGGGTCAGGAAAGCAAGTCAATTTTGAAGAAAGATAAAAGAACTGTCATGTCCTTGACGGTTGTGGAGAGGGGAAAGGGCAGGAGGCCCTGTTATCATCAGCTAATTAGGCAGGAGGTCCAAGCTTGCATATGCCGCAACATTTGCCATGGTAATCAGATGTATTATTCAAATGTGCAGGAAAACAAAAGCCATGGCGGACCTGACAAGGCACAATACAATCTGCCCCCTCAAAGGTGCCGAATGCATCGCACCAAGGAAGGAGTGGGATTCTGGTTCTTCTGCATTAAGAAGCGAGGTGGCCAGCTTAAATTCAGACGAGAGATGGGGGAGACTCCCAGAACTGAATATCCTCCTGTCTGTGTTTGATGCTCAGCTAAGGGGAGCGTCATTGAGGGAAAGATTCAAGAGGAACATCAGGCAGAGGGATCAAGGCAGCAACCAACTACACAGAGGACATGATAAAAACATCTGGCCAGGCGTGGGGGCTCATGCTTGTAATCTCAGCACTTTGAGAGGCCAAGGTGGGGAACTGCTTGAGTCCAGGAATTCCAGACCAACCTGGGGAACATGGCAAAACCCTATCTCTACTAAAAAATCCAAAAAGCTAGCCAGGCATGGTGACGCACATTTGTAGTCCCAGCTACTCCAGGGGATGAAGTGGGAGGAATGCAGGAGCATGGAGGGCAAGGCTGCAGGGAGCTCTGCTTGTGCCACTCCACTCCATCTTGGGTGACAAAGTGAGGCACCTTCTCAAAAACAAAACAAAACAACAACAACAAAAACCCAGAAACAACAAAAACAGCTCTTAGTGGATCTGCAGGAGTCAATGTCTTCCTTTACAAGGGAGAGGAGAGAAAGAGATGGGGGAGTCAGAGAGAGGAAGTCAGAGACAGAGACAGGGACAGAGAGAGGAAAAAGAGGATGAGAACATGAAGCACTGGCTCTAGAGAGCAGGTAGCATCAATATCGTTTTTCCAGGGTTGCAAAAGTCAGGGTGCGAAACTCCTCAAACTCTGAGATCCAATCTAATCTAATAATACTCTGTGGTAAAGACCAATTCAGCCAAATATTGTTTTGGTCTTTCATACACAAATGCGTAGTGACTATGTACAGGTAGAGACTTTAATGGCATCAGACATGCCATCAGGAAAACAGAAGAGCTGTGTCGGACAGAGACACAGAATGCCTAATCTCCATCTCAGATGTCTGACTCACACCTCAAAGAGGCAGTGGTCACTCCATTTAATGAGAAGTCTTCTGGACACCATGGAGCATGGGTGTCAAAGTTGTTTGTCACACAAGACTCCAGGAAGTGCTTTGCCCTGTGAAAACTGGGCATGAAGCCCCACACCCACACATAGACAACACACAGTCCTGTCTAGTATACTCTGGAAGATCTTGTTTACCTCTGGCAAACCTCTTCTGCAGTAACTTTTTAACCAGTATGGGGCATGGAGGCTTCTGGGGTAGAAATTATGGACCAGCAATGGAAATCAGTCCTCTTATCCTCAAGCTCGCTGTGGCTGATGGACCTGTGGGCCCTGGAGGAGAAGTGGGTTAGGAATGGAGGGATGGGCAAAGAGTGAAAGGCCAGTGTCCTGGCCTCCACTGACCAAATGTGATTTCAAAATCTCATAGAGGATTCCCACATGCTAACCATATGGAGCCCGTCTGTGTGATGAGGGTGGTGTGGCGATGCAGGGATAGGCTACATACTAGTGCCAATCGTGTACCTAATCCGGAAGCCTCAACCCAATACATCTGCAGCAAAAGGGAGATGGGAGATGCTGGAGAAACCAAAGTGGGTCCAGAAGTGAAGTGTACAATCAAGCTCCATCCGAGGACAAATTCTGCAAACACACACGTGCACAGAGGGTGATCATCGTGAAGCCTTTCACATACTTTTTTTTTTTTTTTTTTTTGAGATGGAGTCTTGCTCTGTCGCCAGGCTGGAGTGCAGTGGCGCAGTCTCAGCTCACTGCAACCTCTGTCTCCCGGGTCCAAGCCACTGTCCTGCCTCAGCCTCTTGAGTAGCTGGGATCACATACTTTTTATATAGCATTCTTGAAATGACAAAATTATAAAGATGGAGAACACATGAAGGATTCCTGAGATATGGGAAAAGGGAGGGAGGTCACCATGGGTACAAAAGAATAGAGCCTGGGGTCTTTGTAATGGAGCTATGTTGGCTATGGTGGCTATCACAGGAAGCTACATGGGTAAGACATTGCAGAGAAGTGAACACACACACAGGACAGCATGTGAAGCTGGTGAAGTCTGAATAAGGCTATGGGTTGGATCAATGTCAGTTTCCTGGTGGTGGCATTGCACTTTGGTTATACAAGATGTCACCACTGGGGGAACTAGGGGAAGAAAATATGGGGTCATCTCTTTGTCATATGTCTCAAAATTACATATAAATGGACAATGACCTCAACCATTAAAAAAAAAAAAATTAGACAAAGCGTAAGTTTAGCTGTACACGGGAATCTCAAGGATCCTACCTGCCAGCCATGAGTTCTTGGACACACTACTTCTCTAAGCCCCAGTTTTCTGCTATAAAATGTGGATAATAACAGCACCTCCTTCAAAGGGTTGTTGCCAGGGATTAAATGAGATAGTATGTGTTATGTGCATAGGCCAATCTTTGGCATTTAGTAGAGAGTTGATACATGATAGCTATTCAGTATTACCACTGTCATTACTATTTACAACTAGTGTCCAGATACATATGGAAAAATAAAAGCATCTCTAAAGTCTATTTGCTTTTTACTCATTACAGATTAAATGTGTATGCAATGCCTTTGTGATCCTCTGACTTTCAACGACTAGGAATGGTGGGTGCTTTTCCAAATCCATCAACCACAAAGACAAGAAGGCTGTCC